>JALIGW010000002.1:240079176-240774176 GCA_023053685.1 Diadophis punctatus similis | reverse complement strand
CTTTCCCTTCAATTGGCCCTGGCAAACGCATAAATATTAAATGGAAAGGAAGAACTCTGTCCCAAATGGAATCATATTCTATGAAGTGAACAAAGATATTGACTTGTCGCCACTTACAGATGGCATCTCTAAGGAGTGCTGTGTATCCAATTACTGAGAATTGTTGTGATATAACAACACAAATTCCATTCCTGACAAGCAAAGGAGTAAAAGTCCTCATAAAATTCTCCCCATTTTCTGTGTCTGAAGCAAAGAGTCCAATCAAGGTCCATTTGAAATGGAGGAGCAATTGGACAATTCCTGGGTAGTGGAAACCTTTGGGGACCATCTGATGGAAAAAAGGGTATTGACTTTTATCAGTCAGAGCATCTGAAGGAATTCTATTACTGATCTGAAAAAGCAATGAAGAATATTTTTTTTTATTTGGGGTCAGATTAAATGCAAAACATTAGCTTTTAATAAATACAATTTTGTTCTTTTGTTCTGTTGTTATTAAACAATACATACTAAGAAGATTGAACTGAAGTTTGAAATTGAAGACATGGAACATATTGAACAAATAAATACACTGTATATAAAAAGAAAATAAAAAATAACACTAAAAACACAAATCATATTTCTGTATCTCCCCTACAATTTACCACAATTAGATTCACATTGGAGATGTCAACTGAAGTGTTTTGTTCCAATAAAGGGCCAAGTTATATGTAATTTTTGAGGATTGATACATCTTTCTCTTCCTCTATATCCAAGATTATTTGTGCATCAGACTTCTTCTCCAGTTGTACAACAGACTGGAAGACCACAGCTCTTAATATAATTTTTAGTTGCACTGAAATTTTGTTTGTTCTGACTGATACAATTTTGGGAGACTGTTAGTTTGTATATATTTCATTTTACACTAATATTTATATTCCCTGATTTTAGACAAAGAAGAAATTGTGTAAATTCCCAATTCAGTTCAAAGAGCAGCAAATGCAGGGATTTTATCAATTCCCAGACTACTTATCACCTACTGTGATTGCATTTGTTCACTCTTCTTTTACCTTTGGATAAGTATCTATCCTTCTTTTCATAGTTCCATTGAGCCAAACCGCACTCTCAAGTTTATTTATGAAGATGTTCAAGAGCACTTAGCTTAAGAAAGAACCTTGATGTATCCCACTGTATGCTTCCCTCAATGTAAAAGTAGTTCCATTGAGGACTATACACCAAATATGGTTGGTTAGCAAAATCTCTGTCTAACACCTGTTTGTTCTTCAGCAAGAAACTCTTTCCTCAGCTACCTATTCTCAAGTCTACTCAAGAGAACCTTAGCATTTATTTTAGCCACAAGATCTATTAGACAAAGGGGACAATAAATACTTTTAATTCCTATTTTATATATAGAAAATACTATTTCCACCTTTGACTCAACTGGATGTAGCAGGTATTATTTATATGTGTAAATCAACTTGCCAACAGACGGCCCCACCAATTTGTAATGTTTTTAATAAAATAATTAATTAATGCTACTTGTGACTATAAGTCTATAAAACAAACACTGTATGTATTATCAACATTAAATAAGATAATCCATTGGAACTCTTTTCATGAATCTAGGATTTATTTACAATTAAAAATATTATTATAGAGCATGTATAAAATGTAAGTTCTCCATCACAGTTGCATCTCTTTATTGTACAAAACACCCTTTTACTGGACACAGAGCCTCTCTTCACCTTTTTTAAGTGTGCAGAGAAGCCCCCAAAGTAGCTAGGATATTGTCATGAGAAGATACGTCTGTTCTGATCTTGCCTCCTCCCCACTGTGTATCCCAATTCCTTACCATGCGTCCTAAAAAGTCACAGTGAAATACTGCTCTTGAATACCACAAAGAAGATATGGTTTGATCTATCACACAATAACAACCACTGCCCCACTCAAAGATAGAGAAACATGAACACACCTGTGGGACTTTGTAGGGGGCTACTAATCTTGACATTTGGATAGAGATGTCCCTATCAGCTCCATCAACAAGAGACAAAATGTTGTCCTGCCTTCCACAGCTGTAGTTGGGAACATTGGCTTCTCCAGTAGACAGCATGTCCAGCAAGACATCTGACGTGCCAAGGGTATTCATATAGTTGTTATGGATATTGTAGCCCAGTGTGAGATTTTGTAGGAGATAGGTATTCTTGTTGACCACTTGAATATTATAAATGTAGCGCAGTATTCTTGACTTTTGAAAAGGTAAACTGGTGTAAAAGAATGTTCATATAATTATCATCAACAACAAGAGGAAAAAAATCCTCGTTTTTTCTCTATGTAATCCTCTTTTTCTCCACAAGCCTAAGGAGTCTTAAGCCAATATGGATCCAAAACCAGAGGCAAATTATAGTTAACCGATACCATTTAGTATTTTTGAGTGTTGAAAAGATAGGGTGGAGGCAGTCCCCCAACATCAAAACTCCATCAAAATAGGTAACAGTAGTAATTTTCATCAGCCCAGGTTACAAATCATGCAATCATTAAAGTAGAAACTTAAATCTGTAAACTTAAATGTAAAGACATTCTATAAACAAGTCGTCCTCTGTTTGTATAATGATCAGGCATTAAGTATCAATGAGCCATAAAAATATAGAAGTGAGCTGGATATGTGAAATTACAAAAAACACTATTTTTTTTTAAGTAAGTATTGAAGTCATGAATTCAGGATTGGCCAGGGAGAAGGAAATAATGTGTAGTTCTTTCAGGTTTTTTTTTTCCTGCCCCATCTTTGGATTGGAGTTTCTTCCATAAACAAGAGAAAAGAGGGAAGGAATGGAAATCAAAACAATTCAATAAATTAGTCAGGTCCTGCAACATGGAAGTTAAGTGAAACAGGAAGAAAAGAAGAAGAGTGTTGGAAGTGCAAATGGAGGGAATGCAGCTCCATCACACTGAATGACTTACAAGCTTGACTGACCAGAAGGAGCCTTGGTGAAAGGCAACATCATATGTAATATTTTTCTTTCACTAATAACCAAACTAATGAGATGGTCTCCTGGCCTGTAGTAGCTCCATGGATTTTTTCCAACCTGATGGTCCAAATTCAGTGGGCATTTCATTCTAAGCTTTCCAGAGACCGGCTGGGACATCAGCAGCATCAGAAACAGAAGCAGGAGATCCATAATTCATAGGGCTGAATCAATCGGCTTCCTATTTCTAAACCAAAACAATAAGAAGAGTTAAAAGTATTCAAAGAACTCTCACAAGATGGAAATGCTAGATTCTTTCCTCATATAGACAGAGATAAACTGAGGTTCACCTGCAAAGGAGAGAAAGATACATTCAAGAGCACTGCCTCTGCCTTTCACAAAACCTGTGCCACACCGAGGGTGACCTGAGGCATTTATCCTCAGGAGGAAGGAGGATGGATGGAAAGAAGGAAGGAAGATCATTTGCACGTTGCTTCAGTCTGTTTATGTCAAAAGCAGTCACTGGAGAATGAGCAGAAGAGGTCTCAAAATGGCGATGGGGATAATCACAGTGAGAAATAACTTCTCTGGGGATCTTAAACTTCTTTGGGGCTCCATGTGCTGAGGGACAGCTGGAGAACAGAACTTAGTGAAAAATCAGAGATACACCCAGAGGTGGGATTCAGCAAGTTCTGACCAGTTCTGGAGAACCAGTAGCGGAAATTTTGAGTAATTCGGAGAACCGGTAAATACCACCTCCGACTGGCCCCACCCCCATCCATTCTCTGCCTCCCAAGTCCCACCTGATTGGGAGGAAATGGGGATTTTGCAGTAACCTTCAACTGGAGTGGGGAGGGAATGGAGATTTTACAATATCCTTCCCCTGCCACGCCCACCAAGCCACACCCACCAAGCCACGCCCACAGAACTATATTGGCATAATGTACCATGCCAAAATATAGAAATGCAAAATATAAAAATGCTGGCTTAGTGTGATGATCTGATTCACACCGTTGCACAGGACAAGGTTCCCAGCTATTGGAATTTTAATCTTTTTAAATTTAAATGTAAACTTTAAAGTTTTAAATCTCAGTCAATATTGTCATGGGCTCTATGGGTGACCAAAAATGAATCCCTTGCTCTTTAGAGATTTATGTGAAGGTGCAAGGGAGAAAGAAGCCACTTTTAATCTGGTTCCCTCTGAAGCCCAACACCTTTGCACCTCCCTGTGGGCAGTGCCACCCTGAGATGTGCCTGGCTTGCTGCCACCCTGAGATGTGCCTGGTTTGCTAAAACTACTGCAGAAATGTCTGAAAAATAGAATAGAATAGAATAGAATTCTTTATTGGCCAAGTGTGATTGGACACACAAGGAATTTGTCTTTGGTGCATATGCTCTCTCTTCGTCTCTGCCGTCTGAGTTTGCTGATCGATAGTTCCGGGGAAATGGCTTCCTCCTGTGTTGAAATCTCCTCCGTGTTTGTAAAGACAGGTGGGGTTGAGGTTACAGAGAGCTGTTCCTTAAAGAAACGTTTGTTAATTCTTAGCAGATGGTCTCGTGAGTATGAAATCCGTTGAGAATTGCAGAGAATAGTAGAAAATAAAGAAACCATTTGAGAGCATTTCACCGAGGCAGCCTTCGTCGGCGCCATCTTGGATATGAGACCTGGATGACCTAAACATGAGCTGTGACCTTCGCCCGTTAATTCAGTTGATGACTCCACACCACTCAGGAAAGAGGGTTTCTACCCAATCCAGGTTAAGGGGAGTACACACTTCCATGATGGCCTATGAAATTTGCCTCACTCGGCTCAATTCTGCAGAGCATACACAACTGTCAACCACCTGGTGGGACGCTCACCCAACACACTCACAAGTAGCTCTGCAATTGAATCCTGCAAATGGGACTGAGGGGGTCCCACCAATGGTGGGTGTGCCAAGGCTGGCCAAATGCATACATGATTGCAAAAACCCTAGATTCTGGTGAGTTCTCCTAGCCTGCAGGTGCCTGGGACTCGCCTCCTGAAGGGATTCCTGGTTGACCATCTGTGCTGCATTGTGCTGACAACAGAATGGGGTGCTTTGAGGTGGAACCCCCACTGCCTGAAGCCCAATGTTTTTGTGATGTACTGCTGCTCTACCACCCTTGTCATGTGCTAGGAGGGCTCCTCCCTCAGAAAGACCTTTTCCACCCATGCCTGAGGCTGCCTGAGCCAGATCAAGTAGGGGGCTCCATCTGCCTTCCTCTTTTCCAGCATGTCCTCCCTTCCCTTGACAGGAAGGGACATCCACCTCCTGCAGCCCACCTGGCCTTCTAGGACTCCTGCTCTATCAACCTCCCTGCAGGCTTCATGAGTATTTGAAATTCATGGTCAAAATTGGAGCTTTCCTGCTGCTCCTACACAGACCAACCTGCCCGAGCTTAGCAAGTTGGAACCCATTTGGCTGGTCTTGCAAGTCTGAAGCCAGACTCGGGAAGGTCAGAGCCTCAGCCATTTTGTGTGTGAAAGTTATCAGAAAGACCATAGGTGAAAAGGGTTTTCAGAAGTGGTTTGCCATTGCTTCTTTCCTAGGGCCGTGATGGCGAACCTATGGCGCACGTGCCACAGGTGGCATGCAGAGCCATATCTGAGGGCACGCGAGGCATTACCCTATGCCAGCTCCAGTGCGCATGTGCTCACTGGCCAGCTGGTTTTTGGCCTTCCTGAGGGAGGGAGGGAGGCCATTTTCACCCTCTCCAGGCTTCAGGAAAGCCTCCGGAGCCTGTGGATGGCGAAAAACGGACCCAACAGGCCTACCAGAAGTTCATTTCCGAACTTCCGGTAGGCCCGTTTGGCCCATTTCCGAGATTTTGTTTCTGTGCATGCGTGGAAGCAAAATCTCACCGAAATCGCATGCGCGTGCATCCCCTCGCAAGATTTTGGCAAAATTTTGCTTCCATGCATGCGCAGAAGCAAAAAAGCCCAAAAATTCAGCACCGGAGCGGTTGTGTGCAAACAGTGCCATCTGCTGGCCGCTACCAGAATGACAGAGTGGACCACACCGGTAGGAACCCACCACTGGTGCAGCCTCTTGAAAAGACTATGATAAACCATGGATAACCACCGCCACCCCCCTCCTCCACTTCCCTGGGCTCTCACCAGAGGCAAACCCACAAATTAGGTGATCACATTTACAACTGAGTTTTTCTTCCCTCTGAGCTAGGCTTCTGTGAGACATGGTAGTAACCTAATGGACAGGAGAAGCCATGTTACACATCAATGTGCACTCCAATTCATGGACAACAACTGGAACATGGAGCCACTAGCAGACACTGAGAGTGGAAGCTTAGGACTTGACAGTGGGACAACATTCAAATAATGTACCTGGGATATTGGTCACCCTGTGCTCCTGGTTGTAAGGATGGACCTGCCTATTCCTTTTGCTTCCCCTCTCACTCAACCCTTTCTCCCTTCTAGGACAAGCTGTAATATTAACATTCCCCCACAGATAAGAAACATAATCCATCAACAATTGACCAAGATAAACCAGAGCACAGGTACTCCAAACTGGCCATTAGAATCACTTGGAGGTCTTCTGGGGTGGAGTTTTAAATAAAGCCTCAGAGATGAGAATTTCACAGGAATTGCACCAAGTGCACCTACAAAACCAGCGGAACTTCCACCAGGCCCTCCTAAACCAACTACTAGGTGGTTGTGGCAAGAAATCAGGCCACACCATCCACCACACTCTGGGTGCTGCCACCATCTTAGCTGCAAACCTCACAGCACATTGTGGTTGTTAACAAACCTTGAAAATTGAAAATTTAAAGGCTCTCAGTGTGGAAGAGACAACACAGAAAGTGAAAAGGAAACAAAAACAAAAGCTTCTATCCATTATTCTATAATTATCTCTCTGTTAGCCAATGATGCAGTCAACAGGCCATCCCTGTTGAACTGCAGGAAAAACAATTACTGCCAACCTGCCTTCCATTGAGGACCTGTATACTGCACGAGTCAAAAAGAGGGCCGTGAAAATATTTACTGACCCCTCGCATCCTGGACATAAACTGTTTTAACTCCTACCCTCAAAACGATGCTATAGTGTTAAAGGAAGAATATTCCCGTAGAGGTGACATCTGAATCTTTTACTTGGAATTCAATCACTTAGAAATAAAACCGAGATTAAATGTCTAATAGACAATATTTATTTCAGTACAAAACAATATAAAACAATAGATCTACATCTTTGCTAAGTAACACGACCGTTCAGGTCAGGAGACAAGGCAGAAGTGATTAATGGTGGATTAGGAATGTAGACATGCGCAGACATCATATCACGTGTTCTGCTTGTATTGGAAGGTACCATCATATTTAGGATAGGGGTGCATCACCCTGCATAGACTCACAACTGACAATATTCACATCATGACATATAGAGCACTGCACACCAAGACAACTAGACACAAGAACAGTTTTCCCCCGAATGCCATCACTCTGCTAAACAAATAATTCCCTCACCACTGTCTAACTATTCACTAAGGCTGCATTACTATTACCATTAGTCTTCTCATTGTTCCTATCACCCATCTCCTCCCACTTATAATTTGTTGCTTGTATCCTTACGGTTTATATCAATATTGATTGTTTCCTGATTGCTTATTTATACCCTATGACAATCATTAAGTGTTGTACCTCATGATTCTTGACAAATGTATCTTTTCTTTTATGTACACTGAGAGCATATGCACCAAAGACAAAGTTCCTTGTGTGTCCAATCACACTTGGCCAATAAAGAATTCTATTCTATTCTATTCTTTCCTGTCTCTTAGTCTGCTCTCATGCAAAAATTGATATTTCTAGAAAAAAATGGGAAATTAAATTTCTCTTCAGTTATAAGGAATTCAAAAATCAGCTCCAATTTGGGATTCATATATGGAAATCCCATTGAAAAGAAAATCCCAAACTCTTATCATTAAGTTGGGTTCAAGGATAATGATTGCTTCCATGGTGTTAGAGCACAGGCAGCACTAGAGTTAAGAGGCACCAATGTAGAGTGGCAACAAACTCCTTATCAGTACTCTGGAGGCAAAAGACCACATTGAAGGACAGCAGAAGTCACTTTTCTGGCTGTTGAGGTCTCTTGCTGCAGCATCACTTTCTGGACATGTCCTAACAGGAAGGACTATGAACCACTACACAACCCTGCCCCAAGGGGTCTATCTGTGATTTTTCACTAATATGCTTTTCTCCACCTGCCCCTCATCAGATGGAAGAGGTTCAGGATCTCAAAAGGACAAGTTCCTTCTCATTGTAATTACCACCTCACAGGCCTTGAGATCTCTTCTCCTCCTTCTCCAGTGACTGCCTTTGATGTAAACATCACATTGAAGTGACATGGAAGGGATCTTGCATTAGAAAAGGACAAATGCCACAGGTTATGCATTTTGTGGCTCAAGTTACAGGACAGGCAGGAGCTGTGACCTTCAATGTACTTTCTCTCTCTTCCAGGTGAATCTTGATTTGTTTGAATCAGGAAAGCCATTGGATATTCCATCCTGTGTGACTGCTTCCAATTCTTCCAATTGTTCTTTAGAAAGTGGAAGGAGATTGATTCAGCCCCGTGAATTATGGACCTCCTGCTTCTGCTTCTGCTTCTGATGCTGCTGGTGCCCCAGCCTGTCTCTGGGAAACTTAGAAATAAATGCCCACTGAATTTGGACCACCAGGATGGAGAAAAGCCATGGAGCTATTACAGGCCAGGAGATCTTCTCATTAGTATAGTCATCTCTGCATCAGCAATAGCATATAAAATATTACCTTTCAACATGGCTCCTTCTAGTCAGATTCGGTTGTAAGTCATTCACTGTGATGGAGTTTCATTCCCTCCATTTGCAGTTCTAACACCTTCTTTCTTCTTATTATTTTAGTTACTCTTATAATGCAGAACCTGACTAATTTCTTGAATCCTTTTGATTTCCACAGCCTCTCTCTTTTGTCTTATTTTCTAGGAGAGGCCCAAATCCAAATTATGAGGAAAATAAAACCTGAAAGAAGTCCACATTATTTTCCTCTTCCTGTTCAATCCTCAGTTCATGATTTGAATACTAAGTTTTCTGGAAAGTAGCGATTGTTGTAGTTTCCTCTGGCCAGGTCATTTCTATATTTTTATAACTGTAGATTGATATTCAATCCCTTATTTTTAGGAATAGATGTTTTAGAACATCTTTTCTGAATCACTTATTAAAAATCCTCTTCCATGTATTATGTTTTTGTTTTAATGACTGAAATATTCTGCAACTTGGTTACTGGGCTGATGAAAATTATTACTGCTACAACAAATAGTATATTTCTTAATTTTAGTCCTTTTGGAGAACTATCTCCATCCTAACTTCTCAACATTCACAATATTAAAGACTGAAGGGTGACTATCATTTGTCTCTGATTTGGACCGATATTGACTTAAGTCTCGGTTAGCTTGTGGAGGAAAAGAGGATTAAATAGAGAAAAAGTGTTTAATTTTTGCTATTGAGGATCCTAATATTAACATCATTTTACACTAGTTTACCTAATGACAAGAAAAGGATATTATGCATGATTTTCAATATCGAAGTGGTTAACAAAAATCCCCGACTCCTGCACAATCACACACGTGGCTACAACATCTATGACAACTATGATAACACCCTCGGCACTTCAGATGCCTTGCTGGACATGCTGTCTACTGGAGAAGCCAATGTTCCCAACTACAGCTGTGGAAGGAAGGACAACCTTTTGGTGATTGTTCATGAAGCTGACAGAGACATCTCCATCCAGATGTCAACATTAGTAGACCCCTACAAAGTTACCCAGGTTTGTGTTTGTGCTTCTCTATCTGGTAAAGTGAGTGGGTTGTTGGTGTGTGTGTGAGTGAGTGAGAGAGAGATCCAACCATTTCATCTCTATGGAATTCAAACTCTACTTTTCACCATGGCATTTTAGGTATCATGACTCAGGATTGGGATAACAGTGGGGAGGGACCAATGTGGAAAACAGAAATGTTTACTCATGACCCTCCCCTTAGCTTTGAGGGCTTCTGTTGCATATGGTAATTGTGAAGGTGAGGAGAGGATCTGTGTTCAATCAAAGGGTCTTCTGTACAATAGGAAGGTGTAAGCACCAATGGAAAGCTCACTTTTTTTCATATTAGCCAATGTAATGCTATTCTCATTTTATAAAAGAATTATAAATATGTAATTCTACAAGATGGCAATTGTAGTTCCCATATATATAAAAGGGAATAAAACGGACCCTGGAAATTCCAGGCCCATTTGTCTAACACATGTAACTAAAATCTATGTTAGCTACCCCTTGAACAGAGTTGAGAGTAGGTAGATGAAAAGTGCATTTCTTGTAGAAGAACCAGCAGTCTTAAGCAGATGTGATCCACTATTGTTTTGTCTTGAAGCATCACACCATCTAAATAATATCAGTCAGAGGAAAGAATGGTTTACTGCCTTTATAGCATTTGACACAGTAAACAAAGAAATATTATGGAAGAAACGGATTGCCCTTAAAATGGAACTCAGAATGTTGTCCCTGCTCAAAGCCTGTTCTACAAGCTACTGACAGTGAGAACAATTAATCAGTGGAACTGTTTGCCTCATGAAGCTGTGCGTATTCCATTACTGGAGGTTGTCAAAAACAGCTAGACATTTCTTTTGTCTGGAATGGTATACAATCTCCTCTGTGAGCAGAGGGTTGGACTAGAAGACCTCAAAGATACCTTCTATTCCAATTATTCCATATTCTATTTTCATTTGTTTGAGAGTATGTTTTAGGACAGAGTTCCTCAACTTTTCCAGTTTTGCACACCAGTGGGGGGTGGGGAGGAAGAGGGGATGGTTCCATGTGAGAGGCTGGCTTAAATGGACTGTGAGGATGCAATAATGTACATGCTCTATATACATGTACATGTATATAGAGCCGAGGTGGTGCAGCGGTTAGAGTGGGGTACTGCAGGCCACTTTAGCTGACTATGATCTGCAGGTCAGCGGTTCAAATCTCACCATGAGGCGGTATATAAATGTCACTAATAAATAAACTAATAAATGCATGCTTGCTCGCCGTTTCTGTGGTCTGGTTGCAAACCACTCATGGCCCACTAGTGGACTGTGGCTCATAGGTTGAGGACCCCTGTTTTATGATCAATGGAGCATTCAGAAGTAGGACTGAACCTTACCAGAAGGTGAGACAAGGGCACTGCCAATATGGCATTAAGGGTTGCATATGCCATTAAGACGACTTGGCTCCTTCTCTCATAAGAATTGTCTGATTATGGATAAATCAAAGTCAAAAGTTATGGTCTTTGGACAGCATTGCCAAATAGGGCTATTTGATGAGGACTAACAGAGCACATTCACACCTTTCCTTACCTGGGGTATTTTTCTCTGTGACTGGGTCTTGGCTCCCTCAACATCAAAGAAGCTCATTTAGACCAAAGGGACAAGTGGATGCACTGTTAAAATATTTTTTTTAAAAAAATCATAGCTATGCAGCTTTCTTAGCCTGAAATATTACAGTACAAAAGGCCAACGTTACCACCATGCACTTATATTGAACTGAACTCTGGGATTTAATTTATACAATTATTAAAACTGAGAAGTATGTTAAGGGTGGATAAAATGACTTCAACTGCTTCCCTGTGAGCTGAATTGGGAATTTATACAATATATAAAACTAGGCCATACTTTTTTATATAAAATTAATGGCATGGAAACTGTCAGAGTCTCAAAACTGTTAGAAAAAAAACAAATTTCAGTTAAAAAAAGCTCTTGAAGTGTACAATTGACAAATTATATTAGGAATTGTGGTCTCCCTGTCTTTTTACAAGCGGAGACAAAACCAAAAAAAAATTGCTGCACAAAAAATCCAAGATTTTCAAAACAGAGAAAAATATGGCCATCCTCAGCAAGATTGGCATATTTAAATGCATTAACTACTACAAATGTACCTTCAAGATTGCCAAGCATTGAGTTAAATCTTCTAAATCCCTTACAACGAATAAACTTGTTTTTGTGGAGTTCCAGAGACAGATGATGTAATATATCTATTACTTGGATGTCAATTATATAAAAAAGTGAGAGATCAATATCCTGGACTGCACTTTAGAGAAACGATCTATTGGGATCCTAATATTAAATCAATATATTTCCTGTGTGATCAGAATCCAACAATTATACATAATATGCCGCTTTTTTGGAGGAAAATAGTTCAGATGAGCTTCTCTTACGTGCTCTGATTGTGGTAAATTCGGGGGATGATAAAAAATACTATTTTTATTCTTAATGCTTATTCTATTTTACATTTTTTTAATCTACTTTTTTCAGATCAGTAATAAAATTGCTTCGGATGCTCTGAGTGATAAAAGTCATTTCCCTTTTTTCCATCCAATGCTCCCCAAAGAAAGGGTCCAGTACCCAGGAATTGTCCAACTGCTCCTCCATTTTGGATGGACCCTGATTGGTCTCTTTGCTTCAGACACAGAGAAGGGAGAGAATTTCATGAGGACTTTTACTCCTATGCTTGTCAGGAATAGGATTTGTGTTGTTATATCACAACAGTTCTCAGTGACTGGAAATACTGGAGCAGCCCTCAGGGATGCCATCTTTAAGTGGAAACAAGTCAATGTCTTTGTTCACTTCATAGGATTGGATTCCATTTTTGACAGAATTCTTCCTTTCCATTTAACGCTTAGGCGTTTGCCAGGACCCATTGAAGGGAAGGTATGGATCATGACAATGCTTGGAGTATATATAATGAAAAAGCAGAGGCTTCTCAAGTATGTCCATAGTATTTGGACCTTTCCTCTTCAGTGGAAAAAAAGTTGGAGCAACGATGATGCCTATAAAACATATTTCTTTGTGGAACCTGAATTTCAAGCTGAGTATTTTCACTGTTCTGTTTCAAAACATGTCTTTTCTGTCAAAGGCCGGAGAAGGTGCACCCAGAAAGCATCACTGGAGACCCAAGAGAAAAAGAATAGGATGCGGATCGCAAATGACGCCTATATTTACAGTGTCATTAAGATTCTGGCCCATGCCTTAAATGCTGCGTCCCAACCCCAGAAGAGAAGGGAGAAGGGAGAAGAGAGGTTGGGGGCTCCAAGGCTGCAACCGTGGAAGGTAAGGGGTCCCAACAAGGATCCATCAAACTTAATTCTTTTTCAGGGTGCTTGGGGCTCTCTGAGCTTGTTTGTTTAAGATCTAAAGCTTCTGTACAACATCTCGTACTTATTGGAGGAGCGCTGCATCTTCCCTTCTACAACCATTTTGTATATTCGAAAAAAATGTTGCTAGACTCCATCTGATTTTCAGCTCCTGTAAACTGAAATGGCTCTTTTCCTTGTATTTCCTCAAGGCTAAAAGAGGCTCCTTTGATCTCTTCCATGCCTTCTTTGTCCTTGCCTAAAGCTGATGAATATTTTTGTGCAATGTCTTCCCCAAGTGTGTTTTTTACAAGAGGATATGAAATGATTCCACTGGATCAGGGGCGGGTTCCTAATTTTTTTACTACCACTCTGTGGGCATGGCTTATTTTGTGGGTGTGGCTTGCCAGCCATGTGACCGGGTGGGCGTGGTTTCTCGGACTGCTGAAGGGAGGGGAACTGAGATAGGTCCTGCCGCCAATTCCCCCTCCCCTCAGCAGCTCGAGAAGCCTCAAACGTGTGAAAATGCCTAGGATCATCACCGCATGTTCGTGGCTTCTCGGACTGCTGAAGGGAGGGGAATGGAGATAGCTCCTGCCGCCAGTTCTTTCAGTGTCTCACACGCTCCCTCAGCCATCCTCCCCTGCTTGGACTCACTGTGGGGTAGGAAGGCAGCGCATGTGCAGTGCCGAAGAAATTTTTTTAAAAAAATTTAAATGTTTTCAAAATGGCAGCGCCCAGGCACCGGCAACCTACCGCACCGGTACTGTGACGTCACCAGCGGGCCGCTACCGGTGCTATAGAGTGGACCGCACCGGTAGGAACCCACCACTGCACTGGATCATTAATAGCAATAGCACTTAGACTTATATACCGCTTCATAGTGCTTTACAGCCCTCTCTAAGCGGTTTACAGAGTTCAGCATATTGCCCCCAACAATCTGGGTCCTCATTTTACCGACCTCGTAAGGATGGAAGGCTGAGTCAACCTTGAGCTGGTGAGATTTGAACAGCTGAACTGCTGAATTGCAGTGCTGCATTTTAACCACTGCGCCACCTCGGCTCTTAATTAATAGCATTATCGCCAAATTAATAATATGGTTATTATCATATCATTAAAATATTACTGCTACTTTATTATAATCAGTCACACACACACACGTGTGTGTGTGTGTGTGTGTGTGTGTGTGTGTGTGTGTGTGTGTGTGTGTGTGTGAAAAATTACAAAGGAAATCTTAAAGAAAGATATCGATTGTGACTGCCATTCATTTGTGTTATACAAGATACAGTCATCTATCAAGTACTAGATGCTAAAAATTAGTTAGTTTCCAACTGGATTTTACTTATGCACTTCTCTCTATCACAAAAATCATAATTTTATTTTCTGGAAGCTGGAAATTTTTTAAAAGAAGATCAAAATAACCTTGTCTAAGCATTATTATAATTTTTGCATCACAAAATCATGATTTATTTACTTCCTTTATTAATGAATATATAGAAGAATCAATGATCAAGGTCTACTTGTTGTTCATAACTCCCAATTTTATCAGTAAGATTAAAATTTATTTGAATACAATTTTTAAGACAGTTGTATCCATTTAATTATCATGACACCCAGCAATCAATTAACTAGATCCCCATTCATCACATCATGAAGCATTTTGTTAATTCTTTGCTAAAAACAAGTTGTACCACCAGCATTCATGCAATCTTTTAAGGAAGTGTAATGATATGTGGGAATGATGAACCCACAGCTGTGTTACAGGGAGAGAAAGAAACTCAGAGAAGGTCCTCCCAAATTTTTAGACTGTCAAAAGAGATGGTGAAATATTTGTATTTTATTTATTTATGTATTTATTTTGTGACATTTATATACCGCCTCACAGTGCAAGCAATCTCTAAGCGGTTTACACCAGTAAGCAATGTATATTTATATTACCCCCAACAATCTGGGTCCTCATTTTACCTACCTCGGAAGGATGGAAGGCTGAGTCAACCTTGAGCCGGTGAGATCTGAACCGCTGACCTGCGGATCAGTGTCAGCTAAAGTGGCCTGCAGTACCTGCCTCTAACCGCTGCACCACCTCGGCTCGTATTTTCATACTTGCAAGATTCCATTAATATTTTCTTGCAGTAAAATAGAATTAGTTCATCTGGTCATTTTCCTGTCTTAGCCTTGCAACTTTCTTCTTAACAAATCCTTGCTTTCTGATAATCACCCTGTTTTTTTCAATGAGTTTATGAATACTCTAGTTATTTGGGAGTTTTCTTCAATTGATTTATGACCTTTCCTAAAATGTTTCTTGTAATTGACAATTTCTACCAATTATATGGAGCTGAAGTGGTGCAGTGGTTAAATGCAGCCATTGCAGGCTGACTGCTAGTTCAACAGTTCAGCTGTTCAAATCTCACTAGGCTCAAGGTTGACTCAGCCTTCCATCCTTCCGAGGTGGGTAAAATGAGGACCCAGATTGTTGGGGGCAATATGCTGAACTCTGTAAACCGCTTAGAGAGGGCTGTAAAGCACTATGAAGCTGTATATAAGAAAAGTGCTATTGCTATATTGCTATATCTTCTCACTATACTTTTTGTCAATATACTATATGATTGAGAAATATTACTGAACCTTTGTTCTTGAGTTTCGAAGACAGTGGCCACATGCCAACTCACAATATTTGCAAGTTAAGCAACCATAGAAGAAAGATTCAAATGTAAAAAGAGATAAGAAATCAAGATTTCTGCTTTTAAAGTTGTTACATTTGCGTGTAAATGAAGATGTGAGGCACAGGAATGTTTCAGCACCTTTGTTTCCTATACACTAGAACTAATATGGACTGCCGACAGGCTGCAGGGAAGCCGCTTTTAAGGGCTTCCCTGAAGCCGGCTGGCCACTGACAGGCGTTCATTTCTCCCGCCGCTAGATTAACCAATCAGCGGCGGCTATGCAAATATCTACAATGTACGTCCGTACGTAACAAAAGTCCCTGGATGTTTCCATTCCAGTTCCATCCATTTCTAAAGAAGAAGGAATTGTACAATCTTTCGCTGCTCAAAGTGTACTTGGATCAAAATGGAGACGTAGCAGCAGATCTAAGGATCTTTAGTAGGGTGGTTCTCCTGAAGGAGGATCCCATCAACAAGGAATTGGGGAGTTTTGAAAGGCAGAGACTTACAATCAACCAGGATGCTTTGTCACAGCTAAAGTTGATCAACAAGGTGGGGAAAATAGTGATGTCTTTTTTCATTTTTCCAAAGAATTAGGACCCTTTTCAAGTGGGCTAAACCTAGTCAAAATGGTGGGTAATCTTCACTGAGAATTGAATGTGTGGAGTAAAACTTTTATAATTTTCTTAAAAAATAGGGAGGCTTCTCTTCTATTGACCAAGGTATCCTTTCGATACCATAATGCTGAATACTGTTCTAAGCTGATTCAGCTATATCCAAAATGAGATTTGGGATGATTATTATTTAGGACACAAATCATTGCCATTTCATGTTCTTCTTTATCACCATAAAACCGATGAAAGAGGGCCTCATATGCTGAGGATTTTGGTGTTACTAGCTTCAGGTACACTAGTTTCTTGTCTTCAAATATCAAAGATGAAGGCAATTCCGTTGACTAGGGCCTGAGGTCCGGTTTGGTCGCAATCTGATGAAATGGAATCAAGACTGGATGGAAGTCCTGTTGGTCCCAATGGGAAACAAGCTTCATCTTGCCCTGATTGGAATCAGGGGTCTCCCAAACTTGCAGGTTCATGGTCTGGGAGGTTTTTAATCAGCCGAGACCTGGTCATAGCTATACATGCCTCTCTTTAATCCCACTGGTATAGTAGAATTTATTTATTTATTTATTTATTTATTTATTTATTTATTTATTTATTTATTTATTTATTTATTTATTTATTTATTTATTTATTTATTTATTTATTTATTTATTTATTTATTTGTTTGTTTGTTTGTTTGTTTATTCATTCATTTATTTATTTATTTATTTATTTATTTATTTATTTGTTTGTTTGTTTGTTTGTTTGTTTGTTTATTAATTCATTCATTCATTTGTTTATTTATTTATTTGTTTGTTTGTTTGTTTGTTTGTTTGTTTATTAATTCATTCATTCATTTGTTTATTTATTTATTTATTTATTTATTTATTTATTTATTTATTTATTTTATTTGTTTGTTTGTTTTTGTCAAGTACGTATTGGTGATATGCATAGATATAACATTGTTTATATACATAAGATGGGTACTAATAAAAGGGAACATTAGGACAGGAACGGTAGGCACGCTGGTGCACTTATGCACACCCCTTACTGACCTCTTAGGAATCGGGTGAGGTCAACAGTGGACAGTCTAAGGGTGAAGTTTTGGGGGTTTGGTGACAAAACCACAGAGTCAGGTAGTAAGTTCCAGGCATTTACCACTCTGTTGCTAAAGTCGTATTTTCTACAGTCAAGTTTGGAGTGGTTCACTTTGAGTTTATGAAGGAGTTCCAAGGCTTTCAGTTCACACAAAATAATAATGACTGGTCTGATGTGAGCTTATTTATTCATTGATTTATTACATTTATTTTCTGCCCATCTCACCACGATAATGGCCTGAAAACTGAAGTAATGAAACAAGACTTTGGTGCAAAAAAATTTCTGATATCAGAAGTAATATGGGACAATTTCAAGAGAAATATTACTTAGGTTTCGGCACTGGCTTTTAAGAGTGCACTTCATCTGAAAATCCCTTGCATGCAATCTTGATTGTTAGCTCCCTTCAGGCACCCTGGAAGGCTCCAAATCAGGCTAAATGTCAGAAATGTTCAACACTAGTTTTCCATAAACCCTGGAGGGAGGGGGGAACAGAGAGTAGGAATGCTTGGGGGGAGGAAGGTAAAATTGTTGGTTGGAACTGTACCAGTCGGAGAAATCCCCCTAAGGCTCCAAACCAAACTAATAAAGAATATGGGTGTGTATTTCCCTGTTAGTTTAATTTAATTTAATTTAATTTAATTAAAAGTTCTTATAGGCCACCCAATCCCATAGGACTCAGGGCGGTGTACAGCAGGAATAAGAACAGTACAAAAATATATATATATATATATATATATATATATATATATATATATATATATATATATATATATATATATATATATATATATATATATATATATATATATATATATATATATATATATATATAAAACAATTCAAAAACATAACATAATACATAACATAGAGAGCTGAAGTGGTGCAGTGGTTAAATGCAGCCATTGCAGGCTGACTCCTAGTTCAACAGTTCAGCTGTTCAAATCTCACTAGGCTCAAGGTTGACTCAGCCTTCCATCCTTCCGAGGTCGGTAAAATGAGGACCCAGATTGTTGGGGGCAATATGCTGAACTCTGTAAACCGCTTAGAGAGGGCTGTAAAGCACTATGAAGCGGTATATAAGTAAAATGCTATTGCTATAATGCTATTGCTATATAATTTTTTTTAAAAAGAAACCATTCATCCAGGGGGAATCCGATCTTCTTCACCCCGCCTGCCGGAAGAGCCATGTCTTTACGGCTTTGCGGAAGGCCAGAAGAGTGGGGATAGTCCGGATCTCTGTTGGGCATTGGTTCCAGAGAGATGGGGCTCCCACAGAGAAGGCTCTCCCCCGTGGTCCCACCAACCAGCATTGTTTGGCTGATGGGACCTGGAGGAGACCAACTCTGTGGGACCTAACAGGTCGAAGGGAGGTACGTGGTAGGATGCGGTCCCAGAGGTAACCTGGCCCTGAGCCATGTAGGGCTTTAATGGTCAAAACCAACACCTTAAATTGTGACCGGAGACTTATAGGCAGCCAATGCAGCTGGCGGAGAATAGGTGTTACGTGGGTGTATCTCGGAACACCCACCACAGCTCGCTCAGCTGCATTTTGCACCAATTGCAGTCTCCGGATGCTCTTTAAGGGTAGCCCCATGTAGAGTGCGTTACAGTAGTCCAGCCGTGAGGTGACAAGGGCATGAGTGACTGTGAGTAAAGCCTCCCTCTCCAAGTAGGGTCACAATTGGTGCACAAGATGGACCTGTGCAAAGGTCCCCTAATTGTATTCTTTCAACAGAAAGGACCTTGTGTTGGATACCTTGTGTTGGATATCCCTTTCCCACACAGAGCTCACACTCATGACCCACGTGGTGCAATCTAAGATCCCTGACTCACCCTTTTTGACGGACCTCACCTCCATCTCACCTCACTATAATTTTAGAAACTAGTCAGTTTTAGTTTTACCAGCATGGCAGCCATATAAATTGAACACATAAATATACAAATGAAGAACATCACATTTAAGGTTGACACTCTTTACTTGTAAGGAATTTTTTTCTTTGTATCTTAACTAGGAGATAGTTTTGGACTATTTTCAAAAGGAGCTTTGCACTCCGGACGAAATCTTTCCAGATCTTACTGATCAGAAGTTTCTTTCTATATCACAGTTTTAATCTATTTTAAATAAATTAAAAATAAATTAAAAATTTAAATAAATTAATTAATGTATAAAAGATACATCAATCAATCATTCAATTAGTCAGTTAATCTTTATAAAGATGATAAATGGAATAGAAATTTAATACGTCTTTTACTATGAAGTTTAGCCTAAAATTTAAAATAAGTGGATATCTTATTTTAAAATCATGCATGTATGAAGAATGGAGGAATGCATGTTAATTCCACTATGAGGAGGAACCCACTGGTTGTCAGTTAATGTGTAAATCTTTTATCAATTTCATTCCTCCAGACTTTAAGTAGAAAGGTCCATTTTTTGCAATCTGATATGCCCCAAGAAAAAGGAGGAAATAAATGAGGCATCCGCCTGCAATTGTATTCCTGCAATCATTTGGAAGTAGTCAGATATTTCATATTTTTCTATCTGAAGCCCTGTGACTACTTGGCTAATGTTCCGATCTACCTCCATGTTACATAGATGGTGAGTGTAACATCTTTTCTTTGGCATTGTTTCTTTTTCTTCTCAGTCTCTGCCTCAGTCCAAATGTGTGGAAAAATGTCAGCCAGGATTTGTCAAGAGGGCTCGAGAAGGAGAGCCAGTTTGCTGCTATGACTGCATTCCTTGTCCAGAGGGGACCATCTCCACTCAGGAAGGTGGGTGTTACCAGAGAAAAGGCTACTAGATTCAACCAGAGCATTTTGATCAATATACATCTTAAAGAGACATATACGTTTGATGGTTTTGTTTTTAATTTTCATGGTGTCCTATTTCTTCCTTAATGGGAGGGAAAAGAAAAAGATCTTGAAAGATGAGGTAGGAAGAAGGATGTTATGGATTTGGTAGGAAATCTTTCTTTTATTTGCCAGTTTGGATGTGTCCTTCCATATTTATCTTTCTTAGAAATATATGAATTATTTGTAACTTGAGATATGATTTTAGATCAATGTGCTTTGCTCATCTAAATCAACTTTATATTACAGGCCAAAAGATATATCAATCATACAGTACATTTAATCAATTACTCTTTATTAAGATCATAAATCCTTATAAGCTGTTCTTCCATCTGTTGTACGCCGCCCTGAGTCCCAAGGGAGTGGGGCGGCATATAAGAACGTCAAATTAAATTAAATTAAATTAAATTAAATTAAATTAAATTAAATTAAATTAAATT
The DNA here is from genome assembly GCA_023053685.1 of Diadophis punctatus similis. Lineage (NCBI taxonomy): Eukaryota > Metazoa > Chordata > Lepidosauria > Squamata > Dipsadidae > Diadophis > Diadophis punctatus. Next base: position 240,753,427 of record JALIGW010000002.1, on the reverse strand, counting down.
AAATTAAATTAAATTAAATTAAATTAAATTAAATTAAATTGAAATATCTAATTGGAAGGAACAATGAAGGGAGACAAGTTGGGTTCAAGGAACAAATGAAAAGCAAACAGAGGACTCATCATAAAACCATCAAGTGGATATTTCCTTCCCACCTTTTCTTAGCTTTCCAATTTGTGTTGTTAAATATTGAGATAAAAACTATTATAACACCAACAAAAAAAAAGAATATAGTTGTGGTTCTGAAAGGAAAAAAAATACTAACATACAATTCTGGGATTAAAAGGTACATAAAGGAGGGGGGAAGGAGAACTAATAAAAGACCAATCTACAAATAGATACCAATGTTCAACTCATTCTCTCTTTAAAATTGTTGCCAAATCTAGAAAGGATGGAAATATATTGCTTCATCTTCTCATTTTTAATTGGGTAAAAAGACTTGACAGATAACAAACTCAGTTCCCTTTCTGGAATTCTTTCATGAAGTAATCTTCCTTAAGATCTCTTTCTTTTCAAATGTATATGTTTGTGTATTTCACACAAAGTGACTTTTGGTGGCACACAATTAAATCACAAATTAAAAATGAGAACAATGAGAACTAAATGCTAAGAAAGCAAGTGAGGAGTACATCAAGATGATACCTACCATGCAACCAGCACACAGGGCTCTGTTGACAGGGGATCCCCAGGACTGTTGGAAAATGTCAATTTTTTAGGGATTTCTAGAAGCTTCATAGTTGTGGAGATACTCTCTATTCCAGGGTAGTTAATGATTTTTAACTGGAAGGGGCTGTACAATCTCCCCTGAAGTAGGCAGTGTTGCAACCCTTTACAAGAGCCACTCCATGGATCTAAAAATAAAAATAAAAATAAAATAATAAAATAAAATATAAAATAAAATAAAATAAAATAAAATAAAATAAAATAAAATAATAAAATAAAATAAAATAAAATAAAATAAAATAAAATAAAATAAAATAAAATAAAATAAAATAAAATAAAATAAAATAAAATAAAATAAAATAAAATAATAAATAAAATAAAATAAAATATTTATTTATTTATTTATTTATTTTGGAATTCTTATATGCCGCCCAACTCCCTAAGGACTCAGGGCGGATAAAATAAAATAAAATAAAATAAAATAAAATAAAATAAAATAAAATAAAATAAAATAAAATAAAATAAAATAAAATAAAATAAAATAAAATAAAATAAAATAAAATAAAATAATAAAATAAAATAAAATAAAATAAAATAATAAAATAATAAAATAAAATAAAATAAATAAAATAATAAAATAAAATAAAATAAAATAAAATAATAAAATAAAATAAAATAATAAAATAAAATAAAATAAAATTATAAAATAAAATAAAATAAAATAATAATAAAATAAAATAAAATAAAATAATAATAATAATAAAATAAAATAAAATAAAATAAAATAAAATAAAATAAAATAATAAAATAAAATAAAATAAAATAAAATAAAATAAAATAAAATAAATAAAATAAAATAAAATAAAATAAAATAATAAAATAAATAAAATAAAATAAAATAATAAAATAATAAAATAAAATAAAAAATAAAATAAAATAAAATAAAATAAAATAAAATAAAATAAAATAAAATAATGATGATGATGATGATGATGATGATGATGATGATGATAATGATGATAATGATAATAATAATAATAATAATAATAATAATGATAATGATAATGATAATGATGATGATGATGATGATGATGATAATGATGATAATGATAATAATAATAATAATAATAATAATAATAATAATAATAATAATAATAATAATAATAATAATAATAATAATAATAATTTATTGTCACTGTATGTATATACACAGTACACCCATACAACGAAATTCACATAACTCTTCAAGACCAGTCCCAACACACATAGCAATCCCTAAAAACACGCCCCACCCACCACGAATTCCCCACCCTGAACCACCCAAACATCCATGCAACAGATAGTAATCCAACAGCTCACTGATGGTGACCCTTTAATTCATTATTAAGTGCAATTATAGCTCTGGGATAAAAACTGTTCAGAAAGCGTGTGGTCCGAGTTTTAATTGTTCTGTATCTTCTGCCAGAAGGCAACAGTCCAAAAAGATTGTAACCATGTTAGACAACTTTTATCCTGTGTCCAATCTTTTTATTGAGCAGTTTATTGAGACCATGGTTGATGGATCAATCATCAGTAATGGAGTTTAAACGTTCTTGGCAGAAATGTATGTCCATCATCTGACAATATTTTAATAAACAAACAAACACATAATCTGGTTAGAGCAGTTTATTGAGAACCATAATCAATAACTTAGTTTAAACATTCTTGGGGTAAACACATGTCCATCATCTCACAAAAGTTAAAGAATTAAATAATATAATAAACAAATAAAAACAAAGAACTCATGATAAGATCAGTGAGAGATAAGAATCTGGTGGATTACATCAGAGAAGGGAGTTTGTGGCACCAGATATTTCTTCTTTTAATTTCATTTTGTTGTTGTTCTTGTTTTTTTTAAAAAATAGTTGTACTGTATATATTGGGGGATTTTTTTTGCTGAAATGTATGTATATACAATTTAATGAGGCTTTCCTGTCCCTCGGTATCAAATCTCATCTGAAGGTTTTCTTGAAATTTGAAAGACTATGAAAGAAATGTTACTTTGTTTTCTCAGATACTGAAAAATGCACCAAATGCCCAGATGAACAATATCCAACCAAGAACAGAGTCCGGTGTATCCCCAAAAGAATAACCTTCCTGTCATATGAAGAACATCTGGGCATAATCCTTGTGTCCTTTGCTCTACTCTTCTTCCTAACCACAAGCCTTGTTTTAATCATATTCCTTAAATATCTAGAAACTCCCATTGTCAAAGCCAACAACCGGGACCTCTCCTTCATCCTCCTGATCTCCCTCCTGCTTTGTTTTTTGTCCTCCTTTCTCTTCATCGGACAACCAAGGAAAGCCACCTGTCTTCTCCGACAAACTGTTTTCAGCATTGTCTTCTCAGTAGCCGTGTCTTCTGTGTTGTCCAAAACAGTCACGGTGGTGCTGGCCTTCCTGGCCTCAAAACCAGGAAACAGGGTGAGAAGATGGTTGGGGAAGAGCTTGACCAATTCCATCATCTTTTCTTGCTCTAGTGTTCAAATTTTCATCTGTGTCATATGGCTGGGAGTTTCTCCCCCATTCCCTGATGCTGATTTATACTCCCAACCTGGAGAAATCATCCTTCAATGCAATGAAGGCTCCGTAACCATGTTTTATGTTGTCCTTGGCTACATGGGTTTCTTAGCTTCCATTTGTTTCACGGTAGCTTTCCTGGCCAGGAATCTGCCTGGGGCCTTTAACGAAGCCAAGCTGATCACCTTCAGCATGCTGGTCTTCTGCAGCGTCTGGGTCTCATTCCTGCCCACCTATCTGAGCACCAAAGGAAAGTCCATGGTGGCCATGCAGGTCTTCTCCATCTTGGCCTCCAGTGCTGGACTGCTAGGCTGCATCTTCTTCCCCAAGTGCTACATTATTATCCTGAGACCATATTTAAATGCTAAGGAACATCTAGTGATAAAAGTAGGAAACTGATAATGAAATTGTTTCTTAGACTCATGACAGTTAATTATTGATTGCAATTTGTTTTGGGTTTATATATTTCATTTACCTCTGTTTGACATAGAACATAGAACAATAGAGTTGGAAGGGACCTTAGAGGTCTTCTAGTTCAACCCCCTGGTCGAGCAGGAGACCCTATACCATTTGAGACAAATGATTGTCTAGTAACTTTTTTTAAAGCCTCTAGTGCTTGAGCACCCACAACTTCTGGAGGCAAGTTATAGCAATAGCACTTAGACTTATATACCACTTCATAGTGCTTTACAGCCCTCTCTAAGCGGTTTACAGAGTTCAGCATATTGCCCCCAACAATCTGGGTCCTCATTTTACTGACCTCAGAAGGCTGGAAGGCTGAGTCAACCTTGAGCCGGTGAGATTTGAACAGCTGAACTGCTGAACTGCAGTGCTGCACTTTAACCACTGTGCCACCTCGGCTCTATTCCATTTATTCCATTGCTTTTGTGAGGTCCTCCATCATTGGCTTGGCACCTCACAAGTGTCCTGCCATCAAAGGATCGGGAGACGGAAGGGGACAGTTGGGTAATAAACCTATATGCTTCTATGGTGGGAATTTGGGAGGGAAGAATGACAGTTGAAGGAGTACAAAGCAGTTTGGAACCAGTTCATGCCAGGCATCTTCGAGGTCGTTCACCCTGAGTGTGGAATTTCACCAGCCCAAACATCTCAGCATTTCCCAAAACATCTCAGTGATGTCGGATTGGCTAAAGACGGACTAGACACGGGGGAGGGATGGGGAACTGAGGGTTTGCTTTTTGTATTGCTACATGGGAACTTCAGATTCCTCCTGACTTTACTGCAGCCAGCATTTTAAAATAAAAGTTCTTTTCATTGCAGACAAATGGAGTTGAGAGTTTTATTTTCCTAAGGGATCAGACTGGTCCAGGTCCAGGGGTGAAATCGAGAGGGTTCTGGCAGGTTCTGGAGAACCGGTAGCGGAAATTTTGAGTAGTTTGGAGAACTAGCAAATACCACCTCTGGCTGGCCCCAGAGTGGGGTGGGAATGGAGATTTTGAAGTATCCTTTCCCAGGAGTGGGGAGGGAATGGAGATTTTGAAGTATCCTTCCCCCAGGAGTGGGGAGGGAATGGGGATCTTGCAATATCCTTCCCCTGGAGTGGGGTGGGGATGGAGATTTTGAAGTATCCTTCCCCCAGGAGTGGGGAGGGAATAGAGATTTTGCAGTATCCTCCCCCAGGAGTTGGGAGGGAATGAGGATTTTGAAGTATCCTTCCCCCTGGAGTGGGGAGGGAATGGAGATTTTGCAGTATCCTTCCCCCTGGAGTGGGGAGGGAATGGAGATTTTGCAATATCCTTCCCCCAGAAGTGGGGAGGGAATGAGAATTTTGCAGAATCCTCCCCCAGGAGTGGGGAGGGAATGAGGATTTTGCAATATCCTTCCCCTGGAGTGGGGTGGGAATGGAGATTTTGAAGTATCCTTCCCCCAGGAGTGAGGAGGGAATGGAGATTTTGTAGTATCCTTCCCCTGCCACGCCCACCAAGCCACACCCATGCCCACCAAGCCATGCCCACAGAACCGGTAGTAAAAAAATGGATTTCACCACTAGCCAGGTCTGACATTTGGTGGAATCTGACATTGTGGTCAACCTGGAGAGGACATCATCTCTACCTTGGGGACCATGCACATGATATCAGCTCAAGGGAGCAATGATGATGAGATTGAATGCTGGGGGGAGGATTTGAAGAGGCCTCCTCTAGAATTGGATCTTTCTGAACAGACAGGAGAGGCAGAAAGCTTTGGCAATCTGCTGAGATCCAGGTGGTCTCTGGGCAAAAGAAGGAATGAGAGGGAAGCCCATGGTGATGACTTTCACTCATGGACGCTGTGGCAGTTGCTGGCAGGAACAATGAGTGGAGCTGGAGGAGCTGGAGGAGGAAGAAGAAGAGGGTGTAGAATTCGACAAAGCTGACGGGATGATGGAGCAATCCATCAAGTTCATGCAGGGGACTTTCAAGAACCTAAAGGTGTGTGAACACCAGGCTGGGGCCATGCAACCTGATGACCAGCCACCTCCAGCCTGAACAACAACATCCACCACCACAGCCAGCACCTCAGTCAGCACGATGGCAGCAGCGTCCACTGCTGGTCCAGCAGAGATCACATCAAAACCATGAGCCAGGGTTGGAGAGGAGTGGCTGAGTACACAGAAGAACTTTGTGACCTAGCTTGCAGGCTCACTGACTGGACACAAGGTATCCTCATCAGCTGTTTCAAAGATAGGCTGAACGATGAGATCTACAACACCAGGGGTGCCCCTCTACTCTCCATGGCTGGTATATTTTGGTAGAGGAGGTGGAAATCAACCTAACCCAAAACAAGTACCTACTGGGGCCAAAAGACTCTCCCTCTCGAACCATATTTTTTCCTTATTCTTTTTTCCTCTTTTCTTTCTTCCCTGCAGGACTAATGTTCCTGTCTGGGGTGGGTGGGAATGTCAGGTCTTCCATCATCAGCTTGTTGTCTCGCTGCAATCCTGTCATCAAAGGATGGAGGGAGGGAGGGGGACAGATGGGCAATAAACCTGTATGCTTATATGGTGGGGATTTGGGAGGGGAGAATAACAGTTGAAGGAGTGCAAAGCAGTTTGGAACTAGTTCGTGCCAGGAATCAGTCAATTGATCAATCAATCAATCAATCATCAAAGACACATCAACATCAATAACAGCAATAGACCTAAACTTGAGGAAGTTGGGGCCATCTGGGTCTCCAGGGAGGCTCTTCCACAAGGCAGGGGATGCCAGAGAGAAGGGATGCTTTCTGTGTCCAACCAGATGATATGATTTCATAGAGGGGATGCCAAGAATCTCCCAGTGCTAGGCCTGCCAAGGGCCATATTGGATGCAAAAAAGTTATTGACTTCAGGCACTCCGTTTCCTGATGGATACTTCACACACATTTAACCAAAGACTATAGAGCAGGGATGGCGAAGCTTTTTTTGCTCGGGTGCCAAAAGGGTGCGCGATCACGTGATAGCGCATGCATGCGATAGTGCGCATGTGTGTGCACACACCCATAATGCAACGCCTTCCCCCACACACATATGTTCAAACCCCCCTGCGCTGCCCCCCCCGCACATGCCTGCAGACCTCACTGAAGCCTCCGGACTTCTGGTAGGCATATTGGGCCATTTTTTGCCCTCCACAGGCTCCGGAGGCTTTCCTGAAACCTGGGGAGGGTGAAAAATGGCGCAACGGGCCTACCGGAAGTTCGGAAACATTTCCAAACTTCCGGTAGGCCCATTGGGTCCATTTTTCGCCATCCACAGGCTCCGGAGGCTTTCCTGAAGCCTGGGGAGGGTGAAAAAAAAATCATCATGTTTTCTTCTATTATTAAATTTAATTAATTTAAACAAACAATGGCTTTTCTCCAATGAAGAAAAATGTCTACTTTTTTTCAAAATTGAAACGTCCTAGCAGTAGAGCCCAAAATCAAACTTTTGATAACTATAATAAATAAAAGTGATTTTCAGGGATTTTGTTCTGGTTTGGAACGCTGTAAGAGAAAAGAATGTCATATGAACAAAAACAGCCACCCATCTCTTAACAAAGGCAGCCAAATCCATCACAACCCAGAATCAATTATATCCATATTGAGGAGGGGCATTTCAGACTCATGCAAAATTCTCTCTTGAGACTGGAATGTATCGAGAGATTCTCTAAGGGATGTTTGGGTGAAAGTTCTCCTGTTTCACTCCTTGTCCAATTTTCAGAGTTTAACCCCACTTGTGACTCCTCCCATTGGGCCCCTGCTTGTTGACTCACTCAGAGTTTAGAGAGACGATGTCTCTCCTTGTGGCCATTATCCAAATCATAGTGATTTATTTATTCTCTTGGTGCTAAATCTCAAAAGACATTTTGGATTGCTTTCAGATGTCACACAAACACAGCCATAACATGCTTCCACTTTGATATTGTATCAACGTCTTGTTGGCTAATCTCTTTGCACTGGAAAATCTTGGGGGCATAAATGGCCCTGGAGAAAGAGCGAACCTTTCGGCAAGGGATGCAGATCTGAAGGCTTGTATAGACTCTGTCAGGATTAGGAAAACTTTGGAGCTTCTGTCTTGGAAGAGGGCTTTAGTTTCTTCCACCAGGTCTTATCACTGTGTCTTCAAAGCAAAGCTGGAGACTCCATCAGGAACACAAGTCATGTTGCTGCTTCTGCTTCTGCTGCTTCTGCTGCCTCAGGAGGTTCTGGCCAGTCTCAGAGCCAAATGCCTCCTGACTCTGAAGAGGGACGAGGTGCGCCCACAGAACTATTACACGCCAGGAGAGTTTCTCATTGGTGGCATTGTCTCTGCAACAAGGATGCTGCTTCTACCATTCAGCTTCAACAAGTCTCCTTTGACTCAAATTTCTATGTACGTCACATTTTGTGCACAGAATTAGTGCCTCTCCATTCCACCCTGAGTTTTAAAGTTTTAGCCTCCTCTCTTACAATGAATGATGTCATTGATCTGCTAGTTTCTCTCTCTTTCTGTCTCGTTTCATCCTTGGCTCATCCTTTTCAGCTGATGAACGTGATTTGAAATTCTCAAATAAATAACCAGTAGGGTTTTCTATTTTTATTGACATTGTAGAAGAAGCATCTGCTTTTCTTGGCAGAGTTGGACTGTGGATGGAGAAGAGAGGATGGTTCTTCTCTTCTACCACTCTCTTGCCCAATAAGGTCATCATGAATTGTTCTTCTATGTACTGTACGCCACCCTGAGTCCCATGGGAGTGGGGCGGCATATAAGAATGTTCAATTAAATTAAATTAAAATCATAATGGGTAGAAACATGCAGAAATGTTGATTACCCTCCCTCTGAAGTAAAAATGAGATAAGCTTGACAATTTCATTCTGTACCACCAGTTAAATGCATGGATGCCAGTGCAGAATTGACTTTTCTTAAATATGTGAATTTCATTTGAGGGGATGGCAGCATCCTAATCATACAATGAGTTATTTGTCAGCTAAGTCTCTATGGTGGATATGTGGGTCATATAAACACCTTCAGAAATTGAGCACTTACTGCATTTGTTAACAGACATAGTTGCTCATTTTACGTGTCATTGCAGATGCCTCTGTCTGTATGTGTCCTTTAATGATTCTATATTTCATGTGGAATAATAGGTCACATTTTCCCAATTATTAATTATTGGAGAAGATAAATAGGCAAAGGGGCAAAAAGAGATTGAAAGTCAGTCTGAAATCTTAACACAACAGCAAGAAGAAGGACAATGTGAAGAATAAGCTAAAACTGAATTTTAAACTGAATGATGTACAAATGGTGAACATGTAATAACAAAAATGTATACAGTTTTAAGGATTTGAAACAGAGGAGGAACAGGTTCAATTTGTATGACTGAATTCACTATTAAATTCAGATATTAAATAAAGATGTAGAGAATTTGGGTAATTGGTATTCGGTTTACACTCTTTCATAGGTTAGACGAAGAGCCGAGGTGGCGCAGTGGTTAGAGTGCAGCACTGCAGGCTACTTCAGCTGACTGCTAGCTGCAGTTCGGTTGTTCAAATCTCACCGACTCAAGGTTGACTCAGCCTTCCATCCTTCTGAGGTCGGTAAAATGAGGACCCAGATTGTTGGGGGCAATATGCTGAACTCTGTAAACCGTTTAGAGAGGGCTGTAAAGCACTATGAAGCGGTATATAAGTCTAAGTGCTATTGCTATTGCTATTAAGAGATTTTTTTTGAAATGAAATGATGTATTCTTAGTGTAGGACATCAGAGACATGATAAAAATGTGTAAACATATTTCAAACCAATGCAGGAACTGTGAAAAGCACAGGGGAACATTTTATCATGCAGGGTGGACTTGTGAGAAAACTCAGAAATTTTAGATATAAATTGACACAACAATGCAAAGAACTTGAAAGGCTAAAAAATGTGAAGAAACCAGAATTCTTTTTTTTTCTGGGATTACTGAGCAAAGAATTAGATGGCATTCATAGTGTTTATAAATAGTAACTGTGGAAAGATTATTGTATGCTCAATGATGGAAGTATCATGGAATTCTCACATTACAGGACTAGATGGTGAAAAATGTAGAATTTGCAGAAATAAAAAATTATCTGTTGAAAAGAAGGTGGAAAATCAGGTTTTTTTTCCTTTTCCTTTTTTTAAATTTCTTGGACCTTTTCTTCCTTTTTCTATTTTTTTCCTTCTTTTTTTCTTTTGATTAATATTTCATTTTCTTAAACAATTCTTTATAAATATAAATTTAAAAAAGAGAAAGCTAACAATAACTAGACTAACTCAGATATGCATTCAGTATCCAAAAATAAAAGAAAAATGGAAAGTATCCCAGAGTTCTATTCAAAAGGTGAGATATTTTTTGAGTGGGGGGATTTAAAAATGCCTCCAAACCATTGGTGAAATTCAGCAAGTTCTGACAGGTTTTGGAGAACCTGTAGCAGAAATTTTGAGTAGTTTGGAGAACCGGCAAATACCACCTCTGGCTGGCCCCAGAGTGGGGTGGGAATGGAGATTTTGTAGTATCCTTCCCCTGCCACAAGCAGCAAGCCTTGATAAGGAAAAAAAATGAATTTCATCCCTGCTCCAAACCTCTCATCCTTAGGTGGATTAAAAATGCAACTGTTAAATTTAACAGTTAAATAAAATGTTGCTTCCATTAATTATGTCCTGATACATTCATATTTTCAGGAAACCAGCAACAGAGTACTGGAAAATGCTATCCTTCCTTTTCGCAATCCAAGCGATCAACAAGAATCCCAACATTTTGTTCAATGTCACCCTGGGATACGACATCTATGACAATTATTTCAGACCGCAAATGACCTCGGAGGCTTTGCTGGACCTGCTTTCGGAGGGGGAGGCCAATGTTCCCAACTACAGCTGTGGAAGGCAGAGAAATACAGTGGCTGTTCTCGAAGCGGCTGGTACTGATATCTCCATCCAGATTTCGACCATGTTGGGAACCTACAAAACCCCACAGGTGTGTCTTTGTTGTGAAGACCATTTTTAGACATGTAACTTACAGCCAGACATCCTCTGTTGTAAATGAAGAGAACAGTTCTGTTGTGGGAATTGCATGAAGTAAGGATGAAGGTTCTATCAAATGGTAGAGAAGGATCAAAGCAGACAATCCTCTCTCTGGTACACTCGTAATGCAGACTTGTGCATCTCTGCTGGCTAATTGCAATAGCCAAATACTTCATTGAAGAGCTGCGGTGGCGCAGTGGTTAGAGTGCAGTACTGCAGGCTACTTCTGCTTACTGCCTGCTGACTGCAATTTGGCAGTTCCAATCTCACCAGGCTCAAGGTTGACTCAGCCTTCCATCCTTCCGAGGTGGGTAAAATGAGAACCCAGATTGTTGGGGGCAATAGGCTGACTCTGTAAACCGTTTAGAGAGGGCTGTAAAAGCACTGTGAAGCGGTATATGAGTCTAAGTGCTTTTGCTATTGCTATTGAAGTGAGAAGAGAGGCAATGTAAACAGAATGACCAGGAGTAGAACAATTCCTTCATTAGGGCCAGATATTGTTTTTATGATCTCTAAAAAAAAGTTAACTTTTTTTCCCCTTTTCAGATCAGTCACGGTTTTGATTCCCAGGTTGTGAGTGATGAAAATCCTTTCTTCTACCCAATGCTCCCAGCTGAAGAAGCCCAGTACTCAGGGATGGTGAAGCTGATCCTCCATTTCAGGTGGACCTTGGTGGGTCTCCTTGCTCCAGACACCGAGAATGGGCAAAGGTTCATGAGGACATTGACTTCCATGCTGGTCAGGAATGGCATTTGCCCAGTTTTATCACAAACCTTTTCCCCAGCTTCTCGGAAAGCGAACATAGACTGGCATTTATACCTCAATTGGAGAAAGATGAATGTCTTCATTTTTGGTGCAGACTTGAGTTCATTCAATGTAGGGGTTTTGCTTATACATTCAGTATTTGAATGGCTTATGGAACCTCCTAGAGGAAAAGTCCTGCTCACCACAATCCGCTGGGACTTCACTATTTATTTGAAAAAACGATCTTTTCCGGTCAAATACATCCATAGCATATTTTCCTTTTCTATGAAGCAAAATCAAATTGCAAAGTATGGTAGGCATTTGAACCATCATTCTTTTATGAGATACTATGTAGAGACCTCCTTCCTGTGTTCCTACACCAAAGATGCCTTTTCGGTGAAAGTCTGGAGACGGTGCAGGGAGAGAGAAGAACTGGAGGCCCTGAGGAAAGAGGAGTTGGATCCGATCCTGACTCAGGACAACTACTTCATTTTCAACACAATCTGGGCTGTGGCACGGGCCTTTAATGCAGCTTATTTATCCAGATGCAGGAACACAATTGAAACGGGCAAAAACGTGAAAACTCCAATGCTGAAGGCGTGGCAGGTACTTATTTCCTATTGCACAGCTCTCCACAGCAGCTGAGAATCTATGTTGCAATTGTAAGAACCTGACAATAATTATACTGTATATTGAATATAAAAAATTCTAATTTTCCATTGCTCTCCTTTCTGCAATTCGTTTCACCCTGCTCATTTCTTTTCCAATTTCTGTTTACATGCTTCTTTGTAAAAATGCTATTCTTCCACCTCTTTCTTCTTTGACTCTTTTTTTTACCATGTCATACACTAAAAAGTGTGTTGTGTATATTAAACTGTTTAACATCTCTGATCCTCTCACTTCCTGGGCTTTAACCAGAGTTGGTCTCCTTCTTTGGCTAAGAATCCCTTTGATTTTCCTTCCCCGGCTCAAAACTCTCAGTAGGCCAAGGTTAGCTAAACAGGCTAAGGTCAGTTGAGGCCAAGGTTAGCTAAACAGGCTAAGGTCAGTTGAGAAGATGAGCTCAGTTATGCTGGGCTCACAGACTCCAGAAAAAAAGCTTGGTTTTAAATGTTACTGGAGGGAGTGCTCACTAGGCTCATTTGTTCCTTTTATGTGAGATCTGTAACTTACTACTACTAAATTCTGCTGAAAGCCCTTGTTCAAGCCATTTTTAAAATATAGATAGAATCTTCATTCTAAGTTGACATGTTTAGCTCGTTGTCGTCATATATGAATACCTGAACATGCTTTAACAGTAAGGTGACCAGACGTCCCGCTTTTGGCGGGACAGTCCCGCTTTTTAATAATTTGTCCCGCGTCCCACGGCGTTTCAAAAAAGTCCCGCTTTTTTAATTTGAATTTGCGCAAAGAGCCTCGCTTCCCTCGAGCGGCAGCGGGAAGCAGCCCGAGAGCTGGGGCGGGCGCCCCACATGCTCAGCGGCTGAGCTGAGCCCTGCACACCCCTCTGCCTCCTGCCACACCTGCCTCCTCCTGCCAGGAGGGGAGGGAGGGCAGTGAGAGGGGCAGCAGCCCCTGCCAAATGCAGCGCATGGAGGCGGCAGGCAAGGCGCCCCCAGCACACCTGTTAATCCGACTGGCCACACGACTACAAGTGCGGCACGGAAGCTGCTGGTGGCCGGGTGGGCAGCAGCCCCCCAGGCAGGTATAGGGCCAGGCCTGCACTTGGAAGGGGCCACCGCTCTCACTGCTCTCCCTCCCTGCCTGGCTGCAGATGTCCGCCTGCCCTCCCAAAGCAGCGCTGCTGCAGTTCACTTTTGTTTCACAGCGGGAGAAGGAAGAAAGTGGGTAGTGAGAGCGGCAGCCTCTTCCAAGCGCAGGCCTGGCTGTCTCCCCACATGGGGGGCTGCTGCCCAGCTGGCTGGCAGCAGCTTCTGCAACAGAGGCAGCACGCGGCTGTGAAGAACCCTCACCACCCAGCCTCCCGGAGTACCACAGCCGCGGTTTGCTTTCTTCCTTCTCCTGCCACTGTCCCTCTTCGGGCCAGACGCAGCAGAGGCGAGCCCCAGCCATGGCAGCGGTAAGGGCTGCGATGAAGGGGGGTGTTTGGGGGGTGCACAAAGCTGCAGGATAAGAGAGACGGACCCCTCCCATCTTGATCCCCTAGAAACCACCCCCCCGTCAATGGTGTCCCACTTTACAAAAAGTAAAATCTGGTCACCTTATTTAACAGGTACTCCTGAGGCAGACCTACAGACAGCTAGTCTGAATTTTTGTCAGCTCAATTCGAATAACAGTATCCATATTTATTTAAGGCCTCTGCCAACAAGGTAGGCCTCAGAAAGGCCTGGGTAAATTAGTAGGTCCAAACAGTCACTTAAAATGGCCACCGCCCTTAAATGAGGCCAACAAGATGGCAGTTGCCCTTAGTTGGTCTTTCAAAATGGCCGCTGCCCTTATTACGCCTTAAAAGGGCTGGGCTGGGAAAAGTCTGGAAGCAACAAGAGTGAAGTCTATTCCACAAAATATTCCAAAGATGTTCCATGAAATTGAAGGAGGTGACCTTAACTGGTACCAGAGATCATCTTTCACAATGAAGATATGGGGTTTCTTTTCCATGTCTAGTTGCCCATCGGTCACCTCAATGCAGAGTTTCATAAGCACAACCTACTAGTAGAGCAAAGGTCCCAATAGTCATCCTCAAAGTGAGCAAAGATTTTTCTCTTCCTATCTGCCGATTAACCTGTAAACCAGTTTTTTTTATAACATTGGGTTTTTTTTAATTTTTTTTTAAAAATTCTCCACAACTCCATTTATATATCAATACACATATACCTTAAAATATTAAAATAATATACATAGTTATACATTTTAGTTTCAATCATTCAAAAGTCAATATCTTATTTTGCACCTATTTTTCATCAACAATCAGCAGTCTGTTCTTATTCTTTCTGTTACACTCCCCTCCCTCTATCCTCCTCTTTCTACTTTCTTACACCTTCACTCCCCTTCTATCTCCCTCTACTCCTACTCCTCTCCCTTCCTTCTACTTCCTCTTTCTCCCTCTTTGCCTTTCCCTGAGTGCTCTTTATCCTAAATCCTCTCATATTTGACAGACTGGTATTATATTCCAAAGTTATAAACTAACGGTGCCTCTTCTAGAATTTTTATTGTTATATCATTTCTCTCTATATAATACTTTACTCTAGGTATATGTTGCTAAAATAATGCTGCCTCCAAAAGAAATCTAATTTGTCTTCTGGGATCACCATCAATTAATTTCAAATTTTTACTCCATATTGACCGCTATAGCTTAACTTGTCAAGATAGTTATTATCTCTCCTACCTATTGATTTTAAGCAGTAATGCTTCCTCTCCTTCCTTAATCTCTTTATCATCATTCATTTTTCTTATCCCCTATTTTTATCATAACTAAATGCCCCCCAAAGTCCACATTTCAATTATACAATTCATATTAAGATCTTATAATCATATTAATTATTCATTTCAGTTTCTCATATTAATCATCAAAATTCTTTCTATGTTATTTCAAATCAATAAATTGTACAAATCTTATCATATACAAAAAATAATAATAATGATAATTATTCAAATTCTAGATGCTTCCAAGATTGACCTATTTTCATTCTTTTTTGTATTTTATCTTTCCCTCTGAAGGCACAAATATTTAATTTCGTCAATTTTAAATAAATTTAATAAACCAATCTTATACCAATCTATAATATAATTATAAATTCATAGAAAGGAAAATGTATTTATATAAATGGTTATATTGAGTATTTAAACAAGTCTTTTTATAACATTGCTTCTGTGTGGGGCATCTGATTTCATTTAGGCTTTATTGGCAAAATTCCTTCAATATTATTGTGCACAACATCCATTTCCTTTAGGGTTTTAATTTTGGACCTCGATAGTTCATACTGAATATATCCTTTGCTTTGGTTACTTCCCATTGGTTTTCTAAAGTTTGCAGTGACAATTATGAATGGAAGAGATAAAGAACATCCTTCGCCATCCTCATTTTTCAGGCCATTCTTGATCATTCTAACAAGGTTTTTATTCCTCATCCTTCATGCCAGCTGAGATGGAGGAGTCTTAGAAAAGAACTTTCTATGTCCTGTGTATCATTGCCCATTTTCTCTTCCATTCCAGCTTCATTCTTTCCTTCAAACCTCTCAGTTTTATAATAATTCCATCGATGGGTTATATTTGGATGAGAATGGAGAGCTGGTAGCAGATCTGGACATTGTAAACACGGTGGTTTTCTCCAATCTCTCTGTTAATAAAGTGGCAGTTGGTAGGCTAGAAAGAGTGGGATCCTTGGATTTCAAGTTCATGATGAACCAGAATGCAATTGCAAAGATGGAGATGCTGAACAAGGTGGGGAAAATACTTTATTCTGCTCTTTATGAAGGTTTTTCCAAGATGATTGCAGAATTGGAGCAGGGGTGGACTTGGGATGTCATCTCCGTTCTGCCAGAGAGGAAACATCTTCCCTTAGATGTTCAGGTGTCTATGAGAAAAAATATCCTTAACAATTCCAGTTGACTGTTTATCAAACCTCTACAAGAAAGCTGGATTTATATCAAGGGACAAAGTGATTGATTTTGTCAAAGCAGAAATCCATTCAACTCTCTTTTCATTAAGCACTTCGAGAATTTAAAATAAAATTGGAGTGGGAGAAGAATTAGAAGAGAAGGTAAATAGACAAACAGTAAGCAACCACATCAGTTTGAGGAACCATTTGTCTGAAGTAGTGTAGGGTTTCCTGCCTAGGCAGGGGGTTGGACTAGAAGACCTCCAAGGTCCCTTCCAACTCTGTTGTTGTTGTTGTTGTTGTTGTTGTTGTTGTTGTTGTTGTTGTTGTTTATTCACAAAAAATGTAATGCACAGCAAACGAGATTTATATGCTGGATTTCGTATCACTATATCACAAGTCGAACACTTCCCAAGCGTCTAGGACTGTGTGATGTATTTTCGTATGATGCGCGCAGATCCAAGTATGGTGGCCTTTTGCAACTGACAGATCATGATTTTGTCAATGTTATTGTTTTCAAATGCTGGTTAAGGTCTTTTGGCACAGCACCCAGTGTGCCGATTACCACTGGGATCACCTGTACTGGTTTATGCCAGAGTCGTTGTAATTCGATTTTAAGGTCCTGATATCGGTTAAGTTTTTCTTGTTGCTTTTCATCAATTCGACTGTCACCTGGTATGGCGACATCAATGATCCACACTTTTTTATTTTCCACAATCGTGAGGTCTGGCGTATTATGTTCCAAAACCTTGTCAGTCTCAATTCAAAAAGTATTTTGGCATGTTTGTTTTCAACTACTTTCTCAGGTTTATGATCCCACCAGTTCTTTACCACTGATTATATTATTATTATTATTATTATTATTATTATTATTATTATTATTATTATTATTATTATTATTATTATTATTATTATTATTATTATTATTATTATTATTATTATTATTATTATTATTATTATTGTTATTAGCTCTAAGTTTCTTGTAGTCTTCAAAGTTAGCAAAGCTAAACCTTGAATTGAAGATCCCCAAACTTTTCCTTTTACCTTTTTTAGGAAATAAAATAATTCATGTTCTGGGTGTTATTCTTTCCCCCCCTCTTTCTGCCCAGCCCCAGCCTCCTTCCAGGTGTGTGGAAAGTTGCCCTGCTGGATTCATGAAGGTGGCTCAGAAAGGGAAGCTCATCTGCTGCTACCATTGTCGTCCTTGTCCAGAAGGATCCATCTCCACCATGGAAGGTGGGTGACAGCAGGAGAAAGGGGCAGACTTTGGGGAGGACCATAGATCTCCCCTGAGATTCTCCATGAACATGCATTTTGAAAGGCTTGGCCAGAGGGGTCCCACCTCTTTGAGTCTGGAGAAAGATATACGTTTTTGTCATAGTGAATTATAAGAAAAAACCTTGGAGATTAATTTGGTAGTTAAAGGTTAAGGTTCCCCTCACACATACATGCTAGTCATTCCCGACTCTAGTGGGCGGTGCTCATCACCGTTTCTAAGCCGAAGAGCCAGCACTGTCCGAAGACATCTCTGTGGTCTTGTGGCCGGCGTGACTAAACACTGAAGGCACACAGAATGCTGTTACCTTCCCACCAAGGTGGTCCCTATTTTTCTACTTGCATTTTTACATGCTTTCGAACTGCTAGGTTGGCAGAAGCTGGGGCAAGTAACAGGAGCTCACTCCGTTATGCGGCGCTAGGTGTTAGGTCTCTGACCATAACTAATATTGTGTAGACAATATATGTTTAGCCTTTAATAGAGCTATGTCTGTTTAGCTGAGGTGTTGCAGACTGCCACAAGAGGGAGCTAGAGTTCACAGCTTATTTCTCTGGGAGTCCCTCTCTGTTTGTCTTTGTCTCTGCTACTCAGTGTGTTCTCTGCTACTCACTAGAGCAAGACATTGTGTATGTATGCTCTGTATTTCTCTCTGTGTTGTAGTTATGTATTATAGCTAAAATGTATTTGTACTGGATAATATTTGGATTGTTATTCTGACTATTAAGTGTATGACTTTGGACTGTTTATAGGAAAATGCTATTTCTTAAAGTAAACTTTAACTCAAGTTAGTGTATCTGTGTGTGGCTGAGTACTTATTCACAACTGATCTCAATCTAAACGTTTATGTATGCACAACCTTGGTAACACAAGGAATACTCTGCTAATACATTAACACTAGGGATTCGAACCACTGAACTGCTGACCTTTCTGATCGACAAGTTCAGGGTCTTAGTCACTGAGCCACCATGTCCCCTTAAACTGGTATATAGGTCAAGCAAACAGTGAAACAGATCATGGATAAAGATATGGGATAAGTGAGGGTTGAGTGTTGTGAGAGAGATGACATCTCTTACTCTTTACCTTTCACAACACATCTTCCATGTTTCAAATTACTATTTACTTCATTGCTCTGAATAGTGAGAGTTTCTGGATTCCAGAATATAATGATGGAACTTTGATTGGATTTTTGTAGGAGGATTGATCAGATTCTTGCAAGTGTCCATGTCTCATGGCTATTTTGGGCAGCCACAGTTTCACATTGTAGCTACTTTCCTTTAATCAAAGGATGTATTTCTTTGCTAAAGGAGTTGTCAGGGTTCCAAGTAATAGACCCATAGCAAGCAAAACTCCAAGGCAGGTAGATTCCACATAGAATAGATTTATTGGATATATCATATTGGCACAGATTTGGAGAAAACCAACTCTGAAGGTTCCAACAGTTTTAACCTACCATATTTTTCAGAGTATAAGACGCACCCTTTTACCCTCAAAAAGAGGGTGAAAATTTGGGTGCGTCTTATACACCAAATGTAGCCCCATCCAGCCACCCCCACCCTTTGGCCTCTGCCTGCCAGCAATTTACCTCTTTGCAGCAAACAGGGCAAAGCCTGATTAGCACAAGAAGAGATTATCTGCCTCCCGACCTACAGCTGACTGTGGCTTGCAAGCCACGTGGTAAAATGAAACTAACTACAGTGGCTGTAATGAGACAAATTGCTGGGAGATGAACTGCTGGCAATGTTAGACTGCTGAAATTGCAAGGAGGTAAGCTATAGCTGCTGTGGCCTAGAGGTAGAGCACTTGCCTCACAATCAGGAGGTTGTGAGTTCTATCCTAGGTAGAGGCAGATTCTGTTAATATGTTATTTTGTTAAATGTTTGTAGAGTGTTCAAATTATAAGACTTATTTTTTTAAAGACTGCTTTATTATTGTTCTAGACAACTTAACAAAATGAAGAAGCTTTTTAAAATAAATGCTTGCTCTGAAGAGGCCCAGTGCTATTGTATCTTCTTTTAAATAGCAGAGAATACTTCCAGAAAGCCACATCAATTTTAAAGATCTGTAAAAGTATAATCTGAAATGTCCTTTTTTAGTATTAAGTATTAGTATTAAAATAAGGCAGCTGAGTTAATGACTTAGTCATGTTTGGAGTAGATCTATTTAAATCATTGGGAGGAGTTAGTGTGATTACATTTAAGAAAACTTTCTGGGATTAATATACTGCCATAATGTAAATTTCTCCAATTATTTGCTATTTCTATGGGTCAGGCACACATGCACAGAAATACACAGCAAACAGTGTATATCATCTGTACTGTTTGCTGTTTGGCAAATTGCTGGGAGGCAGAGGCCTTTTTTCCTTGTTTTCCTCCCCCAAAACCAAAGTGCGTCTTATACTGTGGTGCATCTTATACTCCAAAAAATATGGTAATTCAAAGTAAAAGACAAGACAAATGGTTATCCAACATCTTCTTAAAAACTTCCAGTGTTGGAGCATTCACAACTTCTGGAGGCAAGCTGTTCCATGGATTAATTGTTCTAACTGTCAGGAAATTTCTCCTTAGTTTTGAGTTGCTTCTCTCCTTGATTAGTTTCCACCCATTGCTTCTTGTTCTACCTTCAGGTGCTTTGGAGAATAGTTTGACTCCCTCTTCTTTGTGGCAACCCCTGAGATAATGGAACACTGCTATCATGTCTCCCCTAGTCCTTCTTTTCATTAAACTAGACATACCCAGTTTCTGCAACCGTTCTTCATATGTTTTAGCTTCCAGTCCCCTAATCATCTTTGTTGCTCTTCTCTGTACTCTTTCTAGAGTCTCAACATCCTTTTTGCATCATGGCGACCAAAACTGAATGCAGTATTCCAAGTGTGGCCTTACCAAGTCATTATAAAGTGGTATTAACACTTCACGTGATCTTGATTCTATCCCTCTGTTAATGCAGCCTAGAACTGTGTTTGCTTTTTTGGCAGCTGCTGCACACTGCTGGCTCATATTTAAATGGTTGTCCACTAGGACTCCAAGATCCCTCTCACAGTTACTACTGTTGAGCAAGGTACCACATATACTGTACCTGTGCATTTTGTTTTTCTTGCCTAAATGTAGAACCTTACTTTTTTCCCCACTGAATTTCATTTTGTTAGATAGCGCCCAATGTTCAAGTCTGTCAAGATCCTTCTGTATCTTGAGGTTTCCCTCAAACCCCAAATAATCAGTCACATGGTCCAATCAAGGTGCTATCTGATTGCCTGGTGACATCACTCCTCCCCCTTCTGGCCAGGTGGTAGAATGTCTTTGGTTCCCAAGAGAAAGTATTTTATTTGGCTACAAAACCCCAGCTATCTCTAATTCCCCCTCCCTATCCCTGAGCTCCAGTGTGGCAACACTGAAGCTCCAAGATGGCTTTGGTCATGTCAGCGAAAAGTTGGAGGTGTACAGAAATTTAAGTGTTACCATATTTATATTTTAAGTAAAGATAACGGAAAAAGAAGTAATTTAATGTAAATGTGTAAACTGGATTATCCTCAATGTACTTGCTTCTATGTTTCATGTTTGTTTTGTTTTTAATTGTATTACAAATAAAAAACTTTTTTTAAAAAAAAGATAAATTGGTAACAGTAAAAAAGAAAATAAAATAAATATTAAGATGTTCTAGCTAGAGGGAAATGAAGAAATATATTGATTTCACCTACACACAATCATTCACACCAAAGACAAGTTTACGCAAACAATGCATCTTATTAAAGGACATGTTAAAGGGAGATCCTACTCTTGCTCTTTTTTCAGATGCAGACAAATGTACCAAATGTCCACATGATCAACATCCAAACACCAATCGAGTTCACTGTATTCCCAAGATGAAAAGCTATCTTTCTTATAAGGAAAATCTGGGACTCATCCTGACTGCTATTGCCTTGTTCCTCTCTTTAACCACAGGCTTTGGTTTGGGGATCTTCATTAAATTCATGAAAACACCAATTGTGAAAGCCAACAACCGGGACCTCTCCTACATCCTCCTGGTCTCCCTCCTGCTTTCCATTTTGACTTCCTTCCTGTTCATTGGCTGGCCAAGGAGGGTGACCTGCCTCCTCCGACAAACAGCCTTCAGCATTGTCTTCTCAATTGCCATTTCTGCAATCTTGGCTAAAACGATCACAGTGGTGTTAGCCTTCTTGGCCACAAAACCAGGGAATAAAGTGCAGAGATGGTTGGGGAAGAGGTTGGCCATCTCCATTGTCCTTTCTTGTTCTGGCATTCAAGTTTTCAACTGCAGCATCTGGTTGGGAACATTCCCCCCATTCCCTGATTCTGACATGCACTCCCAACCTAGAGAGATCATCCTACAATGCAATGAAGGCTCTGTCACCATGTTTTATGTTGCCCTTGGGTACATGGGCTTTCTGTCTGCAGTCTGCTTCACGGTGGCTTTCCTGGCCAGGAATCTTCCTGGGGCCTTCAATGAAGCCAAACTGATCTCCTTCAGCATGCTGGTCTTCTGCAATGTCTGGGTGTCCTTTGTGCCGGCTTATCTGAGCACCAAGGGGAAGTACACTGTGGCTGTTCAGGTCTTCTCCATCTTGGCCTCCAGTGCTGGCTTGCTGGGCTGCATCTTCATCCCCAAGTGCTACATTATTATTTTTAGGCCAGATCTGAATATCAAAGAATATTTGATGTCAAAATAAAATTAAAAAATGACTTTTAGAAATCTATTTTTTTTAAAAAAAATTCATTTAGTAGGGTTTTGATAATTTGATTTTCACTTGTTGGTTTGTTTGTTTGCTTATTTAATCTACATGCTGCCCATCTTGGCTAGGAATGACTCTGTGGAAGTTACAATCAAGTCAAAAGAGAACAAAAGATTAAAATAATAAATAGTAGCACTAACATTGGTTTAAAATGTACAGGTATGGGAAGGAAGAGAGAAAGATGCATATGGGGAGGAGGTATTCCTCTTATTTCTAAAGCTACCCATATTTATTTATTTATTATTTTGTTTTGTCAAGTACATATTGGTGATATACATAGATATAACATTGTTTATATACATAAAATGGGTATTAATAAAAGGAAACATTAGGACAGGGACGGTAGGCATGCTGGTGCGCTTATGCACGCCCCTTACTGACCTCTTAGGAATCGGGTGAGGTCAACAGTGGACAGTCTAAGGGTAAAGTTTTGGGGGTTTGGTGACGAAACCACAGAGTCAGGTAGTGAGTTCCAGCCATTAACCACTCTGTTGCTAAAGTCGTATTTTCTACAGTCAAGTTTGGAGCAGTTCACTTTGAGTTTGTATCTGTTGTGTGCTCGTGTATTGTTGTGGTTGAAGCTGAAGTAGTCGTTGACAGGAAGGACGTTGTAGCAGATAATTTTATGAGCTATGCTTAGGTCATTCCTAATATTATATTCGAATATATAATATAATAATATAATTATTCCTCTATATTCTTTTCTCCCCCTGTATATTCTTAAAGAAACCAATAACAATACACCAAGACTCGTTTTTAGTCACAATATTGTGGGTAAAATCATGTTCCAGATGGGACTGTTTGGTAGGGAAATGGAGACATAAAGAATGTGGCCTTGCAGCTCAGTCACCTGTGGGAAGTTTTATCATTGCATCCCCATAGCAGCCCCTAAATGGGAAGATTCAAATATTTCTTATATCTAAGACCTTCTTTCTTTGCAGATAACAGAAGGGCGAGAAGCAACCTGAGATTTATTATGCTATTGTTGGCCCAAAAATGTATCAGCCTGGTGCAGAAGCCAATCAGAGCCACATACGAGCGAGGAACTTTTGCAAAACTTTTATTGAAGCGCTTCAGCAAAAGGGTCCCAGCCACTTAGAGAACTGGGACCCTGAACAATAGCATAGTGCTATTGTGCAGTTGATTTTCAAATTTGTCTTTGTCTTTGTTTATTTGTCAAGCATATATGATTATAAACAAAGTATAAACAGTAAAACATGATTGAATATATATGTAATAGTACAAGCATGAATAAGAGTAAAAGAGGTAAGAATATATGTGTACATTAGGACAGGAACGGTAGGCACGATTGTGTGCTTATGCACGCCCCTCACCGACCTCTTAGGAATGGGGTGAGGTCGATGGTAGATAATCTGAGGTTGAAGTTTTGGGGGTTTGGGGAAGAAACTACTGAGTCAGGTAAAGTGTTCCAGGCGTTAACAACTCTGTTGTTGAAGTCGAATTTTTTGCAATCAAGTCTGGAGCGGTTTACATTAAGTTTGTATCCATTGTGAGCTCTTGTATTATTGCGGTTGAAGCTGAAGTAGTCATTAACAGGTAAGACATTGAGGCAGATAATTTTGTGAGCTACACGTAGGTCAGATCGAAGGTGGCGGAGTTCTAAATTTTGAAGTCCCAAAATTTCAAGTCTGGTTTCATAAGGAATTCTGTTGTGAACAGACGAATGTAATACTCTTCTTGTGAAGTATCGCTGGACATTCTCAATTGTGTTAATGTCTGATATGTAGTGTGGGTTCCAGACTGATGAGCTGTATTGAAGAATCGGTCTAGCAAATGTTTTGTATGCTCTGGTTAAGAGTACAATGTTACCAGAGAAGAAGCTGCGCAAGATTAGGTTAACCACTCTTAATGCCTTCTTTGCTATGTAGTTGCAGTGGGCTCTGGCACTCAGATTGTTAGAAAATTAGATTTCTAGAAAAAAAGAGAATTAAAGTTTCACAAAGGTATTACCTTTTTTGGCGTTCTGTCTTGCTTTTAGTCTACGTGTCCGTTTGTCTATGGAGTTGTGCCTTGTTTGAGCATACATGTTGTTTTGCCCCTATAGAGTCATGTCTTGGTTAAACTCTGTCCTTTTGTCCCTACTTGTGGTTTCTGCTGCTTATCTTCATCTTCCCAAAACTTGCAACTTCCTATCTAATTTGAGTAGGTATTATTACATTTCCTTTATTTCAAACTGACATCTTTGTACAGTTACATTTCTCTCAATTATCACTCCCTCCCAAAACGGGGATATATTGTTTCTTAGTAGGTGGTTCATCACTATTATTTATAAATATGGACAGTTGGATCATTTTCCCTTTTTTTGCATCATTTCCCATCCTTTCTGAAATGTATACCTAGTTATATATTTATTTAATGAACAAATTTATATGGACACCCAACTCACACATAGGTGTTGTGCCCCACCCATAGCTTGTGCAGCCTGGGCCTTTGGAACCTTCAGTACCTCTTGGCAGTGCTGAGAAAGGAGGGGCTACTCATTTCCTGAATGCAAGAGCACACAGGGCTGCCCAAAAGGCAGGAAGGTTTACTCCAGAGAAGGTGTACTCGGGAGTAAGACTTGGGGCTAATTGGCCACTCCCCTAGTCCATTTAGTAGTACTTAGACTTATATACCGCTTCATAGTGCTTTACAGCCCTCTCTAAGTGGTTTACAGAGTTCAGCATATTGCCCCCAACAATCTGGGTCCTCATTTTGCCGACCTCAGAAGGATGGAAGGCTGAGTCAACCTTGAGCCTGGTGAGATTTGAACAGCTGAACTGCTGAACTAGCAGTCACTGAAGTAGGTTGCAGTGCTGCTTTTAACCACTGTGCCACCTCGGCAACTGATGACCTCATTTAAGATCATCAGTTGCAGCTAACAAGCTGCAGAGAACAACGTTTGAAAAACAGACTTGTCTGATCATAGCTTGCTCCATTACTCTTGTTTTGGCATTCTCTGCATTGGCTTGGATTATCAAGGACTAATTTCTAGGAAGTTTGCCAACTCTTGAAAACTCCGTAAGATAAATAGACTCAATTGCTCCTCATTGTCTTCGAACTCTGTGAACTGAGTTAATTAATGAAGCTTAATTGATAGCTGGTTGCTTGCTGATAACTGTTTGTAAATTGGTGTGTGCATCTTGTTTACTACTAAGACATTTTATTAGTAGCCTTTGTTTCATTAAATAAGTGTGTACAAACTGCTTGTGTGGTTATGTGCTTCGTGGGGAAAGAACAATAGGTTACTTTGGATGCCTTACACATATTTAAACATAACAGCATAAAAACGTATAAAAACCATATCACTTTATGCATGGGATGTCAGAGTATGATACGGGTTTATCTCTTTGTTTGAAGGAATTTCTCACTATTCTTTTGGAGAATACTACACTCCAAAACACATTTTTTTTTCAGCATCCAGCTGGGGTTGACTCTATATGTTTAATGTTAAATTTATTTGATATTTGGGTCACTTTTTTCCCCTTTTGTTGTTGATGTTGGATGCATCTTTTTGCTTGTTTTTCTGTTTTGTATTTTATTTTTTATGACAAAACAAAATAAATATATTTAACATATTGTTTAATAAACACTGCAGTGAGGTCCTGTGTTTTGAAACTGGTGTCAGAAGTTTGATTCACAATTTTGGATCTGTGATCAGGGGAAACAGAGCATATGTGTGTTTTGTAGTGAGCTTGATCCCATGTCCTTTCCTGCTACCAAAAAGCCAGAACCATTTAGGAGTATGTTTAAGGCAACAGTCTGTATCTAAATGTTTAGCTTGGCTCATTAAATGTGTGTGGTCCCTTTTTCATTTCAATTCTCAGTCACCATTGGCCATGCAATGAGCTCAACTCAACAATGACTGGAGATGTCTGCTCAGTTCCTGCAACCGCTCTTTGTATATTTATAAAAAGGATTTCAATCATTGGGCAAAAGTGAAGATTATGGACTGATGGAGAAATCCCTCTTTCTCAATGTCAATGGGGTGGGTGTAGCTCTATATCTTCTTCTCTCCCATTCCTTCTGTTCTTCCCTGATGGGAGGGTCCGGGAGGTTCTTCTGCTGCAGCCCTGAGACGGAGGGGTGAGGTTAGCCATTGTACAATCCGGACTGTTTAGTATTTTTAAAATTATAGACAATCAGCCCTGGGACTCCTACTCATGAGACCACCAGTGCGACATATCTTGCTTTACTGGGCAACTGGGCAGCATCATTTGTGAGTCACAATCAGGGCTTGGGTTTTGGAGATCTCTGCCATCTCTTCAAGTGAGGGAATTGCCTGAGGGGGATGCCCCTCCCCCCATTAGCAGGCAGATATGACTGCTTGGGCCTTAGTGCCACACAGCAAAAATCAACCTAGGAGGAGCTTTGTGTGGAGGTAGGTGGAGAGGATTACCTCAGTCTAATTCTGAATGGTCTGTCTGTGTGTCTGTGTGTGTGCATGTGTATGCAGCTACTTTTAAAATACAGGCAATACAGACATTGATAGAGCTGATCCTATTTTGACCACTTGTTGTCTGTTTAGGATCTGAGATACTTTAGGATTTCAGATATTCAGTGGTTGAAATCCACACATCTTAAATTTGCCAAGTTTGACAAACATTGTTCTCACAGATCTGGAGGATACCAACTTCCTCAAAAAATTTTTTTTGCAATTATCCACAAATCAAATTCAGAAGAGAGCAAAGTAAACCTGTTGCATTACTTGATCAAGATGCTTTATTGAAAAATGCTGCTTAATATTCTCAACTACACTTGAATCTCTGATTCATTGATTGATTGACTGACTGGAGTTTGTAGACCATTTGACGTCAGCAAGATTCTAAGTGTATTCGCAGACTGAGAGAGAGAGAGAACAGGGGGTCTGTGCTGTTACTGTTCTGTTCCAGAGGTTGGTTCCTCCCGGTAGCAAACCACTGGTGACGTCGCGATGATGTCATGGAACCAGTTTGGTTGGTGACTGTCTGTGGGTGCAGCCATCTCTCTCTCTCTCTCTCTCTCTCTCTCTCTCTCTCTCTTTTGCATTTTTTTGGGGGGGGTATTTTTTCCCAGATTTTTTCCTTCTGCGCATGCATCACCATCTTATTTTTGGCCTTTTTAAAAAAAAATTCAGATTTTTCGGCACTGCAGTGCGGGAGGAAGCGAACCAGCAGCGAGGTAACTTAGAACCCACCCCTGTTCTGTTCCCCCTGTCCAATTGCTTAGTACTTGATGTAAGAAAGAGTCACATCTCCATTGATCTCCAGAGTGTGTATGTCTTCAATAGGGACATAACGATGGGTATAGTTGAAGAAGGGTTGGCCATTGGCGTAAACCTTGAACTTGTGGTTGTCACAGTGGATCAAGAGCTGGGAAGAGAGGAAGGATGTTAGTGTGGCAAATCAGTACATCTGGATTAACTTTGATCCTCTGGCAAGGGGTCTGCTGTACAGACCATTTGCAACTTGCATCAAAATCAAAAAGTACCACCAATACATAAGATTTGGGGCTTCACTGGGGAGAGTCACAACTGCCACACTGTTTTCTCCTTTTCCCCCAAAGCCCCAAGGGCAATACAAGGACAATTTTCCAGGAGAGAGGTAAAAACGAGATTCTGAATGACCCAAAGGTCCTTTTCGAGAAGGCAGCTGGATTTTCTCCTCCCGTGCTAACTGGGAATTATGGGAGATGGAGCCTTACACCTCTGGAAGACATCAGCTGGATCTTCTCTACACCACCCATTGCCTCCCTACTTTCTCATTGGCCAACCAGCCAAACTCTTTGCTGGAACCCAGGGGTGTCTACATGAGCCGGTTAAAATAGGGTCCAGATATCATTTGTATCACTATGACTGTTGTGGCCCACCAGCGATCAGCGGAGCTGGTGGCAGACCCAGACAGTGAGGAGGTTGGGGGGAACATGGAGCAATCCTGAAGTCTGTGGAAGGCTCTGATGAGTGCTCTGCGTCAGAGGCAGAGATGGGGCCAAGGCCATCCGACAGTTATCAGCTACCTTCAGAGTCGGATATAAGTGGGGCTGGAGAACAGTTGGAGCTTGTTCCCAATGTGCGCATGCGCAGAGCTGCCAGGAGAAGGGAACGATTAAGGAACAGAGGTCGACTCAGGAGTAAAAGCACAAAGGGACGCTGAATGGCCTCTCCCATAGGAAATAAATAGGAACGAAAGGGGAGTGGTGTTTTGCAGGAGACAATTAGTTCATTAGTGTGAAGATTTGCTTATCTGAAAGACTCCTTGCCAAGTATTTCCTTGTTCAGCGTTGCGCCAAGAAGTTATTGGCCTGGCAACTATCCAGGACTGATAAGGTCTGTGTTTGCAACTCACCCTTGAAAGACTGTTTGCCGGGACTTTGCTGGATGTGAATGCTAAGAATTCACATTAGCCAAATAAAAAGGGGGTTTTCAGGACAAGGAGTCTGTTTCACAATTTGGTGAAGCCTAGGTCAGAACAATGACCAACATATTAACCTTTTTGATTGCCTCCCTGCAGATGTCCCTCCTTGCTGTAATCCAGTGCTTCTCAATTATTTTCTGTTACGCCCCCGTAGGAAGAAGTAAACATTTTGCACACACCCCCAACTCTCCACCAGGACAATTGTTTGCAATATTCGGCACATGTCCACTGCCAACATTTTTAGACACAGTAAACATACCGGTCTTTCCTCATCTCCCACCATAGTCACAGTGAAGCCAAGCGCTACATACACTTCATCGTATTTCCTCGTCTTAGCTTTTGGGAGATTTATGTTTGTCTCATTATCTCCGTCTCTCTCCTCCTTTCTTTTCATCCCTCTTAAATATTTTTCCATGGTGTCTCATAAGAGTTTGTTATATGCACTTCATATCTCCTGCTCTGTGCTGTGTGCTATTGTTCAGTGCAAAAAACCCCTACTCCCTGCGGCAAAAAAAAGCACGTTCCCCGGGGTCATGCGCCCCCCCCGGCATCGCTCTGTCCCCCCCAGGGGGGCCTGCCCCACTATTTGAGAAGCACTGCTGTAATCAAAGCCAACTCACCTCAAAGTTCTGCCCAGGTTGCAAAGGGTTAAAGGCCAAGTTCCTTTCCTCGGCTCCCCACCTGCCATATAGACAACTGTTGCGGACCACGATTCCTTGTCCCATGCGTGGAGTAATGTGCAGAGCAATATCCTGGCCAGCCATAAAATTGATTTGAAAACTTGGAAAGAGAGAACAAAGCAGATGTCTCAGTTGACGCTTGGAATAAATAAAAGGAAATCTGACACGCACACACCCAGTCCCTTAATTCAATAGCAGCCTGCCAGATGCTTCCATGGGTGAAAGCTAAGGGAGGAGGGAAAAGACAGCTCTTGTTCCTCTTTGCAAATATTAATTATTGGCTGACTGCTGCTGAATGTGTAAGTTCTATTTATCATTTTAGGTATTTATTCATTGCTTTTGCGTTCTGCCACAATCAAACTCTTAGTAAGCAATATATGAGACAATAGCAATAGCAATAGCACTTAGACTTCTATACTGCTTCATAGTGCTTTACATCCCTCTCTAAGTGGTTTACAGAGTTCAGCATATTGCCCCCAACAATCTGGATCCTCATTTTACCGACCTCAGAAGGATGGAAGGCTGAGTCAACCTTGAGCCGGTGAGATTTGAACAGCTGAACTGCTGAACTGCAGTGCTGCACTTTAACCACTGCGCCACCTCGGCTCATCTATGAAAAGTGATTGCCAGAATGAAGAGGGAGTCAACCTATTCTGGAAAGCTGAAGCAACTGCAGGCAGGACAAGAAGCAATGGGTGGAAACTAATCAAGGAGGAAAGCAACCTAGAACTATGGAGGAATTTCCTGACAGTGAGGATAATTAACCAGTGGAACAACTTGCCTCCAGATGTTTTAAAAAAGAGATTGGACAACCATTTTTCTGAAATGGCATAGGGTTTCCTGTCTGAGCAGGGTGTTGGCTAGAAGACTTCCAAAATCCCTTCCAAATCTGTTATTCATATTCAGTAGCAGTCTAACTGTGAATAGCATTCTTCTAATGAAGAAAGCTGATCACTGCTTAATGAGGTTTTGAGTCCAAATCTTTCTAGAAATCCATCTCCTTAGCTAGAGTTCCCCAAACTCTTCAACTCATCCATCCCTTCATGATATTTCATATTCACAGTTCGAGGAAATCTTTCCCTAAGCTTTGCTTCTTTTTGTGGCAGTGAGTTCCACAGACTATGTGCGGAATTGTGCTTCCCCTTGTCCTCTGGGCTTTCCTTGTGGATGTGCACAAGAGATGGGAAAGTCATATAAAGGAGATAAACCAGGAAAGGTCTATGAAAGGCCCTAAGACTGGCATTTTGCTGTGCCAAAGATAAACTGGAGCCCCGGTGTCTACCCTTGAAGAGTATCCGGAGACTCCAACTGGTTCAAAATGCAGCTGCGCGTGCTGTGGTGGGTGCACCCAGATACACCCACGTGACACTTATTCTCTGCCAGTTGCATTGGCTTCCTATTAGTCTCTGGGCACAATTTAAGGTGTTGGTTATCACCTTTAAAGCCCTATATGGCCCTGGACCAGGATACTTTTGGGACCGCCTACTACCACATACCTCCCTACGACCGGTCAGAGCCCACAGAGTTGGTCTCCTTTGAGTCCCATCGGCCAAACAATATCGGCTTGCGGGGCCACGAGGGAGAGCCTTCTCTGTGGTGGTTCCGTCTCTATGGAACCAACTACCGCTGGAGATCCGGACCACCCCCACCCTACTGGCCTTCCACAAAGCTGTTAAAACCTGGCTCTTCCGGCAGGCATGGGGATAGAGACCAGCGTGTGGATATTAAGAAATGGTCACCCTTTGTATGATTGACGGTTTGTTTTAATGTTTTATATGTATTTTAACTTTTATATTGTGCTTTTAATGTTTTCTCGATCTGTTGTACGCCGCCCAGAGTCCCCTGGGAGTTGGGTGGCCTATAAGATTGATAAATAAATAAATAAATAAATAAATAAATAAATAAATAAATAAATAAATAAATAAATAAATAAATAAATAAATAAATAAATAAATAAATAAATAAATAAATAAATAAATAAATAAATAAATAAAACTTGTGAGCAGGGGGAAAATGTTGGCTGAATGGGCTGAAATGTGTGATAACCGGGAGGCACTGGCAGGTTGGGACCTCTGGCCCTGACTGTAGAAAGGCAGCAATGCCCAGTGGTTACAATTCCATTCCTCTGCCTGAATCCAAAAGCACATGAACAAAAAGGAAACCCAAGACCTTTTAGCATTCTTCGGAATAGAGCCTCTCACTGTGATGTTCCTGTTGACTTCCAAACCACCAGGAATGACACCTGTGTAGGGCACCAGCTGAAATAGACAAGAATCCAGGTTACACTCAATGCCCCCACCCTTCATGAGGCTGCTAGCTGGGGTCAAAGCAGTTGTAGTCCATAGGTCTTGAGGGCCAAGCAGGAGAGCCACTATATGGTACAAAAGGCAGTTTCCAGGATCTCCCCCCCCAATGGACTTTTCCTGCATCGCTTCTGTCAACCAGGCAAATAATTTTTACCCTCAAAAGTGCTGTGTTCAAACAGTTTGTTTGTTTGTTTGTTTGTTTAATTTAATTTAATTTAATTTAATGGATTTCTATGCCGCCCACTCCCTGGGGACTCTGGGCGGCTCACAACATGTTAGATTCCATTACAGAGTAAAATGCAATAATTAAAATATATAACAGTATCAAATACAATAATTAAAAAATACAAAAAATACAAAAGTTAAAAAGAGTATCTCATTACCATCATGGGGGGAGACCCTTATTTAATCTAGTTGGTCTCACTTTCACCCCGCCTGCCGGAAGAGCCAGGTTTTTATTGCTTTCCGGAAGGCCAGTAGGGTGGGGATGGTCCTGATCTCCGGGGGAAGCTGGTTCCACAGGGAGGGAGCTCCCACAGAGAAGGCCCTCCCCCTCGGCCCCACCAGCCGACATTGTTTGGTCGACGGGACCTGGAGGAGGCCGACTCTGTGGGCCCTAACTGGTCGTAGGGAGGTATACGGCAGGATGCGGTATGTTTGTTTGTTTGTTTGTTTGTTTGTTTGTTTGCTTGCTTGCTTGCTTGCTTGCTTGCTTGCTTGCTTGCTTGCTTGCTTGCTTGTTTGTTTGTTTGTTTGTTTGTTTATTATTTATATTTCTATGCCGCCCCACTCCCGAAGGACTCGGGGCGGCTCACATCAGAAGAAACATGTTTTTTTTTTAGGAAGCAGACTCACTCTTAATAGCCCCCACCCTCCTCAATAGTCCAGAGTAGATGTCAGCATTTAAGAGATAAAGAGATGGCTAGGTCTATTCATAAGCAAATGCCCTCACCCAAGATCCAACAAAGGTAGGATTAAGCCCTCAGCCATAATAGGAATTCCTCAAAACCCACTTCATTATATCATCACCCAGCAAGATTCAACCAGGCCCCATGGAAGTCTGACAACCAATCAGAATACATTTCTTACACAGGAACAGGAAGCTCTAAGGCGGGGCCCAAAAGAGGGTATAAATCTATCTCCCTCTCTCACCCATGTGCTTTCCCCCCCCAGGACCTCAAAACCATGTGGTCCTGTTCAGTAGTGGGTTCTAAAACCCTTTACTACCAGTTTGTGCTCACGCTGGCGCTATCGGTTCTTAGAACCGGTCCGAATTGGGAGCAATCCACTGCTGGTCCTGTCCACCATTAAACCATCTTTCCAAGCAGTCTTCATGTTTCCAGTGTCTTTCTTCCCACTTGGAACTGAACCCAGATGGACATTTCTTCTAACAATTGAATGTAGGAAACGGATTAAATATGTTATATTAACCTTGCAGTGCTAATGAATCAGTGGTTGTCCGGCTGATCCTGACTCAGAAACTGGGCCTAGAGCCTCGGCCATGAAATTGCTGTTCTTTTTTCATTCTTTGTAGCATGATAGAATTCCTGGGAGTTGAGGCCACACATCTTAAAATTGCCAGATTGAGAAACACTGCTTCATGGACATTTGCAAGGGGGAAATGAGGAACCTGGCCTAGAGTAAATTTGCTCCCTGTGTTCTGCCCTAGCAAGGAATGTAACACAACACCCAGTTGGTTCGCACTTCTTTAATACAATTAATCACTACTAATAAACATCTTAGCAGTGGAATATGCACACACCAATTTACAAGTAGTATTTTCGTGCCAACAACCAGCTGCTAATTAATCTTCATTAACAGCTGGTATCAGTTCAAAGAGTCTTAGAGCCAAGAAGAGCAATTAGGTCTTGCTATCTTACGTAGCTTCCGAGAGTTGGCAAAATGCCTATAGGTAGTTCTTGATAACCAAAACCGAAGCAGGGAAACAAATCAGAAGCTTTTCAGACATGGAGCACGAACTATGATCAGATGGCGTTCCAAACGTTGTTTCCTGCAGCTTGTCAGCTGCCTCTGATGTCCTTAAGTAGACTAGGGGAGTGGCCAATTAGCCCCAAGTCTTACTCCAGAGGAGAACTCCCCTGGAGTAACCATTCCTGCCTCTTAGCAGCTCTGCGTGCCCTTGCATTCAGAAGAGGAGAGGCCTCTTCTCCCTCATCACTGCTATGAGGTGCTGGAGGTTCCGAAGGCCCTGGCTGAACTTCTGCCTCTGGCACTGAGTCCTCGCCAGCCTCCTCACTGTCCGACTCAAGTGCTAGCTGCACGGGCCACTGGCACAACACCGAGTTGGTCTCCTCTCGAATGGGATCCGCTATCAGCAACACGGGCTGCTGGCGGGCCACAACGCCCTGTTCAGTTGCTAGTGCTAGTATCACCCCAGGATGTTTATTTTTTGCTAGGATGCAGAGTCATATAAGCCAAGACAACTGAGAACCCAGAAGGACAGCCATTCTTGGGGGGTTAAGAAAGAAGTGTAAGAGGAAGGGAGAAAGAAAACATGGCAGCTTGAGGGTTGAACAAACTAAGAATCAGTTCCCAGAGAAATCAAGGATCAGGAGGTACCAACTTGTTGATATTGATAATGCTTACCATGTTCTCCTTCGTTGATCCTTCTGTTACATTCAGAGATTGCAGCTCCAAGTCCCCCTTAACATTAATAACCTTCACATTTTGGGGTGGAATTCTGTGCATGTAGATACAGAAGGGCTTCTTGTTCACCAGGATCTGTCAGAGGAAAAAGCCAAAGGGATCAAGTCTCAATTGGGATCATGCAATTTCTTCGCAGAAAAAACCTGTTGATTCTTGGCATGAATACATCCCATACCAAAGCTGGGCAGATGGGCCAATAAGGCGTCAAAAATGTCAAAATGTGTTCATGTAAAAAAAGGGAGGTGCCTTTATTTCGATACTCATTTTTTTTCCCCTGGAACAAAATGTTTTCCCTTCAGGAGCAGGGGGATGTCCCCATTTAGTGACTGTTTGCATTTCGGCAGTGTTACAATACCGTATTTTTTGGAGTATAAGACACACCTTTTTAACCCCCCCCCCAAAAAAAGAGGGTGAAAACTTGGGTGCGTCTTATACATCGAATGTAGCCCCACCCAGCCACCCCCACCCTTTGGTCTCTGCCTCCCATCAATTTACCTCTGCAGCAAACAGCCAGAGCCCGATTAACACAAGCAGGTCAGAATCAGCCTCCCGACAGACAGCTGAGAGGCTGCCACGTGGTAAAATGAAAGTGAAACTAAAGCTGCACGGAGGCAAATTGGGGAGGTGGACTGCTGGCAACGAGGTAAGGCAATAACTATAAATGTCTATGGAATGTTCAAATTATTAGACTTATTTTTTAAACACTGCTTTATTATTGTTCTAGACAACTTAACAAAATGAATAAGCTTTTTAAAATAAATGCTTGATCTGAAGAGGCCCAGTGCTTTTGAATCTTCTTTTAAATAGCAGAATACTACTTCTCAATCTTATTTATTGATTCTTATTATTCCTATATCTGCTTTAGTGTACTGGAAGGAAGCAGAAATATTCCTCAGGAGTATTTACTTTTTTTAAAAGAAGAAAACATAGTATGGATGTTTATAACTCTTCTCTCCAACATTTGCAAATCTACTTACAGTATTTTCTTTTAGCAGCCACTGCAGTGTCTGATAATTTTAAGAACTAGACAACTAACTATCTAAATGGCAGCATGTTTATGGCAGTTTTAATCTGAATGAAGTTCCTTTTAGTGAAAAAAAGTACCATAAAGTTCTCCTTTCCTTGTCTGTCAAGGTCCCTGTCAAGGTCCCTATATCTAGGCATAATTTATTGAAAAAGATATCCTAAATAAACCTTTTGCTTGTTTGAATGACTTTTATGTGGGATGATCAGATGATAAGCAGGATATACCTGCTGAAATTCCTTTTGCTTATCACTTTTGGGCTTGTTTTACTTCTGGCCACTGTAAGTAGAAGACTTTAATGGGCTTTGCATAGAAAACATTTTTTCCTTGTTTTCCTCCCCCAAAACTAAGGTGCGACTTATAATCCGGTGCGTCTTATATTCCGAAAAATATGGTGGTAAGTTTGTAACCAATCCTGGCATTTGAAAGCTTCACAGGACCGTAAAGCAAAGAAAAGCTGAAGTCCAATCATAAACATAGTCAGGATTTCATTTAGTGACCTCAACACTTAATGACTGAATTGTTAGTCCCAATTGTCACTAAATGAGGACAACTTGTGCGTCACTTAAAATAGTATATGTAAGATATGAAGTTGGGAAAGTCAGTATTAATGGTTCATTCTAGACAAACAGTGAATTCTTTCGGTGGGGGGAATGAAGGGCCACCTGCTGTCCCAAAGTAGCCTCTGTCTAGGGGTGGGCTGCTGGGGGTTCGCAGGGGTTCGGGAGAACCTCCAGCTAAGATTCTGTGCAGTTTGGAGAACCCCCAAATCCCACTCCTCGCTGGTCCCGCCCCACCCACCCCACACAGCCCCTCCCAGAAGTCTGCACGCCAGGGGTGGGTTCCTCCCGGTTTGGACTGGATCACCAGAACCAGTAGCGCCCCCACTGTTGACATCACTGTCAATGCCATTCCGTACGCACCACCATCTTTTTTTTTTTTGGATTTTGTGTGAATTTTTCCCCTTTCGTGGCTTGAAAAAGGGCCTGCTCACCCACCCGCAGGTGAATTCTGACCTTTATTTCTTCACCTGAAGCACAGCTGATGAGCTCCTCAGCTGTGTTTCAGGCTAATTCCTGCTTCTGAGCATGTGCGAAAGCCAAATCACACAAGAGGATGCGCATGCGTGAAACATCACGATGCGAACTGGTGGCGAAGGTAAGTGGAACCCACCCCTGCTCCATGTGGCCGGTTTTGGATGCCAGGTAAGTACAGGGCATGTGGGGAGGCTCAGGGAGGGTAAAAAATGGGCCTACCAGAAGTTCGGGAAGGCCGGAAACAGGCCTCCGGAGCCTGGGGAGGCTGTTTTCATCCTCCCGGAGGCTCGAGGAAAGCCTCCGGAGCTCAGAGAGGGGAAAAAATCCCTCCCTGTGGTGCAGCAGGCAGACTAGGCCACGCCCATCATGGCCACACCCACCCAGCAACCGGGCAGAGAACCCCTTGCTAAAAAAAATTAAGTCCACCCCTGCCTCTGTCACATACAGTATACCAACCTGGTATTTGGCTTCATTGACAATGAAGATGATCTCGAAATCCACAGCCTTTTGGAAGGGGATCTCATGATGCTCTTCATGTCCCCACCAGCCAGCCTGAAACGTGTTGAGCACCATTTTCTGCCAATTAAAGTAAATCTTGAAGTGGAAGGCAATGTTGGCCCCATCATGCTGGCCACAGGCAAAGTTCACCTCAAATCTGGAAGAGACAGAGGGAAAAAACCAATGTAAGCTTTAATTGGTAGGTGCAGGAATCTCAGAGTAGAGCTCTGCCTCCTCCTCCTTTTCTTTTGCCCTGAAGCTAGAATACATAGGATGCTCTTTGTTGGCTGAACAGAGGAATCAAGTTCCTAGCCCTCGTGACTTAGTTGGAGTTTCAAGAAGCAGGAAGTAGAACTATCCAAAGAATTCAGAAGGGCTTTAATCTTGGCAGACAATTTGAATTACCGTATTTTTCGGAGTATAAGACACACCTTTTTTCTCCCTAAAAGAGGCTGAAAATTTGGGTGGGTCTTATACTCTGAATGTAGCTTTTCGAAGCTTTTTTTTTTCAGCCCTAATGAGGTGCTAACGATCTTCCCAGTTCTTACCGGCTTGCAGGCTTTTTCATTGTTACTCTCTCCAAAGAATGTTTTTTCCAGTCCTAAGTCTTTGCAGGCTTTTTTTCATTGCTACTCGCTCCGAATAAGGTTTTTTTAAGCCCTAACCAGGGGATAAAATAATGTGCTGAAGCTGACCAGACTAAGGACGCTAGCCAGATGAATACCTGGTAGGCAGATTTCCCCCCCTCCCTATTTTCCTCCCTAAAAACTAAGGTGCATCTTATACTCCGGTGCGTCTTATACTCTGAAAAATACGGTATATAATTTACCCTTAGAACATAATAATCTTATCACTATTATTTTGAGACAGATAGATCTTGCCCTTCCTGTGACCCTCCAAAAGAATGTTACCTTTTGGAGTGATTGGGTACTGTGCCTTGCACATATACAGACATCCCAGGTCGGAGTCCACCAGAGACAGGTTGATGGTAAGGGAGTGCCTGGAAGACAGGAAATGATGAACCAAACCAATGACCTTACAGCAAAACACAACTTAGACTTTTTATCTAGCCAACCACAACCTGTGGCATATATCAGCTTTTCCATGTGGCTTCCAAGTCAAACAAAGACCTATTGAGGGGGCCTCTGATAACAATTAATCCCCCAACATGGCAGGGAAAGGAAGGCATGGAGGAAGCACCAGAAGTGCAGCCATGGAGTGGTTCTGCTTTAGCTCTATCAGTTGATCAGTGGATTGAGCAAGACTGGCTGGACGCCCAATCTCTCACTGCACAGGAGGAACCTCTGAGGAAAGGAGAAACATTGCAAGTGCCAACTTGGTCAGGCTGGTGGGACCAAGAGAATGTTTGCCTTTTCCTCTGCATTTCTGGAGCTTTTATAAGAGAACCGTGTTTCATTTGCCGGTGGGTCGGATGGTCCCATTAGTTGCAAGCATTTTGCAACCTTCTAATTTCCAACACATACCTACTCAAGCAACCACTAGGGTGTAGGGGGCAACACGATCACACCAAGATTTAATCAGCAGGACCTGAATGTGCACAGGAGAATGCCAGATATGTCCACGCCCCTGAATTTGTTTGGCAGATACACCAACATTTCCTTGAAAAAATACAAGCAATCAAACTCATGGCCCCATTCTTTGCTCTGCCTGAGGAATCCATAGCTGAAGGGTTTAACCAGCCTCTGTGGACCGATCAGGGAGGATGGACAACACTCGACTATCCACTTCTGGTCTTTACTTCTCAAGGGTGAGTGCAGAGGAATCTACTAATGCTTTAGATGTTTTTCCATTAGATGCCTCAATGGCCCATTCAAATATGAGGGGTGAAAGATTCCTTTGAGATGTCTTCTCTGCCCCCTGGACTGCCTGACATCTATGTCAGTGTATGTTCATGAACTGGAATATGGCTTAGTAACAAGGTCAGCCAATGTATAGGCATAGCAACAGGCCAGCCAATGGGGACTGTTTGGATAGACATGGTAACAGGTCAGCCAATAGGGACTGTTTGGAAACTGAAACAGTATTTGTTTGTATGGGGCCATAAGAGACGGCGCGGAGCCTGGGCGTGGCTTAGGTTCTCTGATCTGTATATATATATATATATATATATATATATATATATATATATATATATATATATATATATATATATGTATATATGTATATATGTATATATGTATATATGTATATATGTATATATGTATATATGTATATATGTATATATGTATATATGTATATATGTATATATGTATATATGTATATATGTATATATGTATATATGTATATATATATATATATATATATATATATATATATATATATATATATATATATATATATATATATATATATATATATATATATATATATATATATATATATATATATATACAGATCAGAGAACCTAAGCCACGCCCAGGCTCCGCGCCGTCTCTTATGGCCCCATACAAACAAATACTGTTTCAGTTTCCAAACAGTCCCTATTGGCTGACCTATAGGCTGACATATATATATATATATATATATATATATATATATATATATATATATATATATATATATATATATATATATATATATATATATATATATATATATATATATATATATATATATATATATATATATATATATATATATATATATATATACACATATACATATACATATACATATACATATACATACACATACACATACACATACACATACATATACATATACACATACACATATACATATACATATACATATACATATATATACATATACATATATATATATATATATATATATATATATACATATACATATATATATATATATACATATATATATATATATACATATATATATACATATATATATATATATATACATATATATATATATATACATACATACATACATACATACCTACCTACCTACCTACCTACCTACCTACCTACCTACCTACCTACCTACATACATACATACATACATACATACATACATACATACATATATATATATATATATATATGAATGGCCTCTGTGATGATTTGCCTCTTATATTAGTCTCTGTGTTATATTGCTTCTGTGAATATTATCTCTGTGATCTGTACTTCTGGATTCTGCTGTATGGGATTGTATATAAAGAAGTTTCTTATAATATAATTGGATCCTGCTGAAGTTCATTTACTTGTGTGCTTGACAGATATGCTGCAAATTCTGACAATTTTTGACCCAGGGCTGAACCCTTGGACTAACCGTGGACATTTCATTCTCATGCTCTCATCCACAAAGCAAACTTTATATGCAAGCCTCCATTTCATTTACATCCCTTTATTCACTGTACCTGTTCAATCTTGCAGAAAACTGATAATCGACCCGGAAACATTCTCTTTCTGCATCTGTTTGTTTGTGTGTGTGTGTGTGTGTGTGTGTGTGTGTGTGTGTGTGTGAGAGAGAGAGAGAGAGAGAGAGAGAGAGAGAGAGAGAGAGAGAGAGAGAGAGAGAGAGAGAGAGAGAGAGAGAGAGAGAGAGAGAGAGAGAGAGAGAGAGAGAGAGAAGCCTGCATCAGGACAAGCAGCTGAACTCCACTCTTAGGACACAATTGGGGATTGTCACTTAGTTGTGCAAAAACTTAGAAAGGCAATTTGCACCAAGGCAAAAATTCTACCATGGCCTTGGCCCAACTTTTTTTTTCTAGGTATTTCACAGAAGGTTATCACTCCGTGTCTCAGAGTCAGGCTTTTCAGTGGAGAAAGCACATGTGACAGACTTCCAATCTTCTGTCCTGAAGAGACAACTTGCCTTCTTTAATCATTGCACAATTCTCGGCTGTTCGTGTTTGTTAAAAAGGATGTGCAGGTCTCTGCTAAGCCATTCGGGGAGTTGAGGCCTGACGCAATTAGAAAATAAATCTTAGAGGTGATGAATCTTTTCCTTTGAAAACCAATTATTGATAAAATAAAACTCGAGTAAAGGTCTAAATAACAAGATATTTATTTCTGTACAAAATAATATAAAACCTAAGAACTACATCTTTACAATCTAAGAGATCCTCCTTCCAGGGAGGACGAGCAGCAAGGAAAAATGGAGAATGAGAATGGAATGTAACACTTGCGCAGTTCACCCTTCACGTGACTGCTTTGGTTTGCTAAGAACCTCTGGGTCATAAAGTCTGACATATAAGTATAGTTGACAATCAAAAATCGCCTTGTGACAAGGCCACACATCTTAAAACTGCCAGGTTGAGAAATACTGATTTGTGGAATCTACAAGGGGGAAAGCAGGATGTTGGCCTGGGGTAAATTTGCTCCCTGTTCAGTAGCTGGTCCTAGTGTCATCCTAGGATGGTTACTTTTGCTAGAATGCAGGGTTGTAAGCCAAGGCAATTGAGGGCCTGGGAGGGGAGGCCATTGCTAGGGGTTAAGAAAGATGTGCAATTGGAGGGGAGAAAGAGAAAGTGACAGTTTGGGGACTGAGCAAATCCAGAATGAATTCCCAAAGAGAGATCAAGGATCAGGAGGTGCTGAAGGGAGCCCCAGTCCCCAGATAGGGGAAGAAGACATGAGACAGCAAATAATCCAAACACAATACAAATAATTAAATCACAACCATTTACACAAGAGAAGAAAAGCCCTGTCTGGCTCATTGCTAGAGCTTATACCCCCAGGCAAGCTCAAGTGGAAACACTTGAGATAAGCCTAACCCAGGGGTCAGCAACCCTTGGCTCTGGAGCCGCATGTGGCTCTTTCATTCCTCTGCTGCAGCTCCCTGCCGCTCAAAATATGCGTCACAACTGCCAATGTGTGACACCCGTTGGTATGTGATTTATTGAGCTTTTTGGTTGGTAGGCCAACCATGCATAAATCCAAGAAAAGAAAAGTTTCAGAAGAAAAACAGACCGTTTAATTCAACTACAGAACATATGCTAGTTTTGTGGCCGCTCAGGAAATAGTCAGGCACAGGAAGGGTTTTGTGGCTCCCAGTGTTTTCTTTTCTGTGGGAAATGGGTCCAAATCAGAGGTGGGTTCCTGCCGGAGCTCCCCGGTACGCAGCTCCGGTAGGGAGCGGCGGATTTCGCAACTGCTCCGGAGCCCTCTCTGCCGGTCCACCTGGCACGTCCCCATTTTTTTTCCGTGATTTTTGGTGATTTTCGGGTGATTTTGCTTCTGCGCATGCGGGGACACACGTGCGCATGAGATTTTGGTAAGATTTTGCCTCCGCGCATGCGTGGAAGCAAAATCGCGCTAAAATCTTGCACGTGCGCAAATCCCCTCGTGAGATTTTGGCACGATTTTGGCACGATTTTGCTTCCACGCATGCGCAGAAACAAAATCGTGCGAGGGGGGGCGCACGCGTAGCAAGCGCTTGCCCCCCCAGAAGCATGGAGATGCGCACGCATGGCTCCGGCAGCAAGGTAAGCGAGCAACCCGCCCCTGGTCCAAATGGCTCTTTGAGTACTTAAAGTTGCCGACCCCTGGCCTAACCATAAAGAATGCAATTAGCACTAGAATGTAGTGAAAGAGCAAATGCGGTAGCTGCTGCTTATTAAACCAATTACCAGAAGAAATGGATACAGGAACTAACCAGATTTCTCAACTCTGCTTCTTTTCAGGAACAGAGAGTAACCTTTTTCCTTCCAAACAAAGCTGAATAGGGAAAATTATCCCATCAATTTAACACAGAATTAAACATCACCCAAAACCAGTTTTAGATCAAAACTCAGAAAGGGTATATAAACTCACGTTTAAATGTCAACCTTCCTAGTTAGCCAAGAAGACTTGCTGAATGTCACTCATTTTGGTTCTGTGTCATTAAAAGCTCCTTTCCGGCAGCTCTGCTTCGTCATTCAATTGTTTTTTTCAAAGTGTGTATTGTTGCGTCTCGGCTGGAAGAATCTCAACAAAGGAGTATTTCCTCCCAACAGTGCCGACTTGTCAATACTGATCTCTTACCATGTTCTGCGTTGTTGTTTCTTTAGTCACATTCAGAGAGTTCAGCTCCAAATCTCCATCCACCTCGATGAACCTCACGCTTTGTGGTGGGATTTTATGCTTGTAGGTGCAGAAGGGCTTCTTGTTCACCAGGATCTATCAGAGAGCAAACCCAAAGGGATCAAGTCTCAATTGGGATTATACATTTTGTTTGCAGGAAAAACCTGTTTATTTTTGCCAGGAAAACAATTGTACAATTAGCACAGGGCCCGCCCCCCCAAGGCTGTGTGCTCTCACCACTTCTCTTCTCTCTATATACCAATGACTACATATCAAACAATCCATCTGTTAAACTACTGAAGTTTGCAGATGATACAACAGTGATTGGCCTCATTCGAGACAATGAAACCGTGTACAGACGGGAGGTTGAACAACTAGCCTCGTGGTGCGACCGGAACAATCTGGATCTGAACACACTCAAAACCATAGAAATGGTGGTAGACTTTAGGAGAAACCCTCCCATTCTACCACCTCTTACAATACTAGACAACACAGTATCAACAGTAGAGACCTTCAAATTTCTAGGTTCTATCATACCTCAAGACCTAAAATGGTCATCTAACATCAAAAATGTCATCAAAAAAGCACAACAAAGAATGTTCTTTCTGCACCAACTCAGGAAGCTCAAACTTCCCAAGGAGCTGCTGATACAGTTCTACAGAGGAATTATTGAGTCTGTCATCTGCATCTCTATAACTGTCTGATTCGGTTCTGCAACCCAACAAGACAGACACAGACTTCAGAGCAGTGTTTCCCAACCTTGGCAACTTGAAGATGTCTGAACTTCAACTCCCAGAATTCCCCAGCCAGCATTATTGGGAAACACTGCTTCAGAGAATAATCAGAACTGCAGAAAAAACAATTACTGCCAACCTGCCTTCCATTGAGGACCTGTATACTGCACAAGTCAAAAAGAAGGTCATGAAAATATTTACAGACCCCTCACATCCTGGACATAAACTGTTTCAACTCCTACCCTCAAAAGGACTCTATAGAGCACTGCACACCAAAACAACTAGACACAAGAACAGTTTTTTCCCGGAACGCCATCACTCTGCTAAACAAA
Source organism: Diadophis punctatus similis (assembly GCA_023053685.1). Taxonomy (NCBI): domain Eukaryota; kingdom Metazoa; phylum Chordata; class Lepidosauria; order Squamata; family Dipsadidae; genus Diadophis; species Diadophis punctatus. Next base: position 240,709,740 of record JALIGW010000002.1, on the reverse strand, counting down.
TAATTCCCTCACCACTGTCAAACTATTCACTAGGCTGCATTACTATTACTATTAGTCTTCTCATTGTTCCCATCACCCATCTCCTCCCACTTCTAACTTGTTGCTTGTATCCTTACGATTTATATCAATATTGATTGTTTCCTGATTGCTTATTTATACCCTATGACAATCATTAAGTGTTGTACCTCATGATTCTTGACAAATGTATCTTTTCTTTTATGTACACTAAGAGCATATGCACCAAAGAAAATTCCTTGTGTATCCAATCACACTTGGCCAATAAAGAATTCTATTCTATTCTATTCTATTCTATTCTATTCTATTCTATTCTATTCTATTCTATTCTATTCTATTCTATTCTATTCTATTCTATTCTATTGAGTAGTGGTCAAAATGTGTATATGTACAGAGGGAGAAGCCTTTACTTCAACAATACCCAATTTTTCCTCCTGGACCAAAACGTTTTTCCTTCAATTATAGGTTGTCCTCATTTAGTGACTGTTTTCAATTAGGACAGTGATGAAACAGTAACTTTGCAACAAATCCTGTCATTTAAAACCTTTACAAGACAGTAAAGCAAAAAAAAAGCTGAAATTCAATCAGAAACACAGTCACTTAACAAATAACAAATAAGTTGCTGGTCCCAGTGGTCACTAAACGAGGATTACCTGTACATGACTTAAACCCATTTGGAAGATATGAAATTGGGAAAATTGGTATTAAATATATTTATGGTTCATTCCAGACAAATGGTGACTTCTTGGGGGTGGGGGTGGGTGGGGAGGAATGAAGATGCACTTGCAGTCCCAAAGGAGCATCTGTCACATGTACTAACCTGGTATCCAGTTTCATTCACAATGAAGATGATCTCAAAATGCTCGCTCTTTTGGAAGGGCATCTGATGGCCTTCTTCACGTCCCCACCCGCCAGACCAAAACGTGTTGAGCGCAACCTTCTTCGCATTAAAGCGAGGGTTGAAGTGGAGGGGAATGTCGGCCCCGTTATGGTGGCCACATGCAAAGTTCACTTTGAAGGACACCCAGGCTCTGGAAGAGAGAGAGAGGAAAAAAGAAGAGGAAACATTAAATGAGAGATGCAGAAGACTAAGAGTGTAATTCTGCTCCCCCCTGTCACGTAGTGAATATTGTCAGTTGTACGTCTATGCAGGGCAGGGGCGGGTTCCAAATTGTTTTACTACCACTCTGTGGGTGTGGCTTATTTTGTGGGTGTGGCTTGCCAGCCATGTGACCAGGTGGGCATGGCTTGCCAGCCATGTGACCAGGTGGGCGTGGCTTTCCAGTCATATATTAGTTATTTCAGAGAGATGTTACTACTATTTTTGCTATTTTATACCTTACATGAAAAGCTTTGCATACAAAGTGCGTGTATGCAACCTTTATATGGAGAAAATGCTATAGTTAAAAGACAAGCAAGTCTCATACAGCATTTTTGGTTTCAGTCATGGATTCCTTAGACGAAAATATTGAGGACTGTTAAAAGAACAGTATCTTTTAACAGTCCTCAATGTTTTCGTCTAAAGAATAACAGTATAAAACTCTATAAAATTAACAGTATAAAAAGTTAAGCTTTCGGAAAACGCCCACTTTGGGAAGCTTTAGGCAAAAGTGAAGGAAAAGTGTCAAATGCGAGCTTCTTATTATTTTCAAGCGAAGGGATGGGGAAAGACTTAATTGTCAGGTTTCTGGGCATACGTAGAAGAAATTTTTTAAAAAAATTAAAAAAATTTTTTTTAAAAAATGGTGGCGCCCAGGCATTGGCAACTGACTGCACTGGTACTGTGATGTCACCAGCGGACCGCTACTGGTGCTATAGAGTGGACCGCACCGGTAGGAACCCACCACTGATGCAGGGTGATGCACCCCTATCTAATATTATGGTACATTCCAATATAAGCAGAACACGTGATATGATGTTCTTTGTGCATGTGTGCATTCCTAAACCACCATTAATTCTCTTCTGCCTTAGCTCTTGACCTGAACGGTCGTATTACTCAGCAAAATGTAGTTTATTCAGGATTTATTGTTTTTGTACTGAAATAAATATTTTCTATTAGACATTTAATCCCGATTTTATTTCTAACTGTCTGGATTCCAAGAAAAGATCTAAATTGCCTCTATGAGATATTATTCTCACCCCAACACACACACCCTTTTTTTGTCTTTGCCCTGAAGCTAGAATCTGTAGGTTCCTGCATTTTTGCTTGAAGAGAAGAATCAAGTTCCTGGCCCTCATGGCTTAGTTGGAGTTACAAAAAGGAGGATGGTTGGATGGATCTATTTGAAGAACTTAGAAAAGCTTTAATCTTGGCATAGAATTAGAATTATATAAACCGCCCTTAACACTTATTACTATTATTTTGAATAAGGTAGCATCTTGTCCTCCCTGTGAGCCTGCAAAGGAACGTTACCTGTTGCTGTCCTTGGGCACTGTGCCTTGCACATATACAGATATCCCAGGATGGAGTCCACTGGGGACAGGATGATGATAAGGGAGAGTCTGTAAGACAGAAAATGATGAACCAAACCAGTGACTTGACTGCAAAACACAACGTTGACTTTCAAAGCAGCCAACTGCAACTTGTCCCTTGTATCTGCCTTTCCATTTGGCTTCTGAGTCAGACAAAAACCTCCTGAGGGGGCCTCTACTAAGGATTAATCCCCCAACATGGCAGGGGAAGGAAGGTGTGGAGGAAGCAACAGAAGTGCAGCCATGGAGAGGTTCTGCTTTAGCTCTATCAATTGATCAATGGGTTGAGCAAAACTGGCTAAATGCCAGCATCTCATCAGGATTTCATAAATGATATAGATGAGTCGATAACAATACAAGAGCACACAATAGATTCAAACTCAATGTAAACCGCTCGAAACTCGACAGCAGAAAATACGACTTCAGCAACAGAGTGATCAATGCCTGGAATGTACTACCTGACACTGTGGTTTCTTCCCCAAACCCCAAAAACTTTAATCCTAGACTGTCTACAGTTGACCGCACCCCATTCCTAAGAGGTCTGTAAGGAGTGTGCATAAGCGCACCATCGTGCCTCCCGTCCCTGTCCTTCTGTCCTATTGTCTAATTTTTACCTAAACATACTTTGCTTTTGTTTATGTTTATATCATACCTGTTATCTTGCATACGTGTTGACAAAATAAATAAATAAATAATAAATAAAATAGCAAAGACTTTCAAGGATAGACTGAAGATTCAAAAGGAATTTGATTGACTGAACACTTGGGGCTCTCTCCAGCAAAGTGCAATTTAGAGGTCCACATGGGCAAGAAAATGAAATGCACAATTAGAAGAAGTGGTACCTGGCTCAGTAACAGCAACCGTGAGAGGATCTAGGTCTCCTAGTGCACCACCACTTAGGGGTCAAGAAAGATGAGAAGAGCAATTGAGGGAGAGAAAGAGATAGTGGCAGTTTGGGGATTGAGCAAATCCAGAATCAATTCCCAAAGGGAGATCAAGGATCAGGATGTGCTGACTTGTTGCTTCTGACCACTTACCATGTTCTGCGTTGTTGGTTCTGTCACATTCAGAGAGTTCAGCTCCAAATACCCCTTCACATGGATGGCCTTCACGCTTTGTGGTGGGATTCTATGCTTATAGGTGCAGAAGGGTTTCTTGTTCACCAGGATCTGTCAGAGGGCAAACCCGAAGAGATCAAGTCTCAATTGAGGTCATACATTTTGTTTGCAGGAAAAAACTGTTTATTTCTGCCAGGAAAAATACTTAGCTGTCAGCTGTGGCTAGGGGGACCTTTGCACAGGTCCGTCTTGTGCACCAATTGTGACCCTACTTGGAGAGGGAGGCTTTATTCACAGCCACTCATGCCCTTGTCACCTCACGGCTGGACTACTGTAACACGCCCTACATGGGGCTACCCTCAAAGAGTATCCGGAGACTGCAACTGGTGCAAAATGCAGCTGCACGAGCTGTGGTGGGTGTTCTGAGATACACTCACGTAACACCTATTCTCCGCCAGCTGCATTGGTTGCCCATTAGTCTCCGGACATAATTTAAGGTGTTGGTTTTGACCTTTAAAGCCCTACATGGCTCAGGGCCTGGTTACCTTTGGGACCGCATCCTACCACATAACTCCCTAAGACCAGTTAGGTCCCACAGAGTTGGTCTCCTCCAGGTCCCATCAGCCAAACAATGTCGGTTGGCGAGACCACAGGGGAGAGCCTTCTCTGTGGGAGCCCCATCTCTCTGGAACCAACTCCCACCAGAATTCCGAACTATCCCCACTCTATTGACCTTCCACAAAGCCGTAAAGACATGGCTCTTCCGGCAGGCGGGGTGAAGAAGATCGATTTCCCCCATGGATGAATGGTTTTGTTTTAACTTTTGTAATGTTTTAAATTGTTTTTTATTATATTTGTATTGTTCTTATTTTTGCTGTATGCCACCCTGAGTCCTACGGGATTGGGTGGCCTATAAGAACTTTTAATTAAATTAAATTAAATTAGCGACCTCATCACTTAATGATTAAGTTGCTGATCCCAGTGGTCGCTAAATGAGGATTACATGTATGTCATTTAAATACTATCTGGAAGATAAGAAGTCAGGAAAGCTGGCATTAAATACATTCATGCTTCATTCCAGGGTGGATGAAGATGTCCCTGCAGTCCCAAAGGGGCCTCTATCATGTATACCAACCTGATATCCAGCCTCAGTGACAATGAAGATGACCTCAAACTCTTCGCCCTTTGGGAAGGGCATCTTATAACACTCTTCGCGTCCCCAACTGCCAGCCTGAAATGTGTTGAGCACAACTTTGTTCGCATTAAAGCGAGGGTTGAAGTGGAGGGGAATGTTGACCCCCGGATCCTGGCCACATGCAAAGTCCACATTGAAGGCTCTGGAAGAGAGAGAGGGGAAAAAAGAAGAAGAAAATTAAATGAGAGGTGCAGAAGACTCAAGAGTGTAAGAAAAGCTTTAGTTTTGGCAAATAATTTGAATTATATAAATCACCCTTAGCAACATAATAGTCTTATTATTATTATTTTGAGTAAGGTAGGATCTTGCCCTTCCTGTGAGCTTCACCTGTTGCTATGTTTGGGCATTGTGCCTTGCACATATACAGACATTCCAGGGCGGAGTCCACCGGGGACAGAATGATGGTAAGGGAGAATCTGGAAGACAGAAAATGATGAGCCAAACCAGTGACTTTATTGCAAAACACAACTTTGACTCTCAAACCAGCCAATCACAACCTGTATCAGCCTTTCTATATTGCTTCCAAGTCAACCAAACACCTCCTGAGAGAGCCTTTGTTAAAGATTAATCCCCCCAGCATGGCAGGGAAAGGAAGGCATTGGAGGAAGCACCAGAATGCAGCCATGGACCAGTTCTGTTTTAAGGCTAAGCTAGGCTAGGCTAGGCTAGGCTAGGCTAGGCTAGGCTAGGCTAGGCTAGGCTAGGCTAGGCTAGGCTAGGCTAGGCTAGGCTAGGCTAGGCTAGGCTAGGCTAGGCTAGGCTAGGCTAGGCTAGGCTAGGCTAGGCTAGGCTAGGCTAGGCTAGAATAGAATAGAATAGAATAGAATAGAATAGAATAGAATAGAATAGAATAGAATAGAATAGAATAGAATAGAATAGAATAGAATAGAATAACAGAGTTGGAAGGGACCTTGGAGGTCTTCTAGTCCAACCCCCTGCTTAGGCAGGAAACTCTATATCATTTCAGGAAACCCTATACCATTTCTATTGAGTGATCAGTGGATTGAGCAAGAGTGGCTGGACACCATTTATTTATTTATTTATTTATTTATTTATTTATTTATTTATTTATTTATTTATTTATTTATTTATTTATTTATTTATTTATTTATTTATTTATTTATTTATTTATTTATTTATTTATTTATTTATTTATTTATTTATTTATGAAAATTTATATTGCTGCCTACTTGCACATGGTGACTCAATTCCATTTCAATTCAGTTTATTCAGTAAGCTGCCTTGAGTCACCAGTTCAGTTAACTGGTGACTCAAGGCAGCTTACACGAATATCAGATCTCTTCCTGAACTGGAGGAACTTCTAAGGAAAGGAGAAACATTGCAAGTACCAACTTGGTCAGGCTGGTGGGGCCAAGATAATGTTTGTCTTTTCCTCTGCATTTCTGGAGGTTTTATAGGAGAACCGTGTTTCATCTGTAGGCGGGTGGGGTGGCTGCTGCAACATGTGCATTCGGTGGAAGGAGTGAGTTAAAGGGGGGAGGGAGAAATGAAATCCCAAACATGTGTGGGAAGTTTGGCCAGTTTACTTTGAGAGATAAGTGGTAAATATTTTCATTTCTTCCAATAGAAGAGAATACAGTTGGTCGGTAATAACGTTTGGGGATTTGATTTCTTTTTTTTAAAAAAAAAGTTTTTTATGATACAATTAGAAACAAAATGTACAAACCAGGGGCGAGTTGCTTACTTACCAAGACCGGTGCGCTGCTCCGTGTTTTTCCATGTTTCGTGCACACGCGCGCTATGTGCGCACGCCCCCTCACGCAATTTTGCTTCTGCGTATGCATGGAAGCAAAATCTTGCCCAAAATCTCACAAGGGGATGCGCGCGCGTGCAAGATTTCGGCGTGATTTTGCTTCCGCGCATGTGCAGAAGCAAAATCTCGCCAAAATCTCTTGCGCGCACACGTCCCCTCATGAGATTTTGGCGAGATTTTGCTTCCGCACATGCGCAGTAGCAAAATCGCCCCAAAATTCGTAAAAAAAGATGGTGACACACGCTACTGCCCGACGGATATGGTACCGGAGCAATCACGCGCAAATTGCGTTATCGGTGGGTCCCTACCGGAGCTACGCACTGGACAGCACCAATAGGAACCCACCCCTGGTACAAACAACAAAACAAAACAAAGACCAAAATACATAAAAATGAGTACATGACAGATTATCCAGTTTACCTATTTACATTTGGTCATTTCTTTTTGTATCTACAGTATCATATGTGGTGAGAGTGCCAAAAAACACATGAATACTGGGAAAAAATAAGGCAATGGTTGGAAGAAATATTAGAAATAAAACTAGATTTAAAACCAGAACCCTTCCCGTTGGGAATAACTATTGATAAATATGAAAAAAATACATTATATCTTATGTTACATATTTTGACCGCTGCAAGATTAGTGTTTGCCCAAAAATGGAAAAACAAAGACATACCTACAGAGGAAGAAGTTTTAGAAAAAATACTAATGTGTGCAGAGATGGATAGATTAACGTTAAAGTTGAAGGACAAATCGGATACAGAATACTATGAAACCTGGGACAAACTTTATGATTGGTGGGGAAAAAGGAAAGCCAAGATTATGTGTTAGTGGAACGGTTGGAAATATTTAGAAATTGTATTAAAACTTGGGGATTTGATTTCTTAATCTGGTCTGCTCTGAAGGGTTGACATCAGTCTTGCAAGTCTCAATTTGCTTCCCCCTACCTTGCTTTACCTATAAGAGAAGGAGGGGGAAGAGCTGCAATTTTCCATTACAAAGTATTTTGGAAATGGCCTGCCCTTGCCTCCTTCCTTCATGAGCCGAGGTGGTGCAGTGGTTAAAAGCAGCATTGCAACTACTTCAGTGACTGCTAGTTCAGCAGTTCAGCTGTTCAAATCTCACCAGGCTCAAGGTTGACTCAGCCTTCCATCCTTCCGAGGTGGGTAAAATGAGGACCCAGATTGTTGGGGGCAATATGCTGAACTCTGTAAACCGCTTAGAGAGGGCTGTAAAGCACTATGAAGCGGTATATAAGTCTAGGTGCTATTGCTATTGCTATTCCTAGGGTTGACTGGATTAATCACTGGATTAATTTAGAGTTACGCTCAACCCTGAGGATTGAAAATGGACCGGTGATCTTTGTAGTAGGTGCAAGTTCATTTGCTGTTCTTTTAATATCCCCCCCCAAAATTTTTAAAGGGGATTTAGATATTCATGTGGTTTTGTAGAAAGATCAAGATGGTTTAAGTTGGTCCGGAGTGTTTTGGGGAAGTGATGCCTAACTCTGCAGAAAGGGAGAAGGAGTGGCTGAGCCTGGAGTTGGCATTCAAAGAGGGGTAGAACTAAGATCACTACATAGTCACAAGTGGACAAAGTCCAACCCCCTTGAATTCTGTTGACCCTTATCTACCTTCTAGCAGATGCTAACTGTTAGTTGAGAATATTCCTTTGCATAGGCATGAGTAGCAATAAATCAGTTTAATTGGATTTTCATGTGTGTACCTAATCTTTTCAGTCTGAAACGATAACCTGTTAGAGTTTGCAGCAATCCAACCAGCGCACAAGTAAATAATTCAGCAGGATTCATTTATAGAAGAAGCATGTTTATGTACAATAATATAAAGCATGATGCATGTATACAATACCCATGTAGCAGAAGCCAGAAACAGAACAACCAGAACGCAGAATCCAGAAGCAAAGAATCACAGAAGCACAGAAGCCTTATATATATACAGACCAGATAAGCTAAGCCACGCCCATGCTCTGAGCTGTCTCCCATGGCTCACAACAGATCCTGTTTCTTGGTCACCAAACAGTTCCCATTGGCTGACTTGTTGTTATGGCTATCCCAGCTCATAATTTCTTATACACTGACATAACCATCACTAATTATAATTATATGATTGCTGCTATCTTCAGACTTGCATTCCAAGATATATCTTTCATTCACCAGATGGAAATGTGCCTTTCTTTTGATAACATGGGCTGATTCCTTTGGAGTTCAAAGCTGACAATTGAAAAACAATAACGCACACGCCATAGTAAAAATCACATAAATTGTGAACTTCCTTCCTTCCTGACTCAATTCACCACAAATCAATAGACAGCATCATGGACATCTCTTTCCTTGCTGTCTTCCTCAAATGGACCTCCTTGACTGACATCTAAATCCCCCCCCCATTTGCTGCTCAGTTCCTGGGGGAAGGGGGTGTCGGGGTTTGAATTACGGCTTGAGGTGATAAGATCTTTTTCCTTTGAAACTAATCCCTATCAAATAAAACCTGATAATAAAGTCTAATTAATAAAATATTTATTTCAGTAGAAAAGAACATAAAAACCATAATCTTAATAGCTACATTTCTGCAAGCTAAATCATGTCCTCTCTCGGCAGAGGACTATAGCAGAGAGAGAAGAAAAAATGCAATGGAATGTTAGACATGTGCAGATCACCTATCACGTGTCTGATCACGTGTCTGCTTTGCTAGGAATGTCTGAGTACCATAGAGTGTAGCATATGATCACAGCTGACAATCAAAATTCACATCATGACAGGGGGAAATCTTGACCCCAATATGGCCGCTAGATCTATTTTGAAGGGATCCATTATTGGAAAGGAAGGTTAAAAACAGGCAGAATATTTTGGCTCTTCCACTTGTGATGATGTTCTGGGGATTCTGGAGATGCTTTTGGTTTAGGTGGAATAAAGATAAGAGGGATGTGTCAGGGTTCCAAGAAACAGCCCACAGGAAATCAAAACTCCAAGGCAGGACTCCTCAAAGTATAGATTTATTAGGCGTGTCACATTGGCACAGCTGGTGAAACCCCGAATCTGAAGTCCCCTGGGTTTTCCCCAGCCCCGTTCAAAATCCAAAGTTCTTCCCCACATAACACACAACCATCACATGCCCCAATCAGGTTTCTTCCCCCATCCCGGATGCCTCCCATCCACGCTCCTCCTAGATGCTGGTGAGAGTGTCCTTGGTTCCCAGAAGAAAGAAAGTTACTTTGGCAACATATTCCCCTCATCTATCTCTACTCCCACACTCCTTTTCCCAAAGCTCCAGTCAGCCCCGCTGTGGCAAAAGACGCTTAAAGATGGCTCCAGGGTCGACAAGATGCTTGTTCAGATCAAAGAAGAATGTGAAAGCAAGCAACGGCAGAAAATAAACAGAAGCTACTTACCATTTCCCCATCTAAATCATCAGTGAACATACTCTAAAATGGAAACAAAAGGATACCTTTATAATTACGGCGCGGCTGTGAATCCTATGAGGATTTGTGTGCATCAGGCCTGGTCCATGACAGTTTGTTCAAGAGTGGGTCCAAGAGGGCCACAGAGGGTATTAAGGTCAATGGGATGGTTTGAGCGGAGTAGATCAAGCCATCCCAACCAAAAGGAATAAGGCAACATCAACAGACACAGTGATTGCAGTGATCTAAGGAAATGGCTATTTTTCAATAATCCAACAATCCAAACGTTTACACATGGCTTCTTTTACCATGCGGTCAGTTGCCATCTTCAATAAGGCTTATTGTATATTGATAATTACACTTGTATTTCATTCCTCAGATAAGAACATGCCGTTCTTATCATACCATAGGGCAGCGATGGCAAACCTTTTTTTGCTCTGGTGCCAAAAGGGCGCGCACAAGCAGTAGCATGCTTACGCATGCCCACACTCACAATGCCATGCCATCCCCCCACGCATGTGTGCAAACACAGTCCTGCGCTGCCCCCAGCGCATGCGCACAGGCTTCACTGAAGCCTCCAGACTTCCGGTAGGCCCGTTGAGCCATTTTTCGCCCTCCCCAGGCTTCAGGAAAGCCTCCGGAGCCTGTGGATGGTGAAAAACAGGCCCAGCGTGCCTACCGGAAGTTTGTTTTGGTAGGCCCGTTGAGTCAGTTTTTCACCATCCACAGGCTCTGGAGCTTTCCTGAAGCTTAGGGAGGGTGAAAATGGCCTCCCCTGCCCTCCGGAATGCCAAAAATCAGCTGGCCAGCACGCACATGCCTGTTGGAGCTGACATAGGACAACGCCTCACGTGCCGTCAGATATGGCTTTGCGTGCCACCTGTGGCACACGTGCCACAGGTTCACCATCACGGCCATAGGGTGATCAGGACCAAAAGGATGCACATTACTTAAGATTGTTCTTTGAAGGTTTTACTTTGTTTTCGTGAGCAAAGGATTTGGGGAACTGTTACTTTCAAAAAGATATATTCTGAATCAGCTCTTGTAAAGAGTTGCATTTTTCCCCCTTATATATATTTCTTTAGTTAATTGATAGCTTTAAAAGGCTGATATGACCTACCCATCTTAGTGAAGTCAGAATCTTCCAAATTTTGATAATACAGTAATCATAGTGATGCTCTCCTTCAAATATTCTCAAGAATGTATAGTTTTCTGCTGAAATGTCTGGGAACGGGGTGGGGATGGATGGGAGTGAGTCCCAAGAGAGCTATTGTGGTCATAGAAAGATAACATAGAAAACATAGAAGAAATGTCAGACCACGCCTAGAGTACTGCATCCAGTTTTGGTCACCACACTACAAAAAAGACATTGAAACCCTAGAGAAAGTGCAGAAGAGAGCAACCAGGATGATAAAGGGTCTGGAAAATAAAGCATACGAAGAGCGGTTGCAGGAACTGAGCTTGGCCAGTCTGGCGAAGAGAAGGGCCAGGGGTGACATGATAGCAGTGTTCCAATACTTGAGGGGATGCCACAGAGAGGAGAGGGTCAGGCTGTTCTCTATGGCACCAGAAAGCCAAACAAGGAATAATGGATGGAAGCTGACCAAGGAGAGATTCAACCTGGAAGTGAGGAGAAACTTTCTGACGGTGAGAGCGATCAACCAGTGGAACAGCTTCCCAGCGGAGGTTGTGAGATCCCCAACACTTGCGACTTTCAAGGGGAGACTGGACTGCCATCTGTCTCAAATGGTGTAGGAACTCCTGCTTGAGCAGGGGGTTGGACTAAATGACCTACAAGGTCCCTTCCAACTCTAATAATAAATCTAAATCTAAATGAGGCAAGTTAAGTGTGTATCTACTTACCATCAGTTTAGACAGTCCTTTGCCACCACTACCTTTCTTGATAATAGGAATTATCTTTTCTCCAATTGACTATAAGGAAGAAGAAAAAACATTATGGATTCCTTCAGAAGACTTACCAATGCATTATACGTGTGGGCCTTACCTGGGCCACAGCCAGAGGTGCGTTCCTCCCATTTTGGACCGGTTCTATAGAACCTGTAGTAACTTAGCGGCCTGGGTCGCTAGAACTGGTAGCGACCCAGGCCTGCCACACCCCTGAGCCGGTTTTCCCATAGGCACCGTAGGTGCCGCCATCTTGTTTTTAGCTTCTGCGCATGAACAGAAGCTTTTTTCAAGTACTGCATATGCGTATTCAAGTACTGCATATGCGTATGCGCCTGCACGGTGCATCCCTGAGTGAACTGGCAGCAAAGAAAACCGGAACCCACCCCTGGCCACAGCAGCCCACTAGAATAAACTGGTGACCCCTTGAGGGCCATGGAGGATATTGATGTGAATGACTTCAGAACACCAGAGAAGGTACATAAAGCCACATCAACCCTTTGAGGTAGGCAAAGTCACGGAAAGCGATGGCAGGGATTCAAGGAAAACCACTAAAGTGCTGTTGGGTATATTAGCAGAAACTTGGTAGCCTATCCAAAACTTAACTACTCCTTTTCAAGGAGAACAAAGTCAAGCTGGCTTTCCAAAGCATATTCTGATCAAATTAACCCTGGGAAGGGAAATGAGGAAAGGCATCCAGCATTTGAACCAAACAATTTACCATTTCGCAGAGAGAAAAATCCACAAGCAGGCAAAAGAAACTTTGAAGAAACCCTCCCCACCCAAAAAGTGTCACTTGGGGACAGTTCCAAAACATAAGTTTCTCCCTTTGCTACTTGGTACCCGGGAGTACCATCACCCCAGTTTGGGAGTCGATGTTGATTTAAGGGGTACAATAGATATTTGAAGTTGCTTTAAAAAAGAAAGTTGAAAGAGATGAAATGTTTTGGTCCTGTCTGCTCAATTTCTGCTCTGGAGTCTCTAAAGAGCATCTAGTTTTGGTCACCACACTATAAAAAAATGTTGAGACTCTAGAAAGAGTGCAGAGAAGAGCAATCAAGATGATTAGGGGACTGGAGGCTAAAACATCCGATGAACGGTTGCAGGAACTGGGCATGGCTAGTCTAGTGAAGAGGACCAGGGGAGACATGATAGTAATGTTCCAATATTTGAGGGGCTGCCACAGAGAGGAGAGGGTCAAACTATTTTCCAAAGCACCTGAAGTCCAGACAAGAAATAATGGATGGAAACTGAACAAGGAGCGATTCAACCTAGTAAATAAGGAGAGATTTTCTGACAGTGAAAACAATCAACCGGTGAACAGCTTGCTTTTAGAAGTTGTGGGAGCTTCATCACTGGAAGCTTTCAAGAAGAGACTGGACTGCCATTTGTCAAAAATGGTGTAGGGTCTGCTTGGGTGATGGGGTTAGACTGGATGACCTACAAGGTCCCTTCCAACTCTGTTAATCTGTAAGATGCATTCTGGGAGGTGCGAAATAACAAAAGTGCTCATGCAAGAAGAATATTACCCAAAGGAAGGACAGATGATGAACAAAATCTACTTACTATTAACTCAAAAATATTAACTTGTTCTGTACCCATAGTCTATAAGGGAAACCAAAGATATTACTTTTATTTTGAAAAGGCATCACATATGATTTCTCCAAGTACGGCATCATTGCCATCTTTGATAACATATCGCTTCATTCTATATTCTTATTTATTTATTCATTCATTCATTCATTCATTCATTCATTCATTCATTCATTCATTTTGTCAAACACATATTAGATAGTACATATACGTATAAACATGATTTGAATACATAAAATGAATACGAATAAAATAAAAGGGGACATTAGGACAGGGATGGTAGGCATGCTGGTGCGCTTATGCATGTCCCCTTTACGGACCTCTTAGGAATGGGGTGAGGTCAACAGTAGACAGTCTAAGGTTAAAGTTTTGGGGCTTTGGGGATGAAACCACAGAGTCAGGTAGTGAGTTCCAGGCATTTACCACTCTGTTGCTGAAGTCATATTTTCTGCAATCGAGTTTGGAGCGGTTCACTTTGAGTTTGTATCTATTGTGTGCTTGTGTATTGTTGTGGTTGAAGCTGAAGTAGTCATTGACAGGTAGGATGTTGTAGCAGATAATTTTATGAACTACGCTTAGGTCATGCCAAAGGCGGCATAGTTATAAGTTGTCTAAGCCCAGAATTTCAAGTCTGGTATTATGTTGCAAGTAGAGGAGTGGAGGACTCTTCTCGTGAAATATCTCTGGATATGTTCAGTTGTATTAATGTCTGATATGCAGTGTGAGTTCCAGACAAATGAGCTGTATTCGAGAATTGGTATAGCAAATGTTTTGTATGCTCTGATTAGTAGTGTTATATAGATAAGATACGTGCGTTTCTTACCAGAACAGGGACTGATAGGCCCAAAAAGGCACAAATGAATGAATTGTGTTCTGAAACATTGTTTCATTTTCTTTTCATTATTCTTCCACTTTCACACAACCAAAATCTGCACAGAGAATCCAGTGGAATAATGCTTGCGTTGAATTTCTACCTCAAAAGATAAGATGCTTGCTGACAAAAGAGATCAGTTAATAGAAAAGGGCAGTTGGGGTTCAAGATGTTTGGGAACCTGGTATTCAATCTCTACATTCCATATTTGTAGTCCTCCACTTACAACTGTTTGCTTAGCGACCCTTTGAAGTTATGATTGACTTCTCTTTGGGTATTATAACCCGGTTTGAAAGTTCTTTTTTTAAAAAAAATATTTTTTTTCTCCACAATTTCCATAAATACATCAATGTATATACCTTAAAAACTTATGAATAACATTCATATTTATACATTTTTATCCAATCAATAAGAATTCAATATCCTATTTTGCACCTATTTTGCTGTTATTTATCGGTCTGTTTTTCTTCTTTTCTTTACACTTCCCTCTCTCTAACTCCACCTCCTCTATCTACCTTTTTACTCCTTCTCTCCCCCTTTCAACTTCCTTCTCCTCCTAAACCTTCCTCTTTCTCTTTCTAAACCTTCCCTGAGTGACTCTAATTCTAATACATATTACATATAACAGACTGGTAACATATTTCCATACATCTTTAACTTAGCAGTGTCACTTTTAAACACATTGTTTCTTATATCGTATCTATACTTATATATCTTTATTTTAGGTATATACTATTAATCTAATGCTGCCTCCTCAAATCTAGTTTTGTCATCTGGGTCTGAGGTGGGGGGGCATTTGCTATAAAATAATAATCAAATATATTTACTCTATAAGTCATTTAACTTTCTCTCTACTTCTCCTTTTCCTACTGCAGTGTACTATTTCATATATCCTGTTTTTCACTTTTAATATAATTGCAGAAGTTAACTTGTGTGTCAAAGGAACTTGCCATATGTCAAGGAACATTTTGCAAGATGTTACCGAAGGTAGCTTGGATTGTGTAAGATAATCTTATGACCCATAGTTTTGATATAAGAATCATGCTTGATACTGTAACACATGTTTATACTTCGTCTTTTCTGTATAAGGATGTAATGCCATGCTGTGATTTATGATTGGCTGATATATATAGCAACGCCTCAGGAAGAGGCAAGCATTTGTATTAAGGTATAAATGGAACCCCTTGGGCCTCGGGGTTCAGACTTTGGCATGCTAATACTCTGAACCAATTGCACAATACAATAAACCTGTGTTCTCCTACTTAGGCGTAGTCTTCTTCCTCGGGTGGTAGGAAAGCCTAGTAGGCCCCAGCCTGCTAGGCCAAAGCCTGCTGCTTCAAGTCCAGTTTGAAAATTCTGATGGCCATCCCTGCCCCTGCGGTCACATGGCTGCATTTCAGGAAATCAGCAGGGGACACAAATCCCAGCAACTGCGAGATGATAAAATCAAGCACATGGCATGGCTTGCCCCTCTTATCCACAGGCACACCCATGGCTGAGACCTGGTCCTTCCTTTGCTACTGATTCCCAGAGGAAACATCACCCCAATTTGGCAGTTATTTAAAGGATAAATTGTTTCAGAAATTAAGCCAGTGCAATGTTTTGACCAGTGGTGGGTTGATGCCAGTTCAGACCGGTTCTTTAAAACCAGTAGCGGAAATTTACCACCACTCCTCCAGTTGCCGCGGCTTGCAAAAAAAACCCTCTGCACATGCGCAAAGTCTTCTGTGCATGCGCAGAGGGTCATTTCTGGGTGTTTTGCATGACTTGACACACTTCCATTGTGATGCGAACCGGTAGGGAAGGTACCATATTTTTGGAGTATAAGATGCACCTTTTTACCCCCCAAAAGAGGGTGAAAACTTGGGTGTGTCTTATACACCAAATGTAGCCCCACCCAGCCACCCCCGCCCTTTGGCCTCTGCCTCCCAGCAATTTACCTCCTGTCAGCAAACAGCGCAGAGCCTGATTAGCACAAGCAACTGATTATCAGCCTCCCGACCCACAGCTGATTGAGGCAGCAGGCAGGCCACATGCTAAAACTGAAAGTGAAACTAGCTGCAAGGAGGCAAATTGCTGGGAGGTAGAGGTAGAGGCAGAATTTTATTTTCTTGTGCTAATCAGACTGCTGAAACTGGATGCAAGGAGGTAAGTCAATAACTAAAAATGTCTATAGAATGTTCAAATTATTAGACTTATTTTTTAAAGACTGCTTTATTATTGTTCTAGACAACTTAACAAAATAAAGAAGCTTTTTAAAATAAATGCTTGATCTGAAGAGGCCCAGTGCTATTGTATCTTCTTTTAAATAGCAGAGAATAATGTATACTTCCAGAAAGCCACATCAATTTTAACAGCATCTGTACAAGTATAATCTGAAATGTAACAGTGTCCTGTTTTAGTATTAAGATAAGGCAGCTGAGTTAAACCCTGACTTAGTCATGTTTGGAGTAGATCTATTTAAATAATTGGGAGGAGTTAGTGTGACAACATTTAAGAAAACTTTCTGGCATTAATATACTGCCATAATGTACATTTCTCCAATTCTATGGGTCAGTTACACATGCACAGAAATACATAGCAAACAGTGTAGATCATCTGTACTGTTTGCTGCTTCCTGTTTGCTGGGAGGCAAATTGCTGGGAAGCAGAGGCATAATTTTTTCCCCTTGTTTTCCTCCCCTAAAACTAAGGTGCATCTTATACTCCCAAAAATATGGTAAGTGGAACCCACCCCTGGTTTTGACCCCAAATGCTCTGTTCATGCTCTGGAGATTCTGGAGATGCTTTCTGGGAGGGGTAGAATCACAAAAGGGGGGCTTCACTGCATGCAAGAAGAATATCATTCAGCAAAAAGGCAAAAAGTGAAGAAAGAGCTACTTACCATTAATTTCCCAATTTCTTCTGCATTCAAAGCATTCTAGAAAGGAAACAAGCACATCAAATTCTATTCTAATGGGAAGACACCCAGGACCTCTCTATCCCTGCCATCAGTACCATCTTGGATATCATTTACATGAATTGCTGCTTCCCTCCACTTAGAAAACACACCTTCCTTATCACAACTGGGAACATTTAATCTAAAAATCAAACAAACCCAAATTTAAATTAAGAGTATTCTGAGGCTTCTTTTTCCTTTTCTTTCTCCTTTGAACTTTTTGCAACATTCACAGAACCAAAAAAGTAAGTAAGGTCCTACATTTAGGCAAGAAAAACAAAATGCACAGGTACAGTATATGTGGTACCTTGCTCAACAGTAGTAACTGTTAGAGGGATCTTGGAGTCCTAGTGGACAACCATTTCAATATGAGCCAGCAGTATGCAGCAGCTGCCAAAAAAGCCAACACAGTTCTAGGCTGCATTAACAGAGGGATAGAATCAAGATCACGTGAAGTGTTAATGCCACTTTATAATGCCTTGGTAAGGCCACATTTGGAATACTGCATCTAGTTTTGGTTGCCACGATGTAAAAAGGATGTTGAGACTCTAGAAAGAGTGCAGAGAAGAGCAACAAAGATGATTAGGGGACTGGAGGCTAAAGCATATGAAGAATGGTTGCAGGAACTGGGTAAGTCTAGTTTAATGAAAAGAAGGACTAGGGGAGACACGATAGCAGTTTTCCAATATCTCAGGGGCTGCCACAAAGAAGAGGGAATCAAACTATTCTCCAAAGCACCTGAGGGTAGAACAAGAAGCAATGGGTGGAAACTAATCAAGGAGAGAAGCAACTTAGAACTAAGGAAAAATTTCCTGACAATTAGAACAATTAATCAGTGGAACAACTTGCCTCTAGAAGTTGTGAATGCTCCAACACCGGAAGTTTTTAAGAAGATGTTGGATAACCATTTGTCTGAAGTGGTGTAGGGTTTCCTGCCTAAGCAGGGGGTTGGACTAGAAGACCTCCAAGGTCCCTTCCAACTCTGTTATTCTATTCTATTCTATTCTATTCTATTCTATTCTATTCTATTCTATTCTATTCTATTCTATTCTATTCTATTCTATTCAAAATATGCATGAGAAATTTGAGGAATAATGGTTGTATTCATGCACAAACGGGTAAAATGATTGCTTAGAAAAGGGAAGCTTTAGCATACATGGCATTTGGGGGACAACACTGTTAGCACTACTTATCCACATTTCATGCCTGATTAGATTCACTTTAGTTATGCACCTGCATAGGTAAGACATCCTTTAATTGTTTCTTTAATTTAAGTTCACATAGCCGCCCTTTCTTCTACCTTCTCTGCCTCTTCTTCCTCCAAGTAAGTTCAAATATGGAATATATTCATCAGGGGTGATATTCACTTACCTTCCCTACTGGTTCGCAAATGTGAGCTTTGCTCACACGTGCCACCTCCACATATGCGCACAGCCTCCTGCGCGTGCGCTTTACTCATGTGTGTGCCTTCCATGCATGCGCCCAGCCTCGAAAACATGGCTAAATAGGACGGCATTACATCCTGGTGGGTGGGCAGGCCGGGGCCACCCGCAGTCACCACTACCAAACCGGCTGAATACCACTTCTGATATTCATTATTAAATATGAAGATTTATGTCTCCACCTAGATGTGTTCTTCTTGATTTTCAATGTAGCCATGTGAGAAAAAGGGGCTGATTGTTAGAATATTCATGACTGGGAGAGCCATGTAGATTAGCCAATGAATAGGCATAGCAACTAAGTCAGCCAATGGGAGCTAACCACTTCTGAGTCTGTGCAGAGAATCGAAACTGAAAGCTTAAGCTTAGGGCTTGGTGTGGCTCTGTCTGCACTCTCCTCTCTGTACTCTCTGCTGAAATGAAACTAAGAAACTAATGAAGAAAATTAAAAATTGGCTTGAGGAAATAACAGAACAAAAATTTGAACTAAAACCAGAACTATTTCTTTTGGGATTAATGAAAGAAAATGTGAGAAAGGAAAATTTATGATACACAGTAACACAACAGATAATAACGGCAGCAAGAATTACATTCGCACAGAATTGGAAAAAAGATAAGAACCCCTCAAATGCTATGATTGTGAAAAGGGTGCTAGAATGTGCTGAAATGAACAAATTGACTATGGAATTAAAAGACAGAAAGGAAACAGAGCCGAGGTGGCGCAGTGGTTAGAGTGCAGTACTGCAGGCCACTTTAGCTGACTGTGATCCGCAGGTCAGTGGTTCAAATCTCACCGGCTCAAGGTTGACTCAGCCTTCCATCCTTCCGAGGTAGGTAAAATGAGGACCCAGATTGTTGGGGGCAATGTAAATATACATTGCTTACTGATTTTAGATTTATTATTAGAGTTGGAAGGGACCTTGTAGGTCATCTAGTCCAACCCCCTGCTCAAGCAGGAGTTCCTACACCATTTGAGACAGATGGCAGTCCAGTCTCCCCTTGAAGGTCGCAAGTGTTGGGGCTCTCACAACCTCCGCTGGCAAGCTGTTCCACTGGTTGATCGCTCTCACCGTCAGAAAGTTTCTCCTCACTTCCAGGTTGAATCTCTCCTTGGTCAGCTTCCATCCGTTATTCCTTGTTTGGCTTTCTGGTGCCATAGAGAACAGCCTGACCCCCTCCTCTCTGTGGCAGCCCCTCAAGTATTGGAACACTGCTATCATGTCACCCCTGGTCCTTCTCTTCGCCAGACTGGCCAAGCTCAGTTCCTACAACCGCTCTTCGTATGTTTTATTTTCCAGACCCTTTATCATCCTGGTTGCTCTCTTCTGCACTTTCTCTAGGGTTTCAATGTCTTTTTTGTAGTGTGGTGACCAAAACTGGATGCAGTACTCTAGGTGTGGTCTGACCAAGGCTTTATAGAGTGGTACTAGTACCTCTCTGATCCTTGATTGTATCCCTCTATTTATGCAGCTCAGGACTGCGTTGGCCTTTTTGGCTGCTGCTGCACACTGCTGGCTCATATTTAGTTGGCTGTCTACCAAGACTCCAAGATCCCTCTCGCAATCGCTGCTATTGAGTGTGGTTTCACCCAGTTTGTATGTTTATTTTTGATTCTTCTTACCTAGGTGTAGAATTTTACTTTTCTCCGTGTTAAATTTCATTTTATTTGTTTGGGCCCAGTGTTCGAGTCTGTCAAGGTCCCTCTGGATTTTGAGTCTGTCCTCTGGGGTGTTTGCTACTCCCGCCAGCTTGGTATCGTCTGCAAATTTGGTTAGTTCTCCTGCTATTCCCTCATCTAGGTCATTTATGAAGATATTAAAGAGTACTGGGCCTAGGACGGAACCTTGTGGTACGCCACTGCTTACTTCTCTCCATGTGGACTTAGAGCCATTGAGGACTACTCGTTGGGTACGGTTGGTCAGCCAGTTGTTAATCCATCTGGTTGTGTAGCGGTCTATCCCGCTTTTTTCTAGCTTATGAAGAAGTAGGTTGTGGTCTACTTTGTCAAATGCTTTGCTGAAGTCCAGGTATATGATGTCTACTGTATTTCGCTGGTCTACTAATTTGGTCACAGTGTTGAAAAATGAAATGAGGTTGGTTTGGCATGACTTGTTCTTAACAAATCCGTGTTGGCTGTTGGTTATTACTTGGTTTGTTTCTAGATGATGTGAGATCTGGTTTTTAATTATTTTTTCCAGTATTTTCCCAGGTATTGATGTTAGGCTGATTGGTCTGTAGTTTCCTGGGTCTGTTTTTTTACCTTTTTTGTAGATGGGGACCACATCAGCTCTTTTCCAGTCCTCGGGGAGTTCCCCTGTGTTCCAGGATTTGTGGAAGATGTGGTGCAGTGGTTCCGAAATGACTTCTGCTAGTTCTTTTAGGACTCTGGGGTGTAATCCATCAGGTCCTGGTGCTTTGTATTCATTAAGTTCAGATAGGTGATCTCTTACTGTATTTTTGCTTAGGTTGAGTCTTGCTTCGAATCTGTTTTTTATATTTGTGTTGCTGGGTAGTTGAGCTGCAGTTTCCTTTTGTGTGAAGACTGATGCGAAGAATGTGTTCAGTAGCTCTGCTTTGTCTGTGTTGTCTGTTACTTCTTTGCTGTCTTCTCTCCTTAGTGGACCAACTGTTTCTTTGATTTTTTTCTTGTTGTTTATGTGTTGGAAGAAGCTTTTTTTGTTGTCTTTGACTTTTGTTGCGAGTCTTTGTTCATTCTGGGCCTTTGCTGTCCTGATTTTTTCTTTACAGATTCTGGCTGTCTGTTGGTACTCTGCCTTGGTTATGTGCCCATCTTTCCATTTTTTGTATTTATCTTTTTTTTCATTCAGTTTATCGGTGAGGTCTTTGTTTAGCCATGCTGGTTTCCTTTTGGATTTCTTGTTTTTCTTCCTCATCGATATTGTGGTGTTCTGGGCTTTTAAGATCGTGTTTTTTAGGATCTCCCAGGCTTCTTGAGTTGTTTTACCCTTTAGTACTTTCATCCAAGGGAACTTCCCCAAGTTTTCTCTGAGTTTATTGAAGTCGGCTTTTTTGAAGTCTGGGATATAGGTGTTGTTATGTTCAGTTATTTGTGTTTGCTTTATGGTGAATTTTAGTATTACGTGGTCACTCTCGCCAAGTGTTCCTGCAGCTTCAACTCCTTCTATTGTTTCTTCTCTGTTTGTAAGTATTAAATCCAGTATGGCTGCCCCTCTAGTTCCCTCCTCCAATTTTTGGACAATGAAGTTGTCAGCTAGGCTGGTTAGGAATCTGTTAGATTTCTCACTTGGTGCTGAGTTGGTTTTCCAGTTGATATCCGGGTAGTTGAAGTCTCCCATTATTACAATGTTGTTTTTCTTGTATATGTTATTTAGCTGGTTGGTAAAAAGGGTGTCCATTGTTTCTGTTTGGTTTGGTGGTCTGTAGTATACTCCTATTGTTGTGTCGTTCTTTTTTTCTTTTATGTTGACCCATATGCATTCTAATGGGTTTTCTTCCTTGGTTACTTGTAGCTCTGTAGCTACATAGTGGTCCTTTATATACAGTGCAACACCACCTCCTTTTTTATGTGATCTGGTTTTTGTGAAGAGTTTGTATCCTTTTATCTGTGTGTTCCAATTGTGTGATTCATCCCACCAAGTTTCTGTTATTCCGACTATGTCATGTGCACCTTCGTGCATTAATATTTCAAGTTCACCTTGTTTATTCCCTAGGCTTTGTGCATTTGTGTAGAGGCATTTGAGTTCTTTGTGCCTGGTTGTGGGTGTTCTTTCTTTGTCTCTTATTTGTCGTTTGAGTTTGTTTTCTTCCCCATCCCTTTTTGGTTCATTGTTTGTTTTGTTTGCTTGGGGTCCATGCTTGGAGTTGGGCCCCGGGGATCCTGTAGATTGGTCACCCTCCCCTCGTGATTTTAGTTTAAAGCCCTCCTGACAAGTTGGGCCAGTCTTTTTCCGAGGACATTCTTCCCAGTCTTTGTGAGATGTAACCCGTCCCTTGCCAAAAGTCCATCTTGGAGGTAGTGCAGTCCGTGGTCTAGGAATCCAAAGTTTTTTTGGCGACACCAACCCTTTAGCCAGTGGTTTACTTGTAGGATTCTTTGTTCCCTTGCTGGGTGTTGTCCTCTTGTTGGTTTACTGGTGTAAACCACTTAGAGAGTGCTTGCACTGTGAGGCGGTATATAAATCTCACAAATAAATAAATAAATAAATAAATAAATAAATAAATAAATAAATAAATAAATAAATAAATAAATAAATAAATAAATAAATAAATAAATAAATAAATAAATAAATAAAACAGGGTATTATAACATTTGGGATAGATGGTATGATTGGCTAGAAAAGAAAAGTAAAATCAATGGATAAACTAAGATAAGAAGCAAATGTGATAGATGTAACCTAAAATTTCGATGGATGTAAAATAATGTATATAAATGTATATAAATGTAAATAACAGCATAAAAATATGAGATAATAGATAATAGTATATATATTGAATAGAGAAAGATAAAAATTGTTTAGGTGTATAACAATAGCCAGAAATAGGAAATGTGGAAATGAGAAGGAAATATGATGACATAAAGCTGTATCAGTGGAATTATATTTTATTTATGTATATGTGATGTACATGTTTGTTTTGTATGTTGTATTGTTTGTTTGTTTTTTTTTAAATTGGAAAATTATAATAAAAATTAATTGAAAAAAGGAAAGAAATTAACTCCTGCTTGTGTTTACTTGAAGAAATAATCTGCTAATGGTATTGTAAATTCATCTGTTACTATGTTTATAAAGAAGTTAATGAATCCAGCTGAATCAGTTATCTGTGCGTGCTTCTGGTTTTGATTTTGCAACAAACTTTAATACTGATGAAATCTCACAGTAACATCTACTTCCTCCTTCCAACCGCTACAATAATGTCAGCTAAGATCCAGAGCATTTTCTAATCAGAAAAAGTTCCTAAAAAGATCTAGGCCACCCTGAGCCCCAAAAACCCTTATTTTTACCACTCAAACCACCCCCACCCATCAAACTTTGGGGACTGTTGGAGGTGGGCATTTTTTTCAAGAATGAGATGGGGATCATAGATTTCATCATACAATAAGATAGCTATCCTCCTTTGTATTTATCTGCTAAATTTTGGTGAGGTAGAATCCCAAACAGGGATCTGAAAAGGGCTGCTTGATCACCTGCAATAAAAATATCTCACATGGAAAAGGGAGAAGATGGTCAAAGAGCTACTTACGATAATTTCCAATGTATGTTCCTCACTCAGTTCCTTCTACAAGGGAAACAAAGGGTATCAGCTCAATTCTCACATGAGAATATATGTGGCTTTTCCAACCATGCTGTTTCTGCCACCTCATATATCTTAAAAATGAATTTCTTCATTCTACAGATAGCAAGCATACATCGTGGACAAGGCCGTGGGTGCAATGAGCTCTTCCACCTGTTTATTGGACCTGTGCCCCTCCTGGCTGGTTTCGGCCAGCAGAGAGGTGGCACATGGCTGGATCCAGGCGGTGATCAACACTTCTTTTAGGGAGGGATCCGTACCGCAGCCTTTAAAGGTTGTGGTGGTGAGAACCCTCCTGAAGAAGCCTTCCCTGGATCCGGTGGATTTGAAGAACTTTTGTCCGGTCTCCAACTTGCCTTTTATAGGGAAAGTTGTTGAGAAGGTGGTAGCTTTTCAGCTTCCTCGGTTATTGGAGGAAACCGATTATCTAGATTCCTTTCAATCGGGTTTCAGGCGTGTCTACAGAACAGAAACTGCCTTGGTCGTCCTGATGGATGATCTCTGGTGAGCCCGGGATGGGGGCTATTCCTCCATCCTGGTGCTACTTAACCTCTCAGCAGCTTTCGATACCATTGACCATGGTATCCTTCTGCATCGCCTCGGTGAGGTGGGAGTGGGAGGCACCGTTTTACGGTGGTTCTCCTCTTACCTCCAATTTAGATGGTGCATTTTTTTTATTTGGGGGGAGTGGTGCGGTGGCCTAGAAGTGGAGCTCTTGCCTCACAATCAGGAGGCTGTGAGTTCAATCCTAGGTAGAGGCAGATATTTCTCTCTCTGGGTACAGTGAGAATATTTCTGCTGAACAAAACTCCGCATTGGCGACAGGAAGGGCATCTGGCCAGTAAACACTCAGCTCCATTCAGTTGCCAAGACTCAACCCCGCAAGGGATTATGGGGCTGTTAAAAGAAGAAGAAGATGATGCTTTTTATTTATTTTTGGCTTCGAAGGGGGTCAATTGGTTGCTTTAAGCTGCTTAAAAACAAATGTAAAAACAAGTTAAACGTTTTCATCCTATTTGCTGGGTTTGTCCTCTCAGGATTCTGGAGATGCTGTAAGTACTGAGTGAAGGAAAATAAAAAAAAAGATCCTTGTTCAGACGCAAGAAGAAATTCAATAAAGAACTGGAAGAAGATACATCAAAGCTACTTACTATGATTTCAAATAGAGGACCACGTTTGAGGAATGCCTTCTGCAAAGGAAACAAGGGGGATCAGTTCTATTCTGATAAAATAATTATCACTAAATGTCTATGGAGATTCTCAGTCATCCAGGTCATGGTTGTCCCAAAGGTGAAGTTCAGATCTGGAGAAATTTCTTGGATAAGAAACGAAACGTCTTCAAGGAAAAACAAAGAAAGACCAGTTGCCTCTTGAAAAAGAACCTTTGGGATAACTATCACCAACTACTACTATACCATCAAAGATAACTTCACTACCATATGTCAATTTCAACCACATCTTTCATGCTTCAGATAGCAGCTATGCCTTTCTAATCACAAATGGAGTGATAAAGCCTAAAAGACACATGAATTAGCAATCTGAGACTTGTGAGCAAAATGTTTTTGTGATTTTTTTTCCTTAAAAGAGACATGATTGTGCAGCTCTTCTAAAAGTTTCCTGACATCCTCACTTTAAGCCTTTCTCCTAAGTTACAGGGAAGACCTGTGAACCCAGACTTCTTCCTATTCCAACAATATTCAAAAGGATGCCCTCCTTTAAATGCTCCTAAGACACTGGTGGGATTCAATTTTTTTTACTACCGGTTCTGTGGGCGTGGCTTGGTGGGCATGGCGTGGTATGGCGTGGCTTGGTGGGCGTGGCTTGGTGGGCATGGCTTGGTGGGCGTGGCAGGAGAAGGATGCTGCAAAATCTCCATTCCCACCCCACTCCAGGGGAAGTATACTACAAAATCCCCATTTCCTCCCAATCAGCTGGGACTCGGGAGGCAGAGAATAGATGGGGGCGGGGCCATTCAGAGGTGGTATTTACCAGTTCTCCGAACTACTCAAAACCTCCACTACCAATTCTCCAGAACTGGTCAGAACCTGCTGAAACCCACCTCTGTCCTAAGAGCTTATACATTCCTGCTCAAGAGAGCTGATCTTTTTTTCCTGCTCAAGAGAGCTGAAGTGGTGCAGTGGTTAAATGCTGCGACTGCAGGCTGACTGCTAGTTCAGTAGTTCAGCTGTTCAAATCTCACTAGGCTCAAGGTTGACTCAGCCTTCCATCCTTCCGAGGTCGGTAAAATGAGGACCCAGATTGTTGGGGGCAATATGCTGAACTCTGTAAACCGCTTAGAGAGGGCTGTAAAGCACTATGAAGCGGTATATAAGTCTAAGTGCTATTGCTATTGCTATCTGGTCGTATCTAAGAAGGATAACCTACAAGACATAGAAGAAATGAGAGACCTTAAGTGTGTGTGTCTACTTACTATTGATTTATATATCAGTTTATGACCATGTGATATTCTTTTAAAAACAGTTAACATCTTCTGCATGACGTCCTACAAGGAAGGGGGGGAAAACCATTAATCATCTTTTATAGATTCCTTCATAAATACACTGTGCCAGTGCATGATATCAGCATCTGGATGGCCTTTGCCTTGGCCACTGCAGCCCATTAAAATAAACTGGTGAACCCTTGATGATGAACCCACAGAGGATATTGATGTGAATGGCCCCACATCACCAGAAAAGGTACGTAAAGCCACATCAACCCTTTGAGGCAGGCAAGGTCAAGGGAAGCCATGGCAGAGATTCAAGGAATGGTACTACATTGTTGTCAGATTTAGTAGACAAATCTACCATCCAAAGCCTTACTGTTACTGTTACTGTTATCTATTATTCATTAAACATGAAACTCAGTCAACTGAACATTTAAAAATGTATCACAAATAACATTTGACTGGCACTGATTGTTAACACGGGTTGCTGCCAGCATCCTAGGTATCAATTAAGTATCTTCTTAAAATGTATGTTGTTCCGAGTAGCGCAGATTTTTGCAGTTCCGCTGGTGTTATTGCAGGAAGCTGCAATTTCTTGATGTGTTTTGTAAAATTCTTGGACATGGTACCAAGTGCCCCAATGATGATGATGATGATGATGATGATGATGATGATGATGATGATGATGATGATGATGATGATGATGATGATGATGATGATCATCATCATCATCATCATCATCATCATCATCATCATCATCATCATCATCATCATCATCATCATTATTGATGATTATTGATGATTATTGATGATTATTGATGATTATTGATGATAATAATACTAATTATTATTATGTTCATTTTCATTTTAATTTTTAATTTTTATTAGATTATAGACATGTGTTTATTCCAAGCATGTTTAAACTCAGTTACTGAGGATTAACCTACTACCTCTGCTGGAAGTTGGTTCCAAGCTTCCACCACTCTTTCTGTGAAATAATCATTTCTAACATTATTTTTGAACTTCCCTCTTGTCAGTTTGAGGCTATACGTGTTCTTGGTTATTGCTTAATATCGAAAATACTGCCTTCTGGATCCTTACTGTAGGAGCCGTGATGTTTGGAATGCAGTATTGCAGGCTGACTCTGCATTCCCACTGCCAGGAGTTCGATCCTGACTGGCTCAAGGTTGACTCAGCCTTTGAGGTCGGTAAATGAGAACCCCAGATTGTTGAGGGCAATATGTTGACTTTGCAAACTGCTTAGAGAGGGCTACTGCTATTATTCACACTCTTAATAAATGTAAAGTTTTCAATCAGTCCCTTTGGGAGTTGGGCGGCATACAAATCTATTAAATAAATTAAATAAGTAATCATGCTCCCATCTTTTACGTCTGTCCTTGTCACGGGGTGATTTTCTGATTGTCAGCTGTACTCGTATGTATCCATATGTCAGACACTATGACCCAGAGGTTCTTAGCAAAGTGAAGCAGTCACATGCGGTGTGATCTGCGCAGATGTGAAATTCCTTTGTACCCCTCCTTCACTTCTACTGTAGTCCTTCATTGTGGAGGACGCATATTTTAATCTGTCAAGATGTAATTATTAAGTATTAGGTTTTTATATTTCTTTTGTACCGAAATAAATATTTTATTATTAGACTTTATACTCGGGCTTATTTTTATTATAAATTAGTTTCCGAAGGAAAAGATTCATTACCTTTACAATTTATCTTCCAATGCTAACAGTCCTCCAGGCTGTACATATTCAGTTCCTTCAATCTCTCCTCATATGTTCTGTTCTTCAAACTTTGTATCTTTTTTATTGCTCATCTCTGGACTTGCTCAATCTATGCAATATCTTTTTTTTAGCAGGTCTCCAGAACTGGACACAGGATTCCAAATGAGATCTGACTAAATCCCTACATTATATAGCAGGATTAGGAACTCCTTTTTTTCTGCTCTTGATCCCTTTAGTGATGCATCCCAGATTCCCCCCCCCCCCCCCTTCATAGCTGCCTGGTCATTTGGCAGTCATCTGTACAAAATTCTCATGCAAGGAGAATATTTCACAAGGAAAGAACAGAGGATGGACAAAGAGGCATTTACCAGGAAATCAGCCATTCCACACTCACTTTCCATACAATCCTGCAAAGAAAACAAAGCGTATTACTTCAATTGTGACATGACATCATTAGAGATGACTTCTCTAATCCTGGTACTGCTGTGCAACATGGGCAGCTATCTTTGAAATAAAGAAATAGCCGCGCCAATCCTACCATCTCTTGTATTACACATGTGAATCAGTGGTGGGTTCTAAATTAGATCGCCACCGGTTAGCGTGGCATAAAGCATGCGCAGAAGCGGCCTGGATGGGTTGGGCGGAGCATCCTGGGTGGGTGGGCGGAGCCTCCCACCGCTGCCGCTAGCGGTTCTAAGAACCAGTCCGAACCGGGAGCAACCCACCGCTGATGTGAATGACTTTCAATATTCCACTTTTACACAATCAAAATTTGCACAGAGAATCCAGTGGAAGAATGACTTGGGACCAGTCACTCTGCAACTGTGTGAAGTTGTACACACCTTCCTGCAACAACCCAGTTCCAATGCTGGGCCCCTCTACCCTGCTGTCACCTCCCTGCATGTCGGACACTCAGCAACTGGACCACATTTATGACTGTTTGCAGCATCCTGCGATCACGTGATTGTGTTTTATGGCAATTTTGCTGAAAACACAATCATGTGATTGCAGGACACAAGAACAACATAGTGATCGAATTAGCACAACTTTCTAAATTGGTTTTAATCTTTAAAACTAAGTTTTAATCTTAGTTAGATTTTTTAAAACAGTTTATTTATACATTTTCATTTAACATACATAAGTGCTTTGTGAACAATGTATTGTCTGGGTCAATTTTCTTACATAATAATGCTTTCCCCACTCCTAGTTTCTACCTCTATTATCCAACCATTTATAAAATAAGTCTCATGTTTGAAAATACTCTGTATCTTCCTTTTCTTTTATCTTTAACGTCAGTCTATCCATTTTTGCATCAGTACTGTGCATATACCGTCCTTGCTGCTGTCAAAACATATAATATTAAATACAAATTCACCTTACCATACTTTTCTGGTACTATACCTAACAAAAATATTTCTGGCTTATAATCTATATGCAGCTTTATCATTTTTTCTAACCATGTATGTATTTTTGTCCAATATTTCTTTGCTTTCGGACATGTCCACCACATATGATAGTACGTGCCCGGTGTCTGATTACATTTCCAGCATTTGGCAGACATGTTTTTAAACATCTTTGCTAGTCTTGTCGGTGGTAAATGCCACCTATAAATAGCAATAGCAATAGCACTTAGACTTATATACCGCTTCATAGTGCTTTACAGCCCTCTCTAAGCGGTTTACAGAGTTCAGCATATTGCCCCCAACAATCTGGGTCCTCATTTTACCGACCTCAGAAGGATGGAAGGCTGAGTCAACCTTGAGCTGGTGAGATTTGAACAGCTGAACTGCTGAACTAGCAGTAGCCTGCAGTGCTGCATTTAACCACTGCGCCACCTCAGCTCTTTATAACATTTTAAAAACATTTTATATAAGTTTGCTTTATTTGTAGTTGTCATTGTCAACTTACAGTTTCTTTCCCATAATTTTTGCCATTTATCTAATTCTATAGTGTATCCAAAGCTTTTTGCACATAATATCATTGTCACTTTAACCTGTTGATCTTCCATTTTTAAGCTTAACAGAATGTTATATAGTTTCTTTATTAGCTTTTCATCTACCCCTAATATTATTTGATCAAGTATTCTTTGCTCTTTGTAGATTTTTTTTGGCTTGCTATAGTGTGGAAATGCAGATTATTAGAACACCTTAATATTGAATATCTTAGGCAAACTCCTATTTCTGGCAGGGATAAGAAATTTGCATGAAATGTGTAAAACACTAAACTAAGTGTTTAGTGGACTAAGTCAATGGTCCCCAACCTTTTGATACCAGGAACCGGTTTTGTGGAAGACAATTTTTCCATAGACGAGGGGACAGGGGAAGAGGAGTGTGCAACCTAGATCCCATGCCTGCACAGTTTTACTCGCCCACAGCTGTGCATCCCAGTTCCTAACATGCCTAACATGACTAACACAGAGAAAGATTTAGGTTTCATTATGTTTTTTTTATTGTTCAAAAAAAATCTCTCTTTCTGGCTTCGTTTCCTGGCAAAACAGACCCTGGAAAAGGAGGTGAAGAAATATACCACCTAAATAACAAAAAACTGCATGAGTCACATCAAAAAGGGACAGAAATTACAGGAGAGAAAGAAATTATCCTGGAAATTCTTCCCCAGTGCAAAATTTCCTTGGGAGCAGTTCTGAAAAGGCCCTGTCCACACATGCAACCAAATGAAGTAGGTTTGGGGTCAGCGTTGTTATAACATAGGGATGCTTTACTGCAGGCAAGAAGTATATTACTAAAAAAACGACAGAAGATGAAAAAAGCTAAGGTAGAAAAAGGTAAAGGTTTCCCCTGCCAGTCATGTCCAGTCCTAGGGGGATGGTGCTCATCTTCGATTCACAGCTGAAGAGCCAGCAATGTCCAAAGATGGTTACATGGGAATTTGGCCAGAATGACTATATGCTGAAGGTGCATGGAACCTTCCCATTGGTACCTATTTATCTATTATTATTATTATTATTATTATTATTATTATTATTATTATTATTATTATTATTATTATTATTATTATTATTATTATTATTATTATTATCATTATCATCATCATCATCATCATCATCATCATCATCATCATCATCATCATCATCATCATCATCATCATCATTATTATTATTATTATTATTATTATTATTATTATTATTATTATTATTATTATTATTATTATTATTATTTGTATGCCGCCCAACTCCCGAAGGACTCTGGGCAGCTAACAACAATTTGCAAATATAAAAAATATAAAAACAATTTAAAAACAGATTAAAAAACAGATTAAAAAACTCATACATACTCTCTCATGGCCGGATCTCTCCAATTTTAGCTATGAGATCAACGGCCTTTAGCCTGCCGGAAGAGCCAGGTCTTGATCGCTTTTCGGAAGGCCAATAGGGTGGGGATGGTCCGGATCTCCGGAGGTAGCTGGTTCCAGAGAGCTGGGGCAGCCACAGAGAAGGCCCTCCCCTGTGGGCCTGCCAGCCGACATTGTTTAGCTGATGGGACCTGGAGGAGACCAACTCTGTGGGATCTCACCGGTTGCTGGGAGTTGTGTGGCAGAAGGCGGTCTCACAGATAGCCTTGTCCTAAGCCATATAGGGCTTTAAAGGTGATAACCAACACCTTGAATATGGCAGCTCACTCAGTACCTTCTGGTCAACAAGTCCAGTGTCTTAACTTTTCATTCACCATGCTTTGTTTTTGAAAAAAAAAGCTACTTACCATTAATTTTTGAAGATCATAGTCATCCAAAGCATCCTACAAGGTAAACAAACAAGTCAAATTCTATCCTGACATGAACACATGCAGGACGTGCAGATATCCATGTCCTCACTACCATCTGTCAGGGTTCCAAGTAATATGGCCATAGCAAGCAGAATTCCATGGCAAGCAGGTTCCCCAAAGAACAGGTTTATTGGACATATCATATTGGCACAGACTGGTGAAAACTGACTGTAAAGGTTCCCACAGTTATCACCTAATTAAAAGTAAAAGTTATTCCCCCTTTCCCAAACAGTCAGTCACATGGTCCAATCAGTGCTGTCCGGTTGCTTGGAAACTTCACCCCTCCTCTTTCAGCCACCTGTGGGAACGTCCTTGGTTCTCAGGAGAAACTATTTTGTTTTGGCTACAAAACCCCATCTATCTCTATTCCCCCCTCCCTATCCCTCAGCACCATTGTGGCAACACTAAAGCCCCAAAGATGGCCTCAGTCAGGCCAGTTCAGAGTTGACACCACCTTAGATAGCATTTCAGAGGTGGGTTCCTCCCGGTTCACACCGGTTCTATAGAACCGGTAGCAAACTGCTGGTGATGTCACGATGATGTCACGGAACTGGTTCTGACAGTGCTGGTCCGTGGACACCACCATCTTTTTTTTGAAATTTTTTTGAATTTTTTTTTGAAAAAAATTTTTTTTGATTTTTTTTCCTGGTTTTTTTCTTCTTCTGCATATGCGCAGAAGCCAAGTTTCTGGCACTGCATATGCATCGCCATCTTGTTTTTGGCTTTTTTGGAGGGGATTTTTTGGCACTGTGCATGCGCATGTACTCAAAGCGCGCACGCCCCCACGTGGCACGCCCATGCAGCGCAGGAGCAAGCAAACTGGCAGCGAGGTAAGTTAGAACCCAGCCCTGTAGCATTTACATGAATTGCTGCTTTCTTCCTGTCAGGCAGTGATTTTATATTGCCTGTTACATGTATATGCAGGGAGATGCATCCCTATCTAATATAATGGTTTATTCCTGAGCACGTGATTAATATGTTCCTAGTACGCAGGGACTATTCCTTTCTTTGATCCGTCCTTCTGTTTCAGCTTCTGTGGAAGCAAGACGTGCTTTTTTTATAGCAAAGATGTGATTAATGAGATTTATTGTTTTTGTACCGAAATAAATATTTTCTACTTAGAACTTTAAACTGCAGTTTCTTTTCTAATGTCAGAGTTCCAGGAAAAGATCTATTTTCGCCTCTGATGAGAGTTATTCTTATCTTGACACTTCCACTTAGGAAAAACACATTTCATATCACAACAGGGATTGATTCTAAAAAACAATTTGAATTGAATTCCAATTCTAAAAACAATTTGAATTAACAGAATTCTGAGGAGTCCTTTCTCTTTTCTTTCTCTTTTCTTTCTCTTTTCAATGTCCTTTTACATTCACTGAACTATAATATGCATTGAGAAACCAGAGGAATAATGGTGTTTACCTATACATCAACATGCAAGATGATTGCTTAGAAAAGAGGAGCTTTACCAGACATGTCCAATCACTTTACTTTAATTCCTATTAGCTATATACCTACACATGTAAGACATCCTTATGGTGGAATGTTGTTTTTTTATTCCACTTCACCTAGACCCCCTCTCTTCTACCCTCTCTGCCTCTTTCTCCTCCAAGTAGGTTCAAATGTGAAATATATTCATGATTAAATATGCAGATTTGTGTATCTGCCTATAAGTGTCCTTTTTGGTTTTCAGTGTTAGCTGCAGAAGAAAAAGGGGATACTGAAATCCCACAATGGCATTTTATTTCCTCTTCCAACTGCTACAAGAATGTCAGCTCAAATTCAGAGCATTGTCTGGTTAGAAAAAGATTAAAAATCGATTTAGGTCATCCTGAGTCCTAAAATCCTTATATCAGTATTCAACATACTCCCCACTCACTCCCCAACTTTGTGAAGGGGAGGGGGATGTGGGTGGATCTTTGGGGATGAGTGGAAGTATGTCTGTCTGTCTGTCTCTCCCTGCCTCTCTTGCTTTCTGTCTCTTTCTCTTTCTCTGTGAGAATGAGAATAACTCTCTTAAGAGGCGAAAATAGATCTTTTCCTGGAACTCTGACATTAGAAAAGAAACCGCAGTTTAAAGTTCTAAGTAGAAAATATTTATTTCGGTACAAAAACAATAAATCCTCATTAATTACATTTCTGCTATAAAACACATCTTGCTTCTTCGAAAGCTGGATCAGAAGGACAGATTAAAAAAAAGGAATGTACACATGCATACTAGGAACATATAAATCACATGCTCAAGAATAAACCATTATATTAGATAGGGATGCATCTCCCTGCATATACATGTAACAGGCAATATAAAATCACTGCCTGACATTCTCTGTCTCTCTCTGTCTCTCTCTGTCTCTCTCTGCCTCTTTCTCTGTCTGTCTGTCTGTCTGTCTGTCTGTCTTTCTCTCTCTCTCTCTCTCTCTCTCTCTCATCTATCATCTATGTATGTATGTATGTATGTATGTATGTATGTATGTATGTATGTATGTATGTATGTATCTATCTATCTATCTATCTATCTATCTATCTATCTATCTAATCGATAGATAGATGATAGATAGATGATAGATAGATGATAGCTAGCTAGCTAGCTAGCTAGCTAGCTAGATCGATCGATCGATCGATCGATCGATCGATAGATAGATAGATAGATAATGTGTGTGTGTATAGATACATACATATATAGATACATACAGGTGTGTGTGTATGTATATATGTGTATACACACACATACAGAGAGAGAGATTTGTAGATCTAGATCTAGATAGATATAAAGGCTGCTTGAATATACACAAGAAAGATATTTCACAAGGAAAGGGGAAAACATGATCAAAGAACTACTTACAATTACTTGTTCCCGACCTTTCTCACCAATTGCATTCTGCAATGGAAACAAAAGGTATCAGCTTTATTCTCACATGACAACAACACACATGCCCTCTGCAACAATCTGATCTCTGCCATCTCATACATGATAGCAATGAATTCCTTCCTTCTTCAGATATAAAAGGGTTGGTCCTTTAATCGACATGTCTCTTGTAGTTAAAGCTCTTCTGCGAATATGCAATATGTGTCTTCATTTCATATGTGAACCTAGATTCATGCTTATTGTCTCATCAAAACAATACAAATCCTAACAGCTGCATTGGCCGCACAAAGTTGGAGAATTGTAATTTGGGTTATTTTTTCATGCATTGGCTTACTAAGTTGGGTTAGTGCAGGTATATATATAACTTCCAATAATTTCCCTTTCTTGGCTGGGGAGTGTGTAGACCACACATCTTAAAATTGCTGAGGTTGAGTAACACTTCACTAGATAAGAAGCTCTCCATAGGTCCCCTCCTCTGTTCCAAAATGATCCCCAGGGAAGGTTCCACAATGGCTTTGCCAACACAGACCCAAAAGAAGGAATGTTTGGCTGGGACTCAGCATTATCTGAAGGCAGCAGCTACATTCTGTGAATTGCAGGAGTTTGCAGGTTCTGTGAACCAAGGACTTCCTTGGCCTAAGATGACCAGGAGGTCCCTGTCATTGAGAAACTCTTTCCATCTCAGCTTCACCTCCCTCCCTCCCTCCATCTCCTTTGCTTCTCCCTTCCTCATCCGGATACAACTCCAACACTTATGTCTGTTCCTCTGTAACCTTCAATTGGGCAAAACTGGCAACCATTCTTGAACCAAGTAATTCAAATCGAATGACTTATATGATGCCAGGACCTATGATTCCCAATGGGAATGAAATTAGGGAACGTTGTGACCCTGATGTTTTTTCTGCTTCCCTCCGGCCCATGGGCCCAATCAGCTGGCAGCAAGGCTGGCAGGCTAGAGGTCATTGGCTGCTTTGGAACCAAGGCCAAAATCTGAAATCTCTTAATGGCAGTGGCTGGTGAGGGAACATGAGGGGGTGACAAGATGACTGTTGGCAAGGTGGGGCTGGCTAGGGGACACTGGCTGAAGTGAGACTATCTAAAGAGCATTGTCAGTCCATGGGTGGCTTTCTGCCTACCTACAGAAAGGGCGTCTTTGGGGACATGCCAGAATGGGGAGCGTGGTGCAGTTTTCCTTGCGGCCTGTGGCCCCCTTTGTGGTATTTCCTGGAGTGGAACTGATCAATTAAGCAGGGAAGTGGAGATGTCAGTTTAATTTAAAAACGAAGGAGCTCAAATTCATGGCAGAAAATATGAATTGGTGTTTGATGAGTGTGGGTAAAAATCCAAAGGTTGATGTTAGTTTTTTTTTTACCCTCCACGAAATTTGGTTATTAGGGACTGAGAATACACAAGCAAAAAGCATTATACTATGAATTACCTACCATAACTTTTGCCATCATTGCATCGCCATTTTCCTACAAGGGAAATAATGGGTTATCAGTTTGATCCTCACATGATAACATTTATGAGTTCTCCAACTATTCCATCACTACATCACACACACATATGAATGGCTGCATTCTCCAAATAGGAAACATATTCTAGGTTCTATCATATCTCAAGACCTAAAATGGTCACCTAACATCAAAAATGTCATCAAAAAAGCACAACAAAGAATGTTGTTTCTGCGCCAACTCAGGAAGCTCAAACTGCCCAAGGAGCTGCCGATACAGTTCTACAGAGGAATTATTGAGTCTGTCATCTGCACCTCTATAACTGTCTGGTTCGGTTCTGCAACCCAACAAGACAGACACAGACTTCAGAGGATAATCAGAACTGCAGGAAAAAAAATTGCTACCAATCTGCCTTCCATACTGCACGAGTCAAAAAGAGGGCTGTGAAAATATTTACTGACCCCTCGCATCCTGGATATAAATTATTCCAACTCCTACCCTCAAAACAATGCTATAGAGCACCGCACACCAAGACAACTAGACACAAGAACAGTTTTTTCCTGAACGCCATCACTCTGCTAAACAAATAATTCCCTCACCACTGTCAAACTATTCACTAAGGCTGCATTACTATTACTATTAGTCTTCTCATTGTTCCTATCACCCATCTCCTCCCACTTATAACTTGTTGCTTGTATCCTTATGATTTATATCAATATTGATTGTTCCTGGTTGCTTATTGTACCCTATGACAATCATTAAGTGTTGTACCTCATGATTCTTGATAAATGTATCTTTTTTTATGTACACTGAGAGCATATGCATCAAAGACAAATTCCTTGTGTGTCCAATCACACTTGGCCAATAAAGAATTCTATTCTATTCTATTCTATTCTATTCTATTCTATTCTATTCTATTCTATTCTATTCTATTCTATTCTATTCTATTCTATTCTATTCTATTCTATTCTATGAGAACATTCCTGAGAAATATGGAAAAGTGCCCCTTCAGTCTTAACTCCTGGAGATTTCCTGCACAAATCCATGCAGTTTTCTTAACAACATTTTCGGTAGTGGCTAGCCATTGCCTCCTTCCTAGGGCTAGAAAAAAAAAGATTGGCCCAAAGTCTCCTAGATGAGGGAGGATTACAACTTACTCTTTCAGTGGATTTCACAAGCAGAATTGTGTTCCTCCCAAAAAACTATTTCTGCATCCCAGAATTCTCAGGCCAGAGCTATCTACATGGACCATCAGTTCAGCTACAATACCAGAGAGGAACCTCTTGCAGACTATTCTGGACTGGGTGATTTATACTGACTTTTGTCTCTCAAACTAGATGTGACTGTGAGCTGTTTTTTGGAGAAAAGGTACATTTTGGAGAAAAAATACATTCTGGCAAAGTGGGGGAAGGAAAATCAGGAAATCCAGCATAATGTAACTTACTTACCATATATTCTGCATCAGCATTAGCATCACCATAGTTATACTGAAAAGAAAACAAGAAAATTTCCTTACTCTTGCAGTTTTTGTTTGTGGTTTTTCTTATAGTCATTTGCTCTTTTGCAAAATGAAGCGAAATTACACTATCAGCAGAGAGAAGGAATAAGAGACAAGAAATGTTGTGTACCTATGCACATTTTAGAAATACAGTACCGTATTTTTCAGAGTATAAGACCCACCTTTTTACCCCCCAAAAGAGGGTGAAAACTTGGGTGCGTCTTATACACCGAATGTAGCCCCACCCAGCCACCCCCACCCTTTGGCCTCTGCCTCCCAGCAATTTACCTCCTTGCAGCAAACAGAACAGAGCCTGTTAAGCCAAGCAACTCATTATCAGCTTCCTGACTCTCAGCTGAGAGGGTGGTCACATGCTAAACTGAAAGTGAAACTAAAGCTGTAAGGAGGCAAATTGCTGGGAGGGCAGCAATTTATTATTATTATTATTATTATTATTATTATTATTATTATTATTATTATTATTATTATTATTATTATTATTATTATTATTATTATTATTATTATTATTATTATTATTATTATTATTATTATTATTATTATTATGCTTCCTTAGATGTTTATAGGTAACATAGCCACATAGGATACGCAGCTCAGGTGCCAATGAACCTGTGAATTTTGCTCTCTTCCTTATTTTAATTTATCTCAAACTTTTCCCATACCTTGCCTAGTTACTGATATCTGATCAACCAAAACAATTTTCAGCGTTTTGTATTGTTCCAACTCAGTAGGTCCAACAAGAAATTGTCTCTGACTCACATGCAAAGCGAACATTGAGAAAGCCGATGCAGAGAACAGATACCAATCTGAATCCAGAACCATTGATACAGTTGAATTCCCAATGATTAAAAGACTGTGTACTTAAAGTCCCCTGCCTGATGTTTCAATCCCTTCCTGAAGAAAAGTGTTTAACTAAAGCATGGGGACAAAGTCAAGAAAATGCTCACTGATTTCATCTGCAGGCATCCCAGCTGAAAGACCATTGCAACTCACAAAATTTAGCCTTACCCCCTGTGCAGAAAGCGTAAATGTCAAAACAAAGGTTAAAAAGAGATGCATTTGTCGCTCTTCCGCTCTTCTGATCCTTGCTGTTCTTCTAAGTGACTTTATTCAGCTCCCTTGCCACTTTTTAATACCTTAATCCTCATGCCTCATTGCCCAAACCCAATGGTTCTATTGTTACTTGATTTACAAAAGGAAAGATTAAACTTCGATTGCATCATGCACAATTATGCTATCGACCATGTTCAAATTGAAACTAAAATAACAGAGGTTGATTTTTGTCCACCATGAAGTGAAGCAAACTTACAAAATTGGACTAAGAGAGTGATTGAATCAAAGTCACTGATGGAAATCACATGGCTGAAAGTGCCCCATTGGATTTAGATTTATTATTAGAGTTGGAAGGGACCTTGTAGGTCATCTAGTCCAACCCCCTGCTCAAGCAAGAGTTCCTACACACTTTGAGACAGACGGCACTCCAGT
This sequence comes from Diadophis punctatus similis, assembly GCA_023053685.1. NCBI lineage: Eukaryota > Metazoa > Chordata > Lepidosauria > Squamata > Dipsadidae > Diadophis > Diadophis punctatus. The sequence continues at coordinate 240,670,516 of JALIGW010000002.1, read as the reverse complement.
CTCTCCTTGAAGGTCGCAAGTGTTGGGGCTCTCACAACCTCCACTGGCAAGCTGTTCCACTGGTTGATCGCTCTCACCATTAGAAAGTTTCTCCTCACTTCCAGGTTGAATCTCTCCTTGGTCAGCTTCCATCCGTTATTCCTTGTTTGACTTTCTGGTGCCATAGAGAACAGCCTGACCCACTCCTTATCTGTACTTGCCTGACCCTGCCTACTCCAACCTTTAACACTTCACACTATTATTGTTATTAGATTATTGTTATTGTACCTTGAGTGCAGTTCTGGTTCTGAGGAGAATGAGATAAAAATAATCAAACCAGGGCATACAAAACCTTTGCCAGACCAATTCTCAAATTACAGCTCATCTGCCTGGAATTCACACTGTATAACGGACATTAATACAATTGAGCGAGTCCAGAGTTATTTCACTAGAAGAGTACTCTACTCCTCTGCTCGCAATAGAATACCTTATGCCACCAGGCTTGAAATTTTGGACCTGGACAACTTAGAACTATGCCGCCTATGGTCTGACCTAAGCTTAGTACACAAAATTGTCTGCTACAACATCCTACCCATTAGTGACTACTTCAGCTTCAATCACAATAATACATGGGCAAACAATAGGTACAAACTCAAAGTAAACCACTCCAAACTCGATTGCAGAAAATACGACTTCAGCAACAGAGTGGTCAATGCTTGGAACTCACTACCTGACTCTGTGGTTTCATCCCCAAACCCCCAAAACTTTAACCTCAAACTGTCCACCGTGGACCTCACCCCAGGGCGCCAGCATGCCTACCATCCCCGTCCTACCGTTCCCATTTATTTGTACTCATTTTGTATGCATACACTTTACCTGCTTATACTTATATGTTTATATGTTATGTTCATACTTATAATTGCTTTCTCCTACATGCTTGACAAACTAAATAAATAAATAAAATAAAATAAATGTTTTTCCCACTGAGATGAATCACTATGTCTATAAAGCATTGGAAGAGAGCTCATTCTTCTCAAGTGGCAACTTTGGTGTAAAAAGAATGTTTTTTTAAAAAGCCAAGCATAGCTAATCTATCCACCTGTATCTTCTGGCTAAGAATCGGAGGGAAATGTTCCCTCAGAGCTCTCTACAGAAAATGATAAGATTTGTCCACCAGCAGGAACTTAAGATTCATCCTATTTGGGATTCTTCAGACATATAATAGATATATATTATTAAATGGGATTTTCTACTAGGAATTGAACCCATGCTCAGTTCCACTTTTGGACAACTATATACAGTACATTACAGTACACCCATACTCCACCAGCTGCATTGGTTGCCCATTGGTCTCCGGGTGCAATTCAAGGTGTTGATCATCATCTTTAAAGCCCTACATGGCTTAGGACCAGGCTACCTCCGGGACCGCATCCTACCTCATACTTCCCTTCGACCAGTGAGGTCCCACAGAGTGTGCCTCCTCCAGGTCCTGTCAGCCAAACAATGCCGACTGGCGGGGCCTAGGGGGAGAGCCTTCTCTGTAGGGGCCCCTGTTCTCTGGAATCAACTTCCCCCAGAGATCCGAATTATTCCCACCTTGCTGGCCTTCCGAAAAGCCATTAAGACATGGCTCTTCCTGCAGGCGGGGTGATTTTGAGACAAACTTACATCTGATGTCTCCCCCAATGTATGTATGGTGTTATATGTGTTTTTAATTGTTTTTAAACTGTTCTTAATGATTTGTTTGGCTGTTTCTTAAAATGCTGTACGCTGCCTTGAGTCCTTAGGGAGTAGGGCAGCATAGAAGAACCTCCAAATAAATAAATAAATAAATAAATAAATAAATAAATAAATAAATAAATAAATAAATAAATAAATAAATAAATAAATAAATAAATAAATAAATAAATAAATAAATAAATAAATAAATAAATAAATAAATAAATAAATAAATTAGTTTAAGGACTCATATTCATTAAAGGTAAAGGGGAGATGACTTTCTCAGAGAAGCTGATAAAAATGACAGAAGTTGTGAAGAAGAGTCTGAAAATGTACAAAATGGGCAAGACCGAAGGACATGCAGCCTATGCCAACGGATCCAGAATCTTCTGTTATCTAGTATGATGATGAAATCTCTGCAACACAAAAACCTAGTTAGAACACCAACAATGCAACCTTCACCCTGAGTTTCACGTATTTGTTGCCATCAGTCAAGCCCATTTTGCTAGAAAGTTTTATGTATTTTTTTTCTAGATTGGAGGAAAAAGGGTTTAAAACAGGGGTGGGTACTAACTTACCTCAATGCTGGTTTGCTTCCTCCCGCACAGTATGTGCGCGCCTCGTGGATGCATGCCACATGCACATGCAAAGTGCCAAAAAAATAACTAAGAAAGGCCAAAAACAAGATGGCAACGCATGCGTGGTGCTGGAAATTCGGCTTCTGTGCATGCCCAAAAGGAAAAAAAAACAGGAAAAAATTCCAAAAAACAAATTCCCAAAAAATTCCCCCCAAAAAGATGGCGACGTCCACGGACCGGCACCGACTGAACCGGTTCCGTGACATCATCGTGACATCACCAGTGGGTTGCTACCAGTTCGGGCGAACCGGTCCAAACCGGGAGGAACCCATCTCTGGTTAAAACATGAAATAAAATATTATTTCTCAGACTATAACTTTGGTAGTGTGGACAGGTGCATAGATCACCAAATATCTAGTTCAATAGTTTTGCCACATTCTGTTTCCTTTGGGGAATCAGGGCAGGGGTGGGCCTCAAAATTTTTAACAAGGGGTTCTCTGTCCAGTTGCTGGGTGGCATGGCCATGGTGGGCGTGGCCTAGTCAGCCTCCTGCAACATGGCAGGGGGGGGCTTTTTGCCCTCCCCGTGCTCTGGAGACTTTCTTTGAGCCTCCAGGAGGGTGAAAATGGCCTCCCCAGGCTCCGGAGGCCCTCTGGAGGCCAGAAGTAGGCCTATTTTCTGGCCTTCCTGAACTTCTGGTAGGCCCCTTTTTCACCCTCCCTGAGCCTCCGTGCGTGCCCTGCACTTACCTGCATCCAAAACAGGCTGCCTGGGAGGGGAGGGGTGGGTGGGGCCAGCCAGGAGTGGGATTTTGGAGTTCTCCGAACTGCACAGAATCTTAGCTAGAGGTTCTCCCGAACCCCTGCAAACCCCCAGCAGCCCACCCTGAATCAGGGGGAATCTAAGGTCCCCTTGAGGAATATCCCTTCCAAACACAGAGGAATTTCACAGCTATTTGTGGTTTGTTTCTTATAATGAGCCGAGGTGGCACAGTGGTTACAGTGAGGTACTGCAGCCACTTCAGCTGACTATGATCCGCAGGTCAGCGGTTCAAATCTCACCAGGCTCAGGGTTGACTCAGCCTTCCATCCTTCCAAGGTAGGTAAAATGAGGACCCAGATTGTTGGGGGCAATATAAATATACATTGCTTACTGGTGTAAACCGCTTAAAGAGTGCTTGCACTGTGAGGCGGTATATAAATCTCACTAATAAACTAATAAATTATGTCAAAACCCTGAAAGTTTGGATTTACCAATCTTCTCCAAATGACTTTATGTAAGCTCTGATGCTGTTTCCATCAGATGCCTTTTTATAGTTCTTTATCAGAGATTAGTTCACTTTTGCAAACAAGAAGATAATCCCTTCTGAAACACTTCCAAGAGTAGCAAAGGCCCTTTTGATGGAAATCAGTGTGGTGGCCTTAATTGATTGTGTTGATAAATTGTAAAGAGGCAACACAAAAGAGTATCTAATACTGAAACACCATCAAGATAAGGATGGGTGGCCCTGAGTCCCTTGATGTTAGAATAGAATAGCAGAGTTGGAAGGGACCTTGGAGGTCTTCTAGTCCAACCCCTTGCTTAGGCAGGAAACCCTACACCACTTCAGACAAATGGTTATCCATCATCTTCTTAAAAACTTCCAGTGTTGGAGCATTCACAACTTCTAAAGGCGAGCTGTTCCACTGGTTGATTGTTCTCACTGTCAGAAAATATCTCCTTATTTACTAGGTTGAATCTCTCCTTGTTCAGTTTCCATCCATAATTCCTTGTCTGGACTTCAGGTGCCTTGGAAAACAGCCTGACCCCCTCCTTTCTGTGGCAGCCCCTCAAATATTGGAAAACTGCTATCATGTCTCCCCTGGTCCTTCTCTTCATTAGACTAGCCATGCCCAGTTCCAGCAACTGTTCTTCATATGTTTTAGCCCCCAGTCCCCTAATCATCTTTGTTGCTCTTCTCTGCACTCTTTCTAGAGTCTCAACATCTTTTTTACATTACAATTGCTATAATTTTAACCAACAGGGCACAAAAAGTTCTTAAAATGGCACTAACCAGAATCTGAGAAAGCAGCAAAAACTGCACAAAAATGTGGCAAAAAAAGACTGGATAAATGAAAGGAAAGGATTTCAGATCCTGTCAGAATATAAATATACTCATATCTGCGAAACACCAATGACTATTCTTCTAAGATAGTTTCCAGGGCCACAACTACAAGGCTAATATTTAGTGTTTGCTCTGCTCTGAAAGACAACTCATCCATTTCCCACAATGCCTGGGATGTAACATGGGGGGAATATCGGGATACCTGATCAAAATATTTATTGTCCTTTGCAACACCTTATCAACACCTCCCTGCTGCCCCTTCCTCCCTAGTCTAGGGTTAGAGTTACGGTTAAAAGAATATTGACTTGCCACTGACATACTTAACAATCCACCACTGGTTTGGCCAGCATCTAAGTTTAGCATTAGCATTAGATCCTCCTGTGGTATGTAGCATATGTAGCATATCCGGCAGCAATATCTAAATAAAAAGGAGAGAGAAAAAATCTGACCCTGCATTATGGATATCTTTGTAATTCTGTGGTGGCAGTTCAGGTTTTTGACACAAATGTGAGCCACACCTGGGCCTCTGCAGTTTATTCAAGTGAAATGATGTTCTTTGAGGGCCACTAAGGATATTATTTGATTTAATTTTGACACCAGCAAACTCCAACAATGAAACCAGCCACATAAAACAGTATACAATAAATACATGAGAATAAAAAAGTGAAAGGCATGGGATGACCAAAGTAGGTAAAGCAACGTCAACCACTAGAAAAAGAAAATAGAAAGGAAGCAATACAGCAAGTCTACTCTACAAAATTAAATTAAATTACAGATTAACAGAGTTGGAAGGGACTTTGTAGGTCATCTAATCTAACCCCCTGGCCAAGCAGGCGACCATACACCATTTCTGACAAATGGCAGTCCAAGCTCTTCTTGAAAGCTTCCAGTGATGAAGCTCCCACAATTTGTGAAGGCAAGCTGTTCCATTGGTTGATTGTTCTCACTGTCAGAAAATGTCTCCTTATTTCTAGGTTGAATCTCTTCTTGATCAGTTTCCATCCGTTATTCCTTGTCTGGTCTTCAGGTGCTTTGAGAAATAGCTTGACCTCCATCCTCTCTGTGGCAGCCCCTCAAATATTGGAACACTGCTATCATGTCTCCCCTGGTCCTTCTCTTCACTAGACTAGCCATGCCCAGTTCCTGAAAGCAGAAAAATGCTGCTTTCAAATAATCCAGGCCAGCCCCCAAGTCTCCCCCAATATGATCAAAAGGAAAAGCAGAATGAATCAGTTCTACTCTGATAAAGTAACCATCACTAACTATAACTATATTATCAATGCCACTCTCATATTGTATTCCAATTTCATACCCACTGTTCATTCCCCAGATGGTAATATCCCTTCTTTTGACAACATAGAGTGAAGGCGATCGAAAAGATATGTATGAATTAACAACGTGCATATCATATGGTAGCTATGCTCAGTAGCCTTTGTACAGCTTCTTTTGTGTGACATTTCTGCTCTTCCCTCAACCAAAAACTCCTTTAGATGGCAACCTGATCAGGGCTGGAGCAGCCTTTGAAGACTGTCTGGAAGCTAAACTTGGTTCAAACTACCATGACAGATGCAGAAATGGAAATTTCTAATTATGTTAAGGTGACCAGACGTCCCGCTTTTGGCGGGACAGTCCCGCTTTTCAACAATTTGTCCCGCGTCCCGCTGCGTTTTTAAAAAGTCCCGATTTTTTGAAAGACTGCAATTCCCAGAAGAGTTTGCTGTGCTTACTCAGAGGGAGCAGAGGACGCTACAGCTGATTTTAAAGGAATCAAAACAGCTGCTTAAAGAAAAAGCATTTAAGAGTTTCCCCCCAGCTCTCCCTTAAAAGCCGATTCACTTGCCTGCCTGGTTTTAAATAACGCGCTGCAGATGGGGCTTGAAATTGCTGCGGAGCCTTTTTTTCCCTTTCCTTTCTGTAACACGAGGTCGGAGAGCAAGCAAGGCTCATTTGCATAGACATGCCTCTGACAGAATCTGAACGAAAAGTTACTTTTTTAATGACAGAAAAGAGACAGAAACAGGGCAAAAGTGAAAATATGTCTAAGATATCATGCCCTGAAGTGAGTAGAGGAAACTCTAGACCAATTTCTAGACCACCTCACCATGACTAAGAAGGAACTCAAAAAAGAGGTCAAACCTCCAATTCTGATGGCAATGCTAATAACCTCCAGACTGGGAAACAAAAGGAGGTGGTTTCAAATCCAACATGGGAGGGGTCTAAACTTTAGACCCCTCCCATGTTGGATTTGAAACCACCTCTAAAGATTATCAGGTCAGGAGGCAGGGGTCCCGGTCCCCCTCTGCTTCATCTTCCAGCAGGAGTCAAAGTTTTTAATCAAGAACCTCCCCCTCCCTCCCCCCGCTGTCAATGGTGTCCTGCTTTACCAATGTTAAAATCTGGTCACCTTAAATTATGTCCATGTGTCTTCACTGCTACGCAACCTTGGCTGACCTCCAGTTGCCTTATGGGTGCAATTCAAGGTGCTGGTTGTCACCTAAAAAGCCCTTATGATGTATGGCTTGCTCATCTGTGGGACTGACTGTCCTCATGTTTCGATAAGAATTACTCTTATCAGAGGCGAAATGAATCTTTTCCTGGAACTCTGACATTGTCAAAATAAACCGCATTATAATTCTAATGTATAAGATATTTATTTTGATTCAAAAATAGTTAATTACATTTTGGCTATATAAAAGAGATGTTGCTTCGTCAGAAGCAGAGAACAAAAGGGAAGAAAGGAATGTACACATGCGTACTAGGAACATTAATCACGTGCTCAGGAATAAACCATTATATTTGATAGGGATGCATCTCCCTGCATATACATGTAACAGGCAACATAAAATCACTGCCTGACACCTCAGTTGTTACGACCGGTCTGGTGCGCTGAGACCAGGTGTGTCTAACCCACACAACTAGTAAGACAGCCTCACAAAATCGCAAAAGAACATAGGAAGTTTGTTAATTATATACATGAACTGTACTATATATGTTAGATATGGCCCAAGGCAACTCTTCTTCACTCAGTCAGGCCCAGGCCCACATTTTAATATCTTAAGCCACAGGCCTCATTGCCCAAAACCAATGCCTCTATTGTTACTTTATTTACAAGGAAATGTCAAGTTTTTTTGGCAGCTGCTGCACACTGCTGGCTCATATTTAAATGGTTGTCCACTAGGACTCCAAGGTCCCTCTCACAGTTACTACTGTTGAGCAAGGTACCATATATACTGTACCTGTGCATTTTGTTTTTCTTGCCTAAATGTAGAACCTTTTTTAACCATAATTGGAATCTTTTGAAACCTATATAACAGCTTAGGGTTGTTGGTTTTTTTTTTCTAAAGTCAATATCTTTCAGGACTTTAAAATTAAATGTATTTATTTAATTAATTTTGAATATTTCATATTTTTAAACACCCGTCTTCCTTGGATTGCCAAATAGTTTCCTTTGCACCTAGAAATATCAACCCAGCTTTTTTCATTAAGTTGTTGTAAATATTCTACTACATCCAATACAGCACTCACATTGCCTTTTCTCTTTAAGGTAAGGATATACACTGATTTTCAGGAATAAATGAAAACAAATTTTGTAATTTGTTTTATAATCAATCTGTCAAAATTAATGTAAACACTTTATAATCATGATTCAATAAGGAAATTGATCTTTAATTCTTATGATATCTCTTTAACATAGTGTTGCCTTGAATTTCAGGCTTCCTCATTAGCATTTTAGAACATGATATTAACACGTTTAACATGACAATCTAGGGTTCTTTTTAATGTTTAAAAGCATTTTTTCCTCCTTTTTAGGCCACATCTTTGGAACTTGTGAGAACTTGCATTTTCAGCAATTACACCACTGTTTAAGTATTCTAAAAGTCCTTGAATATACTTCAAGTTCCAAGAAAGATAGAAACATACAGTAGCTGGGAAATTTTAGGTAAGCCATAAATTTGTCACTTGCCAAATGTTACGTAGAATCAAAGTTTTTGAAGACTCAAGGTAATCAATGCCTTTTATTGTTCCACCACTTTCTTTCTGATGTATCACAAATGTCAAATGTATGTATGACTTGTTTCTGAACCCTACACTTGGGCACCTCCCACCACTTAATAAATGCTTTTGACTTTATTTTAATTTCTTAGCGATTCACATTTTAACCTGGGGAAAGAAGCCCCTTTGGAAAGGTAAAAGTCTCTGTCTAAAATCCAGGCATCAAAGTTCTTAGCAGAGGCCAAACTCAGAATATCTGACTTTGAGGCCAACACCTTGACTGTGGAGCAGGATTGAGTAGAGCCACTGACCCATTATGGGCAGGGGACCATCTCAGTGATGTTGTCCCAAAAAGATGGCTTCTTAACTTCTGTACCATGCCCAATGAAACACATCCCAATGTGGAGATTGCAAATATTTTATTATGGACAGAAGAAAGGACACAGGGGGATCACTCCCACTAGGCCTGTGTAAAGGCCACTCCTTCAACAGTACAGTTTTCATAGTTACTTCTCCATAAGCCCAACTTGAGCCAACCCTTTTAGGTCATCCTATGACCTCATCCATATTACCTGAGTTCAGCCAATATTGCTTAACTAGCATCAGCATTATCTAGCAGCAATCAGCACATTTTTCCCTAATTTCCAATGGCAATTAGCACATTATACCGCAATTAGTACATTGCCGCCACCCCAAGTTCTTCTTTTCTCCAGCCATTGCCTTGTCCTATGATATGTTTGAATTTCCACTTCAGCAACCATTCTTGATGGCTTTTCTTTTGTAACCATTCTTGACCATCCTTGCATGCTAGCAGGTTACTAAGTGTCACAGCCTATCTGCTTTTAGATTTTAGCTTCTTAATAAAGATATCAGGGAAGGGGACTTTTATTTATTTATTTATTTATTTATTTATTTGGTAGTTTTTCTATGCCGCCCTACTCCCTCGGGACTCAGGGCAGCATACAGCATTTTATAAAACTCCAAACAAATCGTTAAAAAAGCAATTTAAAACAGTTAAAAAGCATATAAACATCATACATACATGGGGGAGACATCAGATATAGAGTCGTCTCAACTCACCCCGCCTGCAGGAAGAGCCATGTCTTGATGGCTTTTTGGAAGGCCAGCAAGGTGGGGATGATTCGGATCTCTGGGGGAAGTTGGTTCCAGAGAGCAGGGGCCCCTACAGAGAAGGCCCTCCCCCTAGGCCCCACCAGTCGGCACTGTTTGGCTGACGGGACCTGGAGGAGGCCCACTCTGTGGGACCTGACCGGTCAAAAGGAAGAATAAGGCAGAATGCGGTCCCAGAGATAGCCTGGTCCTAAGCCATGTAGGGCTTTAAAGATGATGATCAGCACCTTGAATTGTACCTGGAGACCAATGGGCAACCAATGCAGCTGGCGGAGTATAGGTGTTACGTGGGTGTACCTTGAAACACTCACCACAGCACACGCAGCTGCATTTTGCACCAATTGAAGTCTCCGAATACTCTTCAAGGGCAGCCCCATGTAGAGCGCATTGCAGTAGTCCAATCGAGAGGTGACAAGGCATGAGTGACCGTGAGTAGCGCCTCCTTCTCCAAGTATGGTTGTAATTGGTGCACTAGGCGAACCTGTGCAAAAGCCCCCCTAGCCACAGCTGCAAGGTGTTGATCTAATTTTAGCTGTGGATCTAGGAGGACTCCCAAATTGCGAACCCGTTCTGAGGGAGTTAACTTTTAGCCTTTTCATCAATTCCTGCCCAAAATCTGGACCAAGGAGAACCAGCAGAGATCCAAGAACAAATCATGATTAGCCGGTTTCTTGTTCACCTTGTTTCAGTTGGACATGCTCAGATTCAGATCTGATGGGTTGCTTCAATTTAATACCAAGGTTTATCTATGCACTTTCTTGGCATTTTGTTCTCATTGCTCCTCCTCTTCCTGGCCTTTGTACACTGAACGTGGTCCTTTTTAATCTTCCTATTTAGCCTCTTCTCAAATCCAAGCCGTGGTGGGTTGCTGCCGGTTTGGACCGGTTCTCACGCACCGGTGGTGGAAATTTCCACCCGCTCGCTGAACCGGAAGCAATGGCTGGCTGTCCACGCCCCCGAAATGGTTCTCCGGTCACCGCGGCCGGCAAAGAACCCTCTGCGCATGCAAAACACCCACTTCCATCACGATGCGAACCGGTAGGGAAGGTAAGTGGAACCCACCCCTGAATGCAAGTGTGTGGAAATTTGCCCGCCAGGATTCTTCAAGTGCTTCAGGGAGGAGATCACCCATTTTCAAATTCCTGTTTTATTTCTGTTATTTGTATCTCCCTCCCCAATTCTGAAAACCAAAGGACCTTGGAAACAGCCCTTCTCTGTCACAACACCTGCCCTATAAAATAACAACCTCTCTGAGACTTGTTGAGCTCCAATCCTGACCATTTAAATTTTGACTGCATCCCCAAGCGTTGCTTGATAGGGGATCTGACCCCTTGTGTGGTACTATGGCTGATTTCAAGATTTGTGGGATGTTTTTAGTTAGATATCTGATGTTCTTTTCTTTTCAAATGATTTTAAGAAAATGTGCTGGGCATTGTCATAATGGAGTCTTTATTTTTTATTTATGTTGTTGAACTTAAATGATGCCCATCACCCAATGACTCTACATGCTTCACAAATTCAGACAATAAAAACAAGAATCAGTACAGTAAGGGATTATGAAGAAGATTGCAAGGATAACAAAATCCAGGGTAGAATCCAAACAGAAATCCACACAATCCAGGGAAGGTCATCACTCATCTCCTTAATATCCTAGATAAGGAGCAAAGTGTCCAAAACCCTTTAAAAAGCAGCACTGGGTGGGCCTTCAGGAACTCACAAGGAACCTTGTCCAAGTCCTTAGGAGTCATGAACTCAAAATCCTCCCAGTTCATATCACCAGCACCTTATCCCAGGTACCTTCACTTTCACCTTCCCTAGTCAGGTGAGGACAAATCTGAGCCATTTTATCCTTCACATAGCTTGAATAATCCTCTCAGAGGCTTAGCAGATATTCTGAGGGGTTTTCCCTAACCAGTTTGTGTTAAGGAAGGGTATGTTTGGGTAATGAAACATCTGCAGGAAAACAACCAAGCTCAAAGAGCACCAAGAACCCTTCATCTCAACCCTGAGCTACATATATTCCCCTTTACTCTCCCTAACCAATAAGAACCAGGTCACTCTACATATGGCTGCTGCATGGCTATCAGCAGACACAATGAGGGTGGAAAAATATTGCTGTTTCACTACCCTTATCACCATGAGGTAATCTCTTATATATGTTTGGTCAGATTCTCTTTGAACTTTCCTCCATAGTTATCCAGACACCCTTTAAGTGTTTCATCTCCTGGAGCTTCTCCATAAATCAAAGTACACCACAACAGGTGTGTGAGATCCAAGGTACAGGATGGGGCTCTACAAGTCCCCATTGGTCTCTAGAGACAAGTAACCACATTGCAGGAAAGCAGCAGTCATTTTCTGGGTTTTGAACGATCTTCCTCCAGCATCACTTTCTGGGCAAGAACTGACAGGAAGGAACACAACCACTACAGAACAGAGTCCCCAGGGTTGGAATTGTCATTTGTTTCACTAAGATGTTTTTCTCCAGCTACTCCTCTGCAAATTGAGCCATGAAGAAGTTTAGGATCCCCAGAGAGAAGTTGCCTCTCACTGTAATTTTCACAATTCTAGTTTTTGAGATCTCTTGTGCTACTTCTCCAATGACTGTTTTTGAGGTAAACATCAGACTGAAGCAACATGGAAGGGATCTTGCATCAGAAAATGATAAATACTATGGGTTATGTTCTTTGTGCCTCAAGTTACGGGACAGGCAGGAGCTGTACTCTTGCATGTATTTTCTCTCTCTTCCAGGTGAATCTTGGTTTGTCCCTGTCTGAATCATAAACCCACTAGAAAGTCCACTTTGTGAGGGTGCTTTGAAATCATCGAACTCTTTTTTTTGGTACTTATTTAGAAACACGGGGATTGATTCAGCCCAATGAATTATGGACTTTCTGATTCTGCTTCTGATGCTTCTGGTGTCCCAGCCAGTCTCTGGGAAGCATAAAATGTGGTGCCCATTGAATTTTGAACACCAGGATGAAAAAAAGCCATGGAGCTATTACAGGCCAGGAGACCATCTCATCAGTATCATCACCACTGGAACAAAAATACTGCACACAACAATGTTGCCTTTCAATATGTCTCCTTTTTCCAGTTTGACTTGTAAGTCATTTAGTGTGACACTTTTCTTCTAATTTCTCTAACTCCTATATTGCAGGACATATCTACTTCTTGAAAAATTTTTTAGTGTGACTCTTTTCTTCTAATTTCTCTCCTATATTGCAGGACCTATCTAGTTCTTGAATAATTTTGTTTTCTACTGGTACTCTCTTTTATTCTATTTTGTAGAGGGGGGAAAAATAAAATCCAAAGGTGGGGTAGGAAAAAAAACTTGAAAAAAGTTCAGATTCTATAATTTTCCTGGTCTGATCCTGAGTTATCCCTTGAATACCAACTTTAGCTTAAAGTAGTCATTGAATGGGTTGTAATTGCCTCTGCCCACTAACCACTCATTCATATTCAATGTCTGATCCTTATAAAAGTATGCTGTTATGATGATGATGATGATAACAACATGAACATTTCTTTACATTAGGTTACCTTTTGATAAGTTAAGAATACGACGCTACATTTTTAATATTCAAGTGGTCAACAGAACTCCCCGGCTTCTGCAAAATCTCACACTTAGCTACGACATCCATGACAACTATTTGAATGCACTTTTGACATCGGATGCCTTGATGGACATGCTCTCTACTGGAGAAGACAATGTTCCCAACTACGGCTGTGGAAAGAAGGACCACCTTTTGGCTCTTGTTGATGCAGCCACTGATGACATCTCCATCCAGATGTCAACATTAGGAGTCACCTACAAAGTCCCTCAGGTTTGTATGTGTATTTTTCTATAAGTAAATGGAATGGGGTGGTCAATTGGTATGTAACTTCCAAAATGCTGTATTTTAGAACAGGAAAATTACAATTAAAGACCTCTTGCATTGTACAACTGACAAATCATACTAGGCGCTGTCGTCTTCCTGTCTCTTGTACAACTGGAGAATGAGCTAAAAAGTTTTCTACACAAAGAATCTGGGATATTGAACAGCCATCCTCAGTAAGGATGGCACATTAAAATGGGTGAGCATTTACAAATGTACCTCCAAATTGGCTATCTTTAGGTGTTATTTACTCAAGCAAGATTTGTGCAGCTGGACACAATGTTTAAATACATATACTGTCTTCTAATGAACAGACTTGTATTTGCCAAGCTCCAGAAGCAGACAAAACACATCTATTACTTGAATTTCAGTTGTATGATTGCAGTAAATTGCAGGGGTGATGGATTAATATGATTTGTTTTCTTTATTCCTATTCTTTTAAACTTGATTTTTTTCTTTTATACTATGGTTATATTCAGTCTTGCTAATGTTGTATTGTTTATACTGTACCTTGATATGGATTAAGGACTAATCATCCATAAATTATTCAAACATGTTTAGATTTTAGATTTATTTTTAGAGTTGGAAGGGACCTTGTAGGTCATCTAGTCCAACCTCCTGCTCAAACAGGAGTTCCTACACCATTTGAGACAGATGGCAGTCCAGTCTCCTCTTGAAGGTCACAAGTGTTGGGGCTCCCACAACCTCCACTGGCAAGCTGTTCCACTGGTTGATCGCTCTCACCATCAGAAAGTTTCTCCTCACTTCCAGGTTGAATCTCACCTTGGTCAGCTTCCATCCGTTATTCCTTGTTTGGCTTTCTGGTGCCATAGAGAACAGCCTGACCCCCCTCCTCTCTGTGGCATCCCCTCAAGTATTGGAACACTGCTATCATGTCACCCCCGGTCTTTCTCTTCGCCAGACTGGCCAAGCTCAGTTCCTGCAACCACTCTTCGTATGTTTTATTTTCCACACCCTTTATCATCCTGGTTGCTCTCTTCTGCACTTTCTCTAGGGTTTCAATGTCTTTTTTGTAGTGTGGTGACCAAAAGTGGATGCAGTACTCTAGGTGTGGTCTGACCAAGGCTTTATAGAGTGGTACTAATACTTTTCTGGTCCTTGATTTTATCCCTCTATTTATGCAGCTCAGGATTTCGTTGGCCTTTTTGGCTGCTGCTACACACTGCTGGCTCATATTTAGTTGGCTGTCTACCAAGATTCTGAGATCCCTCTCGCAATCGCTGCTATTGAGTGTGGTTTCACCCAGTTTGTATGTGTATGTTTGATTCTTCTTACCTAGGTGTAGAATTTTACTTTTCTCCTTGTTAAATTTCATTTTATTGGTTTGGGCCCAGTGTTCAAGTCTGTCGAGATCCCTCTGGATTTTGACTCTGGGGTGTTTGTTACTCCTGCCAGCTTGGTATCATCTGCAAATTTGGTTAGTTCTCCTGCTATTCCCTGATCTAGATCATTTATGAAGATATTAAAGAGTACTGGGCCTAGGACGGAACCTTGTGGTACCCCACTGCTTACTTCTCTCCATGTGGTCACAGTGTTGAAGAATGAAATGAGGTTGGTTTGGCATGACTTGTTCTTAACAAATCCATGTTGGCTGTTGGTTATTACTTGGTTTGTTTCTAGATGATGTGAGATCTGCTTTTTAATAATTTTTTCCAGTATTTTCCCAGGTATTGATGTTAGGCTGATTGGTCTGTAGTTTCCTGGGTCTGTTTTTTTAACTTTTTTGTAGATGGGGACCACATCAGCTCTTTTCCAGTCCTCAGGTAGTTCCCCTGTGTTCCAGGATTTGTGGAAGATGTGGTGCAGTGGTTCCGAAATGACTTCTGCTAGTTCTTTTAGAACTCTGTGGTGTAATCCGTCTGGTCCTGGTGCTTTGCATTCATTAAGTTCAGATAGGTGATCTCTTACTGTATTTTTGCTTAGGTTGAGTCTTGCTTCGAATCTGTTTTTTATATATGTGTTGCTGGGTAGTTGAGCTGCAGTTTCCTTTTGTGTGAAGACTGATGCGAAGAACGTGTTCAGTAGCTCTGCTTCGTTTATGGGAACCAAATTGGATTTTTTTAAAGCTAATATTTTGGAACTGATCTGACCCCAAATATAAAACACCATTCTTCGTTGTTATTTCAGATCAATTTTGAATTATTTTCACAGTCACTGCATGATAAAAGTCTATTGCAGTTTTATCATCAGCTTTTCCCCAAAAAAAGGATCCGTTACCCAGGAATTGTCCAAGTGCTCCTCCATTTCAGATGGACCTTGATTGGTCTCTTTGCTTCAGACACAGAAAATGGTGAGAATTTTATGAGGACTTTTACTCCTTTGCTTGTCAGGAATGGAATTTGTGCTGTTATATCACAACGATTCTCAGCGACTGGACATTCAACACCCCTCAGGGATGCCCTCTCTAAGTGGAGACAAGTCAATGTCTTTCTTCACTTCATAGAATATGGTGCTGTTATGGACAGGATTATTCCTTTCCATTTAACACTCATGCATTTGCCAGGACCCATTGAAGGGAAAGTCTGGATCACAACACTCATTGGACTATATTCACTGGGATCCTACAACAAACATCTGAAATATGTGAATAGTATCTGGACCGTTACTTTAGTGAAAAAAAATGGCCAATGAAAAAATGAAAATGAAAAAATGGCCAATAAAAGAAAATAAATCAAGTTTAAAGGAATAGGAATAAAGAAAACAAATCATATTAATCCATCACCCCTGCAATTTACTGCAATCATACAACTGAAATTCAAGTAATAGATGTGTTTTGTCTGCCTCTGGAGCTTGGCAAATGCAAGTCTGTTCCTTAGAAGACAGTATATGTATTTAAATATTGTGTCCAGCTGCACAAATCTTGCTTGGGTAAATAACACCTAAAGATAGCCAATTTGGAGGTACATTTGTAAATGCTCACCCATTTTAATGTGCCATCCTTACTGAGGATGGCTGTTCAATATCCCAGATTCTTTGTGTAGAAAACTTTTTAGCTGATTCTCCAGTTGTACAAGAGACAGGAAGACGACAGCGCCTAGTATGATTTGTCAGTTGTACAATGCAAGAGGTCTTTAATTGCATTTTTCCTGTTCTAAAAGACAGCATTTTGGAAGTTGCACACCAATTGACCACCCCATTCCATTTACTTATAGAAAAATACACATACAAACCTGAGGGACTTTGTAGGTGACTCCTAATGTTGACATCTGGATGGAGATGTCATCAGTGGCTGCATCAACAAGAGCCAAAAGGTGGTCCTTCTTTCCACAGCCATAGTTGGGAACATTGTCTTCTCCAGTAGAGAGCATGTCCATCAAGGCATCCAATATCAAAAGTGTGTTCAAATAGTTGTCATGGATGTCGTAGCCAAGCGTGAGATTTTGCAGAAGCTGGGGAGTCATGTTGACCACTTGAATATCAAAAATGTAGCGTCGTATTCTTAACTTATCAAAATGTAACCTAATGTAAAGAAATGTTCATGTTGTTATCATCATCATCATCATAACAGCATACTTTTATAAGGATCAGACATTGAATATGAATGAGTGGTTAGTGGGCAGAGGCAATTACAACCCATTCAACGACTATTTTAAGCTAAAGTTGGTATTCAAGGGGTAACTCAGGATCAGACCAGGAAAATTATTGAATCTGAACTTTTTTCAAGTTTTTTTTCCTACCCCACCTTTGGATTTTATTTTCCCCCTCTACAAAATGGAATAAAAGAGAGTACCAGTAGAAACAAATTTTTTCAAGAAGTAGATATGTCCTGCAATATAGGAGTTAGAGAAATTAGAAGAAAAGTGTCACACTAAATGACTTTCAAGTCAAACTGGAAATAAGGAGCCCTATTGAAAGGCAACATTGTTGTGTGCGGTATTTTTGTTCCAGTGGTGATGATACTAATGAGATGGTCTCCTGGCCTGTAATAGCTCCATGGGTTTTTTTCATCCTGGTGTTCAAAATTCAATGGGCACCACATTTTATGCTTCCCAGAGACTGGCTGGGACACCAGAAGCATCAGAATCAGAAACAGAAAGTCCATAATTCATTGGGCCAAATCAATTCCTCGTGTTTCTAAATAAGTACCAAAAAAAGAAAGATTTCGATGATTTCAAAGCACCCTCACAAAGTGGACTTTCTAGTGGGTTTATGATTCAGACAGGGACAAACCAAGATTCACCTGGAAGAGAGAGAAAATAGGCCTTCGCATCGCAAAGCGTTCAAATTGCCTCTTTGATCCCAGCTGAGAGGCTCTTTCGGCGGGAACGGCCGTTACGGAGCTTTTTCGGCTTGCGTCGGCCATTTTGAATACATTAAAACTTGATTGACAGCCGGGAGCGAAGCTGAGGTGCGGCGGCCATTTTGAATACATTAAAAGTGCCGACAAGCAGGAACGCGACAGAGACGAAGCTGCTTCTCCCTCCTGCTGTGCTTCCTGGCCTGCGACTCTTCTAATTGCCTGTCATCGCAAACGAAGCGTTTTTTTCTGCCAGCCTGCCTAATTCTCCTGCATATTGCCTGAGTGACTGCCTAGTTTATTTGCCTAGCCCCTGCTGCCCTCTGTACAGCCGAAATGGCTGACAAGCCCCAGAAGCAGGGGAAGGCGAAGCAGAAGACCCCCAGGGTTGCCCCTGATCCTGCACCCACACATGGGGGGGGGGTTTAGAATCTATGAGCCCTGCAAATGTCAGGGACAGGTCTCCAATGCACCCACCCTCACCCTCAGGGCGTTCTAGGTCTACCAGCTCCACCCAGGGGGCTGATGGCCAGAGGTCTCACAGCAAGACCAGCCAGAAGACCTCTTCAAAGGAACGTGGACAGGTGGGTTCTGGCACTCAAAAAGCCAGAAAGGACATTCCAGCTCCTCCATCACACATATCTGACTGTTCTGGGGATCAGCTATCTTTGGAGAATTTGGACTGCCACCTCAGGGAGGGTGACATTTGGGGTGAGCAGGACGGTGCATCCCCCCTGGGGGTCCAGACCACTCAAGTCCCAGCCCTTGCAGCCTCTCCTTCAGCTGATGCCATCCAGGTAAGGATGGATGCTACCATCCGCAAAGGCCTGGAAGCAGCCATCAGGGCAATGGCAGAGGTGCCTCAGTCTCTCCCAACGCCACTTGCCCTGCCACACGCAGTTCTCCCCCACACCACTGACACCATCACACTGGATGGGGTTGAGGACAGCGATGATCTTTCTGAAAGCTCCCTCTCTTCGCTCGAACAAGGGGAACCTGATCAGGCAGTGGGTGACCAGCTGGAAGAGACACCTCTAGACACCTCTAGACACCTCCTCTGACGACGAGGACATGGCACCAGAGGCTCCAGTTGTCACAGGACTCTTCCATCCTAGTCTTTTCAGGTCCCTGCTTCACAAGGCAAGGGCTACTGCCAACCTTTCTACTGCACAAGCAGAACCCCCAAAGACGGGTACCCAGGATGACCCCATCTTTGAAGAGGCAACAGTCTCCAATGCGGAGGTCATCCCCATTCCTAACTTTTTTGTCAATGCTTTGACCAAGCAGTGGCAGTCGCCCAGCATGGGGCCTCTTCCCAACGCTCAAGACAAGAGGTATTTTAATGTGGCCCCACACCTGGCCCAACATCTTGCGCTCGCCACTATAGATGCCCCGGTGAAGGCCCTATATTCACCCACGCAGCTACCTGGCGAGCCTGATGAGCTCCTGCGCCCTGAAGATCGCAGAACTGAAGCTGCCCTGCAGAAAGCCCATCTGGCGGCCGCCTGGGCCATCAAGGCATCTACGACGGCTTCCTTTTTTTCCAGAGTATCCCTAAAATGGCTACACTCATTACAAAAGCATATTCCTGCTACAGACACCCGCGCACAGCAGGACATTAAGAAGCTATTGGCTGCGGCCCAATTCACTTCTGACGCTACGCTGCCGGCCGCCAGGTTCTCCGCCCGCTCCATGGGATCAGCCGTGATTGCGAGAAGAATGCACTGGCTCCGCTCATGGCCAGCTGATGCGCGGCACAAATGGAAGCTGGCCGCTGCCCCAATCGCTGGACCAGCGCTCTTTGGCTCGGCACTGGACCCGGTCACTACAGAAACAAAGGACAAGCGTAAAGTCCTAACTAATTGTACTAGACACCCTAAGAAATCTTTCTTTAGGAAGGGTCCCAAGGTGCCCGACCACGGGTATTCACGGCCCCAAAACCAACCGGGACCACAGGGTCAGTCGGGCTATCAGAGCCAGACCGGGTACCAGGGCCAGTATGGGGGACGCTCTCAGACGAACACCGATAGAGCTTTCAAGGGGGCAAGATCCAAACGGCCCTTTAGAGGGGCCGGTGGTCGCCCTTACCGCCGGTAAACCCATTAGTATCCCGGTTCCTCCCATTGGGGGTCGCCTGGCATTATATGCCGGTCGATGGGAGGAAATCACCAATGACGCATGGGTCTTGCAGACCCTCTCGTCGGGGCTACTTCTCGAATTTCTATCCACCCCTCCGAGGTTCTTCCTACGCTGTCCCTTGTCTTCCAACGCCTCTAAACGGGTCCTGATGAATCAGGCAATCCAGCACCTGTTGGACATTCGAGCCATTCAACAGGTGCCCAGGGACCAACAGGGACAAGGATTTTACTCCATTTTATTCGTAGTTCCGAAGTCCTCGGGCGGGTGGAGAGCTATTCTGGATTTAAAACGCCTCAATAACTACATCCGATATAGAAAATTCAAGATGCACACCCTGCAATCCATCCTGGCAGGTATTCGGCACGGCGACTTTCTCGCCTCAATTGACCTCTCCGAGGCCTACTTACACATTCCCATCAATTCGGACCACCGCCAATAACTCCGGTTTTGTTATGCAGGGGTGCATTACGAATACCTGGCGTTGCCCTTCGGCCTTTCTTCCGCACCTAGGGTGTTCACGAAGATCCTGGCCGCCCTTACTGCCCATTTACGGGCCACTCCCGTGCGTGTCCAATGCTACCTGGACGACATCCTGATCCAGTCCTCCTCCCTGTCCCAGGCTCGGCAGGACATACAGGTAGTTCTTAACACCTTGGAACACCACGGGTTCTTGGTCAACATGGGCAAGAGTCAGCTATCCCCGTCAACTAGGGTCACCCACCTGGGCGCCATCATTGACTCTCTGGAATGCAGGGTGTACCTGTCTCAGGAGCGGAGGGACAGCATATCGGCCTTAGTCCAGCAAGTTCTGGCCAAACCAAGGGCTCCCTTGAACCAGCTGTCCTCCCTCCTGGGGAAGATGATTTCAGCTATACACATCACCCCATGGGCACACCTGCACTCCAGAGACCTTCAATGGTTTCTTCTACCTTTCCAGCGGGCCAATCGCAGCGCTTCCCCTGCAAAGGTGCATGTTCCGGCGGATGTCCGCAGGTCCCTCAGATGGTGGTCTTCAGCCGCACTTCAGAAGGGAACCGAATTCTTGGAGCCTCAGCGGGTGACCGTGACCACGGACGCCAGCACTGCGGGCTGGGGTGCCCACACCGGGTCTCAAATTGCCCAAGGCTCTTGGACCCCATCCGAGCAGGGCCTTCCCATAAACCTCCTGGAATTAAGGGCAGTCAGGTTAGCCCTGGCCCACTTTCGGGACAGTCTATTAGACGGCCATGTGCTTGTTTTGACCGACAACATAACAACAAAGGCGCATGTGAACCGTCAGGGCGGCACCTTGTCCAAAGCTCTCATGGCTGAGGCGATGACATTGGGGCTCTGGGCAGAGCGGCACCTCCGATCAATCGCCGCAGAACACATCTCCGGGGTGAGCAACACAACGGCGGATTGGCTCAGTCGGAACACCATCGACCCGGCGGAGTGGTCGCTGCACCCGGACCTGTTCCAACAACTCATCTCTCGGTTCGGGTTGCCGATCGTCGACCTGTTTGCCACCCCGGAGAATGCCAGACTGCCCACCTTCATCACCAGATTTCAGACGCCGGGGGCAGCGGACACCGACGCTCTTCGGTGCGTCTGGCCGCCAGGGCTGCTTTATGCCTTCCCCCCCCTTCCCCTGATCCCCAGGGTAATTCGGAGGGTACTCCAGTTCCAGGCGGAGATCATCCTGCTTGCTCCTCACTGGCCCAGGCGGGCGTGGTTCGCGGACCTTATGTCCCTGTCCGTGTCACCTCCCTGGCGGATCCCGCCGACAGAGTGGTCGCTTGCCCAGGGGTCAGTTTGTCATCCAGAGCCGCACTGGCTACAACTGACCGCCTGGCGCTTGAGCGGCTCACTCTGAAACACCGCCTGGTCCCGGACAACGTTGCCTCTATCATGTTAAGCCTCTAGGAGAGCTTCTACCGAACGTATTTATTCTGCAACATGGAAGGCCTTTTGCCGTTGGTGTGATCAGGTGGGATACTCCCCTGTGGAGTTATCAATAATCAATGTTATTCAATTTTTGCGGCAGGGTCTTGCCAAGGGCCTTACCCCCAACACGCTCCGCCGGCAGGTGGCGGCACTGTCCACGGTACTTTCCTGCCAAAACCTGGATTCCCTTTCCGGCCACCCGCTCCTCAAACAATTCATGAAAGGAGCTTCCAACCTGTGTCCACCAGTTGTCCATAGGTTCCCTACCTGGGACCTTTCTAAGGTGCTCACCGCTCTCACAAGGGGTCCATTTGAGCCACTTTCTACGGCTTCCTTGACTCATTTGACATACAAAGTGGTTTTTCTTGTGGCTGTGACTTCTGCACGTCGCATCTCGGAACTAGCTGCTCTGTCGGTGAGGGGCGACCTGTGTGTCTTCCACTCAGACAGGGTGGTCCTGCGACTGGACCCTACATTCGTCCCAAAAGTAAATACATACTTCCACAGGGCACAGGAGATCATTCTTCCCACCCTGTGCCACAATCCGGTCACTGACTCTGAAAGGACATGGCATCTGCTGGACGTCAGGCATGCCTTGGACATATACATACAACGCACGGCCACCTTCAGACGAACGGAGGCCCTTTTCGTGTCTTTTCGCCCATCTTCCATGGGTTCCAAGGCATCCTCTTCGACGGTGGGACGCTGGCTCAGGGCGGCCATCTCCTTGGCCTACGAACGTTTGTCTTTGCCCCGACCTCCGGGCCTTACAGCGCACTCTACCCGCAGCGCTGCCACCACGGCAGCTTGGAACGCTCGTGTGTCCATCACTGAGGTCTGTCGGGCGGCCACATGGACTTC
Source organism: Diadophis punctatus similis (assembly GCA_023053685.1). Taxonomy (NCBI): domain Eukaryota; kingdom Metazoa; phylum Chordata; class Lepidosauria; order Squamata; family Dipsadidae; genus Diadophis; species Diadophis punctatus. Next base: position 240,647,956 of record JALIGW010000002.1, on the reverse strand, counting down.
GCCAACCCCATTTGTCCGGCACTACAGACTGGATATGTATGCCTCAGAGGAGGCTGACTTTGGCCGGAGGGTTCTAAGTCATGGTTTGGGGGATGGTGACAGTGCCAGCCGCAATTAGAGTGCCCACCCTAGGGACAAGGGTTCTTTGGTATGTCCCATTCTTGGAGGATGGCTTCACTACTATGGAGAAGGGACGTTGTTACTTACCTGATACGTCCTTTCTCATAGGGTGAAGCCATCCTCCAAGTCCCTCCCTGGGCTAACTGGCCTGAACTGTCACGGGCATGTATATAGTTCTATATTCTTGGTCCTAATGACCGATTACGGTCACGTCCTGTACATAGTTCAATTTCTGAAATCAGTTTACTGTTCATACTAGCTTGTTCTGTTAATAAAAAGTTGGTTGATGGTTAAGCACTAGAGTTTTCACCTTCTTCCCTCGAATAAAGAGGGGGTGCCAAGGCAAGAGGGTGGTATTTATACTTTGATATAACTCGGTCCTGATTGGCTAGGGGGCAGATTTAACCCATTCTTGGAGGATGGCTTCACCCTATGAGAAAGGACGTATCAGGTAAGTAACAACGTCCCTTTTCCTGCAGATGTTTCATTACCCAAACAAACCCTTCCTTAGCACAAACTAGTTAGGGAAAACCCCTCAGAATATCTGCTAAGCCTCTGAGAGGATTATTCAAGCTATGTGAAGGATAAAATTGCTCAGATTTTTCCTCACCTGACTAGGGAAGGTGAAAATGAAGGTACCTGGGGTAAGGTGCTGGTGATATGAACTGGGAGGATTTTGAGTTCATGACTCCTAAGGACGTGGACAAGGTTCCTTGTGAGTTCCTGAAGGCACACACAGTGCTGCTTTTTAACGGTTTTGAACACTTTGCTCCTCACCTAGGATATTAAAGAGATGAGTGATGACCTTCCCTGGATTGTGTGGATTTCTATTTGGATTCTACCCTGGATTTTGTTATCCTTGGAATCTTCTTGATAATCTCTTACTGTACTGATTCTTGTTTTTATTATCTGAATTTGTGAAGTATGTAGAGTCATTGGGTGATGGGCATCATTTAAGTTCAACAACATAAATAAAAATAAAGACTCCATTATGACAATGCCCAGCACATTTTCTTAAAATCATTTGAAAAGAAAAGAATATCAGATACCTAACTAAAAACATTCCACAAAGCTTGAAAGCAGCCATAGTACCACACAAGGGGTCAGATGAAATATCACCTCTGCTCGCAACAGAATACCTTACGCCACCAGACTTGAAATTTTGGGCTTAGAAAACTTAGAACTACGTCGCCTTCAGCATGACCTAAGCGTAGTTCATAAAATTATCTGCAACAACATCCTACCTCTCAACGACTATTTCAGCTTCAAGTGAACCGCTCCAAACTCGGTTGCAGAAAATATGACTTTAGCAACAGAGTGGTTAATGCCTGGAACTCACTACCCCAAATCCCCAAAATTTTAATCTTAAACTATCTACTGTTGACCTCACCCCATTCCTAAGAGATCTGTAAGGGGCGTACATAAGCTCTTCAGCATGCCTATCGTCCCTGTCCAAATGTTTCCTTTTATTTGTACCCATTGTAGGTATTCAAATAATGTTATACATGTATATTATCAAATGCGTATTATCAAAATAAATAAATAAATAAACTTTTCTTAAATCCAGAAAAGTGCTTCTGTTTTCTTACCCCAACTTCTCCCCCTTCTTCTCATCTTAGTTATTGGGACAATATCTCCAAGCCACTTAGATGCTTACAATGTGCTATTTCTCACCTTGCCTGAGACAGCATTCAATCAAATTCAATTCCTATGTTTTCCATCCCTGCTAAGTGTGGCCAATGAGCAGCAGAACCCAAACTCAGTTTCTTCACTAGCAATTGCACTGAAACCACTAGGTGTTTTGTGGGAATGGAACAAGGTGTTTGGCTTGGTTTTCCAGAACCTGATCCTGATTTAGGATTCCACCTAGACTGCTGAACCATTTCCCAAGAGGACAGGGCTGAATTTTCTGGTCAAGATATTATGCTGCCATATGTCCCTGGCCACCACAGCACAGGCAAAGACCTGGTCTCCATCTCCATGATTTCTCAGCAACTTTCAAATGAGGTCATGGACCGAAAATCCACATCAGTTCCACAGTGGAGGTTTTCTCTCACTACACATGGGTGAGGTGTGGCAGGCATAACAACGGGTTTATTATGGGCGCTGGCCTTTTGTTATTGTAGGTACCCATTTATATGTAAGCACAGCTGAGTTACTCTTTGCATTGTGCCCATACATTCAGTTTGTGTTAACTTGTGAAGAATCTCATCTGCCAACCTTTCCTGAAATTAGTCATTCAGGGCAACTTCATTCTGTAAATGCTGTTTTCTGAAGAGGAGTGTGCAGAAGAGCTCCAAGGCTCAAGAATAGGGTCACAGTTCTGAGCCATTCAAACGGTCTAAGAGTCAAGAGTGAAATCCATACACAGGGATCACCCTTCAGCTGAATGTTATTTCCATGAAGGGGAAGAGGGGGAACAAAGTCTCTTCTATGGACTGTCACTCTTTGGAATGTTGTTGCAGTAAACTGTCACCGGATCGGAATCTTGATTCTGTTGCTAAGCAACTAACCTTACAGAACCTCCCTTCCTCTCTCCTTTCTCTTGGACCATGACAAGTCAACTCAAGAGCCAAAATAAACAGCAAATGGGACAAAGGACAACCTTGACTTGTTCCCTTCTGGATATCACATGGTTTAGTTAGGGTTCCAACTTTTATACTTGAGATCTAACCCAAGTAAAAGAATTTAAAAAAATAATCTCCAAATGTTAGTAAAGAAATCATAGATACACCCCTGGGGGCACTGTTCTGTAATGGTTGTGATCCTTCCTGTCAGGACCTGTCCAGAAAATGATGCACTCACATGCACACTTCTTAATTTCAGCCAAACCTGTTGCAGTTTTTAAATTAACTACATTCAGGAATTGTTCATCTTCTAAACATAAGATGTTGTAGACCAGTGCCTTATCATGCTGCCTTTGGTCTGCTGCTGCTAATGGCCCCTGGGGTGGATTAACAACAGTATCCCAGAGCTCCTCAGCCTTCAGGAAGCATTCCAATTTTCCAGCCCAAATAATATAATTCTTCTGTCCCGGTTGAGGCAGAGAGCTCTCCTTGAATTCAACAGCCATCCTGCAAGCCTTCTCTGCCTTGTTCCTTTTACTTTTTTAACACAGGCAGTCCCTCAGATTGATTACAGTTCAGTCTTACTATGTCTGGTGTACTCTGGGCCCATAACCTTTTAGAGTTTGCAGCAATCCAACCAGCACACAAGTAAATAATTCAGCAGGACTCATTTATATAAGAAACTTCTTTATATATAATACCATACAGCAGAAGCCAGAACCAGAACTCAGAATCCAGAAGTAAGAATCAATAATCACAGAAGCTATAGAATTACAGAAGCACTCATATATATATACAGATCAGTGAACCTAAGCCAAGCCCAGGCTCTGAGCCGTCTGGGTCACCAAACAGTCCCCATTGGCTGACCTGTTACCATGTCTATTCCAATTCATGAATCCTTATATACTGACAAATTGCAGTTTCTACGTGGTCGACAAAGCACCTCTCCTTCCTTCACTACCCCTCCAGGCCGGCTTTGACCCCGTAGGGTCTCCCGGCATGCAGATATGGGTTGATTTTAATGGAACTCGGCGGAGTTCCACTTTTCAGCTGTTCTCGCTGTGACGCCAACCATCCAGTCTTCCATTCATCACTTGGATAATGTCTTTTCTTTAAAGTATTTATTGAATGTATATCTTGTATGTATGTATGTATGTATGTATGTATGTATGTATGTATGTATGTATGTATGTGTATACACACAGATATATAGATATATAGATAGATAGATAGATAGATAGATAGATAGATAGATAGATAGATAGATAGATAGATATAGATATAGATATAGATATAGATATAGATATAGATATAGATATAGATATAGATATAGATATAGATATAGATATATATATATATAGAGAGAGAGAGAGAGAGAGAGAGAGAGAGAGAGAGACAGAGACAGAGACAGAGACAGAGACAGAGACAGAGACAGAGACAGAGACAGACAGAGACAGAGACAGAGACAGAGACAGAGACAGAGACAGAGAGAGAGATGATAGAGAGAGAGATAGCGATAGCGATAGAGATAGAGATAGCGATAGAGATAGAGAGAGATAGAGATAGAGATAGAGATAGAGATAGAGATAGAGATAGAGATAGCGATAGCGATAGCGATAGAGAGAGAGAGAGAGAGAGAGAGAGAGAGAGAGAGAGAGAGAGAGAGAGAGAGAGAGAGAGAGAGAGAGATTGTCACAGTGTGATTTATTGCCTGTTACATGTATATGCAGGGAGATGCATCCCTATCAAATATAATGGTTTATTCCTGAGCACGTGATTGATATGTTCTTGTAACGCATGTGTGCATTCCTGAATCTCCGTTCTATCCTTCTTCTTCTGGCTTCCGATGAGGGAAGTCGCATTTTATATCAATCATGTAGACAAATGAGATTTTATTGTTTTTGTACCTAAATAAATATTTTAATTAGACTTTCAAACCTCGGTTTTATTTCTAATGTCTGAATTCCTGGGAAAAGATCAAACATCACCTCTGTGAGATTTATTCTCACTCCGTCAGAGATAGAGATAGAGATAGATTGATAGATATAGTCAAATCACCTGGGAGGGAGCAAACTGCTTCCTTTCATGCTTACACGACAAACCATTTTTCTATATATGAGAGTGAGTCAAAATTTAATGCCATTTTCAGGTGAAGCTTTTGATAAAAATACCTGAATTTTTTCCCAGTTATAAATGATTATAGCATTTACGTTCTGAAATATTTTGTTTCTTACTTTTCAGGTTTTTAGACTCGCAAGGAAAATTCAAAATGGCTGCCCCCTTAGAGTTGCGTCAAAAACAAAGAGCAGCGATTGAATTCCTTGTTGCTGAGGGGGAGACCCCTGTGAACATTCACAGACAATTACAAAATGTGACTATCATCTCTTCGGCCCCATGAAAGAGGGTTTGAGAGGCAAACATTATTCCAGTGACGAGGAAGTGAAAACTGCAGTGAAGAAGTGGCTCAAAGAACAGTCAACAAAATTTTACGAGGCAGGGATACATGCTCTCATTCGAAGGTGGAACATTGCTATTGAGAGAAACGGTGACTATGTTGAGAAGTAGGGATGTTCCTCTGTTGGTATTTATATCTGTCCTAAAGAAAATGGCATTACGTTTTGACTCACCCTCGTAATAATAATAATAATAATAATAATAATAATAATAATAATAATAATAATAATAATAATAATAATAATAATAATAATAATAATAATAATAATAATAATAATAATAATAATAATAATAATAATAATAACAATAATAATAACAACAACAACAACAACAACAACAACAACAATAATAATAGTTGTTGTTGTTATTATTATTATTATTACTATTACTATTACTATTACTATTACTATTACTATTACTATTATTTTCTTGATCTTAGTCAGCTTTCATCCAAAAATTGATATTTCTGGAAAAGATGGGAAATAAAATTTCACTTCAGTCACAAGTGATTTTACAATCAGCTCCAATTTAAGATTCATACTGTATATGGGGATGAAATAAAAAACAAAATTTCAAATAGGCCCAGCTCCTAACATTAGGCAGGGTTCAAGGGTACTGATTTCTTAATTGACATTTGATGACAGAGACCACTAGAGTTAAGCACCACCCACCTAGTATTTCACCAAACTCCATAGCCCTGGCTGACGTTGTCTCCAGTGGTCCCTGTAGACAAGATCCCACTTTGAAGTTCATCATATCTTAAGGACCACTCAAATGAAAGATATATATTGGAATGGAGTAGGTGGACTGAATATATTCAGAAAAAGTATCAGATTAAGATAACCCAAATGGTTTAGTAATGTTAGATGTTTGAGAAATTTTAGATTATACTTTCAAGTCTTTGGAGTAACAAAGAGCTAAGAATGGAAAAGATATTTTTGAATTAATAACTCTTTTTAGTATTTTGTAGCTTTATGCTTTTCTTTTTGAAATTATACCTTGCGCTTTCTCTGGGAAGTCCGGGGGGGGAGGGTGAGTGGGGGGAGGAGGGGGGAGGGTGGAAGGGGGGGAGAAAACAGAAAAATGTATGTACTTTGTACTTTTAAAACTTTTCAATTAAAAAAAAGATCCCACTTTGAAGGACAGCAGAAGTCATCATCTTCTGGCTGTTGAACTATATTCTTCCAACATTACTTTCTGGACAAGACCTGACTGGAAGGAACACAACCATCACAGAACAGTGTCCCCAGGGGAGTAACTGTGATTTTTCACTAACATGCTTTTATCCAGCTACTCCTCTGCTCAAGGAGTCCTGAAGAAATTTAGGATCCTCAGAGGAGAATCTGCTTATTACTGTAATTTTCACAGTTCCGACCTTTGAGACTTCTTCTACTACAATTTGTCTTTGAAGTAAACATCAGATTGAAGAAACAAGAAAAGAATTTTGCATCAGAAAAGAATAAATACCACACTCTGTGTGGCACAAGTTAAGAGACAGGGAGGGGATGTGGCTTTGAATGTCTCTATCTTTCTTTTCCAGGTGAAACTCGTTTTGTCTGTCTTGGAATCACGAAAGTCACTGGCATTTCCATCTTGTGTGAGAGAGAGAGCTTTGAATTCTTCTAAAGCTTCTTGTTGTCTTTGTTTCAAAACGGGAAGGGAATTAATTTCAGCCCCATGAACTATGGAGCTCCTGCTTCTGCTTCTGGTGTCCCATCCAGTCTCTGGGAAGCTTAGAATGAAATGTCCCCTAAGTTTGAAGCACCGGGATGAAAATAGACCACAGAGCTATTACAGGCCAGGAGACCATCTCATTACTATGATCACCACTGCAAGAAAAACATTGCGTAGAACAACATTGTCTTTCAACATGGCTCCTTCAATTCAGTCTGATGCGTAAGTCATTCAGTGCGATGGAGTTGCATTCCTCCATTTGCTCTCCAGCATTCTCCTTTTTTTCTTCTTATTTCACTTATTCAAATATATTGCAGAACCCTGAATCACTTTGATTTCATGGCTTCTCTCTTTTGCCTTATTTTGTGGAAGAGACTCAAATCTAATGATGGGGAGGAAACCTGAAACAAATCCAAATTATGTACTTTTCCCAGTCCAATCCTGAGTTACCTCTTGAATACTGCCTTCAGTTTAAAGTAATGGGTTGTAGTCACTCATATTCAAAGCCTAATCCTTATACAAATAGAAGGAGGTTTTTTATGATTTATCTTTGGGATCATTTATGAAACACCCTCTTACTAGTATGATGGTTCTACTTTAATGATTGAAAGACATTGAATCATAGTTACTGGGCAAATGAAAAGTAGTGCTGCTACAATAATGGAGTGTTGTGATTCTTAAGCTCAGTGGAACACTATCTAAATCCTATCTCCCAACACTTTTTAAAATGAAATGGTGAGGAGTGACTAGCATTTGCATTTGATTTTGGATCAGTATTAGCTTATGTCTCAGAAAGCTTGTGGAGACAAGCAGGATTATATTGAAAAAGTATATTGTTATGTAATGATTGTGATGATAACATGAAATCCTTTTTTTACATTAGTATACTTTGTGATAAAGAAACATTTCTACGGTACATTTTTAATATTCAAGTGGCCAGCAAGACTCGCTGGCTTCCACAAAATATCACACTTGGCTACAACATTCATGACAACTATATGAACATACCTGGCACTTCAGAAGCCTTGCTGGACATACTCTCGACCGGAGAAGCTAATGTTCCCAACTACAGCTGTGGAAGAAAGGACAACATTTTGGTTCTTGTTGATGTAGCTGCTGAAGACATCTCTATCCAGATTTCAACATTAGGAGGCATCTACAAAATCCCTCAAGTTTGTATGGCTGTTTCTTTGATAAGTAAATTGAGTGGGGGGTAATGGGTGTATGAGTAATAGATTCAATCATACCTTCTGTTCAAAAATTAAGAGTTGCTTTTCACCATGGCTATTTTAGGTATCATGGTTAGGTATTGGTAGGGGGGGAGTAAGGATCAAAGCAATGGGAACCTCTCATGACATCTTCTCTATTGCTTTGGGTCTTCTTCTCCTTCACACTTGGGAAGATTAGGAGATGCTCTAGGTTCAATCAAAAGGTCTTCTGTATGAATGGATGATGCAGCAGACATGGTAAGCTCATGTTTTGTGCACAATGTTAACAAAGATAGTGATGTTTTCAATGGTAAACACATCCCAGCTTCATGAAAAGAATCCAAATGGTTTACCTTACTTATAGCTGCTAAAACACATATATTTTATGAATTTGTAGGAACCACAGAATTGCCGTAATTAACCACTTTGTTTAAAAAAAATTACAAGGGTACAAGCAACATGTCAACTATTTTTTTTACCCATGAATGTTCATGATGAAATTCATCATAACATACTTGAAGAGCAATAGAGCTCCTGGAGAAGACTTTCTACCAGCTGAAATATTCCAAAAATATCCCCATTAATGATTGGCAGGTTCACTTACAAATATAAATAATTCCTACCATATCAAGTTGGGTTGAAGATGGCAATAGTAGCTTATGTATAAATTAAAATGGAAATAAAAAAGATCCTAGCAATTTCAGGCCCATTCCTCTTATTGCTTTTATGCCTAAAATATATGCTTCAAATATATCAGTACTAGAACAAAGCTAATCACATCATCTGAGAAGTATTTTGGAATTGGATAAACTTATTCCAGCTACCTTCAGAGCTGATTTGGGAATTTATGTAAATTTGTTCTATGTCTAAAATCAGGATATATAATTATTGCTATAAAATTAAAGTTATAGAAACTGAAAAACTTCCAAAATTCTGTCATTTGAATAGAATAGAATAAGAGTTGGAAGGGACCTTGGAGGTGTTCTAGTCCAACCCCTTGCTAAGGCAAGAAACTCTATACCATTTCAGACAAATGATTATCCGATCTCTTCTTAAAAACTTCCAGTGTTGGAGAATTCACAACTTCTGGAGGCAAGTTGTTCCACGGATTAATTGTTCTAACTGTCTGGAAATTTCTCCTTAGTTCTAAGTTGCTTCTCTCCTTGATTACTTTCCACCTATTGCTTCTTGTCCTACTCTCAGCTACTTTTAAAACAAAAAGAAAGTACAATTAAAGACTTCTTGAATTGTACAACTGACAAATTATACTAGAAGCTGTTCCTGTCTCCTGTACAACTGGATAACAGCAAAAAAAAAAATCTACAAAAGAATCTGGGATATTGAATAGAGAAAGATTCAGCCATTCTCAGTAAAATGGCACATTGGAATGAATGAGCCTCTACAAATGTACTTCCAAATTGGCAAATATTTCAATGCAGAAATTTCTAAATATCTTAGGGCACTATTTACTTAAGCAAGATTTGACTTGTAATGAACAGACTAACATTTGCGAAGTTCAAGAGATAAACATAACTTCTTTTTATTTTAACATTGATGTATAAGAAAGAGAGGGATCAATATCTTGGACTGTAGAGTAGATGAATGACTTATTGGGATTCTTATATGAAAATGACCTATTTCCTTTGTGGTCAATTTTTTTTAAAAAAAAGTACATATAATATGGCTCTTTATTTGAACAAAATATTTCAGTAGAGATCTGCATATTTGGATCTGATTGTGGTCAATAATAGGGGTGATACAGAAATATGATTTGCATTCTTTATTCTTATTCATTATAATAATTCATTTTCTTTTGTACGCTTGTTTTATACAATATTGCAAATGTTAAGCTTATTTTTTTAAAAATCTGTATCTTCATATGGTTGAATGACTAATCAACAGTATTATATTCAAATATGTTTATGAGAACCAAACTGGATTTTTTTAAAGCTAACAGTTTGGAATAGTCTGACCCCAATATTCTTCATTGCTTTTTCAGATGAACTTTGAATTATTTTCAGATTTGCTGCATGATAAACGTCATTTGCCATTTTACCATTCCCTGTTCCCCAAAAAAGGCTTCTACCCACAAATTGTCAAAGTTCTTCTGCATTTTGGATGGACCTTAGTTGGCCTCTTTGCTTCAGACACAGAAAATGGAGAGAATTTTATGAGGACTTTGACTCCTATTTTGGTCAGAAGTGGAATTTGTGTTGTTATATCACAGCATTTCTCAATGACTGGAAATATAGCATCCCTCAGGGCAGCCCTCTCTAAGTGGAGACAAGTCAATGTCTATGTTCACTACATAGAATATCGTGCCATTTGGGACAGACTTCTTACTTTCCAGTTCATATTTAGGCGTTTTCCAGAACCCGTTGAAGGGAAAGTCTGGATAACAACAGTCATCGGACTAAATCCACTGCAAATGAGATATTTCAAATATGTGAATACTGTGTGGACCCTTCAAATGGTGAAAAAAACCCAGCCACCATCAGATTCCTATCTAGGCCGTTTATTTATAGAGCCACCATTGGGAGATTCGTCTTTTCACTGTTCCTTTTCAAAGCACATCTTTTCTGTCAAAGGCCGGAGAAGATGCACTGAGAAAGCACCATTGGAAACAAAACAGAAAGGAAACTTGGTTGGGGTCGATAATGTCCACCGTTTTTACAGTACCATTAAGACTCTGGCCTATGTCTTGAATGCTGCATATTCCTCCAGATCCAGGAGGAGAAGGAAGGAGGGCAAAGAGACATTGGGGGCTCCAAGGCTGCAGCCATGGCAGGTACGGATCCGTCCAACTTAGTTCCTTTTGAGGGTGAATCCAAAGTAGAAGGAAGGGAACCATGTCAACCTTCTTATGCTAGAAGAGGCTAACAGGTTTGCCCAATTTAATTGCTTGGGGCATAATATTCCAAACAGCAGGAACTATGACATATATAATTTGATATTATGGGCAATTTTTTAAAAAAGTATGCATTTTAAAATAAATTTCTGTATGTGTGGTTTTTTGTTTAGTATTGTAGAATTTCACCTTCATAAATTTGAAGGAGCACTTTAGACTACGTAGCCCAGTCCCTTCTCTCTGCAGGAATCCCAGTTAAAGCTTCTCTGACTGATGGCTGCTTGGTCTATTAAAAAAAAACAGTGAAGGGGAGACTTAAAGTCTCTGGTTCAATGGCTCAATCCTGAAACTGCTTCTCTCATTCAGCCACAGTCTTCTGACTGAGTTTATCTTATGTTGTTCCATCTTCTGGAAGTAGCAGTAAACAGAGTTTAAGCTTCTGTGTAACATCTCAGTTATTGAAAAAGTACTGTTAGCTCCCTTCTCCAACTCAGATATTATATTAGTTGGAAAATGTGCTATCAAACTCCTGCTCACATGGACATAGATTTTACTTGCCTTGGGGTCTCAAAAAAAAAGAACATCATTCATTGAGATTGTTATGGATGCATTTGCTTTCTTTCATTGATCATCACAATACTAATTCACATTTGGTTTTTAATCAACTATTATTTCAATATCATTGTCACAAATATTCTTATGAAGTTTGATATCCCTCGTCTTGCTTGCTCTGCATTTATTTTTTATTTTTCCTTGCACTTCTCTCTCTTTTAAATTCCATTCAGAGATTTGTTTCAGCCTACAGTATTTTGGTTAAAAATAAATCAATATCTGTTTTGAATTTTACACTGTTAAGGAGTTATTGTGCTGTTAAGCACATACACAGCGAAATGTGTTGTAGTAATGGTGTTGCAGTTTGATATGAATGCTATTCAGTCAATAAACAGAATATCTTTAGTATGTACAAAATAGTTTTACTTGAATAGAAGCAAAGTCAAATAGGAAGTCCAAGTCATACACAGTTATTCAGTCAATGCGAAGTTTCTTCTTCTTGCCTATATTTGTTTTAACTTACAAACAAAGATTACAGCTATCACTCACTTCTATACTATCACAATAGTTAATCTTCTCTTCACAGCAATTCCACACAGTCATAAAGTAATCTACTCATCAGTAAAGCAGCAGAGAGTCTTCAATCCGGAACAAACCATCAAACACCACTCACCACAACAAACCATAAACCACCAACAACAAACCATCAACCAAACTGAGCATGCTCTCTTGCTTGCTTATATAGTAATCATCCACAATGCATTTAGAGCAATGATTTGTGGCTTAATCATATATTAACACACGCAATCATTTGAACAGGGTTCTAACATTCTCCCCTTTGGGTTGTTAATATATAACTTACAATTTTACAATCTTAGATTATAACCTTCACAACTTTCTTTATGTCTATCCGCATTTTGCACTTTCGTAAAATGATCTGCTAAATTACATTCAATAGTACAATACTCTAGTTTAATCATTTTCCTCTGTAAACATTGTCTAACATTAAGATATCTAAGATCTGTATGCTTTGATCTCGTTCTAACACCAATATTTGTTGCCATATTAATTGCTGCTTGATTGTCATAAAATACACATATTGGTTCATTTACAACAATCCCCAAATCTTTACATAATTGTATAAAATAAATATGCTCTGTATATAATAGTGATAAACACGAAAATTCGGCCTCCGTGGTAGACAAACTTATGTGCTGTTGTCTTATTGATCTCCAACTAATCAACATATTGCCTAATAATATAGCAATCCCTGATGTTGACTTTCATGTAATCCTGTCAGTTGCCAAACTTGCGTCTGCATTGGCCTTTAAATCAAGTTCTGACCTTGGTTCTAAATACAATGCATTATACATTGTGTGTTTTAAATATCTTAATACGCTTTGCTGCATTCCAATGTTGTTCCCACGGTTCTGAGTTGTACCTTGCCAACTGATTTACACTATACGATATATCTGGCCTTGACCAGTTTGCCAAATATGATAAACTACCAATTAGTGATTGATATATGTTACCATCAAACTTTGAATCAGTTACCTCACTATGCTCAAATTCAGTACTCATAGGAGTTTTGGCTTCTTTACAACTATCCATATTGTAGCGCTTCAATAAACTATTTATTTTCTGAACCAGGTGATATTTTAAATCCTTTACTGGTTCTAGTAACATCTAGACCAGTGGTTCCCAAAATGGGCGGTACCGCCCCTCAGGGGGCAGTGGGAACCCTTAGGGGGGTGGTGAGAAGCAAGGGTGGTGACAGGGGGGCAGTGAGAGGGGCCAGGGGGATGGTAGATGGGTCGCCATGCTTTTGCACTTGAAGCTCCCTCGCGTTCCTCGCTCTTGTGTGCTGGGCAGCCCATTCTGAAAGAAATTGTGAGATGTTTTCTTTCAGAATGGGCTGCCCTGCACACAAGAGCATGGAATGCGATGGAGTTACAAGTGCTAGGTATGATGCCCATCTCGCGGCCCACCCAGCCCCCACCCAGCCCCTGCTCCACATGACTGGTCACCCCAAACTGCATCCCACCATGCAACGGGCATCCTACCTAGCACTTGAAGCTCCCTCGCATTCCTCGCTCTTGTGTGCAGGGCAGCCCATTCTGAAAGAAAACACGAGATGTTTTCTTTCAGAATGGGTTGCCCTGCACCCAAGAGCATGGAATGCTACGGAGTTACAAGTGCAAGGTACTGAGCACAGCACAGCGACAAGGGAAGCCGACTGCTCCAGAAGCTGCCGCGGGCAAGCACTCGAAGACCCATGGGAAGACCCTGCCGCGGAACCTGTGCATGCGCAGACTTTCCCGCCCAGCGTCCCTGGCACTTAGCAACCCGGCGGGCTCCCCTTCGGCATGGCGCAGCCATGGATCTCAGCCCAGCTGCCACCCAACATCGACCCTACCAGGGCGCCTGTGGCCTTCGCCTGCCGAGGCCTCCCTAAGCTCAATGAAGAGCTGCAGCACCCCGAGCTGCTGATGCTGCAGTCGGCCTTGATGGCACTCTGCGACCTGGTGCACGACCCAGAGAAAGCTTAACAAGCCATTGGCCTTGGTTAGTGGTGGCGGCGGCCTGGCCACGGCTGGCAGGAGGGAAGGGAAGGGAGGGAAGAAGGAAAGAAAAAGGAAAGAAAGAAAGAGAGAGGGAGGAAGGAAGGAAGACAGAAAGAAAGAAAGAGAAAGAATGATGGTAGGTAGGAAGGAAGGAAGGAAGATAGACAGAAAAAGAAAGGAGGGAGGAAAGAAAGAAAGAAAGAGAAAGAAAGATGGTAGGAAGGAAGGAAGGAAGACAGACAGAAAGAGAAAGGAAGGAGGGAAGGGAAGGGAAGGAAGAAGGAAAGAAAAAGGAAGGAAAGAAAGAAAGAGTGAGGGGGATGGGAGGAAGGAAGACAGAAAGAAAGAAAGAAAGAAAGAAAGAAAGAAAGAAAGAAAGAAAGAAAGAAAGAAAGAAAGAAAGAAAGAAAGAGAAAGAAAGATGGTAGGAAGGAAGCTAGACAGAAAAAGAAATGAGGGAGGGAAGAAGGAAAGAAAAAGAAAGAAAGAAAGATGGTAGGTAGGAAGGAAGATGGTAGGAAGGAAGGAAGGAAGGAAGACAGACAGAAAAAGAAAGGAGGGAGGGAAGAAGGAAAGAAAAAGGAAAGAAAGAAAAAAAGGAAGAAAAAGGGAGGGAGGGAGGAAGAAAGAAAGAAAGAAAGAAAGAAAGAAAGAAAGAAAGAAAGAAAGAAAGAAAGAAAGAAAGAAAGAAAGAAAGAAAGAAAGAAAGAAAGAAAGAAAGATGGTAGGTAGGAAGGAAGACAGACAGAAAAAGAAATGAGAGAGAGTAGGAGGGAAGAAGGAAAAAAAGGAAAGAGGGAGGGAGGGAGGAAGAAAAAAGATGGTAGGAAAGAAGGAAGGAAGGAAGACAGAGAGAAAAAGAAGGGAGGGAAGAAGGAAAGAAAAAAGAAAGGAAGGAAGGAAGGAAGTGGTAGGGAGGGAGGAAGATAGAAAGAAAGAAAGAAAGAAAGAAAGAAAGAAAGAAAGAAAGAAAGAAAGAAAGAAAGAAAGAAGAGAGAGAGAGAGAGAGAGAGAGAAAGAAAGAAAGAAAGAAAGAAAGAAAGAAAGAAAGAAAGAAAGAAAGAAAGAAAGAAAGAAAGATGGTAGGAAGGAAGGAAGACAGACAGAAAAAGAAAGGAGGGAGGGAAGGGAAGGGAGGGAAGAAGGAAAGAAAAAGGAAAGAAAGAGGGAGGGAGGAAGAAAGAGAGATGGTAGGTAGGAAGGAAGACAGACAGACAGACAGACAGATAATATGGTAGGAAGGAAGGCAGAAAGAAAGAAAAGAAGGAAAAAGAAAGATGTAGGAAGAAAGACAGAAAGAAAAAGAAAGAAGGGGGAAGGCAGAGAAGAAAGAAAGAAAGAAAGAAAGAAAGAAAGAAAGAAAGAAAGAAAGAAAGAAAGAAAGAAAGAAAGAAAGAAAGAAAGAAAGAAAGAAAGAAAGAAAGACTTATGATCACAATTGAGCCTAACATTTTGGTTGCTAAGCAAGAGCATTGTTAAGTGAGTTTCACCACACTTTACAGTTGGCCATGCCCACCCAGTCACCTGACCACTAAGTCACACCCACCTGAGGGGATAGGGTGGGGAGGCGGTGAGGATGAGTTTGTAGCACCAAGGGGGCGGTGGACTGAAACAGTTTTGGAACCACTGATCTAGACCTAAATAATACTTTATTTCACCCAAATGTCTGATCCTGAATTTATCTTTCAGTTTATCTACAATATCCTTTACTATAGCTTCTGATTTAGCAATGATTGCAATATCATCAGTAAACAATAATAATAAAGTAATATCACCATCCTGTTCTTTCTTAAATAGACATGGATCAGCCAAACCTGCATTAAACTCTAACCTTTCCAATTCTCTGGTAATGCATTGGTTCCATTCAAAACCAGCCTGCTTCAATCAATACAAGCTTTTATTTAATTTCCATAAACCTTTACCATTACTATTTAATCCTTGTGGTTTTCTCATATATATCTCATGCTGTAACTTAGCATGTAAATATGCTGTCTCAACATCAACATGATGTACTACACTATTATTTCTAGCTGCCCACACCAATGCTGCCCTCAACGTGCTCGCCTTCAGACTAGGAGCGAAAACTTCATCATAGTCTGTTGTACTCTGACCGAATCCTTGAGCAACCAATCTTGCCTTAAGGGTTATAGTGCCATCACTGGCTGTCTTTAACTTAAAAACCCATCTGCAGCCTATAGCTTTATTTCCTTGTGGCAAACTAACATCTTCATAAACATTAAGATCCTTCAAAGACTTCATTCCTCACTCATTGCTTCTTTCCAAGCTATTTGTTCCTTCTCGGAATATAACTTAATCTCATCATAGCTAGAAGGTTCTAGGCTTATTTCACAAACAACATTTGCCTGATACCTTTGGCACTTGCACTTTTATAAGTTTTTTCTGGTGCCTTTATCCCAGAATCTAAAACTTTTATGATTTTTATCATAACCTACGAAATACATTAGTTTTGCCCTATGTTGACATTTCTTTCTAACTTGTGTTGGAATATGCACCCAAGCCGGTACTCCAAATACATGCAAATAATCCAATTCAGGTTTCCTGCCAAACCATCTTGTAAAAGGTATCTCACCTGTCGTAGCATTTACAGCGTTGTTAAGTATATGGTTAGCGCACATAAGAGCCTCTCCCCATAAATTATCAGGCAAACCAGAAGCATTAATCATTGTCCTTATCATTGCCTGCAATGTTTGTCCTCGTCTTTCTACATAAGAGTTATGTTCTGGCCAATAAGGAGCTGAACGTCTGTGTTCTATCCCTACTCTTGCTAACAAATTAACAAACCTACTATTAGTGAATTCCGTGCCATTATCTGTTACTACACATACTAACTTATTCTTCTGTTTTCTCTCTACAAACTTTATCCAATTAGAGAAATGTTGATAAGTTTCTGTTTTGCTTTTCATTAAATAGCAAAAACCATAGCGAGAATAATGTTCAACAATACTAAGAATATAGTTAGCTCCACCTAAACTTGATTTCTTCGGTCCTATTAGATCAACAAACACTACATCTAATGGTGCTGTTGTTTTGAATCCATTATATCTATTTGCAGGAGTAACCTTGCTTTTTTCTTGATTGCAGGCATTGCAATTCAGATACTTAGAACATGGTTTTATTTTAATTCCTTTAGCCAATTCTACAGTTTTATGTAACAATTTAAAATTTAAATGCCCCATTCTTCTGTGGAGTAAATGTATGCAGTTGTTATGAGGTTGTTTGTTCTCAAAAACTGAATTAGCTTTTTCTACTGGGTTTTCATGCAGTAGACCATAAGCCTTCATTTCCCAAAGACCATAAGCCTTCATTTCTCAAAAGTAGGCTGCATTTTGTAGACCAAGTAGCATACTTAGTGCCATCCAGCCGGGTTATCATCGATAGATACGTTCACTTTGCTTGAGCCATTTTTGCTGTAATACTTCTTAAACTTTCTGTTAATATTGAAACTGAGTTTTCACATTCAATATCTTTTTACTTGCAACAAACCACTATCTCTACTCCTTAGAAACTCACTGGGCCCATAACCAATGTTAAGGAGTTATTGTGCACATACACAGCGAAATGTGGTGTGGTGAGTGGTGTTTGACAGCGGGTTCCGGATTGAATATTCTCTGCTGCTTTACTGATGAGTAGATTACTTTATGACTGTGTGGAATTGCTGTGAAGAGAAGATTAACTATTTGTGATAGTATAGAGCTGAGATGGTGCAGTGGTTAAATGCAGCACTGCAGGCTACTGCTAGTTCAGCAGGTCAGCTGTTCAAATCTCACCGGCTCAAGTTTGACTCAGCCTTCCATCCTTCCGAGGTGGGTAAAATGGGGACCCAGATTGTTGGGGGCAATATGCTGAACTCTGTAAACTGCTTAGAGAGGGCTGTAAGGCACTATGAAGCGCTATATAAGTCTAAGTGCTATTGCTATTGCTATAGAAGTGAGTGATAGCTGTAATCTTTGTTTATGAGATAAAACAAAGATAAGCAAGAAGAAGAAACTTCGCATTGACTGAATAACTGTGTATGATTTGGACTTCCTATTTAACTTTGCTACTATTCAAGTAAAAACTATTTTGTACATACTAAAGATATTCTGTTTATTGACTGAATAAGCATTCATATCAAACTGCAACACCTTACTACAACACATTTCGCTGTGTATGTGCTTAACAGCACAATAACTCCTTAACATACACCTTGTTTAAAATATATCTTTAGATGCCCAATTTGATCTCAACTATCAATTGGTTGGCATTCAATTCCCTTTCATCTAAATCATTAATGACATTATTATGAAATTAATTATATGATTATTATCTAATCAGTTTAAAACGCTACTTCTACTACTACTACTGATTTCTTATAATCAGAATCAAGTATACATTATAATATGAGAAAAGTACAAATGAAATCTTAATGAAAGGTCTACATTGTAGCAGCTATCTACAACTTTGTTGTTTAGTTTAGTTTAGTTTAATTAAATTTATATACCGCCCTTCTCCAGGGGACTCAGGGCGGTGAACAGCCAAGTAAAAAATACAATATAAACATTAAAATACATTTAAAAGAAAATATTCTATGTGGCCCTAATTTAATACAATTAAAATTTAGTAAAATCTTAAAATTTTAAAAAACCCCAAAAACTTTTTCACGCCAGCCCGGCTTGATAAAAATAATACGTCTTGAGGGCACGGCGGAAGGTGGACAGGTCGTGAATGGTTCTTAAGTCTGGAGGGACTTACGTCTGTTGTTAGAGGAAATACCATGGTTTGTCAAATCCTACTTGCTAGAAATCTGATAATTTTCTACTTGATTTTATTTATCCACTTTCTCTATCAGGAAATCATAAATGTTTATCTAGATGCTTTGTATTTTTGGAATGAATAGAATTTTAAAGACAGTTTTATCCACCTAATTATCATACCATCCAGCCCTCATTTCTCTGTAGACATAATCAGAGAATGGGAAGAAAAAAATTACTGAGCCGTTCTTTTTCACTTTTGAAGATCATGGTAAAACTTGCAAGTTAGATCACTGTAGAGGAATGATACATATGAGAACAGACAAAAAGGGATGAGTTACCAAGTCTACTGCTTTTAAAATTCCTGGATGTTCCCATTCTAGTTCCATCCCTTTCTGAAGAAGAATGATTACTACAATTTTTCTGGATTCAAACTGTACTGGGACCAAAACGGAGATTTATCAGCCGATATGGAGATCACGAGCTGGGTGTTTTTCACGAAGGAGGGTACCATCTTACGAAAACTATTGAACTTTGAAGGACAGAAACTGATTATCGACCAAAATCATCTGTCACGGCTAAAGTTGCTCAACAGGGTAGGAGAAATATTGGTATCTTTTCTGTATTTCCCGAAGGGTTCCAACCTATTTCAGTTAGGATAAGCCCATGCACCATGGCTTAGTGGAATGGAGAAGCTGCATGGAAATGGTAAGAGAGGCCCTCAAGTTCTAGGTCGGATCGCCTCAGGTTCACTCGTTCTTTGTTCACAAATTTCAAAGAAGATGGCAATTCTGTTGACCAGCTCCTGAGTTCAGCTTTGGACTGAAATTGATGAAATTTGAATTAGCACTGGATGGAGCTCCTGTTGCCCAAATTATCTTTGGAATTAGGATTCACATTGTCCTGGTTGGGTCCAGTGTCCCATTGAAGGACAGAGCAAGCTTGAGACTTACAAGAGGAGATTGGACTGTGCGAGAAAAATGAATTTATTCTTGTTAATAAAGATATGTAATACAGAAATGTGAAGGAGATTGATTCAACCTTATGGATCTTTTGCTTCTGCTTTGGATGCTACTGGTGTCTGAACCAGTCTCTGGGAAGCTTAGAATGAAGTGCCCAATGAGTTTGGAGGGCAGAAAAAGACCATGGAGCTATTACAGTCCAGGAGACCATGTCATTAGTACGATCACTACTGCAGGAAAAATTTCACCTGATACCTTGCCTTTCAACGTGGCTCCTTCTAGTCGTTCGTAAGTCATACAGTGTGATGGAGTTTCATTATCTCCATTTGAAGTTCTCTCTTGTTCTTATTACACTTATTCCTAAATTGGAGAAACTGCCTGATTTCCGGAATCATCTGATTTCCAAGTTTTCCTTCTTCTTTCTTATTTTGTGGAAGAGACTCAAATCCAAAGATAGGGCAGAAAAACATCTGAAATAAGTTCAAATTATTTTCCCCTCCCAATCCAGTCCTGAGTTCATCACTTGAATACTGATTTTTGTTTAAAACAGCTCGTTGAAGTGTTTGCTGTTGCTCGGTCCTACTTATTTCTTTTTTATCTATAAGTGTGCATTGATATTTAATGAGCAATGTTGATAAGAATAGAGGGTGGCTTTTAAATCGTTTTCTCGATCACTCATGAATCCCTTTAATGACTGGATGATTTTGACTCCTTGTTATTGAGAAAATGAAAATTAGCGCTAATACAAGCAATGATATATGTGTGATTCTTAAACCTGGTGGAAGATTATCTCCATCCCATCTTCTCAAAACTCATAAAAATTAAATAGCGATGGGTGACTATGATTTCTTTTTGGTTTTGTATCAGTGTTTGCTTAAAACTCAGAATGCTTGAGGAGATGAAAAAGGAACAAACAAATCATTTTATTATTACTGCTTTAGATTATGATGATGATAATATGAACATTTTATTACAGTAATTCAGCTTTTGGTGGTCAAAATATCATAGTCTTCATTGGCACCATTGAAATGATGAACAAGAATCTCCAGGTCCTGCACAACCTCACACTTGGCTACAACATCCATGACAACGTTTTGAACCTATTTCTCACTTCAGAAGCCTTGCTGGAGATGTTGTCTACTGGAGAAGCCAATGTTCCCAACTACAGCTGTGGAAAAAAGGACAATCTTTTGGCTCTTCTTGATAGTGCTTTTGATGACACCTCCATCCAGATGTCAACCTTAGTGGGCCCCTACAAAGTCCCACAGGTTTGTGTGTATGTTTCTCTATCTGTTAACTGAGTGGGGTGGTGGTGGATGAGCAATACTTCCCACTATATGTTCTCTGTGATAATTGAAAGCTGCTTTTCACCATGGTCATTGAAGGTGTCACAGTTAGAGATTGGGGTCCACAGTGGGGGGGGGGAAGCAACCATCAAAGAAGACTGGCCATACCCAATTCCTGCAACTGTTCTTCATACATTTTTGTCTCCAGGCCATTAATCATCTTAGTTGTTCTTCTTTGCACTTTTCCCAAAGTCTCAACATCTTTCTTGTAATGTGTTTACCAAAAGTGGATGCAATATTCCAGGTGTGGTCTTACTAAGGATTTAGTAAGCAGTCCTAATACTTCATGTGAGTTTGATTCCATGCCTCTGTTTATACAACCAAGGATTGAATTAGCTTTTTTAACTGTAGCTGCACATTGCTGACTCATGTTTAATGTTTGTCCACTAGGATTTCAAGGTCTCTCTCACAGTTACTGTTTTCGAGCCAGGTTTCACCTAATCTGTACTTGCATCTTTGGTCTTGCCTGCCTAGGTGTAAAATCTTCCTTTTCTCCACATTAATATTCATATTGTTGGATAACGCCCATTGTTAAATGCATGGTTTTTAACATATAGTAGCTTCTTGTTATATGCTGATTAAATGATATTATTATCATTCTTGCAATTTGAGTTGTATAGGCTGTTAGGAACACTTGCTCCTACTGTCATAATGATTCTCTTATTAATAAATCAACCTCAAATTTTGTGGTCTTTGAAAAAACAAATCGTAGCCAGAGATGGCTGTTTCACAGAGGAAACTAATGACTTTCTTTACTTAGGGGTAGTTTTCTCTGAGGCTGGATCTTCACTCCCTCAATATTAAAGGAGCTCACTTAGAGGAAAAGCATGACTGAATTTATATAAAATAAAATAATATATATTTATATAATACTATGTGTGTGTATGTGTGTGTGTGTGCATGTGTGTATTAATTGTATACACACACACACTTACAAATACAGGTTACCCTCGTGGTTTCATATCAACCTGAACTTTGGTACTTAATATATATATTACTGCTGAAACAAACACAATTACAATATCTGAGAAGTATCTTGGTTTAAAATGACTCCAAATTCTACCCTCAGAGTTGAACTGGGAATTTATGCAATTTGTTCTTTATCTAATATCAGGGCAATTATTGGAATAAAAATAAAGTGATGTTAAGATGACAGATTCCCAAGAGTCTCAGAGAAAATTTAATTTTCCCAGAAAAAAATAAACATCTCTTGAACTGTATAATATATATAGATAGATAGATAGATAGATAGATAGATAGATAGATAGATAGATAGATAGATAGATAGATAGATAGATAGATAGATAGATATAGATATAGATATAGATATAGATATAGATATAGATATAGATATAGATATAGATATAGATAGATAGATAGATAGATAGATAGATAGATAGATAGATAGATAGATAGATAGATAGATAGATAGATAGATAGATAGATAGATAGATAGATAGATAGATAGATAGATAGATAGATAGATAGATAGATAGATAGATAGATAGATATATATATATATATATATATATATATATATATATATATATATATATATATATATATATATATATATATATATATATATATATATATATATATATATATATAAACTGCTGTGGTCTCCTTGTCTCTTGTACAACTGGAAACCAAGTTAAAAAGATTGCTGAACAAATAATGTGGGATATCAAAGCATAGGAAAATACAATTATCCTTAGTAAGGTTAGTACTCTGAAATGGATGAGCCACTACAAATGTTCCTTCCAAACGGCCTTCGATCTGACCTAAGTGTAGCTCACAAAATTATCTGCCTCAATGTCCTACCTGTTAACGACTACTTCAGCTTCAACCACAATAATACACGAGCTCACAATAGATACAAACTTAACGTAAACCGCACCAGACTTGATTGCAAAAAATTCGACTTCAACAACAGAGTTGTCAACGCCAGGAACACTTTACCTGACTCAGTAGTTTCTTCCCCTAACCCCAAAAACTTCAACCTCAGATTATCTACCATCGACCTCACCCCATTCCTAAGAGGTCAGTAAGGGGCGTGCATAAGCGCACAATCGTGCCTACCGTTCCTGTCCTAATGTATACATATATTCTTACCTTTTTACTCTTATTCATGCTTGTACTATTACATATATATTCAATCATGTTTTACTGTTTATACTTTGCTTATAATCATATATGCTTGACAAATAAACAAATACAAATAAATACATATTTCATTGTAGAAATGCCTAAACATTTTACGGTAGTATTTACCTCTGTAAGATTTGAGTAGCTGGACACAATAGTTAAATATGGAAGATTTATAAAAGAAGAGACTTGTATTTGCGGAGTTCCAGAGATAATTGACATAACGTATATATTATTATAAAATCAATTGTATAAGAGAGATTAGATTAGAAAATTAGATTAGATTATTAGAGTTGGAAGGGACCTTGTAGGTCATCTAGTCCAACCCCCCACTCAAGCAGGAGTCCCTACACCATTTCGGATAAATGGCGGATAAATCTGCTTTTGAAAGTCTCAAGTGTTGGAGCTCTCACAACCTCTGCAGGAAAGCTGTTCCATGGTTGATTGCTCTCACTGTCAGAAAGTTCCTCCTTATTTCCAGGTTGAATCTCTCCTTGGTCAGTTTCCATCCATTATTCCTTGTCTGGCCTTCTGGTGCTATGGAAAACAGCCTAATCCCCTCCTCTCTGTGGCAGCCCCTCAAGTATTGGAACACTGCTATCATGTCACCCCTGGTCCTTCTCTTCGCCAGACTGGCCATGCTCAGTTCCTGCAACTGCTCTTCGTATGTTTTAGTTTCCAGTCCCCTAATCATCCTGGTTGCTCTCCTCTACTTTCTCTAGAGCTTCAATGTCTTTTTTGTAGTGTGGTGACCAAAACTGGATGCAGTACTCTAGTTGTGGTTTTTACTAAGGCTTTATAGAGTGGTATTAGTACCTCCCTAGTTCTAGATTGTATCCCTCTGTTAATGCAAATAAGGATTGCATTGGCTTTTTTTGTAAAAGTTTTTATTTTTGTCTCCACATTATCCATACATATATCAATACATATAGCTTAAAAATATCAATAACATATATGGTTATACAATTCTATATATATAGATTGGCTTTTTTGGCTGCCACTGCACATTGCTGGCTCATATCTAGTTGGTTGTCCACCAAGACTCCTAGATCCCTCTCGCAGTCGCTGCTATTGAGTGTGGTTTTACCCAGTTTATATGTGTATCTTTGGTTTTTCTTTTCTCTGCATTGAATTTCATTTTGTTTGATTGGACCCAGTGTTCAAGTCTGTCAAGATCCATCTGGATCCTGAGCCTGTCCTTTGGGGTATTAGCTACTCCTGCCAGCTTGGTATCATCTGCAAATTTGGTTAGTTCACCTTCTATTCCCTCATCTAGGTCATTTATGAAGATATTAAATAGTACTGGGCCTAAAATGGAATCTTGTGGTACCCCACTGCTTATTTCTCTCCATGTGGACTTAGACCCAGTGAGGACTACTCGTTGGGTGTGGTTAGTCAGCCAATTGTTGATTCATCTGGTTGTGTAGCTGTCTATCCCACTTTTTTTAGCTTACGGAGAAGTAGGTTGTGGTCTACTTTGTCAAATGCTTTGCTGAATTCTAAGTATATTATGTCCACAGTATTTCGCTGGTCTACTAATTTGGTCACAGTGTTGTAGAATGAAATGAGATTGGTTTGGCATGATTTGTACTTTACAAACCCGTGTTGGCTGCTGGTTATTACTTTGCTTGTCTCTAGGTGATGGCAGATCTGTTTTTTAATTATATTTTCCTGTATTTTCCTGGGTATTGATGTTAAGCTGATTGGTCTGTAGTTACCTGGGTCTGTTTTTTTACCTTTTTTGTAGATGGGGACCACATCAGCTCGTTTCCAGTCTTCAGGTAGTTCCCCTGTGTTCCAGGATTTTTGGAAGATGTGTTGCAGTGGTTCTGAAATGACATCTGCAAGTTTCTTTAGGACTCTTGGGTGTAGTCCGTCTGGTCCTGGTGATTTGTATTCGTTAAGTTCAGACAGGTGGTCTCTTACTGTATTTTTGCTTATGTTGAAGTTTGTTTCAAATCTGTTTTTTGCAGTTGTGTTACTGGTTAGTTGAGCTGCAGTTTCTTTTCGTGTGAAGACTGATGCAAAGAATGTGTTAAGTAGCTCTGCTTTGTCTGTGTTGTCAGTTACTTCTTTGCCGTCTTCTCTCTTTAGTGGACCAACTGTTTCCTTGATTTTTTTCTTGATGTTTATGTGTTGGAAGAAACATTTTTTTATTATCTTTGACTTTTGTTGCAAGTCTTTGTTCATTCTGGGCCTTTGCTGTCCTGATTTTTTCTTTACAGATTCTGGCTATCTGTTGATACTCTGCCTTAGTTATGTGTCCCTCTTTTCATTTTTTGTATTTGTCTTTTTTTCATTCAATTTGTCAGTGAGGTCTTTGTGTAGCCATGCTGGTTTTCTTTTGGATTTCTTATTTTTCTTTCTCATCGGGATTGTGCTCTTCTGGGCTTTTTTGATCATGTTTTTCAGAGTCTCCCAAGCATCTTGAGTTGTTTTACCCTTAAGGACTTTCATCCAAGGGAGATCAGTATCTTGGACTGCACATTAGACAAATGATTTATTGGGATCCTTTTATTAAAAGGACATATTTCCTGTGTGTTCAGAACTCAAAAAATAGTATTAATATGGCTCCTGATTTGAACAAAACAATTAAGATATGCATATGTGGTATGATGACAGCAAATTCTAGGGCAGTGATGGCAACCCTTTTTTGGCTCGGGTGCCAAAAGGATGTGTGTACACACGATAGTGTGCGTGTGAGTGCCCACAGCCATAATGCAATGCCCTCCCCCCCCACATGCACACAACCCCCATGCTACTCCCCGTGCATGCACACAACCCCCCACACTGCTCCCCACATGCATGTGCACAGGCCTCACTGAAGCCTCCGGACTTCCAGTAGGCCCGCTGGGCTGTTTTTCGCTTTTCCCAGGGTTCAGGAAAGCCCCCTTCAGGAGGTTTTCCTGAACCCTGGGGACGGCGAAAAATGGCCCAACCAGCCAACCAGAAGTTCATTTCTGCACTTTCGGTTGGCCCGTTGGGTTGTTTTTCACCATCCCCAGGCTTTAGGAGGCTTTCCTGAACCCAGGGCAGAGCGAAAATGGCCGAAAAGACTGAAAATCAGCTGGCCAGCATGTGCATGCACACTGGAGCTGACATAGGGCAACGCGTGCCCTTAGATATGGCTCCGCGTGCCACCTGTGGCACTCGTGCCATAGGTTCGCCATCACTGTTCTAGGGTTTGATATTTGCATTTTTATTCTTATTCTTTTTTTACTTGATTCTTTCATCTTTTCAGTTTTTGTGTATGGTTTTGTTATTCTGTATCTTGATATGACCTAATGACTAATAATCAATAAGGTACTTTTATATATTCCTCAGAACAAACTTAAATTTATTAAGAGCTAATATTTTGGACTTGATGTGATCCCAAATATAACATAGCACTTTTTATTGCTTTTCAGATCAGTGACGGAATTGTTTCAGAGACTCTCAGTGATAAAAGTCAGTTCCCTTTTTTCCACCGGATGCTACCCCAAAAAGGGTTCCAGTACCCAGAAATTGTCCAGCTTCTCCTGCATTTCAGATGGACCTTGATTGGTCTCTTTACTTCAGATACAGATGAGGGAGAGAATTTCATGAGGACTTTTACTCCTATGCTTGTCAGGAATGGAATTTGTGTTGTTCTATCACAACAATTCTCAATGACTGAACATACAGAACTCCTCCTGGATGCCATTACAAAATGGAGGCAAGTCAATGTCTATGTTTACTTCATGGAATATGTTTCCTTTGGTGAGATAGTTCTTCATTTCCACTTAAAACTTATGAGTTTGCCAGGATCCATCGAAGGGAAAGTCTGGATCTTAGCAGCTGTGGCATTTCTGGCAATTGGAAGGAGCATGTTTTTCAAACACGTCCATAGTTTTTGAACGTTTGATATTATGAAGAAAAAGAGCCCAAAGGATGATGTCATTGAACCCTATATCGTTCTACACCGCCAGTTTAAAGATCGGTCTTTTCACTGCTCTTTTTCAAAGCACATCATTTCTATCAAAGGCCGGAGAATATGCAGACAGAAAGCACCACTGCAGATCAAAGAGAAAACGAACCGGACCCAAATCTCAATTGTATTTAAACATTACAATATTGTTAAGACTCTGGCCCACATCTTGAACGCTGCATATTCCTCCAGATCCAGGAGGAGACTGAAGGAGGACAAAGGGAGTTTGCGAGCTCCAAGGCTTCAACCATGGCAGGTATGGGGTCCCAAAAAGGATACATTGAACTTAGTTCCTTTGGAGAAGGAATCCAAAGGAGAAGAACCATCACAACCTACCACCAACAGATTTGGCTAATTTAGTTGCTCGGGGGATGATTCACCAAGGTTCTGGCACCAGATATATTTGGATATTAAACACTTCAAATTTTAAAAAGTTACATGCATTTTTGAACAAATCCCTGTATGTATTTAAATAATTTCTATATGTTTGCAATTAGTTATTATAGAATTTTATATTCTAAAATTTGAAGGTGTTCCTGAGACAATCTAGTCCAACTCCTCATCTGAAGAAATCTCCGTTAAATCTTTTCTGATTGATGGCTGCTCGGTGTTTGCTAATATACTATACTTTTCTCATTCAGTGGCCTAGCTCTAAAACTGTTCCTCCTTTTAGGACGTGTTTCCTGTCATTCAGCCAGAATCTCTTCTCTTGTGACAGAACTCATTCCCCCCCCCCTATTGAACACTCTGGAATACAAGTAAACAGATTTTAAGCTTCTGTGTAACATCTTTCTGTTATTGGATTATTGTTGTATCCTCTCTTGTCCAACTAACAGGTTTTGTTAGTTGGAACAGGTGTTCCCACATACCTTCTGATTTTCATCTCCTGCAGAACAAAATGGCTCTTCCCCTTTTATTTATTTATTTATTTGGCTTTCTTATATGCCGCCCAACTCCCGAAGGACTCAGGGCGGCGTACAACACAAGAAGAATACAAGAATAACCAATAAACAGAATTTAAAAACATAATATAAAAATTAAAAATTACAATATAAAAACAACCATTCAGCAACCAGACATACCCGGGGGAGAGTTCAGCTGGAATTAAGCTCTGCCCCCTGCCTGCAGGAAAAGCCACGTCTTAACGGCTTTTCGGAAGGCCAGCAGGGTGGGGATAGTTCGGGTCTCTGGAGGAAGTTGGTTCCAGAGCGCGGGGCCGGCCACAGAGAAGGCCCTCCCCCTAGGGCCCGCCAGCCGGCATTGCTTGGTTGACGGGAGCTGGAGGAGGCCAACTCTGTGGGCCCTAACCGGTCGAAGGGAAGTATGAGGCAGAATGCGGTCCCGGAGATAACCTGGTCCTAAGCCATGAAGGGCTTTAAAGATGATGATCAACACCTTGAATTGGACCCGGAGACTAATGGGCAACCAATGCAGCTGGCGGAGTATAGGTGTCACGTGGGTGTACCTTGGTAAACCCACCACAGCACGCGCAGCCACATTTTGTACCAGTTGGAGTCTCCGGATACTCTTCAAGGGTAGCCCCATGTAGAGCGCGTTGCAGTAGTCCAAACGGGAGGTGACAAGGGCGTGAGTGACCATGAGTAGAGCCTCCTTCTCCAAGTATGGCCGTAACTGGTGCACGAGGCGAACCTGTGCAAAGGCCCCCCTAGCCACAGCAGTAAGATGATGCTCCAATTTTAGCTGTGGATCTAGGAGGACCCCCAAGTTGCGGACCTGGTCCAAGGGAGTCAGTTTTGCTCCCTCGAGAACCAAGGAGGGACAGTTGTTGTAGTCCTTAGGAGGCAATATCCAAAGCCACTCAGTCTTGTCGGGGTTGAGTCTGAGTCTGTTCCTCCCCATCCAGATCCTAACGTCGTCCAGACACCGGCACATTACATCAACTGCCGCACTGAAGTCAGACGGGGTGGTGATGTACAACCTTGTTATCTTTCCTCAAGGCTAAGAGCAGCTCCTTTGATCTCTTCCTTGGCTTCATTGCCCTTCCCAAAATCTGATCCAGGTTTTCTGCAATGTCTTCTCTAGGTGTGGTTCTTGCAAGGTCACCTGACCCTTGAGTTGGGGTCTTCCCAAACCAGAACATTCCCTTCTGACTAACTCATGGAGGCATTTGCCTTCTTTCCATGAGCATCACACTGCCAACTCTCATTCGCTTTGTAATCAGCTTCTGTTTTGCAATCACTCTCACAAATGTATTTATCAACTTTGGTATATCCATGATCCTTCTTTCGTTGCCTCTCATTTTACTTCTTCTAGGTCTGTGGTTTTTTTCACTCAGTCTGCTTGCCTAGCTGAAGTAACGTGAGAGAGATTGCTTTATTTCTCCCTGAGGGCTCTCAGGGAGGTGAGGGCTAGAGCAATTTGGAGAGAGATCAGGGACCCGATCTCAG
The DNA here is from genome assembly GCA_023053685.1 of Diadophis punctatus similis. Taxonomy (NCBI): domain Eukaryota; kingdom Metazoa; phylum Chordata; class Lepidosauria; order Squamata; family Dipsadidae; genus Diadophis; species Diadophis punctatus. The sequence goes on along the minus strand of JALIGW010000002.1, from coordinate 240,618,408 downwards.
CGTTTGAGGATTTATTGTTGGCTCCTTCAAATCAGCTTTTTAGCGGTGTTAGCGGAGGCCGTTTTAACTGCTCCGGTGCCTGTTGCTCTTCCTACTTTAGAGCTGCATGATGCTGCTTCTGCCACTGAAAATCTGACAATTACACTATTGCGAGCTACAAGAGCCTTGCATTAACAGCAGAACGAACTCTTCCCTCATTGATTGCCATAATGGTTATTTCAAGTCACCTACAAGGCAGCGGTGGCCATTTTAAGTAGCAGTGGCCATTTTAAAAGCCCTATCGCCGCTATAGACTTCTCAGCCAAATACCACAGTGGCCTTATTGATAAGATTGGAGGCCCTTGCTGGCGTTTAGCAACTCGAACGGCTTTTGGCTCCGCAGCCTTGCTTTATAGCCACTTTCAGTCATAAGGATTGGGAGGTGTCTTAGAGCAAACTTCATACTTTTATATTGAAACATTAACACCTCAGCTTCAAAGTTTTCCATATTATTTTGGGTCTTATCTATATGTTCACCCAAAGTTATCACAGTCTGATTAATTTCTTCCACATCCTGCTCCAAAATTTCCATATTTCCTACCAGTCCTTTAAGTACAACTATCATATCCTTCTTAATTGCTGGTGTCGAGTATCAATCTCCTCTAAAACAGCCTGTATTTTTTCATTAATTTCATTAATTTTTGAGTTAAATTCTATAACAAGTTCATTCTTCATGACTTTTAAAGCATCAAATAACTTTTCAGGTGTTAAAGTCTGTGAGGGTGTTGAATAAGGAGTAGGTTGCATTCTTAAAGTATAAACAGGGGGGTGCTCAAATCCTTTATTAAGAACAGTCTTTCCAGGTTTAAAAGCCATTTAAAATTTTAGGTTAAACTTTTGGTTTTAATCCAAGATCAGAGATGGAAGAGAATTCATCAGTCAGGCATTTTCAAACAAGGGGCTGCTAGCAAAACAAAGCATTCTTTTCAGTTTCATTTTCACGCTCTCTGAAGCTTCAATAGCCATTTTGCAGCTCATTAGCTCATTTGGTTTGTCACTTTTGAAGTGTGAATTGGAGTTAAGTTTGAATACTTGCCGACTATGTCTCCTGGCTTTTTCTGTCTGCTCTCTGCTGTAAATCCTGAAGTTAAAATAGCATGTTGGGAGCAGAAATTGGTCGCGGCATCTTGCGTCCTCGATGCAGCAGAGCCAACCGGAAGTCCAGAACCCCAGGTTTCTTGTCGGCACCATGAATTCCGGGAGTATGCCCATTATTGAGGCATATTTGCATGTGCCTATTGTCCCGCATCACCGGCAATATCTGAGATTCCAGTTTGCTGGAACTCATTACCAATATAGGGCAATGCCATTTGGGTTGTCATCGGCCCCTAGAGTCTTCACAAAATTGTTAGCAGCACTAGCCACAGTGTTGAGAGCCATACCTGTGTGTGTCAAGTGCTACCTGGATGATATACTAATTCAGTCGTCTACCCTTTCTCAGGCCCAGACCGACTTACAGACAACTATCCAGGTTGCATGCAGAGTACTCTCTGAGGGCACGTGTGCCGTCGCCCAAGCTCAGCTGTGCCATGCATGCGCACGCACCTCCCGCCAGCCAGTGATTTTTTAGGTCCCTGCTGTGCATGCATGGGGGGTGGGGCGCATTTCCGGTACACACGTGCATGCGGGGGTCTTGCTTGCATGCGCCGGGTCCTTCTCTCTTTCTTTAATTTCAATCAGGCTTTTTTTTCACCCAATTTTTGTAAACCATCAAGATGTGTTTTCAACTTAAAAATATAATTTCCTCATCTGGTCATGTTTCTCATTTGTTCTGCCTGGGAGAAGATTAACCTGAGAACTTCCTTCTTGAAAACTTAATGATTTTTGCTAATCCCCCTGTTGTTCTCAAGGAGATTATGAATAATCCCTTTATTTCTTTTTTTTTTTTGATCAATTTATGTGTGGCCTGCTCTTGCACTGTTTGTTCCATATAATTTACAAATTTTGTCAGTTACATTTTGTCAATATATATCTTGTCAATATAGGATTGACAATCTTTGCTGAATCTTTGTTTACCATTTTCCAAGAAACAGAAAACATTTGTTCTCTCAACTAAGAGTATTTGAAAGTTAGACAACTATATTAGAAAGATTGAAATGTGGAAAGGCCCTGGGGGATAAGAAACCAGGCTTTTTGCTTTTAAAATTTAAAATTTAAAAACTGGGATATTTTAATCCTAGTTCCATCCCTTTCTGGACAAGAAGGAGATTTGCAATGTTTCCCTGGATAAACTGTAAGTGGACCAAAATGGAGAGGTGAGGGCAGATCTGGAGATCCTGAGCTGGATGCTTCCATCAAACAAGGCTCCCCTCAAACTGCAACTGGGGAGTTTTGAAAGCCAGAGGCTGATTTTCAACCGAGATGCTCTGTCTCGTATAAAGTTGCTCAATAAGGTATTTGATATAGTAAATTTGCATCTGTTTCTGTTTTCCAAAGCCATAAAACATATTTAAGGTAGGCTAAGCCAAGTCATCAAGATGGGTGACCATCACTAAGAATTGAATGTGGGGAGCAGAACCCTTGTTTTGGATGGCTTTGAAGGCTTCAGTACCATTGCCTAGGTGTCCTTTAGATGCTGCAGCATGGAGCACTCTTTTAAGATGATTCAGCCATGCCCAACATGGGATTCTAGGTGACAATTCTTCAGGATACAGAGCATGGCCCTTCTTCTCCTTCTTTAATGCAACTGTTTAAATTTATGGTTAGCTACCTTAAGTCTCTTTGGGCAAAAAGGAGGCTCCGAATTTAATTAATAAAAAATTTGGCTTTGTCTTTCCATGCTAGTTGGTGTTAGCTAATTGTAGTTCTTGAACAAAAAGGACCTTTTCTTGGATGCCTAGCTGGACCTTTGGAATATCCCTTCCCCACACAGGGCTCATATTCATGTCTCACGTGCTCCAGCGAAGGTGCCTGACTTACCCTTTTTGAGGGACACATTCTCAAGCCCTCACTTACATCTCACTTCACTTCTGGAAGCTATGCGGTGATCTTTAGTCTTATTTCAATAGCATGACAGCCCTATTAATTGAAGAGCCCCAAGAGTCTTTTTTTTGGAGCCAAGGTGGCGCAGTGGTTAAAAGCAGCACTGCAACCTACTTCAGCTGACTGCTAGTTCAGAAGTTCAGCTGTTCAAATCTCACTAGGCTCAAGGTTGACTCAGCCTTCCATCCTTCCAAGGTGGGTAAAATGAGGACCCAGATTGTTGGGGGCAATATGCTGAACTCTGTAAACCGCTTAGAGAGGGCTGTAAAGCACTATGAAGCGGTATATAAGTCTAAGTGCTATTGCTATTGTGTATTTTGAGTGAGAGTTGACTATTTTTAAAGCAGAAAATATTTGCAATGGTTTGTGTAGTCAAGAAAATACCTGTCCAGATCCTACTGGCTAGATTTTCTTCATTACATTTTTATTCTAGTTTAATAACTGATAGAATAAAAATAATACATCTTTTAGAATATAATTTATTCTAAACATGAAAACGAATAAATCACCATTCTCTAAAATCATGGCTATATGAAGAATGGATTAATGCATGGTTAATACAGAAATGAGGAGGAACCGATTGCTTCTCACTTAATGCTTAAATCTTTTCTCAGTTCCATCCCTCTAGATATATCAAGCAGAAAAGTATTTCATTGCAATTTGATATGCCAGAAGTAAAAGCAAAGAACTAAAATGAAGAGTTTGCCAGATTTTCTCTCTCTTAAAAACATTTGGAACTTGACAGATATTTCATATTTATCTAACTGAAGCTCAGAAACTACTTATCTAATATTCACGCCAACCACAATTTTGCATAGATCAGTGATGGCTAACCTTTTCTGGATTGAGTACCCAAAGCGGCATGCGCGCATGAGAATACATGTTCCCACATGCCCAAACCCCCCAAATGCAATGCACATGCGAGCCCCTTGCATGCGCCCCCCTGCACATGCACGGCAGTGACCTGATGACCAGCTTGGCCAGTGGGAGGCGCCTGCGCATGTGTGGCGGAAATGAACTGGGGCAACGGCTTGCGTGCCCACAGAGAGGGCACTGCGTGCCACAGGTTCGCCATCACGTGCATAGATGGTGACTCCTAACACATTTTTTTGTCATTCTTTGTTTTTCTGCTTAGTCTCTGCCTCAGTCCCAATGTGTGGAAAATTGTCACCCTGGATTTGTCAAGAGGGCTCGAGAAGGAGAGCCATTTTGCTGCTATGACTGTGTTTCTTGTCCACAGGGGACCATCTCCACTCAGGAAGGTGGGTGATTCTGGTGGAAAGAAAGGGTGCTGGATTCATCCAGATCATTTTGACCCTTCGGTATCGGAACCCAACAATGCATATCAATGTGCATATCTATACTTGACCATTTTGTTGTCTTTGTTAATTTTCAAAAAAAAAATCAGTTTGGAAGAATCTTTCCATGTTTGCCTTTATTAGGAAGATCTGGATTTTTTTTTGATACTTGAGAACCGGCTATGGATCAATTGCTCTTGCACATCCTAACCAACTTTACATTATAGGCCAAAGATCCATCAGTTTGGGTTCAAGGGATAAGACAAAGCCAAAAATAAAATTTACCATAAAATCCATTGAGAGGATATCAGTGTGAGAAGAGGGGTAGAAACCATTTCCCCCCCATTTTTAGGAATAAAATTTGCACTTTTAATCTCCAATATTTTAATTATTCTTGTTACGGTTTAAGATTAAGTAGTGTCAGGTTTAGGTGGTTATGCTAAACCCAGGAGTGGTGAATCCTAATCCTTCTGGATCTCTCAGTAGCCTTTTATTGAATTAATCATCATAGTTTTTTATTTATATTTTATTATGATGTTCTGAGAGCAGCCTTGGGTTTTGGGAATGGGAGGTCATTTTTTTAAAAAAATATTTTAATAAATAAACATAGTGGGGGAAAGGGAAGATGGAAGTGTGGGAAAAGGGAAAAAAAGGGAGGAAGCGTTAAGTTCCAACTCCTTTCAGTGTGGTATAGAATAATGGTAACATAACATTGCAGCTTCAACTTTTTTCTCTTGCATACTGAGTATTATTTAGCTATTTCTACATCAACAAACTTGTCTAATCACCAAATCTCAAATCAGAATTTCACTTTTTTTTCCCTGTCCCAAGCACCAAATCTAGAAGTGGTTTCTAAGCAGGAACAAAATTGGATGTATCGTTTTTTATTTATTTATTAAAGCAGTTAATTTGGCCATCTGTGGAGAAACCATAATGGAGCACCTGGTACCTGTATGGATAAGATGGGAGGAACATATTTTGACTCAATTCTAGTAAGAAGGTGTGGCTTTCTGTTCCTGGTCCCTGGAGGTTCCAGTGATAAGCCACCTCTGATTCTGAATGGATGGAGGATCTCTCCCCTGGATGGAGGTGGTGTACAATTCAGGGTCATCCTAGACTCATGGCTATTGCTCAATGAGCAGAGTAAAGACTTGACTAGAGGATCCTTCACACAGATTCTTCTTGTGTGCCGTCTGAGCTGTTTTCTGGACTTAGGCTGCCTTCCTCATTACTTGGTCACTTCCTGTGCACTGAATAGCACTCATAATACACTTTAATGTATTCTACATGGGGTTGCTGCTGAAGACTACCTGGAATGTACACGTGGTCCAGAATGCAATAGCACACACATTGTTTGGATTCCCTATATTCACCGCTATTATGTCAGCTGCATAGGCTCCCACTGTCTTTCCAACTGCAATTCAATTAAAGCCTCACTTTGCTTAGAACCAGGGTATCATGGGACTAACTTATCCTGAGGATGTCTGCTTTGTCCCACAATATATGATGTATATAAAGGGCATGCTACGATGCTCTGATAAAACATTGCTACCTCGTGGATCTTTGGAAGGCGGCATTTTCTGTGGCAACTCCTGCTCTATGGAACACCTTCCCCCTAAAGATTCAAGAGGTCTCCATTCTCCTAAATTTTGAAGACCTGGTTCTTCTTCTTGGGATTAGCTGAGGTCAGTGCAGCAGAGGTGGGTTCCTGCCGGTACGCTCTTACCTGTTGGTTGCCGCAGAACCGAAGAAGCTGGTGGCGTTTGTGGCGCAGGGCTTCCCCTACTTTCCCCCGCCTGCCTAGATACCGCCATTTGTGTTTTTTTCCCTCTGCGCATGCGCAAAGCGTTCTGCTTGCACAGAGGGCAAAAACCCGCAAATGGCGGCGTCCAGGAGGGCCGGGGAAAGTGGGTGGGGAAGCCCCGCGCTGCGAATGCCACCGGCTTCTTCGGCTCTGCAGCGACCAACAGGTAAGAGCGTACCAGCAGTAACCCACCTCTGCAGTGCAGGATAAGAATGTGGTGTGCTGCTTCAGTGAGGGATGATTGTGGTGCCAGGTATTTCTTTTGGGGTTTTTATTGTGTTGATGTATTTGTTGTTGTATACATTGGGGTTTTTTTTGTTGGGCTTTAAGCTGCAGTAAATTGGTTTAAGATAAGCAACCAGACAAATGTTATATATATTTAACCATTTTTATGGCTTTCCCGTCTCTCAGTATCATTGGTCATCCAAAAAGATATTTATTGAAACATGACAAGAGAAATAAAAGAAATACTACTTTCTGTTTTCTCAGATGCTGAAAAATGCACCAAGTGCCCAGATGATCAATATCCAAATGAGGACAGAGTTCAATGTATCCCCAAAAGAATAAGCTTCCTGTTGTTTGAGGAACATCAGGGCATCATTCTGGCCTCTTTTTCGCTACTTTTGTTCTTAACCACAGGCATTGTTTTAATCATATTCATTAATTACCTAGAAACACCCATTGTCAAAACCAACAACCAGGACCTCTCCTTCATCCTCCTGGCCTCCCTCATACTCTGCTTCTTGTCCTCCATTTTCTTCATTGGACGACCAAGTAAAGACACCTGTCTTCTCCGACAAACAGTGTTCAGCATTGTCTTCTCAGTAGCCATGTCATCTGTGTTGGCTAAAACAATCACAGTTGTGCTGGCCTTTCTGGCAACAAAACCAGGGAACAGTGTGAGAAGATGGTTGGGGAAGAGCTTGGCGAACTCCATCATCCTCTCTTGTTCTGGTGTCCAAATTTTCATCTGTGCCATGTGGCTGGGAGTTTCTCCTCCATTCCCTGATTCTGACCTGCACTCCCAACCAGAAGTGATCATCCTTCAATGCAATGAAGGTTCAGACACCATCTTTTATGTTGTCCTCGGATACATGAGTTTCCTAGCTGCCATTTGCTTCACTGTAGCTTTCCTAGCCAGGAATCTCCCTGGGGCCTTCAATGAAGCCAAGCTGATCACCTTCAGCATGCTGGTCTTCTGCAGTGTCTGGATCTCCTTCCTGCCCACCTACTTGAGCACCAAAGAAAAGTCCATGGTGATTGTGCAGGTCTTCTCCATCTTGGCCTCCAGTGCTGGACTGTTGGGTTGCATCTTCTTCCCCAAATGCTACATTATCATCCTGAGACCAGAGCTAAACACTAAGGAACATTTAATGATAAAATTGGAAAATGATAATGACATTGTTTGTTAGATTCATATCATTTAATTATTTATTGCAATTATTATTGACTTGTATGTTTCCTTGCATTTATTTGACAATTAGGGTTATTTAAAAACAAAGCTAATAAACTATTAAGAATGTAAGACTAAGCAAATTAAAATCCAAAATAATATCAAGCAATAAATAAATGAATATTTAATATCTATGTCTTTTAAACTGTTGGTAGTCATCCTTTTTCTCATCACCCAGGTAGTCCATATTTGATTTAGGCAACCTTTCAAGAGTGGACACATGTGAGCTACAATCTGGGCTTCAGAATCCTGTAAACTTGGCAGATTCCTTCAAAGTTAGTTAGGAAGGTCTTTCATAGTTCTTTGGGAATAGGTGTTTTCATTTGTCCCAGGTTTGGATAGTACTGTGTGAAGAGAATTTAATGAGGTGTTGCAACTTCAACCCCATCTCTAACTGGGGTTAGTGCTCTTTCTCTTTCTCCTGATGTGCTGTTTTTCAGCCATCTCCATTCATTTAACCTCCATCCTCTTTGTGGATTTTAAGTATTCACTGGAGTTTCCAGCTTTGCCCCATCATCCAGGACTCCAGCAAATACTTAAAAAGAATCCCCCAATTCATCTCTATCCATATGTCCCAACCATGGATTTGTATGGACTAATTGCATTATTGCTTTGTGATATCCCTGAGGAACTATTATCTCTTCGATGTGTTGCTTTGTTTAGGGGTGAAGCCTTATCCAGTACAGCAATCCTTTTTCCCCTGGAATCTGGGAAACATGGACATGGCACCCAGATCCCAGGGGAAAAACCAACAATGTTAATGTTGAGTCCTTCTTTTACAAGGGTCCCAGGTGAGCTTCTCATTTATTAGTGTCTATCCCTATGGGCTCACCCCTAGTTTAATCAGCCTTTCATAATACTTTCTCTTTCCTAGGACATCTCACTTCTCAGGATCAGGTTTGGATTTGGCCACTCTTAGCCAAGGCCAGCATTGGATGGATCCCCTTAGTTACTTTGGGAGAACCCCATGATGGAGCCCCTGCAACTTGGAGTGTCAGGCAGTGATTTTATATTGCCTGTTATATGTATATGCAGGGGAGATGCATCCCTATCAAATATAATGGTTTATTCCTGAGCACGTGATTAATATGTTCCTAGTATGCATGAGTACATTCCTTTCTTTGTTCCTTCCTTCTTCTTCAGCTTCTGTAAGGAGCAAGACCTGTTTTATAGCCAAGATGTGATTCATTGTTTTGTACCGAAATAAATATTTTCTACTTTAGTATTTTAAACTGCGGTTTCTTTTTATAATGTCAGAGTTCCAGGGAAAAGATCTATTTCGCCTCTGATGAGAGTAATTCTTATCTAACATGGAGGACTATCTAAGTATCTCCCTTCAGCACCCTCGTAACAGTTGCTGAACTAATTGTCTTGGTTTTTTTAAAAAAAACTATTTAGTCCTGTCAGATTCTTTGACTTTATAGGCAAGTGCTCTCCATGCTATCCTGTCAAGCACAGATTCATTCAGTTGTTGGATGTTGGATTTTATGTTATCAAGCCAGGATGTTCTTTGCTTGCTCTCCATTCCCCACCATCCAGTCAGTGCTGAAGAAGCTTCTTGGATGAGAAGCGAAACATCTTCAAAAGAAAAACCAGATAGTCCAGTTGCCTCTTGAAAAAGCACCTTTGGGACAAATTATGTAACAGGAGTTTGGAGGTTGAAAGAGAAATTATTCTGGGGATGGCAATACTGCCCATCTTGAGAGTGCTTTGTCATCAAGCTCATGAAGGAATGAAAGGAGTAGCTCAGAGGTCCAAGCAAATTAGCCAGGTGAAAGAATTCATACAGAGATATAGGAGATAGTTGGTAACTCTGCAGTGTCTTTAGCCCACTCTAAAGGAAAAAAAACAACAGAAATGGTTAGGGGACTGGAGGCTAAAACATACAAAGCAGGGGTGAAATCCTCCCAGTTCGCTCTTACCTGTCGGTCATCGCAGAGCCGATGGAGCCGGTGGCAGTCACGGTCACGGTGCGGGGCTGATGGAGTGAGAATAAATCTCACAGAGGCGAAATAGATCATTCTCCCGGAATTCAGACATTAGAAATAAAGGCGGAGTTTAAAAGTCTAATTAAAATATTTATCTAGGTACAAAAACAATGAAATCTCATTTGTTTACATCTCAACTATAAAATGCTACTTCCTCAGTTGGAAGCCAGAAGAAGAAGGGAAGAAAAGGAGTTTTAGGAATGCACACATACATACAAGAACATATCAATCACATGCTCAGGAATGAACCATTATATTAGATGGGGATGCAGCTCCCTGCATATACTGTACATACAACAGACAATAATCACACTGTGACAGGGGCTGCCCATGCCCGCTTCCCCCACCCGCCTGGATGCCGCCATTTGAGTTCATTTGCCCTCTGCGCATGCGCAAAGCATTCTGCATGCGCAGAGGGCAAAAGAACTCAAATGGCGGTGTCCAAGTGGGCGGAGGAAGCGGGCAGGGGCAGCCCCGCACCACGACCACCAACGGCTCCATCGGCTCTGTGACGACCGACAGGTAAGAGCGAACCGGGAGGATTTCACCCCTGATACAAAGACTGTTTACAGGAACTGTGTATGTCTAGTCTAATGAAAAGAAGGACTAGGGGAGACATGACAGTACAGTTCCAATATTTGAGGAGCACCTACAAAGATGATAGCATTAAACTATTTTCCAAAGCACCCAAAAGGCAGGACAAGAAAAAATGGTAGGAAACTAACCAAGGAGAGAAGCAACCTAGAACTAAGAAGAAATTGGTGAGAACAATTAACTAGTGGGAACCAGTAGTGGGAACAACTGCCTCCAGAAGTTGTAGGTGCTTTGGAGGTTTTTAAGAAAGACTGGACAGCCACTTGTCTGAAATGGTTTCCTGCTTAAGCATGGGGTTGGATTAGAAGACTTCCAATGGAATAGCATGCCTTAAGAAGTTATGAGTGCTCAATCACTGAAGGCTTTCATAAAGAGACTGGACAACTATTTGTCTGAAATTATATAGGGTCTCCTGCTCAAACAGAGGGTTGGACTAGAAGATCTCTGAGGTCCTTTCCAACCCTGTTATTCTATGTTCTATGACAAAGGCCATATCCCTCCTGACTGCCTAGAGGGGAAATACCCTTTCCAGATTATCCAAGTTGACTTTGCTGAGATGCCCCCATGTAAACAGAAGACACATCTGCATATCGGACATAAATACATTAGAAAGTGTCCAGAGATACTTTACAAGAAGAGTCCTCCACTCCTCTACTCGCGACAGAATACCTTAAGCAACCAGACTTGAAGTCCTGGGCTTAGAAAGCTTAGAACTACGTCGCCTTCGTCATGACCTAAGCATAGCTCATAAAATTATCTGCTACAATGTCCTTCCTGTCAACAACTACTTCAGCTTCAACCACAACAATACATGAGCACACAACAGATACAAACTCAAAGTGAACCGCTCCAAACTTGACTGTAGCAAATACGACTTTAGCAACAGAGTGGTAAATGCCTGGAACTCACTACCTGACTCACTACCTGACTTTACCCTTAGACTGTCCACTGTTGACCTCACCTGATTCCTAAGAGGTCAGGAAGGGGCGTGCATAAGTGCACAAGCGTGCCTACCGTCCCTGTCCTAATGTTCCCTCTTATCATATGTATATAAAAAATGTTATATCTATGTATATTACCAACACGTACTTGACAAAAAAAAAATACACAAATACACAGGGAACACAGGGACTCCAAACTGCACCATTGAAGCACTTGGTGGTCTTGTAGGGGGGCAGGATTCAAACATAGCTTCAGAGATGGGAAGCCCAAATGGGCCCTACCCCATCAAAGCTATCCACACAAGCAGAATGAGGGACATCAGTTCCCACTTAACCAGTGGCAAGACATCAGGTCACACCATCCATTATACTATGGACACCAGAGGTGGGTTTCAGCAGGTTCTGACCAATTGTGGAGAACTGGTAGTGGAAATTTTGAGTAGTTCAGAGAACTGGTAAATACCACCTCTGATTGGCCCTGCTCCCATCTATTCTCTTCCTCCTGAGTCCCAGCTGATCGGGAGGAAATGGAGATTTTGCAGTAACCTTCCCCTGGAGTGGGCAGGGAATGGAGATTTTACAGTATCCTTCCCGTGCCATGCCCATCAAGCCACGCCCACCAAGCCATGCCACGCCCACCAAGACACACCCACAGAAATTGTTAAGATAAGAATTACTCTCATCAGAGGCGAAATGAATCTTTTCCTGAAACTCTGACATTATCAAAATAAACCGCAGTATAATTCTAAGGTATAAGATATTTATTTCAATACAAAAAAATAATAAATCCCATCCTGGCTATAAACATAGGTGTTGCTTCGTGCAGAAGCAGAAGACAAAAGGAAAGATTGAAAGAAAGGAATGTACACATGCGTACTAGGAACATATTAATCACGTGCTCAGGAATAAACCATTATATTTGATAGGGATGCATCTCCCTGCATATACATGTAACAGGCAACATAAAATCACTGCCTGACAGAAATAGTAGTAAAAAAAATTTGAATCCCACCACTGATGGATTATTATTATAGGTACAGAGCTCACGGCCCCACTTTTTATTTAATAAACTAATAAAATTCAAAATAAAAAGTCTCTCAGTGCTAATATAGAAGGATAAGACATACAGTATCAAGGGAAATGAAAAAAAACCCCACTCTATGACTTTCTCCTACTTACTCAATCCACACTATAGGCACTGCCACCATCTCAGCTGCAGACCTCACTGTCCAATGTTTATTTAAAAAACTAAGAATCTGCAAAATATAAAAGTTATCTGTGTTTTACATCAATAAGGAAAGAAAACACAAACAGTGACAAGAAAAAAAAATCTATCCACTCTAGATGAAGGACAGCAGAAGTCATTATCTGGGTATTCTCCAGCATCACTTTCTACACATGTACTGGCAGAAAGTACCAAAATTGTACAGAACAGTGGCCCCAGGGGTATATTTGTGATTTTTAGACTTATATAAAAGTCTAAATATCACAGATATAACCCTGGGGGCACTGTTCTGCCCCGCTGCACATGAAGTCCTGGAATAACTTCTGGATCCTAAGGGAATAATTTGCTTCTCACTGTAATTATCACAATCCCGATCTCTGTGACCTCTTTTGCTACTCCTCCAGTTGATTACCTTTGGTGGAAACATCAGACTGAAGCAACATGGAAGGGATCTTGCATGAGAAAAGAATAAATGTGGTGAGCGACGCTCTTTGTGCCACATGTCCTGAGCCAGTCTGTGTCTGTGCTCTTGCGTGTCTCTTTTTCTCTTCTTTCCAAATGAAGCTTTGGCTTATCTACATCAGAATCAGAACAGCACTGCTATTTCCATCTTTTCATCTCCATAAAAGTGAAAGCACTTTTAATCATTCTAACTTTTCCTGTTGCTCTTCTTTAGAAACGGGAAAGGAACTGATTCAAGCCCATGAATTATGGACCTCCTTCATCTGTTTCTGATGCTGCTAATGTCGCAGCCGGTCTCCGGGAAGCTTAGAAGGAAGTGCCCACTCAGTTTGGAGAGCAAAGATGGAAAGAAACAATGGAGCTACTACAGGCCAGGAGACCATCTCGTTAGTATCATCATCAGTGCAACAAGAATATTGCATGTAACATTGACTTTCAATACAGATCCTTCTAGTCTGCCTCAGTCGTAAGTCATTCAGTGGGATACAATTGCATCCCATCCATTTGCAGTCCTAACACTCTTCTTTTCTGCTTTCCTTTTAATTTATTTCTATGTTTCAGATGTATTTCTAATTTTTGAATCTTCCTTTTTTGTGTGTGTCTTATTTTGTGGAAAGAGGCTCAAAATCCAAATATGTGGCATTAAAAAAATCTGAATAAGTTCAGATTTTTTTCCTTCTTCTTGTCTAATGCTGAAGTTTTAACAGATTTAACAGATTAACAGAGTTGGAAGGGACCTTGCAGGTCATCTAGTCCAACCTCCTGCCCAAGCAGGAGACCCTAAATTTGCCTCTACCTAGGATCGAACCCACAACCTGCTTAGTGTGAGGCAAGAGCTCCACCTCTAGGCCACAGCAGTTTTGTTCATCACTTCATAACTGATTTTTGTTTCCACCTATTTATAACTACTCATTTATATTCAATGTCTAATCCTCATAGGAATTGATGACATTTTTTTTTTAGAATTGCTTTGCTGAGTCACTTATCAAAATTTCTCTTCCTATTATGGTACTTCTCCCTGAATAATTGAATTATTTTGCAAGCCGCTTACTGGATTGATATAAATTAGTACTTCTACGAATAATGATATATTTCTGATTCTTAAAAATGGTGAAGGACTATCTCTAGCTCATCTTCTCATACTCATGAATATTCAGTGGTGATGGGTGACTATCATTTGTTTCTGATTTTCAATCAGTATTGGATTAAGACTTAATAGGCTTTGGAGACAATTGGAAATAAAATTTAAAAATTTTGTTGTTGATGATGATGATGATAAAATTAATATTATTTTACAGTAGTTTACCTTTTGATCAGTCAAGAACCATACGCTTCATTTTCGCCATTCAAGAGGTCAACAAGAAATCCCGGCTCCTGCACAATCTCACACTTGGCTACAACATCCATGACAACTCTTTGAGCACCATTGGCACTTCAGATGCCTTGCTGGACATGCTCTCTGTTGGAGAAGCCAATGTTCCCAACTACAGCTGTGGAAAGAAGGACAACCTTTTGGCTATTCTGGATGGAGCTGATAGTGATGTCTCCATCCAGATGTCAACATTAGTAGCCACCTACAAAGTCCCACAGGTTTGTGTCTATTCATATGTGTATCTGGTAGCAGTAAATTGTAGGGGTATTACAGAAATATGATTTGCATTCTTCTACTTTTTGCTTAATTTGCTCCTTTTATTCCTTTTTTATACGTGGTCTTGTTAATATTTTCTGTTTCATATTTTGTATGGCTAATGATTATTTAAAAATAAATTACTCTAGTATAAGCTCAATAATCAATCTTTATTTATTAAAATAAGTTTTTTATCTTTATACAACTCCCAATATAACCAAGCATTCTTCATTGTGTTTTCAGATAAGCGGTAGAATGTCTTCAGCAGATCTGAGTGATAAAAGTCAATTTCCCTTTTTCTATCGTATGTTCACCAAATTAGGGTTCCATTATCCAAGAATTGTCCAACTGCTCCTCCATTTCAGATGGATCTTGATTGGTCTCTTTGCTTCAGACACAGAGGAGGGAGAGCATTTCTTGAGGACATTTACTCCTATGCTTTTCAGGAATGGAATTTGTGTTGTTATAGCACAGCGATTCTCAACAAATAAACCTATAGAATCCCTCAGGAATGCCATCTCTAAGTGGAAACAAGTCAATGTCTTTGTTCACTACATGGAATATGTTCCCTTTTTGGACAGAATTATCCCTCTCTCTAAATGTTTCTCAGGACCCATTAAAGGGAAACTTTGGATCATCGCAGTCTTGGGGCAATATCAAATGGAAAAGCATGAACTTTTCAAAGATGCCCATAGTGTTTGGACCTTTAATTTTCAGGGGAAAACATGGATAAATGATCCTGACTGTAAACCCAATCTGTTTGTGGAACGCCACTTGGAATATAATACTTTTCACTGTTCTTTTTCAAAGCAGGTCTTTTCTGTCAAGGGCCGGAGAAGGTGCACCCAGAAAGGGCCAGTGGAGACCCAAAACAAAGGGAAGATGATCTTGATCCGAAATGAGCACCATGTTTACGCTCTCATTAAGACTCTGGTCCATGCCTTGAATGTTGCATATTCCTCCAGATCCAGGTGGAGAAGGAAGGAGATGGAAAAGAGATTGGGGGCTCCAATGCTGCAGCCATGGCAGGTATGGCGTTCCAATGAGGATCCATCAAATTTAGTTCTGTTTGAAAAGGAATCTAAAGGAGAAGGAGGAGAACCATCTTATCCACCACAGAGGAAATAGATTGTTAGATAATGACATCAATGCAACGAACATGAATTTGGAAAAACTCTGAAGGATTGGGGTGGGGGGATTGGCATGTTCTTGTCCATGTAGTCACAACTTAGCGACTGAACAACAAAAACATATATTTTGTCAATATGAGATTGAAATTGTTTGCTGTCCCCTTTATTTTTCACTTTTAAAGATAGTGGAAAAAACTTGTCCTCTCATCTCCAAGTTGGACAACTAAAGAAGAAAGATTCAAATTTGAAAAGAGATAAGAAAGTAAGGTGTTTTTTTTAAAAAAAAAATCCTGATTATTTCCATTCCAGTTTCATCCATTCCTGGAGAAGAATGAATTTTACAATTTTTCCTGGAAGGATCTCTACTTAGACAAAAATGGAGATATTACAGCAGATCCAAACATCATGAGTTGGGTGGTTCTCCCCAACAAAGGTCCCATCACAGTGCAACTGGGAAGTTTTAAAAGAGAGAGACTTATTATCAACCAAAATGCTCTTTCACGGCTAAAGTTGCTCAACAAGGTGGGCAATTTCTATTAGCCAGTGCCCAAGTTCAGGTTAGAACAGAATCTGATCAAATTGAATCAAGACTAGACGGATGGCCTCTGGGTCCCAATAAGCTTTGGAATTTGAATTGAGGTTGTCTGTCAGCTCTGAACCCTGACAGTTGTCCTGGTTGGGGACAGACACTCCTGAAAGGGAAGGTCTATATTCTGTGATGTTTTAAAGCAATCCAGACCTTGCCAGAGTTATTCAGGCATCTCTTTCACCCCACTGGGATAATACAATAGGCCTTCTGCTCCTAGAAAGGAGATCCCAGACTTTCAGACTAAATGAAATCATAGTAGTTGGGCTGATATGAGATCACGCCCTGACCCAGGAAGCTGAATCTCTGAGACATTGATCTAAAGAAAAGTCCTCCCTTATATCAGAATTAATGAATGATAAATTGAAAAACAAATGCTACTTAGATTTGACTTGAAAGAAGGTCCTTCATCTGAAATGCTTTGAATACAATTGCTTATCTTGATTGTTAGCTTGTGATAGTGCAGTGGTTAGAGTGCGCTACTTCAGCTGCCTGCAATTTGGCAGTTCGAATCTCACCAGGCTCAAGGTTGAAGCAGCCTTCCATCCTTCCGAGGTGGGTAAAATGAGGACCCAGATTGTTGGGGGCAATATGCTGACTTTGTAAACTGCTTAGAGAGGGCTGTAAAAGCACTATGAAGCGGTATATAAGTCTAAGTGCTATTGCTACCTTAAGTCCCCATCGGCAAAAGAAGCCCCCAAATTTAAGTAATAATAAATATGAGTCTATCTTTCCATGCAAGTTAATGTCAGCTAATTGTAGTTCTTCAAAAGAAAGGACCTTGTCTTGGATACCTGGGCCTTAGAAATATCCCTTTCTGACATAGGGTTCATTCTCATAAATCATGTGCTGCAGCAAAAGATGTCTGACTCATCCCTTTTGAGAGGCACATTCTCAATAAATATACAAATAAATAAATGACACCTTGTTTAAGGTTTACACTCTTAATTTGTAACAATCTGGGTCCTCATTTTACCTACTCGGAAGGATGGAAGGCTGAGTCAACCTTGAGCCGGTGAGTTTTGAACCACTGTCTCTCTGGCCACTAGATGGAGCCAGAGCACAACAACAGCCTATAAAAATCCTATGTTGGGGCATATTTGTCCTCCGGCCACTAGATGGGGCTAGAGAGCAACAACAGTATATAAAACTTATATGCTGGGGCATGACAAATAGATTGTAATATTTTCAAATACAAATATATGAAAAATAGAGAAATGCAAGTTAATACATTTATGAGGAGGAACCCACTGGTTGTCACTTTATGTTAAAACTTTTCTCAGCTTCATCCCTCTAGATGTTATCAAAGAGAAAATCTGTTATTACAATGTGATACACCAAAAGCAAAGGGGGGGGGGAAATAAATGAAGAATGTGCAACTGATTGTATCTCTTACAATCTGGAATGAGTTAGAGATTTCATATTTACTAAGTGAAGACCAGAAACTTCTTGGCTGTTTATGTTGACTTCTGTTTTCCATGGATGGTGAGTCCTAACATATTTTCTTTGTCATTTCTTATTATTCTGTTTAGTCTCTGCCCCAGTCCAAATGTGTGGAAAATTGTCCTCCTGGATTTGTCAAACGTGCTCGGGAAGAAGAACCAGTTTGCTGCTATGACTGCGTCCCTTGTCCGGAAGGGACCATCTCTACTCAGGAAGGTGAGTAACTCTGTAGGGAAGGATACTGGATTTGATCAATGTGCATAATATTAATAATACAATTAAGCTTGACTATTTTCAACATGTCCAATTTCTTCCATAATTTGAGATTTAAGAAAAATATCTTGAATGATGAGTAGGAAGTGGTAGAAAGGCATGATGAATTGGACAAGATTACGCTTGCCAGAGGAAATCTCTTTTACTTGTCAGTTGGGAAGTGTCCCTCATGTTTGCTTTCTTAGAAACATATGAATTTTTTGATTGTTGAGGAATGGTATCAGGTCAATCGATGTTGGTCACCCAAGCCATTTTTACATTACAGGCCAAAGAACAGAATAGAATATTTTCTTGGCCAAGCGTGATTGGACACACAAGGAATTTGTTTCTGGTGCAAAAGCTCTCACTGTGCTCCACATGAGATTGTTCCACATGGGGTTTCTCTTTAAGAGCAGTTGGAATAGTCCAGAATGCAATAGTATGCAAATGTTTGGTTTTCCTATATTTTATCATATCATAATGCTGAAGTGTGAGCTGGACAGACTCCCAGTTTCTTTCCAATTGTAGTGTAATTCACCTGTAAAGCCCTACTTTGGATTTTGTTGTTGTTAGTGGCGAAGTCATGTCCGACCCATTGCGACCCCATGGACAACATTCATCCAGGCCTTCCTGTCCTCTACTATCCTCTGGAGTCCATTTAAGCTCATGTCGACTGCTTCAGTGACTCCATCCAGCCACCTCGTTCTCTGTCGTCCCCTTCTTCTTTTGCCCTCAATCTTTCCCAGCATTAGGTTCTTCTCCAGTAAGTCCTTCCTTCTCATTAGGTGGCCAAAGTATTTGAGTTTCATCTTCAGGATCTGGCCTTCTAAAGAGCAGTCAGGGTTGATCTCCTCTAGGACTGACCGGTTTGATCGCCTTGCAGTCCAAGGGACTTGCAGGAGTCTTCTCCAGCACCATAGTTCAAAGTCCTCAATTCTTTGGCGCTCAGCCTTTCTTATGGTCCAACTTTCACAGCCATACATTGCAACTATGCAACTACTTTGCATAGGGCTAGGGTATCTGTTAGGTCTCTGGGTTGGGTAAGACAATATATGTCTAGCTTTTAACAGCTATAAGTCTGTTTAGCTTAGGTGTTGCAGACTGCCACAAGAGGGAGTTCACAGCTTATTTCTCTGGGAGTCCCTCTCTGTTTGTCTTTGGTCTCTGCTACTCAGAGTGTGTAGTCTCTGCTACTCATTAGAGCAAGGCCTAGAGTATGTATGCTCTGCATTTCTCTCTGTGTTGTAGTTATGTATTATAGCTAAAATGTATTTGTTCTGGATAATACTTGGATTGTTATTATGACTATTAAGTATATGACTTTGGACTGTTTATAGGAACATGCTATTTCTTAAAGTAAATTTTAATTCAAGTTAGTGTATCTGTGTGTGGCTGAGTACTTATTCACAACTGATCTCAATCTAAACGTTTCTGTATGCACAACCTTGGTAACACAAGGAATACTCTGCTAATACATTAACAGTATCAGTGGGACCTCCTCTCCCTCAAGTTATCTGCTTTTCCCACCAGAGCAGATATAATAGATATGTTCCAGATGTTGTAGATGTTTTCCTTGGAACCTGCCTTTCTTGTTGAAACTTCTGCCCTATTGAACATGCTCCCTTTTGAATTGCAACAGGCACTTCTAAAATTTTGGAGTTCTAGTTATGCTTTCAGAAATTGGGATAATGTAGGGGTCAGCAACCTGCGGCTCTGGAGCCGCATGTGGCTCTTTCATTCCTCTGCTATGGCTCCCTGTCGCTCAAAATATGCGTCACAACTGCTAATGTGTGACACCCATTGGCATGTGATTTATTGAGCTTTTTGACCCCTGATACGCCAACCATGGATAAATCCAAGAAAAGTTTCAGAAGAAAAAAGGGCGTTATTACTTACCTGAATGCCCATTCTCGTAGGGGAGAGCCTCCAAGATTGGGAAGACACATTCCATCAGCGAATCAGGACTGAGTCTGACTTCATATAAAAGCTGTCCGGTTGCCATACTCCCCCTCTGGAGACGAAGGACTAGGTCAGATCCATAGTGTACTCCCCAGTGAGCTCTACCACAAAAGTAGCACATTATCAGGGAGGGACTTGGAGGCTAGCTCCACCCTACAAGAATAGGCGTTCAGGTAAGTAACAACGCCCTTTCTCCATAGTGGGTGGAGCTAGCCTCCAAGATTGGGACATGCCCAAACAGTAACGTCCCTAGGGATGGTCCCGTGACACTAGGTCATTGTCCTCTGGCTGAAGAGCCGACTGAAGAACGCGCTGGCCAAAGTCCGCATCCGCCGAGGCGAAAACGTCCACCTTGTAGTGTCTGATAAATGGTAACGGAGTGGACCAGGTGGCCATGCGACACACCTCCTCAATAGAGGCGCGCGTGGTCCAAGCCGCCATTGTCGCGGCACTGCAAGTGGAGTGAGCCGTCAGACGAGGCGGACGAGGAAGATGCTGGCTTGCGTAAGCATCAGCGATCACGGCGCGAAGCCACCTGCCAATCAGCACCGACGAAGCTTTCCGCTCCTTTGAGACCTGGTGAAAGCCAACAAAGAATGCCTCAGAGAGGCGAAAGGAAGCCGTGCGCTGGACATATATCTCGAGTGCCCTGCGAACGTCCAGTGTGTGTTCTTGTCACTGAGATGCCGTGGCCGGGTCAGCACCGAAGGAAGGGAATACCAACTCCTGTGCCCAGTGGAAGTATGTATTCACCTTCGGAATGAATGTGGGGTCGAGCCGAAGAACGACCCTGTCGGGATAAAACACATAGAGGTCCGCCCTGACGGACAGGGCAGCTAGCTCGGAAATGCGCCGTGCTGAAGTAATCGCTACCAAGAAGGCAACCTTATATGTCAGCAGTTGCAGTGACGTTGTTTGCAACGGCTCATACGGGTCCCTGGTGAGAGACAGAAGTACCCTCTGCAAGTCCCATGTTGGATATCTATGCACTACTGGGGGGGCTGATCTAGGAAGCAGCCCGGAGAAAACGCTGGATCAACGGATGCGTCGACAGGGACACCGATGATTGACATGTTAGGACAGTCGAGAGTGCTGCCACCTGACGCCATAAGGTGTTGGGCGCCAGAGCCTTGTCGAGGCCCTCCTGCAGGAACTGCAGAATGCTAATGATCGACAGGTCCACCGGACAGATTGAATGCGTGGAGCACCATGTGCAGAAGGCTCTCCACGTGGCATTGTAGATCCGGACCGTAGAATCTCTCCGGGAGGAGAGGAGGATGTGGAGGATGCTGTCAGGGACCCCACACTGACTCAGGGTGTGCTGCTCAATCGCCAGGCGGTCAGTTGAAACCAGCGTGGGTCTGGGTGCCGCACTGACCCCTGGGAGAGCGACGACTCTGTCGGCAGGATCCTCCAGTGGGGTTGGACCGATAACGCCTTGAGGTCCACGAACCACGCCCGCCGAGGCCAGTGGGGGGCGAGGAAGATCACTTCTGCCTCCTCAGTCAAGATCTTGCAGATGACGCGAGGGATGAGGGCCAGGGGGGGAAGGCGTAGAGTAGGCCCCTTGGCCAGGGGCAACGCAGTGCATCCGTCCCCTCTGCCCCGTATGACTGGTATCTGGTAAAATATCGGGGGAGCTTGGCGTTTTGCGGAGTCGCAAATAGGTCAATGATCGAGCGGCTGAAGCGGTCCACCAGCTCCTGAAAGATGTCCTGGTGGAGGCTCCACTCCGCTGAGTCCACCTCGTGATGGCTGAGCCAATCCGCCGTGCGGTTGGAAACCCCCGATATGTGTTCCGCCCGGAGAGATAGCAGGTGCCTCTCTGCCCAGAGGCCCAGCGCCGTGGCCTCCGCAAGGAGTCGACGTGACACCGTGCCCCCTTGCCAATTGACGTGGGCCTTGGTGGTTATGTTGCCCGTGAGCAGGAGGACATGCTGACCGGACAGCTCGCGCTGGAAGTGTTGGAGGCCCAGGAACGCCGCCCGCAGTTCCAAGAGATTGATGTTCGAAGAAGCCTCCGCTGGAGACCAGGTGCCCTGCGCCACCTGAGATAGAGTGTGGGCGCCCCAGCCCAGGAGGCTGGCGTCAGTGGTCAAGGTCACCCTCTGGGGCTCGAGGAAACTGGTGCCCTGGGCAATCACTCCGGAGCGCCACCACCGGATGGAACGGCGTACAGTGTCCGGGATCTGGACCTTGCAGGAGGAGTTGCTCCTGCCCGCTCGCTGAAAAGGCAAGAGAAACCATTGGAGGTCTCTGGAGTGCAGTTGTGCCCAAGGGGTTATATGAATGGCCGAAATCATTTTTCCCAACAGGGATGATAAAAGACTCAATGGTGCCTGGGAGAGGCCCATGACCTGTTGGGAGAGGGCAGACAAGCTGTCCTGCCTCTCTTGGGAGAGGTACACCCTGCATTCCAGGGAGTCCATAATGGCCCCCAGATGGGTAATTCTGGTAGTTGGGTCGAGGTGGCTTTTTTGAAAGTTAACGGAAAACCCATGGTACTGTAGAGTCTCTACGGTTGTGCTAAGATCCGATGCTGCCCGGGAGGGCGTGGTCGACTGGACGAGGATGTCATCCAGATAGCACTGAAGGCGAATGGGGACCGATCGAAGGTGAGCTGCAAGAGCCGCCAAAATTTTGGTGAAAACCCGAGGGGCCGATGAAAGGCCGAACGGGAGGGCGGCGTATTGGTAGTGCTCGTCCAAGTAGCAAAAGCGAAGGAATTTTTGATGGGCCGGCTGAATTGGAACATGGAGGTAGGCCTCCGTTAAATCAATAGAGGACATAAGGTCCCCTTGTCGAATACCGTCCAGTATCGACTGCAACGTGTGCATCTTGAATTTTTTATAGGTTAAGAATTTATTCAGACGTTTTAGGTCTAGGACGGCTCTCCACCCACCCGAGGATTTTTCAACGAGGAACAAAATGGAATAGAATCCTTGCCCCCTCTGGTCCTCCGGCACCCGCTGTATAGCCTGAATTTCCAGCAGGTGCTGGATAGCGGCCCGCATCAGCGACCGCTTCCGGGGATTGGAGGATCGGGGGCACCTCATGAAAAATCCCGGGGGGGTGGAGATGAATTCTAAAGCGAGGCCAGATGACACGGTCTCGCAGACCCATGCGTCTGTCGTTATGTCCTCCCACCACCTGGCAAAGAGGCGCAGGCGGCCCCCAATGGGAGGACCTGGGTCATCTACTTGTAACGGCAGAAGGAGCGACCGCCTGACCCCCGAAAAGGGCACTTGTTGGACTGGTCACCTCGCTGCCTATCCTGCCCTTGATTTTGCCTCCCACCTGTGCGGGACCGATTTTGGTTATAACGAGGCGCCCGAAAGGAACATCTCGGGGCCACCAGTGTAGAGGTAGAGGGAGCTGCCGCTGCTGGAGGCCTGTTAGGACCCTTCCGCGTGCAATTGGGCAATACTTTTTGTTTATCTTTGGATTCCACCAAATAGGGGTCTAGTGCTGCTCCGAAGAGGGACTGACCCTGTACGGGGGCGATGGCCAACCGCCACTTGTGGCGAGCATCGGCCGGCCAATTGCGCAGCCAGTGCATACGCCGTGCCACAACGGAGGAGCCCATGGCTCTGGCGGCAAAGCGGGCTGCCTGAAGGGTAGCATCCGATGTAAATTGGGATGCGGCCAGAAGCTTGTTGATGTCCTGTCTGGCATGGACGTCCGAGGAGGGCAGGTGATCTTGTAACGCCTGCAGCCAGCAGATGGAGGTCCGGCAAAAGAACGAGGCGGTGGCTGATGCCTTCACGGCCCAGGCAGCCGCCTGGTGTGTGCGCAAGATCGCCTGCTCCGTGCGCCGGTCCTCGGGTCGCAATAGCTCCTCGCTATCGCCGGGTAGATGAGTGGAGGAGTACAATGCCTTGATCGGCGGGTCCACTGGCGGCGTGGGGAGATGCTGTGCGAGGCCCTGTGCCATATTGAAGAACTTTTTGTCCAAGGTGGAAGCCTGGGGCCCCAAGGAGGGGGCTTGCCACTGTTTAAGAACGGACTCTACAAACAGTTTGGGAGCCGGGATGACCTCGGCCTGCGTAGTGGTCTCCTTGAAGAGTGGGTTGTTGGCCTCCTCTCCTGCAGGCACGGGGGCTGGCAGGATTTTGGCGGCCGCCTTGGCCTTGTGGAGGAGGGACTTGAACAGGCCAGGGTTGAAGAGCCCCATAGATGCTGGGGGTTCTGGTGTCAAATCCTCATTAGAGGACATGTCAAGGTCCATGTCCTTGTCCTCCAAAGCCGGGGCAGACCTGGGGGAATCCGGCTGGATGTCCACATTCAGGTCCAATGGTGCAACCAGGGCCGGGGAGGGTGGGTCTTGGGGTCGAGGAGGATGACTGGCCACCGTTGCTCAGGTTGAAGGAAGGGATGCTGCCACATGCTGCATACCTGCTGCGATGCCTTCCCTGATGGCGGCCTAGATCATGGCCTGTACCTCAGGGCTCTGTAACTGGGCCATTGCAGATGTGGAGGGTGTGGCCCTGGGGGCGATTTCCTCCGAGCATGGGTCCTCCCAAATGTCGCTGGTGCCCAGGCAGAGGTCAGGGTTGTCCAGCGAAAGAGCCCCAGAGGAGCACCTGGACCTGGAGGCCTGGGAGCCCCCAGACCCTTGTGGGGCCGTGGTGGGGGGGGAGGTCGGAGGGCGTGGCTTGTCCACCCTCGGGGAGGCCTTATCGACGGCCTTTGTGCGATGTCTGGCCTCACTCTGGGCTTCTCTCTTGCCCTCGCCCCCTGCAGCCTGTTAGAGGGGGGATCTGTCTCTGTGAGAGGAGGGGTGTGTGGAGGAAGCCCTCGCCCTCCCCTCCGAGGCCGGCACGTCCTTATTTGGCATTTTCGCTTTATTTTTGGACGGCTTATCGGCCATGTCGGAGGGCACTAGCAATGCAGGCAAGCACAGGCGTCACCGAGGCTACGAGCGGGCGCGGTGATGAGATCAGCCCAGGGAGCCTCTCTTCGGTGTCGTGGCGGTGCTGCAGTCCCAGACGCCTGGTAAGGGTAGCCGGTTGGCAGGCTGGCCGGTTCGGCGCTCTGGGAGGCGGCTGGCTGGGTCTCAAGTGGTGCTGGTACCCTGGTGCTGGCAGAACCCAGAAGCCTTTGGCAGTGGCAGCGCAGCAAGCGCAGCCCAGCTGGAGGGCGGGGGAATCCTCTCCGCCCTCCCTGTGACACGATCGGTCGGAGGCTGTCTTCTGCACTTGCCCGCGAGCTCTGCAGTTCCAGCTGGAGGGCGGGGAAAGCCCTCAGTCCTCCGTGATGCGTCGGCCTCTGTCTGTGCCTGTGCAAGCTCCACGGGCCAGCTGGGGATCGGGGAAGCCCCCGCCGATCATCCGACGAAGTCGACGTCACCTGGAAGCAGCGCGCATGCATGGGCGGATTCCCGCCGATCAGATGAGAGGCGGGGCGTCGGCTGACAGGAACTCAACGAGTAGGCCACAGGGGAACGAAACGAAGGCCCCAACGGCCATCGGGCGACACGTGATGTTCCAAGGCCCACGGGACGGCGTTCCCCGAACGGCAGTCAGATCAGAGGCACAGGGGCAACACGATCTGACAGGGAGGAGAGGCAATGGCCGCCCAAGCGCTAGGCTTCTGCGGCGTGATGGCAATCAGTCTTGGAGGCCTCTCACTCCCAGCGGTCAGAGCCGCCCTGGCCAACGGTCACCCAAGCGCTAGGCTTCTGTGACTTGGAGAACCCAGGTAGTGGATAGGCCAGGCCGCTTGGGGGAAAGGGCGAAGGCCCACCAGGCTGGAGACCAGCCAGATGGCAGTAGGCCGGGCGAAGCCCTTATACTCCCCCCCCGCCAGCAGATGTCAGTGGCGTGGCTGGGGTATCAATCACTCACAAGAACAATGAAGATGGTCAATTTTCTCACAAGATGGTAGAGTAGCCAGAAGAAATAGCAAAACTGGGGAGACACGAGTCCTAGCCTAGGACTGAGTCGAAAGAGGGGGAGTATGGTAACAGGACAGCTTTTATATGAAGTCAGACTCAGTCCTGATTGGCTGATGGAATGTGTCTTCCCAATATTGGAGGCTAGCTCCACCCACTATGGAGAACAGAATGTTTAATTCAACTACATATGCTAGTTTTGTGGTCACTCAGGAAATAGTCAGGCATGGGAAGGGTTTTGTGGCTCCCAGTGTTTTCTTTTTGGTGGGAAATGGGTCCAAATGGCTCTTTGAGTGTTTAAGGTTGCCGACCCCTGGGATAAGGGGAGATCAGTGCAGGAGGAAAATGTGGTGGTTTTCATTGGTGAATTGTGGCACCAGTTATTTCACTTTTCTCCTTCCTTTTTTTGGGGGGGGGCTTGTTTTTTTGTTGTATATATTGAGGGCTTTTCCTGGGACGTAAGGTACCCAAAGTTTGCTTTAAGATGCTCAGCCAGATAAATGTTTTACATATGTATGCAGGCTGCTATTTACCATTTACTATGGCTTACCTATCTCTCCTTATAAGCTGCGATCCAAAGGTATTTCATGAAATGTGAGAAACTATAGAATAAATATTATTTTCTGTTTTTTCAGATACAGAAAAATGCACTAGGTGCCCAGATGATCAATATCCAACTGAGAACAGAGTCCAATGTATCCCAAAAAGAATAACATTCCTGTCCTATGAAGAACATCTGGGCATCATTCTGATCTCCTTTACTCTACTCTTGTTCCTAACAACAGGTTTTGTTTTAGCCATATTCCTTAAATACCGAGAAACCCCCATTGTTAAAGCCAATAATCGAGACCTCTCCTACATCCTCCTGATCTCCCTCATGCTTTGCTTTTTGTCCTCGTCTTTATTCATTGGCCGACCAAGGAAAGCTACCTGCCTTCTCCGACAAACTGTGTTCAGCATTGTGTTCTCAATAGCTGTATCTTCTGTGTTGGCCAAAACAATTACTGTGGTGTTGGCATTCCTGGCCTTAAAACCAGGGAATAAAGTCAGAAAATGGTTGAGGAAGAGCTTGGCCAACTTCATCATCCTTTGTGGTTGTTCTGGTCAAATTTTCATCTCTGCCATGTGGTTAATAATTAATTTCTCCTCCATTCCCTGACTCTGACCTGCACTCCCAGCCTGGAGAGATCATCCTTCAATGCAACGAAAGTTCTGTCACCATGTTTTATGTTGTCCTTGGCTACATGGGCTTTCTGGCTGCCACGTGCTTCACAGTGGCTTTCCTGGCCAGGAACCTTCCTGGCACCTTCAATGAAGCCAAGTTAATCACCTTCAGCATGCTGGTCTTCTGCAGTGTCTGGATCTCCTTCCTGCCCACCTACCTGAGCACCAAAGGAAAGTCCATGGTGGTTGTACAGGTTTTCTCCATCTTGACCTCCAGTACTGGTTTGCTGGGCTGCATCTTCTTCCCCAAGTGCTACATTATTATCCTGAGACCAGACCTAAACAGAAAAGAACATCTCATAGTTAAAGTAGGGAAGTTAAAGTGAACTTCTTTCTTAGGCTCATAACAATTAATTTTTCATTGCGGTTATTATTGGGCTTGTATGCTTCCTTTGCATCCGTTTGACAATTATGTTTTTTTTAAAGCAGAAGGAAATAATGAATATTAAGAGTTTAAAATTAATGAAATTAAATTCCAAGCAAATCATCAAAGAGTTAAATAAATGGATTAATAAATAAAGATGTCATGGTAGGAGAAGAGCGAGGAGAACTGGGGGCAAAGTTAAGCATATCATCAGCTTAGAGTCTCTATGTTGCCACAAATTGTGCAAGTGCAACCCCACTTGAATTTTGTTGACCTGTATCTGGTGCAAGTTTAGTACTATAATTTAGTTGACTAATCCTGCCAACTTCCAGCATTTCGACCCTGACTGGCTGAAAGTTGACTCGGCCTTCTATCCTTCCAAGGTTGAAAAAATGAGGACCCAGATTATTGAGGGAAATATGCTGACAAAGGACTCTGTTCCCTTGAGACCTACGAGTCCCTCTGGGGCGGGCCTGGCAGTGCTTTGGCTGAATGAGCAGGGTGGGCTGGGGGAGCAAGTGGGAGCTGTCCTAGGGGGCAAATTTTGGAACTGTTGGGCAGAGCGAAGGGAAAGGAAGAGCTGGGATTCAGGCAGAGTAGTGGGGAAGTAAAGGAGACCTTCAGCATCCCTGCTTAGCACCGGAGACACTCCAGGTGTGCTGCCAGCCGCTTGGGGAGAATGGCAGTTCTTTGGCCTCTTTAACTCGCTTCTCTTGTGGCTCATCTGCTTCCTTTCTCGGGCACTTTGCCAACTACTCATCCACTACTCCACTTTCCCTCTCATTTCCTCCCTGGCTTTAAGCCCCCTCATCCAACTGCTCTCCTTTACCCACACACAACACACACCCACAAAAACAACACCCCACAATCAGCCTCCCACCTGTGCCCAACTCCCCTGCCCAGACACAAATGCTCCCAGCCCAAACACTCTGCCACTATCAAACACTGCACACCCTCACCACACACACTTGTCCCTCGCCATGCACAAACCACTTAGAGAGGGTGGTAAAGTAGTATGAAGCAGTATATAAGTCTAAGTGCTATTGCTATTGCTATCAGGAAAACACGGGAAATTACAATTGAGAAAATGTATTGCTGAAGCCGATACACCTTCTGAACTGTAAGTTAACATTATTATGTAAAGTTTATTTATTTATTTATATTTATTTGTTTGTTTGTCAAACATCTACAAGATAGCAGGTATAGGTATAAACATAAACATAAACAAAGTAAGTACAGATAAATGAGGACAATGGGACAGTAAGACAGGGACAGTTGGCACAATGGGGCACTTCCTGGCTGCCATTTGCTTTACTGTAGCTTTCCTGGCCAGGAACCTGCCTGGAGCCTTCAACGAAGCCAAGCTGATCTCCTTCAGCATGCTGGTCTTCTGCAGTGTCTGGATCTCCTTCCTGCTCACCTACTTGAGCACCAAGGGGAAATACATGGTGGCTGTGCAAATCTTCTCCATCTTGGCCTCTGGTTCCGGACTGCTGGGCTGCATCTTCATCCCCAAGTGCTACATTATCATTCTCAGGCCAGATCTAAACACTAAGGGACATCTAAACATAAAAGTTGGGAACTGATAGTGAACGGGTTTTGTTAGGCTCCCAACATTTAATTATTGATTGCAGTTATTATTGATTTGTATATTTCTTTTGCATTTGATTGTTAAGGTTATTTAAAACCAAAGCTAATAAAAATATTAAGAATGTAAGACTAAGCAAATTAAAATCCAAAATAATATCAAACAATAAATAAATGAATATTTAATATCTATGTCTTTTAAACTGTTGGTAGTCATCCTTTTTCTCATCACCCAGGTAGTCCATATTTGATTTAGGCAACCTTTCAAGAGTGGACACATGTGAGCTACAATCTGGGCTTTAGAATCCTGTAAACTTGGCAGATTCCTTCAAAGTTAGTTAGGAAGGTCTTTCATAGTTCTTTGGGAATAGGTGTTTTCATTTGTCCCAGGTTTGGATAGTACTGTGTAAAGAAAGTTTAGTGAGGAGGATGTGGTGTTGCAACTTCAACATCTCTAACTGGGGTTAGTGCTCTTTCTCTTTCTCCTGATGTGCTGTTTTTCAGCCATCTCCATTCATTTAATCTCCATCCTCTTTGTGGATTTTAAGTATTCACTTAAGTTTCCAGCTTTGCCCATCATCCAGGACTCCAGCAAATACTTAAAAAGAATCCCCCAACTCATCTCTATCCATATGTCCCAAACATGGATTTGTATGGACTAATTGCATTATTGCTTTGTGATATCCCTGAGGAACTATTATCTCTTCGATGTGTTGCTTTGTTTAGGGGTGAAGCCTTATCCAGTACAGAAATCCTTTTCCCTCTGGAATTTGGGGGCCATGTCCACGTTTCCCTCCTTTTCTACTGCTAACCAACAATGTTAATGTTGGGTCCTTCTTTTACAAGGGTCCGAGGTGAGCTTCTCATTTATTAGTGTCTATCCCTATGGGCTCACCCCTAGCTTTGTCAGCCTTTCATAATACTTTCTCTTTCCTAGGACATCTCACTTCTCAGGATCAGGTTTGGATTTGGCAACTCTTAGCCAAGGCCAGCATTGGGTGGATCCCCTTAGTTACTTTGGGAGAACCCCATGATGGAGCCCCTGCAACTTGGATGACTATCTAAGTATCTCCCTTCAGCACCCTCGTAAAAGTTGCTGAACTTATTGTCTTGGTTTTTTTAAAAAACTATTTAGTCCTGTCAGACTCTTGGTGACTTTATAGGCAAGTGCTCTCCATGCTACCCTGTCGAGCACAGATTCCTTCAGTTGTTGGATGTTGGATTTGATGTTATCAAGCCAGGTTTTTTTTTGCTTGCTTTCCATTCCCCACCATCCAGTCAGAGCTGAAGAAGCTCTGAAAAAGCACCGTTGGGACAAATTATGAAACAGGAGTTTGGAGGTTGAAAGAGAAATTATTCTGGGGATGGCAATACTGCCCATCTTGAGAGTGCTTTGTCATCAAGCTCATGAAGGAACAGAAGGAGTAGCTCAGAGGTTCAAGCAAATTGGCCAGGTGAAGGAATTCATACAGAGATATAGGAGATAGTTGGTAAATCTGCAGTCTCTTTAGCCCACTCTAAAGGAAGAAAGCAACAGAAATGATTAGGGGACTGGAGGCTAAAACATACAAAGCAAGGATGAAATCCTCCCGGTTCGCTCTTACCTGTCAGTCATCGCAGAGCCGATGGAGCCGGGGCGGTCGCGGTCACGATGCGGGGCTGACGGAGTGAGAATAAATCTCACAGAGGCAAAATAGATTGTTCTCCCGGAATTCAGACATTAGAAATAAAGCCGGAGTTTAAAAGTCTAATTAAAATATTTATTTCAGTACAAAAAAAATAAAATCTCATTTGTTTACATCTCTACTATAAAATGCGACTTCCTCAGTCGTAAGCCAGAAGAAGAAGGGAAGAAAAGGAGCTTTAGGAATGCACACATGCGTACAAGAACATATCAATCACAGCTTCCGGTTCCGGCTCCGACGGCGTCGCTGGCGGTCTTTACAGGGCGCACCTCCGATCTTCTGTAAAAGCCGCCAGAACAGCTGTCTGGCGGCTTGAAAATCTCTCCCCGGGCGAAGGGGAGAGATGAGAGCGAGACAGGTGGGGTAGAGCCCTCCTAGTGCCCTAAAAACCAACTTAGGGCACATAGGGTAAGGGCTCCCCAGGTAGCCTGTCTGCTGCTCCGGAAGATTGGAAGCCTCCGCTCAAAAAGCGGAGCAAGATGCCGCGACCACCGCTGCTGCTTTAAAGGAGGTACAATCAATTTAAAAATACAGAGAGCAGCCAGAAGAAGACAGGAGTCCTGGAGGTAATAGTTTGTACTTTAACTCCATTCCTGGGTTTTTAAGATGGAAGAAACAAAGTAACTTAATAAGGAGTGGCAACAAGATGGCGATTGGCAACGGTGGTGTAAAAGAGAAAGTTATTTTTGCTTTGTTACCAGCCCTTTCCTCTGGAAACCTTTGATTTGAAGGATGATTTTTTTTCCCTTTTTTTTTCTCTTCTTTGGAATTAAGTTATAGTTTTATAGAAGGAAAAATCTAAATGGCTCTGGACTTCGAAAAGAATTTTCTTTTTTAAGTACAGATCTGGGTTTCCTCTTCCTCTCTTCTTTGTCTTTTTTTTGAAAACATTGAAATGGATTCTAAAATTGAAAAGACTGTAGTGAATAAAAGAACTGAGTACTCCTTTGATCATATTTTAAAGAAACAATCTATGCCTGATTCTTTAACACCTGAGACTTTTTTTAATACCCTGAAACTTATGAAAAAAGAGTTAATTTTAGAATTTAATTCAAAACTTGCTGAGATAGAAAAAAAATGCAGGCTGCTATGGAGAAGATGAATTTACAATTGAGAGCGGATGTGGTGAAAGTTTGCAAAGGATTAGCAGTGAATATGGAAATTTTGGAGAAGGATTTGGAAAAAAATAAGCAAAATATAACAATTTCAGAAGAATATATAACCAAGGTTCAAAATGATATATTAAAATTGGAAAAAGAAGCGATGATCTCTAAATTTCAAGAGATGAAATTTGCTATAAGAGTCAGGGGCTTGAAAGAAAAAAAATTTGAAAATCTGAAAGAAAGAATGACAGAGGCACTGGAGCAGGTGTCTGGATTGTCTAAAGATGAATTGGCTACAAAAATCGATAAAGTATACAGAATTAATTCTTGGTATGCAAAACAAAACCACTTGCCAAGGGATATTGTAATATACTTCACTACCAGAGCTTTGCGAAACAGAATTATACAGGCGACTTATAATAAAAATCTTCAGGCAAATGGTCAAGAAATAAAGATATGGAAAGAAATCCCTGCCAAGATGCTTAAAGATAGAAGAGAATATTCTTTTCTGGTTCAGGAATTAAAAATACAAAATTTACAATATAAATGGAATGTACCAACAGGAGTAACTGTAAAATTCTTGGGAAAAAGATATGGATTAAATACAATAAAGAAAGCTACAGAATTCTACATTAATGTTTTAAAGGCTGATATTTCTAAAATTCCAGTGGAAAAAGGCATGGAAATAAGGGAGGAGGAGAAGGGAAATCCGGATATACGTGATCAAGAGGAAATAATTCCAAAGATTCTAAAAGAGTGGCAGAGCCAGACAGATGTTTATGATGTGGACAAGGAGACGGAGGAATGGGATCAGATGACAGCTGAAGCGACAGATTGGAAATGGCCAAAGGACAGATGGTGTTAAAACTTACAGGATGGTTGGAAAGATGAACAAGATTGTAATCATTTTTTTCTTTTTTTCTTTTCATATGTTGTATTAATATTGTCTATTAATGGTATTATATTTTATTTTTAGATTGTTTTTTAGATATATATTATATATTTTGGAGTTATAAATTTGATATAGAGTATTTCGTTATCATTAATTTGGGGATCTGAAATATTAATATTGTTTATTGATGGTATTTTCATATCAAATATTTTGAAGTTATAAATTGGATATAGTGTAATATTTTGGTATCATTATTTTGAGGATATAGGGATTAAGTTTAAAAATTTAGAGGTATAAAGAGTGGGTTTTTATTCTTTTTATTATTATTATTATATATTTTGGTTACTATTTTTAGTATAGTAGATAATATATATTCTGAGGTGATACCTTAAGGTATAGGAATATTGTTATGAAGGTGTATTTTACGGTTTGAGGTTTAGAGGAAATGTTATATATATAATATTATGCTATTAATAAGTGGGTGGATTTTAACTAAGTTTAAGAGTGTTGAAATATAAGGGGTCAGCCAACCATTATTGATATATATATATATATATATATATATATATATATATATATATATATATATATATATATATATATATATATATATATATATATATATATATATATATATATATATATATATATATATATATATATATATATATATATATATATATATATATTAAATATTGGAAGTTAATACTTTGGTATATTGTAAAATTATGCTATTAATAATGTTTGAGGTTATGACTAAGTTTAGTGTATGAGGTTCATCTTTGTTTCTTTTTTATTTTGCTTATTTTTGTTCTTCACTTGTTTACTTTCTCTTTAATTTTTAACATTTTGAATAGTTTTAATCTGGAGTTAAAGATGCCGATAAAATGAGGGATCTAAGAAGTTATTTTAATTTAATTTAAATTTATGTTATTGAATACTATGCCCTGTACTTTTTCTGGGAAGTCCGGGGGGGGAGGGAAGGGAGTGGGTTGTGGGCAGGGGGGATGGGGGGGAGAAAATTGATAAAAATGCTTGTACTTTGTACTAATAAAACTTTTTGAATAATAAAAAAGAACATATCAATCACGTGCTCAGGAATGAACCATTATATTAGATAGGGATGCAGCTTCCTGCATATACATACA
This sequence comes from Diadophis punctatus similis, assembly GCA_023053685.1. Classification (NCBI taxonomy): domain Eukaryota; kingdom Metazoa; phylum Chordata; class Lepidosauria; order Squamata; family Dipsadidae; genus Diadophis; species Diadophis punctatus. The sequence continues at coordinate 240,584,729 of JALIGW010000002.1, read as the reverse complement.
ACAGACAATAATCACACCATGACAGGGGCTGCCCCTGCCCACTTCCCCCACCCGCCTGGACGCCGCCATTTGAGTTCTTTTGCCCTCTGCGCATGCGCAAATCATTCTACATGCACAGAGGGCAAAAGAACTCAAATGGCGGTGTCCAGGCGGGCGGGGGAAGCTGGCAGAGGCAGCCCCGCACCCTGACCACCAACGGCTCCATCGGCTCTGCGACGACCGACAGGTAAGAGCGAACTGGGAGGATTTCACCCCTGATACAAAGACTGTTTACAGGAACTGTGTATGTCTAGTCTAATGAAAAGAAGGACTAGAGGAGACATGATAGTACATTCCCAATTTTTGAGGAGCACCTACAAAGATGATAGCATTAAACTATTTTCCAAAGCACCCAAAAGGCAGGACAAGAAACAATGGTTGGAAACTAACCAAGGAAAGAAGCAACCTAGAACTAAGAAGAAATTGGTGAGAACAATTAACTAGTGGGAACAGCTTCCCTCCAGAAGTTGTAGGTGCTTTGGAGGTCTTTAAGAAAGACTGGACAGCCACTTGTCTGAAATGGTTTCCTGCTTGAGCATGGGGTTGGATTAGAAGACACACAAGCAGAATGAGGGACATCAGTTCCCACTTAACCAGTGGCAAGACATCAGGTCACACCATCCATTATACTATGGACACCAGAGGTGGGTTTCAACAGGTTCTGACCAGTTGGGGAGAACCGGTAGCGGAAATTTTGAGTAGTTCAGAGAACTGGTAGCAGAAATTTTGAGTAGTTCAAAGAACTGGTAAATACCACCTCTGACTGGCCCCGCTCCCATCTATTCTCTTCCTCCTGAGTCCTAGCTGATCGGGAGGAAATGGAGATTTTGCAGTAACCTTCCCCTGGAGTGGACAGGGAATGGAGATTTTACAGTATCTTTCCCCTGCCTTGCCCATCAAGCCACGCCCACCAAGCCACGCCACGCCCACCAAACCACACCCATAGAACTGGTAGTAAAAAAAATTTGAATCCCACCACTGATGGATACTGCCATTATTATAGGTACAGAGCTCCCGGCCCCACTGTTTATTTAATGAACTAATAAAATTCAAAATAAAAAGTATCTCAGTGTTTATATAGAAGGATAAGACATACCGTATCAAGGGAAATGAAAGAAAACCCCACTCTATGACTTTCTCCTACTTACTCAATCCACACTATAGGCACTGCCACCATCTCAGCTGCAGACCTCACCGTCCAATGTTTATTTAAAAAACTAAGAATCTGCAAAATATAAAAGTTCTCTGTGTTTTACATCAATAAGGAAAGAAAACACAAACAGTGACAAGAAAAAAAAATCTATCCACTCTAGATGAAGGACAGCAGAAGTCATTATCTGGGTATTCTCCAGCATCACTTTCTACACATGTATTGGCAGAAAGTACCAAAATTGTACAGAACAGTGGCCCCAGGGGTATATTTGTGATTTTTAGACTTATATAAAAGTCTAAAAAATCACAGATATAACCCTGAGGGCACTGTTTTGCCCCGCTGGACATGAAGCCCTGGAATAACTTCTGGATCCTAAGGGAATAATTTGCTTCTCACTGTAATTATCACAATCCCGATCTCTGTGACCTCTTTTGCTACTCCTCCAGTTGATTACCTTTGGTGGAAACATCAGACTGAAGCAACATGGAAGGGATCTTGCATGAGAAAAGAATAAATGTGGTGAGCGACGCTCTTTGTGCCACATGTCCTGAGCCAGTCTGTGTCTGTGCTCTTGCGTGTCTCTTTTTCTCTTCTTTCCAAATGAAGCTTTGGCTTATCTACATCAGAATCAGAACAGCACTGCTATTTCCATCTTTTCATCTCCATAAAAGTGAAAGCACTTTTAATCATTCTAACTTTTCCTGTTGCTCTTCTTTAGAAACGGGAAAGGAACTGATTCAAGCCCATGAATTATGGACCTCCTTCATCTGTTTCTGATGCTGCTAATGTCGCAGCCGGTCTCCGGGAAGCTTAGAAGGAAGTGCCCACTCAGTTTGGAGAGCAAAGATGGAAAGAAACAATGGAGCTACTACAGGCCAGGAGACCATCTCGTTAGTATCATCATCAGTGCAACAAGAATATTGCATGTAACATTGACTTTCAATACGGATCCTTCTAGTCTGCCTCAGTCGTAAGTCATTCAGTGGGATACAATTGCATCCCATCCATTTGCAGTCCTAACACTCTTCTTTTCTGCTTTCCTTTTAATTTATTTCTATGTTTCAGATGTATTTCTAATTTTTGAATCTTCCTTTTTTGTGTGTGTCTTATTTTGTGGAAAGAGGCTCAAAATCCAAATATGTGGCATTAAAAAAATCTGAATAAGTTCAGATTTTTTTCCTTCTTCTTGTCTAATGCTGAAGTTTTAACAGATTTAACAGATTAACAGAGTTGGAAGGGACCTTGCAGGTCATCTAGTCCAACCTCCTGCCCAAGCAGGAGACCCTAAATTTGCCTCTACCTAGGATCGAACCCACAACCTGCTTAGTGTGAGGCAAGAGCTCCACCTCTAGGCCACAGCAGTTTTGTTCATCACTTCATAACTGATTTTTGTTTCCACCTATTTATAACTACTCATTTATATTCAATGTCTAATCCTCATAGGAATTGATGACATTTTTTTTTTAGAATTGCTTTGCTGAGTCACTTATCAAAATTTCTCTTCCTATTATGGTACTTCTCCCTGAATAATTGAATTATTTTGCAAGCCGCTTACTGGATTGATATAAATTAGTACTTCTACGAATAATGATATATTTCTGATTCTTAAAAATGGTGAAGGACTATCTCTAGCTCATCTTCTCATACTCATGAATATTCAGTGGTGATGGGTGACTATCATTTGTTTCTGATTTTCAATCAGTATTGGATTAAGACTTAATAGGCTTTGGAGACAATTGGAAATAAAATTTAAAAATTTTGTTGTTGATGATGATGATGATAAAATTAATATTATTTTACAGTAGTTTACCTTTTGATCAGTCAAGAACCATACGCTTCATTTTCGCCATTCAAGAGGTCAACAAGAAATCCCGGCTCCTGCACAATCTCACACTTGGCTACAACATCCATGACAACTCTTTGAGCACCATTGGCACTTCAGATGCCTTGCTGGACATGCTCTCTGTTGGAGAAGCCAATGTTCCCAACTACAGCTGTGGAAAGAAGGACAACCTTTTGGCTATTCTGGATGGAGCTGATAGTGATGTCTCCATCCAGATGTCAACATTAGTAGCCACCTACAAAGTCCCACAGGTTTGTGTCTATTCATATGTGTATCTGGTAGCAGTAAATTGTAGGGGTATTACAGAAATATGATTTGCATTCTTCTACTTTTTGCTTAATTTGCTCCTTTTATTCCTTTTTTATACGTGGTCTTGTTAATATTTTCTGTTTCATATTTTGTATGGCTAATGATTATTTAAAAATAAATTACTCTAGTATAAGCTCAATAATCAATCTTTATTTATTAAAATAAGTTTTTTATCTTTATACAACTCCCAATATAACCAAGCATTCTTCATTGTGTTTTCAGATAAGCGGTAGAATGTCTTCAGCAGATCTGAGTGATAAAAGTCAATTTCCCTTTTTCTATCGTATGTTCACCAAATTAGGGTTCCATTATCCAAGAATTGTCCAACTGCTCCTCCATTTCAGATGGATCTTGATTGGTCTCTTTGCTTCAGACACAGAGGAGGGAGAGCATTTCTTGAGGACATTTACTCCTATGCTTTTCAGGAATGGAATTTGTGTTGTTATAGCACAGCGATTCTCAACAAATAAACCTATAGAATCCCTCAGGAATGCCATCTCTAAGTGGAAACAAGTCAATGTCTTTGTTCACTACATGGAATATGTTCCCTTTTTGGACAGAATTATCCCTCTCTCTAAATGTTTCTCAGGACCCATTAAAGGGAAACTTTGGATCATCGCAGTCTTGGGGCAATATCAAATGGAAAAGCATGAACTTTTCAAAGATGCCCATAGTGTTTGGACCTTTAATTTTCAGGGGAAAACATGGATAAATGATCCTGACTGTAAACCCAATCTGTTTGTGGAACGCCACTTGGAATATAATACTTTTCACTGTTCTTTTTCAAAGCAGGTCTTTTCTGTCAAGGGCCGGAGAAGGTGCACCCAGAAAGGGCCAGTGGAGACCCAAAACAAAGGGAAGATGATCTTGATCCGAAATGAGCACCATGTTTACGCTCTCATTAAGACTCTGGTCCATGCCTTGAATGTTGCATATTCCTCCAGATCCAGGTGGAGAAGGAAGGAGATGGAAAAGAGATTGGGGGCTCCAATGCTGCAGCCATGGCAGGTATGGCGTTCCAATGAGGATCCATCAAATTTAGTTCTGTTTGAAAAGGAATCTAAAGGAGAAGGAGGAGAACCATCTTATCCACCACAGAGGAAATAGATTGTTAGATAATGACATCAATGCAACGAACATGAATTTGGAAAAACTCTGAAGGATTGGGGTGGGGGGATTGGCATGTTCTTGTCCATGTAGTCACAACTTAGCGACTGAACAACAAAAACATATATTTTGTCAATATGAGATTGAAATTGTTTGCTGTCCCCTTTATTTTTCACTTTTAAAGATAGTGGAAAAAACTTGTCCTCTCATCTCCAAGTTGGACAACTAAAGAAGAAAGATTCAAATTTGAAAAGAGATAAGAAAGTAAGGTGTTTTTTTTAAAAAAAAATCCTGATTATTTCCATTCCAGTTTCATCCATTCCTGGAGAAGAATGAATTTTACAATTTTTCCTGGAAGGATCTCTACTTAGACAAAAATGGAGATATTACAGCAGATCCAAACATCATGAGTTGGGTGGTTCTCCCCAACAAAGGTCCCATCACAGTGCAACTGGGAAGTTTTAAAAGAGAGAGACTTATTATCAACCAAAATGCTCTTTCACGGCTAAAGTTGCTCAACAAGGTGGGCAATTTCTATTAGCCAGTGCCCAAGTTCAGGTTAGAACAGAATCTGATCAAATTGAATCAAGACTAGACGGATGGCCTCTGGGTCCCAATAAGCTTTGGAATTTGAATTGAGGTTGTCTGTCAGCTCTGAACCCTGACAGTTGTCCTGGTTGGGGACAGACACTCCTGAAAGGGAAGGTCTATATTCTGTGATGTTTTAAAGCAATCCAGACCTTGCCAGAGTTATTCAGGCATCTCTTTCACCCCACTGGGATAATACAATAGGCCTTCTGCTCCTAGAAAGGAGATCCCAGACTTTCAGACTAAATGAAATCATAGTAGTTGGGCTGATATGAGATCACGCCCTGACCCAGGAAGCTGAATCTCTGAGACATTGATCTAAAGAAAAGTCCTCCCTTATATCAGAATTAATGAATGATAAATTGAAAAACAAATGCTACTTAGATTTGACTTGAAAGAAGGTCCTTCATCTGAAATGCTTTGAATACAATTGCTTATCTTGATTGTTAGCTTGTGATAGTGCAGTGGTTAGAGTGCGCTACTTCAGCTGCCTGCAATTTGGCAGTTCGAATCTCACCAGGCTCAAGGTTGAAGCAGCCTTCCATCCTTCCGAGGTGGGTAAAATGAGGACCCAGATTGTTGGGGGCAATATGCTGACTTTGTAAACTGCTTAGAGAGGGCTGTAAAAGCACTATGAAGCGGTATATAAGTCTAAGTGCTATTGCTACCTTAAGTCCCCATCGGCAAAAGAAGCCCCCAAATTTAAGTAATAATAAATATGAGTCTATCTTTCCATGCAAGTTAATGTCAGCTAATTGTAGTTCTTCAAAAGAAAGGACCTTGTCTTGGATACCTGGGCCTTAGAAATATCCCTTTCTGACATAGGGTTCATTCTCATAAATCATGTGCTGCAGCAAAAGATGTCTGACTCATCCCTTTTGAGAGGCACATTCTCAATAAATATACAAATAAATAAATGACACCTTGTTTAAGGTTTACACTCTTAATTTGTAACAATCTGGGTCCTCATTTTACCTACTCGGAAGGATGGAAGGCTGAGTCAACCTTGAGCCGGTGAGTTTTGAACCACTGTCTCTCTGGCCACTAGATGGAGCCAGAGCACAACAACAGCCTATAAAAATCCTATGTTGGGGCATATTTGTCCTCCGGCCACTAGATGGGGCTAGAGAGCAACAACAGTATATAAAACTTATATGCTGGGGCATGACAAATAGATTGTAATATTTTCAAATACAAATATATGAAAAATAGAGAAATGCAAGTTAATACATTTATGAGGAGGAACCCACTGGTTGTCACTTTATGTTAAAACTTTTCTCAGCTTCATCCCTCTAGATGTTATCAAAGAGAAAATCTGTTATTACAATGTGATACACCAAAAGCAAAGGGGGGGGGGAAATAAATGAAGAATGTGCAACTGATTGTATCTCTTACAATCTGGAATGAGTTAGAGATTTCATATTTACTAAGTGAAGACCAGAAACTTCTTGGCTGTTTATGTTGACTTCTGTTTTCCATGGATGGTGAGTCCTAACATATTTTCTTTGTCATTTCTTATTATTCTGTTTAGTCTCTGCCCCAGTCCAAATGTGTGGAAAATTGTCCTCCTGGATTTGTCAAACGTGCTCGGGAAGAAGAACCAGTTTGCTGCTATGACTGCGTCCCTTGTCCGGAAGGGACCATCTCTACTCAGGAAGGTGAGTAACTCTGTAGGGAAGGATACTGGATTTGATCATTGTGCATAATATTAATAATACAATTAAGCTTGACTATTTTCAACATGTCCAATTTCTTCCATAATTTGAGATTTAAGAAAAATATCTTGAATGATGAGTAGGAAGTGGTAGAAAGGCATGATGAATTGGACAAGATTACGCTTGCCAGAGGAAATCTCTTTTACTTGTCAGTTGGGAAGTGTCCCTCATGTTTGCTTTCTTAGAAACATATGAATTTTTTGATTGTTGAGGAATGGTATCAGGTCAATCGATGTTGGTCACCCAAGCCATTTTTACATTACAGGCCAAAGAACAGAATAGAATATTTTCTTGGCCAAGCGTGATTGGACACACAAGGAATTTGTTTCTGGTGCAAAAGCTCTCACTGTGCTCCACATGAGATTGTTCCACATGGGGTTTCTCTTTAAGAGCAGTTGGAATAGTCCAGAATGCAATAGTATGCAAATGTTTGGTTTTCCTATATTTTATCATATCATAATGCTGAAGTGTGAGCTGGACAGACTCCCAGTTTCTTTCCAATTGTAGTGTAATTCACCTGTAAAGCCCTACTTTGGATTTTGTTGTTGTTAGTGGCGAAGTCATGTCCGACCCATTGCGACCCCATGGACAACATTCATCCAGGCCTTCCTGTCCTCTACTATCCTCTGGAGTCCATTTAAGCTCATGTCGACTGCTTCAGTGACTCCATCCAGCCACCTCGTTCTCTGTCGTCCCCTTCTTCTTTTGCCCTCAATCTTTCCCAGCATTAGGTTCTTCTCCAGTAAGTCCTTCCTTCTCATTAGGTGGCCAAAGTATTTGAGTTTCATCTTCAGGATCTGGCCTTCTAAAGAGCAGTCAGGGTTGATCTCCTCTAGGACTGACCGGTTTGATCGCCTTGCAGTCCAAGGGACTTGCAGGAGTCTTCTCCAGCACCATAGTTCAAAGTCCTCAATTCTTTGGCGCTCAGCCTTTCTTATGGTCCAACTTTCACAGCCATACATTGCAACTATGCAACTACTTTGCATAGGGCTAGGGTATCTGTTAGGTCTCTGGGTTGGGTAAGACAATATATGTCTAGCTTTTAACAGCTATAAGTCTGTTTAGCTTAGGTGTTGCAGACTGCCACAAGAGGGAGTTCACAGCTTATTTCTCTGGGAGTCCCTCTCTGTTTGTCTTTGGTCTCTGCTACTCAGAGTGTGTAGTCTCTGCTACTCATTAGAGCAAGGCCTAGAGTATGTATGCTCTGCATTTCTCTCTGTGTTGTAGTTATGTATTATAGCTAAAATGTATTTGTTCTGGATAATACTTGGATTGTTATTATGACTATTAAGTATATGACTTTGGACTGTTTATAGGAACATGCTATTTCTTAAAGTAAATTTTAATTCAAGTTAGTGTATCTGTGTGTGGCTGAGTACTTATTCACAACTGATCTCAATCTAAACGTTTCTGTATGCACAACCTTGGTAACACAAGGAATACTCTGCTAATACATTAACAGTATCAGTGGGACCTCCTCTCCCTCAAGTTATCTGCTTTTCCCACCAGAGCAGATATAATAGATATGTTCCAGATGTTGTAGATGTTTTCCTTGGAACCTGCCTTTCTTGTTGAAACTTCTGCCCTATTGAACATGCTCCCTTTTGAATTGCAACAGGCACTTCTAAAATTTTGGAGTTCTAGTTATGCTTTCAGAAATTGGGATAATGTAGGGGTCAGCAACCTGCGGCTCTGGAGCCGCATGTGGCTCTTTCATTCCTCTGCTATGGCTCCCTGTCGCTCAAAATATGCGTCACAACTGCTAATGTGTGACACCCATTGGCATGTGATTTATTGAGCTTTTTGACCCCTGGTACGCCAACCATGGATAAATCCAAGAAAAGTTTCAGAAGAAAAAAGGGCGTTATTACTTACCTGAATGCCCATTCTCGTAGGGGAGAGCCTCCAAGATTGGGAAGACACATTCCATCAGCGAATCAGGACTGAGTCTGACTTCATATAAAAGCTGTCCGGTTGCCATACTCCCCCTCTGGAGACGAAGGACTAGGTCAGATCCATAGTGTACTCCCCAGTGAGCTCTACCACAAAAGTAGCACATTATCAGGGAGGGACTTGGAGGCTAGCTCCACCCTACAAGAATAGGCGTTCAGGTAAGTAACAACGCCCTTTCTCCATAGTGGGTGGAGCTAGCCTCCAAGATTGGGACATGCCCAAACAGTAACGTCCCTAGGGATGGTCCCGTGACACTAGGTCATTGTCCTCTGGCTGAAGAGCCGACTGAAGAACGCGCTGGCCAAAGTCCGCATCCGCCGAGGCGAAAACGTCCACCTTGTAGTGTCTGATAAATGGTAACGGAGTGGACCAGGTGGCCATGCGACACACCTCCTCAATAGAGGCGCGCGTGGTCCAAGCCGCCATTGTCGCGGCACTGCAAGTGGAGTGAGCCGTCAGACGAGGCGGACGAGGAAGATGCTGGCTTGCGTAAGCATCAGCGATCACGGCGCGAAGCCACCTGCCAATCAGCACCGACGAAGCTTTCCGCTCCTTTGAGACCTGGTGAAAGCCAACAAAGAATGCCTCAGAGAGGCGAAAGGAAGCCGTGCGCTGGACATATATCTCGAGTGCCCTGCGAACGTCCAGTGTGTGTTCTTGTCACTGAGATGCCGTGGCCGGGTCAGCACCGAAGGAAGGGAATACCAACTCCTGTGCCCAGTGGAAGTATGTATTCACCTTCGGAATGAATGTGGGGTCGAGCCGAAGAACGACCCTGTCGGGATAAAACACATAGAGGTCCGCCCTGACAGACAGGGCAGCTAGCTCGGAAATGCGCCGTGCTGAAGTAATCGCTACCAAGAAGGCAACCTTATATGTCAGCAGTTGCAGTGACGTTGTTTGCAACGGCTCATACGGGTCCCTGGTGAGAGACAGAAGTACCCTCTGCAAGTCCCATGTTGGATATCTATGCACTACTGGGGGGGCTGATCTAGGAAGCAGCCCGGAGAAAACGCTGGATCAACGGATGCGTCGACAGGGACACCGATGATTGACATGTTAGGACAGTCGAGAGTGCTGCCACCTGACGCCATAAGGTGTTGGGCGCCAGAGCCTTGTCGAGGCCCTCCTGCAGGAACTGCAGAATGCTAATGATCGACAGGTCCACCGGACAGATTGAATGCGTGGAGCACCATGTGCAGAAGGCTCTCCACGTGGCATTGTAGATCCGGACCGTAGAATCTCTCCGGGAGGAGAGGAGGATGTGGAGGATGCTGTCAGGGACCCCACACTGACTCAGGGTGTGCTGCTCAATCGCCAGGCGGTCAGTTGAAACCAGCGTGGGTCTGGGTGCCGCACTGACCCCTGGGAGAGCGACGACTCTGTTGGCAGGATCCTCCAGTGGGGTTGGACCGATAACGCCTTGAGGTCCACGAACCACGCCCGCCGAGGCCAGTGGGGGGCGAGGAAGATCACTTCTGCCTCCTCAGTCAAGATCTTGCAGATGACGCGAGGGATGAGGGCCAGGGGGGGAAGGCGTAGAGTAGGCCCCTCGGCCAGGGGCAACGCAGTGCATCCGTCCCCTCTGCCCCGTATGACTGGTATCTGGTAAAATATCGGGGGAGCTTGGCGTTTTGCGGAGTCGCAAATAGGTCAATGATCGAGCGGCTGAAGCGGTCCACCAGCTCCTGAAAGATGTCCTGGTGGAGGCTCCACTCCGCTGAGTCCACCTCGTGATGGCTGAGCCAATCCGCCGTGCGGTTGGAAACCCCCGATATGTGTTCCGCCCGGAGAGATAGCAGGTGCCTCTCTGCCCAGAGGCCCAGCGCCGTGGCCTCCGCAAGGAGTCGACGTGACACCGTGCCCCCTTGCCAATTGACGTGGGCCTTGGTGGTTATGTTGCCCGTGAGCAGGAGGACATGCTGACCGGACAGCTCGCGCTGGAAGTGTTGGAGGCCCAGGAACGCCGCCCGCAGTTCCAAGAGATTGATGTTCGAAGAAGCCTCCGCTGGAGACCAGGTGCCCTGCGCCACCTGAGATAGAGTGTGGGCGCCCCAGCCCAGGAGGCTGGCGTCAGTGGTCAAGGTCACCCTCTGGGGCTCGAGGAAACTGGTGCCCTGGGCAATCACTCCGGAGCGCCACCACCGGATGGAACGGCGTACAGTGTCCGGGATCTGGACCTTGCAGGAGGAGTTGCTCCTGCCCGCTCGCTGAAAAGGCAAGAGAAACCATTGGAGGTCTCTGGAGTGCAGTTGTGCCCAAGGGGTTATATGAATGGCCGAAATCATTTTTCCCAACAGGGATGATAAAAGACTCAATGGTGCCTGGGAGAGGCCCATGACCTGTTGGGAGAGGGCAGACAAGCTGTCCTGCCTCTCTTGGGAGAGGTACACCCTGCATTCCAGGGAGTCCATAATGGCCCCCAGATGGGTAATTCTGGTAGTTGGGTTGAGGTGGCTTTTTTGAAAGTTAACGGAAAACCCATGGTACTGTAGAGTCTCTACGGTTGTGCTAAGATCCGACGCTGCCCGGGAGGGCGTGGTCGACTGGACGAGGATGTCATCCAGATAGCACTGAAGGCGAATGGGGACCGATCGAAGGTGAGCTGCAAGAGCCGCCAAAATTTTGGTGAAAACCCGAGGGGCCGATGAAAGGCCGAACGGGAGGGCGGCGTATTGGTAGTGCTCGTCCAAGTAGCAAAAGCGAAGGAATTTTTGATGGGCCGGCTGAATTGGAACATGGAGGTAGGCCTCCGTTAAATCAATAGAGGACATAAGGTCCCCTTGTCGAATACCGTCCAGTATCGACTGCAACGTGTGCATCTTGAATTTTTTATAGGTTAAGAATTTATTCAGACGTTTTAGGTCTAGGACGGCTCTCCACCCACCCGAGGATTTTTCAACGAGGAACAAAATGGAATAGAATCCTTGCCCCCTCTGGTCCTCCGGCACCCGCTGTATAGCCTGAATTTCCAGCAGGTGCTGGATAGCGGCCCGCATCAGCGACCGCTTCCGGGGATTGGAGGATCGGGGGCACCTCATGAAAAATCCCGGGGGGGTGGAGATGAATTCTAAAGCGAGGCCAGATGACACGGTCTCGCAGACCCATGCGTCTGTCGTTATGTCCTCCCACCACCTGGCAAAGAGGCGCAGGCGGCCCCCAATGGGAGGACCTGGGTCATCTACTTGTAACGGCAGAAGGAGCGACCGCCTGACCCCCGAAAAGGGCACTTGTTGGACTGGTCACCTCGCTGCCTATCCTGCCCTTGATTTTGCCTCCCACCTGTGCGGGACCGATTTTGGTTATAACGAGGCGCCCGAAAGGAACATCTCGGGGCCACCAGTGTAGAGGTAGAGGGAGCTGCCGCTGCTGGAGGCCTGTTAGGACCCTTCCGCGTGCAATTGGGCAATACTTTTTGTTTATCTTTGGATTCCACCAAATAGGGGTCTAGTGCTGCTCCGAAGAGGGACTGACCCTGTACGGGGGCGATGGCCAACCGCCACTTGTGGCGAGCATCGGCCGGCCAATTGCGCAGCCAGTGCATACGCCGTGCCACAACGGAGGAGCCCATGGCTCTGGCGGCAAAGCGGGCTGCCTGAAGGGTAGCATCCGATGTAAATTGGGATGCGGCCAGAAGCTTGTTGATGTCCTGTCTGGCATGGACGTCCGAGGAGGGCAGGTGATCTTGTAACGCCTGCAGCCAGCAGATGGAGGTCCGGCAAAAGAACGAGGCGGTGGCTGATGCCTTCACGGCCCAGGCAGCCGCCTGGTGTGTGCGCAAGATCGCCTGCTCCGTGCGCCGGTCCTCGGGTCGCAATAGCTCCTCGCTATCGCCGGGTAGATGAGTGGAGGAGTACAATGCCTTGATCGGCGGGTCCACTGGCGGCGTGGGGAGATGCTGTGCGAGGCCCTGTGCCATATTGAAGAACTTTTTGTCCAAGGTGGAAGCCTGGGGCCCCAAGGAGGGGGCTTGCCACTGTTTAAGAACGGACTCTACAAACAGTTTGGGAGCCGGGATGACCTCGGCCTGCGTAGTGGTCTCCTTGAAGAGTGGGTTGTTGGCCTCCTCTCCTGCAGGCACGGGGGCTGGCAGGATTTTGGCGGCCGCCTTGGCCTTGTGGAGGAGGGACTTGAACAGGCCAGGGTTGAAGAGCCCCATAGATGCTGGGGGTTCTGGTGTCAAATCCTCATTAGAGGACATGTCAAGGTCCATGTCCTTGTCCTCCAAAGCCGGGGCAGACCTGGGGGAATCCGGCTGGATGTCCACATTCAGGTCCAATGGTGCAACCAGGGCCGGGGAGGGTGGGTCTTGGGGTCGAGGAGGATGACTGGCCACCGTTGCTCAGGTTGAAGGAAGGGATGCTGCCACATGCTGCATACCTGCTGCGATGCCTTCCCTGATGGCGGCCTAGATCATGGCCTGTACCTCAGGGCTCTGTAACTGGGCCATTGCAGATGTGGAGGGTGTGGCCCTGGGGGCGATTTCCTCCGAGCATGGGTCCTCCCAAATGTCGCTGGTGCCCAGGCAGAGGTCAGGGTTGTCCAGCGAAAGAGCCCCAGAGGAGCACCTGGACCTGGAGGCCTGGGAGCCCCCAGACCCTTGTGGGGCCGTGGTGGGGGGGGAGGTCGGAGGGCGTGGCTTGTCCACCCTCGGGGAGGCCTTATCGACGGCCTTTGTGCGATGTCTGGCCTCACTCTGGGCTTCTCTCTTGCCCTCGCCCCCTGCAGCCTGTTAGAGGGGGGATCTGTCTCTGTGAGAGGAGGGGTGTGTGGAGGAAGCCCTCGCCCTCCCCTCCGAGGCCGGCACGTCCTTATTTGGCATTTTCGCTTTATTTTTGGACGGCTTATCGGCCATGTCGGAGGGCACTAGCAATGCAGGCAAGCACAGGCGTCACCGAGGCTACGAGCGGGCGCGGTGATGAGATCAGCCCAGGGAGCCTCTCTTCGGTGTCGTGGCGGTGCTGCAGTCCCAGACGCCTGGTAAGGGTAGCCGGTTGGCAGGCTGGCCGGTTCGGCGCTCTGGGAGGCGGCTGGCTGGGTCTCAAGTGGTGCTGGTACCCTGGTGCTGGCAGAACCCAGAAGCCTTTGGCAGTGGCAGCGCAGCAAGCGCAGCCCAGCTGGAGGGCGGGGGAATCCTCTCCGCCCTCCCTGTGACACGATCGGTCGGAGGCTGTCTTCTGCACTTGCCCGCGAGCTCTGCAGTTCCAGCTGGAGGGCGGGGAAAGCCCTCAGTCCTCCGTGATGCGTCGGCCTCTGTCTGTGCCTGTGCAAGCTCCACGGGCCAGCTGGGGATCGGGGAAGCCCCCGCCGATCATCCGACGAAGTCGACGTCACCTGGAAGCAGCGCGCATGCATGGGCGGATTCCCGCCGATCAGATGAGAGGCGGGGCGTCGGCTGACAGGAACTCAACGAGTAGGCCACAGGGGAACGAAACGAAGGCCCCAACGGCCATCGGGCGACACGTGATGTTCCAAGGCGCACGGGACGGCGTTCCCCGAACGGCAGTCAGATCAGAGGCACAGGGGCAACACGATCTGACAGGGAGGAGAGGCAATGGCCGCCCAAGCGCTAGGCTTCTGCGGCGTGATGGCAATCAGTCTTGGAGGCCTCTCACTCCCAGCGGTCAGAGCCGCCCTGGCCAACGGTCACCCAAGCGCTAGGCTTCTGTGACTTGGAGAACCCAGGTAGTGGATAGGCCAGGCCGCTTGGGGGAAAGGGCGAAGGCCCACCAGGCTGGAGACCAGCCAGATGGCAGTAGGCCGGGCGAAGCCCTTATACTCCCCCCCCGCCAGCAGATGTCAGTGGCGTGGCTGGGGTATCAATCACTCACAAGAACAATGAAGATGGTCAATTTTCTCACAAGATGGTAGAGTAGCCAGAAGAAATAGCAAAACTGGGGAGACACGAGTCCTAGCCTAGGACTGAGTCGAAAGAGGGGGAGTATGGTAACAGGACAGCTTTTATATGAAGTCAGACTCAGTCCTGATTGGCTGATGGAATGTGTCTTCCCAATATTGGAGGCTAGCTCCACCCACTATGGAGAACAGAATGTTTAATTCAACTACATATGCTAGTTTTGTGGTCACTCAGGAAATAGTCAGGCATGGGAAGGGTTTTGTGGCTCCCAGTGTTTTCTTTTTGGTGGGAAATGGGTCCAAATGGCTCTTTGAGTGTTTAAGGTTGCCGACCCCTGGGATAAGGGGAGATCAGTGCAGGAGGAAAATGTGGTGGTTTTCATTGGTGAATTGTGGCACCAGTTATTTCACTTTTCTCCTTCCTTTTTTTTGGGGGGGGCTTGTTTTTTTGTTGTATATATTGAGGGCTTTTCCTGGGACGTAAGGTACCCAAAGTTTGCTTTAAGATGCTCAGCCAGATAAATGTTTTACATATGTATGCAGGCTGCTATTTACCATTTACTATGGCTTACCTATCTCTCCTTATAAGCTGCGATCCAAAGGTATTTCATGAAATGTGAGAAACTATAGAATAAATATTATTTTCTGTTTTTTCAGATACAGAAAAATGCACTAGGTGCCCAGATGATCAATATCCAACTGAGAACAGAGTCCAATGTATCCCAAAAAGAATAACATTCCTGTCCTATGAAGAACATCTGGGCATCATTCTGATCTCCTTTACTCTACTCTTGTTCCTAACAACAGGTTTTGTTTTAGCCATATTCCTTAAATACCGAGAAACCCCCATTGTTAAAGCCAATAATCGAGACCTCTCCTACATCCTCCTGATCTCCCTCATGCTTTGCTTTTTGTCCTCGTCTTTATTCATTGGCCGACCAAGGAAAGCTACCTGCCTTCTCCGACAAACTGTGTTCAGCATTGTGTTCTCAATAGCTGTATCTTCTGTGTTGGCCAAAACAATTACTGTGGTGTTGGCATTCCTGGCCTTAAAACCAGGGAATAAAGTCAGAAAATGGTTGAGGAAGAGCTTGGCCAACTTCATCATCCTTTGTGGTTGTTCTGGTCAAATTTTCATCTCTGCCATGTGGTTAATAATTAATTTCTCCTCCATTCCCTGACTCTGACCTGCACTCCCAGCCTGGAGAGATCATCCTTCAATGCAACGAAAGTTCTGTCACCATGTTTTATGTTGTCCTTGGCTACATGGGCTTTCTGGCTGCCACGTGCTTCACAGTGGCTTTCCTGGCCAGGAACCTTCCTGGCACCTTCAATGAAGCCAAGTTAATCACCTTCAGCATGCTGGTCTTCTGCAGTGTCTGGATCTCCTTCCTGCCCACCTACCTGAGCACCAAAGGAAAGTCCATGGTGGTTGTACAGGTTTTCTCCATCTTGACCTCCAGTACTGGTTTGCTGGGCTGCATCTTCTTCCCCAAGTGCTACATTATTATCCTGAGACCAGACCTAAACAGAAAAGAACATCTCATAGTTAAAGTAGGGAAGTTAAAGTGAACTTCTTTCTTAGGCTCATAACAATTAATTTTTCATTGCGGTTATTATTGGGCTTGTATGCTTCCTTTGCATCCGTTTGACAATTATGTTTTTTTTAAAGCAGAAGGAAATAATGAATATTAAGAGTTTAAAATTAATGAAATTAAATTCCAAGCAAATCATCAAAGAGTTAAATAAATGGATTAATAAATAAAGATGTCATGGTAGGAGAAGAGCGAGGAGAACTGGGGGCAAAGTTAAGCATATCATCAGCTTAGAGTCTCTATGTTGCCACAAATTGTGCAAGTGCAACCCCACTTGAATTTTGTTGACCTGTATCTGGTGCAAGTTTAGTACTATAATTTAGTTGACTAATCCTGCCAACTTCCAGCATTTCGACCCTGACTGGCTGAAAGTTGACTCGGCCTTCTATCCTTCCAAGGTTGAAAAAATGAGGACCCAGATTATTGAGGGAAATATGCTGACAAAGGACTCTGTTCCCTTGAGACCTACGAGTCCCTCTGGGGCGGGCCTGGCAGTGCTTTGGCTGAATGAGCAGGGTGGGCTGGGGGAGCAAGTGGGAGCTGTCCTAGGGGGCAAATTTTGGAACTGTTGGGCAGAGCGAAGGGAAAGGAAGAGCTGGGATTCAGGCAGAGTAGTGGGGAAGTAAAGGAGACCTTCAGCATCCCTGCTTAGCACCGGAGACACTCCAGGTGTGCTGCCAGCCGCTTGGGGAGAATGGCAGTTCTTTGGCCTCTTTAACTCGCTTCTCTTGTGGCTCATCTGCTTCCTTTCTCGGGCACTTTGCCAACTACTCATCCACTACTCCACTTTCCCTCTCATTTCCTCCCTGGCTTTAAGCCCCCTCATCCAACTGCTCTCCTTTACCCACACACAACACACACCCACAAAAACAACACCCCACAATCAGCCTCCCACCTGTGCCCAACTCCCCTGCCCAGACACAAATGCTCCCAGCCCAAACACTCTGCCACTATCAAACACTGCACACCCTCACCACACACACTTGTCCCTCGCCATGCACAAACCACTTAGAGAGGGTGGTAAAGTAGTATGAAGCAGTATATAAGTCTAAGTGCTATTGCTATTGCTATCAGGAAAACACGGGAAATTACAATTGAGAAAATGTATTGCTGAAGCCGATACACCTTCTGAACTGTAAGTTAACATTATTATGTAAAGTTTATTTATTTATTTATATTTATTTGTTTGTTTGTCAAACATCTACAAGATAGCAGGTATAGGTATAAACATAAACATAAACAAAGTAAGTACAGATAAATGAGGACAATGGGACAGTAAGACAGGGACAGTTGGCACAATGGGGCACTTCCTGGCTGCCATTTGCTTTACTGTAGCTTTCCTGGCCAGGAACCTGCCTGGAGCCTTCAACGAAGCCAAGCTGATCTCCTTCAGCATGCTGGTCTTCTGCAGTGTCTGGATCTCCTTCCTGCTCACCTACTTGAGCACCAAGGGGAAATACATGGTGGCTGTGCAAATCTTCTCCATCTTGGCCTCTGGTTCCGGACTGCTGGGCTGCATCTTCATCCCCAAGTGCTACATTATCATTCTCAGGCCAGATCTAAACACTAAGGGACATCTAAACATAAAAGTTGGGAACTGATAGTGAACGGGTTTTGTTAGGCTCCCAACATTTAATTATTGATTGCAGTTATTATTGATTTGTATATTTCTTTTGCATTTGATTGTTAAGGTTATTTAAAACCAAAGCTAATAAAAATATTAAGAATGTAAGACTAAGCAAATTAAAATCCAAAATAATATCAAACAATAAATAAATGAATATTTAATATCTATGTCTTTTAAACTGTTGGTAGTCATCCTTTTTCTCATCACCCAGGTAGTCCATATTTGATTTAGGCAACCTTTCAAGAGTGGACACATGTGAGCTACAATCTGGGCTTTAGAATCCTGTAAACTTGGCAGATTCCTTCAAAGTTAGTTAGGAAGGTCTTTCATAGTTCTTTGGGAATAGGTGTTTTCATTTGTCCCAGGTTTGGATAGTACTGTGTAAAGAAAGTTTAGTGAGGAGGATGTGGTGTTGCAACTTCAACATCTCTAACTGGGGTTAGTGCTCTTTCTCTTTCTCCTGATGTGCTGTTTTTCAGCCATCTCCATTCATTTAATCTCCATCCTCTTTGTGGATTTTAAGTATTCACTTAAGTTTCCAGCTTTGCCCATCATCCAGGACTCCAGCAAATACTTAAAAAGAATCCCCCAACTCATCTCTATCCATATGTCCCAAACATGGATTTGTATGGACTAATTGCATTATTGCTTTGTGATATCCCTGAGGAACTATTATCTCTTCGATGTGTTGCTTTGTTTAGGGGTGAAGCCTTATCCAGTACAGAAATCCTTTTCCCTCTGGAATTTGGGGGCCATGTCCACGTTTCCCTCCTTTTCTACTGCTAACCAACAATGTTAATGTTGGGTCCTTCTTTTACAAGGGTCCGAGGTGAGCTTCTCATTTATTAGTGTCTATCCCTATGGGCTCACCCCTAGCTTTGTCAGCCTTTCATAATACTTTCTCTTTCCTAGGACATCTCACTTCTCAGGATCAGGTTTGGATTTGGCAACTCTTAGCCAAGGCCAGCATTGGGTGGATCCCCTTAGTTACTTTGGGAGAACCCCATGATGGAGCCCCTGCAACTTGGATGACTATCTAAGTATCTCCCTTCAGCACCCTCGTAAAAGTTGCTGAACTTATTGTCTTGGTTTTTTTAAAAAACTATTTAGTCCTGTCAGACTCTTGGTGACTTTATAGGCAAGTGCTCTCCATGCTACCCTGTCGAGCACAGATTCCTTCAGTTGTTGGATGTTGGATTTGATGTTATCAAGCCAGGTTTTTTTTTGCTTGCTTTCCATTCCCCACCATCCAGTCAGAGCTGAAGAAGCTCTGAAAAAGCACCGTTGGGACAAATTATGAAACAGGAGTTTGGAGGTTGAAAGAGAAATTATTCTGGGGATGGCAATACTGCCCATCTTGAGAGTGCTTTGTCATCAAGCTCATGAAGGAACAGAAGGAGTAGCTCAGAGGTTCAAGCAAATTGGCCAGGTGAAGGAATTCATACAGAGATATAGGAGATAGTTGGTAAATCTGCAGTCTCTTTAGCCCACTCTAAAGGAAGAAAGCAACAGAAATGATTAGGGGACTGGAGGCTAAAACATACAAAGCAAGGATGAAATCCTCCCGGTTCGCTCTTACCTGTCAGTCATCGCAGAGCCGATGGAGCCGGGGCGGTCGCGGTCACGATGCGGGGCTGACGGAGTGAGAATAAATCTCACAGAGGCAAAATAGATTGTTCTCCCGGAATTCAGACATTAGAAATAAAGCCGGAGTTTAAAAGTCTAATTAAAATATTTATTTCAGTACAAAAAAAATAAAATCTCATTTGTTTACATCTCTACTATAAAATGCGACTTCCTCAGTCGTAAGCCAGAAGAAGAAGGGAAGAAAAGGAGCTTTAGGAATGCACACATGCGTACAAGAACATATCAATCACAGCTTCCGGTTCCGGCTCCGACGGCGTCGCTGGCGGTCTTTACAGGGCGCACCTCCGATCTTCTGTAAAAGCCGCCAGAACAGCTGTCTGGCGGCTTGAAAATCTCTCCCCGGGCGAAGGGGAGAGATGAGAGCGAGACAGGTGGGGTAGAGCCCTCCTAGTGCCCTAAAAACCAACTTAGGGCGCATAGGGTAAGGGCTCCCCAGGTAGCCTGTCTGCTGCTCCGGAAGATTGGAAGCCTCCGCTCAAAAAGCGGAGCAAGATGCCGCGACCACCGCTGCTGCTTTAAAGGAGGTACAATCAATTTAAAAATACAGAGAGCAGCCAGAAGAAGACAGGAGTCCTGGAGGTAATAGTTTGTACTTTAACTCCATTCCTGGGTTTTTAAGATGGAAGAAACAAAGTAACTTAATAAGGAGTGGCAACAAGATGGCGATTGGCAACGGTGGTGTAAAAGAGAAAGTTATTTTTGCTTTGTTACCAGCCCTTTCCTCTGGAAACCTTTGATTTGAAGGATGATTTTTTTTCCCTTTTTTTTTCTCTTCTTTGGAATTAAGTTATAGTTTTATAGAAGGAAAAATCTAAATGGCTCTGGACTTCGAAAAGAATTTTCTTTTTTAAGTACAGATCTGGGTTTCCTCTTCCTCTCTTCTTTGTCTTTTTTTTGAAAACATTGAAATGGATTCTAAAATTGAAAAGACTGTAGTGAATAAAAGAACTGAGTACTCCTTTGATCATATTTTAAAGAAACAATCTATGCCTGATTCTTTAACACCTGAGACTTTTTTTAATACCCTGAAACTTATGAAAAAAGAGTTAATTTTAGAATTTAATTCAAAACTTGCTGAGATAGAAAAAAAATGCAGGCTGCTATGGAGAAGATGAATTTACAATTGAGAGCGGATGTGGTGAAAGTTTGCAAAGGATTAGCAGTGAATATGGAAATTTTGGAGAAGGATTTGGAAAAAAATAAGCAAAATATAACAATTTCAGAAGAATATATAACCAAGGTTCAAAATGATATATTAAAATTGGAAAAAGAAGCGATGATCTCTAAATTTCAAGAGATGAAATTTGCTATAAGAGTCAGGGGCTTGAAAGAAAAAAAATTTGAAAATCTGAAAGAAAGAATGACAGAGGCACTGGAGCAGGTGTCTGGATTGTCTAAAGATGAATTGGCTACAAAAATCGATAAAGTATACAGAATTAATTCTTGGTATGCAAAACAAAACCACTTGCCAAGGGATATTGTAATATACTTCACTACCAGAGCTTTGCGAAACAGAATTATACAGGCGACTTATAATAAAAATCTTCAGGCAAATGGTCAAGAAATAAAGATATGGAAAGAAATCCCTGCCAAGATGCTTAAAGATAGAAGAGAATATTCTTTTCTGGTTCAGGAATTAAAAATACAAAATTTACAATATAAATGGAATGTACCAACAGGAGTAACTGTAAAATTCTTGGGAAAAAGATATGGATTAAATACAATAAAGAAAGCTACAGAATTCTACATTAATGTTTTAAAGGCTGATATTTCTAAAATTCCAGTGGAAAAAGGCATGGAAATAAGGGAGGAGGAGAAGGGAAATCCGGATATACGTGATCAAGAGGAAATAATTCCAAAGATTCTAAAAGAGTGGCAGAGCCAGACAGATGTTTATGATGTGGACAAGGAGACGGAGGAATGGGATCAGATGACAGCTGAAGCGACAGATTGGAAATGGCCAAAGGACAGATGGTGTTAAAACTTACAGGATGGTTGGAAAGATGAACAAGATTGTAATCATTTTTTTCTTTTTTTCTTTTCATATGTTGTATTAATATTGTCTATTAATGGTATTATATTTTATTTTTAGATTGTTTTTTAGATATATATTATATATTTTGGAGTTATAAATTTGATATAGAGTATTTCGTTATCATTAATTTGGGGATCTGAAATATTAATATTGTTTATTGATGGTATTTTCATATCAAATATTTTGAAGTTATAAATTGGATATAGTGTAATATTTTGGTATCATTATTTTGAGGATATAGGGATTAAGTTTAAAAATTTAGAGGTATAAAGAGTGGGTTTTTATTCTTTTTATTATTATTATTATATATTTTGGTTACTATTTTTAGTATAGTAGATAATATATATTCTGAGGTGATACCTTAAGGTATAGGAATATTGTTATGAAGGTGTATTTTACGGTTTGAGGTTTAGAGGAAATGTTATATATATAATATTATGCTATTAATAAGTGGGTGGATTTTAACTAAGTTTAAGAGTGTTGAAATATAAGGGGTCAGCCAACCATTATTGATATATATATATATATATATATATATATATATATATATATATATATATATATATATATATATATATATATATATATATATATATATATATATATATATATATATATATATATATATATATATATATATATATATATATATTAAATATTGGAAGTTAATACTTTGGTATATTGTAAAATTATGCTATTAATAATGTTTGAGGTTATGACTAAGTTTAGTGTATGAGGTTCATCTTTGTTTCTTTTTTATTTTGCTTATTTTTGTTCTTCACTTGTTTACTTTCTCTTTAATTTTTAACATTTTGAATAGTTTTAATCTGGAGTTAAAGATGCCGATAAAATGAGGGATCTAAGAAGTTATTTTAATTTAATTTAAATTTATGTTATTGAATACTATGCCCTGTACTTTTTCTGGGAAGTCCGGGGGGGGAGGGAAGGGAGTGGGTTGTGGGCAGGGGGGATGGGGGGGAGAAAATTGATAAAAATGCTTGTACTTTGTACTAATAAAACTTTTTGAATAATAAAAAAGAACATATCAATCACGTGCTCAGGAATGAACCATTATATTAGATAGGGATGCAGCTTCCTGCATATACATACAACAGACAATAATCACACCATGACAGGGGCTGCCCCTGCCCACTTCCCCCACCCGCCTGGACGCCGCCATTTGAGTTCTTTTGCCCTCTGCGCATGCGCAAATCATTCTACATGCACAGAGGGCAAAAGAACTCAAATGGCGGTGTCCAGGCGGGCGGGGGAAGCTGGCAGAGGCAGCCCCGCACCCTGACCACCAACGGCTCCATCGGCTCTGCGACGACCGACAGGTAAGAGCGAACTGGGAGGATTTCACCCCTGATACAAAGACTGTTTACAGGAACTGTGTATGTCTAGTCTAATGAAAAGAAGGACTAGAGGAGACATGATAGTACATTCCCAATTTTTGAGGAGCACCTACAAAGATGATAGCATTAAACTATTTTCCAAAGCACCCAAAAGGCAGGACAAGAAACAATGGTTGGAAACTAACCAAGGAAAGAAGCAACCTAGAACTAAGAAGAAATTGGTGAGAACAATTAACTAGTGGGAACAGCTTCCCTCCAGAAGTTGTAGGTGCTTTGGAGGTTTTTAAGAAAGACTGGACAGCCACTTGTCTGAAATGGTTTCCTGCTTGAGCATGGGGTTGGATTAGAAGACACACAAGCAGAATGAGGGACATCAGTTCCCACTTAACCAGTGGCAAGACATCAGGTCACACCATCCATTATACTATGGACACCAGAGGTGGGTTTCAACAGGTTCTGACCAGTTGGGGAGAACCGGTAGCGGAAATTTTGAGTAGTTCAGAGAACTGGTAGCAGAAATTTTGAGTAGTTCAAAGAACTGGTAAATACCACCTCTGACTGGCCCCGCTCCCATCTATTCTCTTCCTCCTGAGTCCTAGCTGATCGGGAGGAAATGGAGATTTTGCAGTAACCTTCCCCTGGAGTGGACAGGGAATGGAGATTTTACAGTATCTTTCCCCTGCCTTGCCCATCAAGCCACGCCCACCAAGCCACGCCACGCCCACCAAACCACACCCATAGAACTGGTAGTAAAAAAAATTTGAATCCCACCACTGATGGATACTGCCATTATTATAGGTACAGAGCTCCCGGCCCCACTGTTTATTTAATGAACTAATAAAATTCAAAATAAAAAGTATCTCAGTGTTTATATAGAAGGATAAGACATACCGTATCAAGGGAAATGAAAGAAAACCCCACTCTATGACTTTCTCCTACTTACTCAATCCACACTATAGGCACTGCCACCATCTCAGCTGCAGACCTCACCGTCCAATGTTTATTTAAAAAACTAAGAATCTGCAAAATATAAAAGTTCTCTGTGTTTTACATCAATAAGGAAAGAAAACACAAACAGTGACAAGAAAAAAAAATCTATCCACTCTAGATGAAGGACAGCAGAAGTCATTATCTGGGTATTCTCCAGCATCACTTTCTACACATGTATTGGCAGAAAGTACCAAAATTGTACAGAACAGTGGCCCCAGGGGTATATTTGTGATTTTTAGACTTATATAAAAGTCTAAAAAATCACAGATATAACCCTGAGGGCACTGTTTTGCCCCGCTGGACATGAAGCCCTGGAATAACTTCTGGATCCTAAGGGAATAATTTGCTTCTCACTGTAATTATCACAATCCCGATCTCTGTGACCTCTTTTGCTACTCCTCCAGTTGATTACCTTTGGTGGAAACATCAGACTGAAGCAACATGGAAGGGATCTTGCATGAGAAAAGAATAAATGTGGTGAGCGACGCTCTTTGTGCCACATGTCCTGAGCCAGTCTGTGTCTGTGCTCTTGCGTGTCTCTTTTTCTCTTCTTTCCAAATGAAGCTTTGGCTTATCTACATCAGAATCAGAACAGCACTGCTATTTCCATCTTTTCATCTCCATAAAAGTGAAAGCACTTTTAATCATTCTAACTTTTCCTGTTGCTCTTCTTTAGAAACGGGAAAGGAACTGATTCAAGCCCATGAATTATGGACCTCCTTCATCTGTTTCTGATGCTGCTAATGTCGCAGCCGGTCTCCGGGAAGCTTAGAAGGAAGTGCCCACTCAGTTTGGAGAGCAAAGATGGAAAGAAACAATGGAGCTACTACAGGCCAGGAGACCATCTCGTTAGTATCATCATCAGTGCAACAAGAATATTGCATGTAACATTGACTTTCAATACGGATCCTTCTAGTCTGCCTCAGTCGTAAGTCATTCAGTGGGATACAATTGCATCCCATCCATTTGCAGTCCTAACACTCTTCTTTTCTGCTTTCCTTTTAATTTATTTCTATGTTTCAGATGTATTTCTAATTTTTGAATCTTCCTTTTTTGTGTGTGTCTTATTTTGTGGAAAGAGGCTCAAAATCCAAATATGTGGCATTAAAAAAATCTGAATAAGTTCAGATTTTTTTCCTTCTTCTTGTCTAATGCTGAAGTTTTAACAGATTTAACAGATTAACAGAGTTGGAAGGGACCTTGCAGGTCATCTAGTCCAACCTCCTGCCCAAGCAGGAGACCCTAAATTTGCCTCTACCTAGGATCGAACCCACAACCTGCTTAGTGTGAGGCAAGAGCTCCACCTCTAGGCCACAGCAGTTTTGTTCATCACTTCATAACTGATTTTTGTTTCCACCTATTTATAACTACTCATTTATATTCAATGTCTAATCCTCATAGGAATTGATGACATTTTTTTTTTAGAATTGCTTTGCTGAGTCACTTATCAAAATTTCTCTTCCTATTATGGTACTTCTCCCTGAATAATTGAATTATTTTGCAAGCCGCTTACTGGATTGATATAAATTAGTACTTCTACGAATAATGATATATTTCTGATTCTTAAAAATGGTGAAGGACTATCTCTAGCTCATCTTCTCATACTCATGAATATTCAGTGGTGATGGGTGACTATCATTTGTTTCTGATTTTCAATCAGTATTGGATTAAGACTTAATAGGCTTTGGAGACAATTGGAAATAAAATTTAAAAATTTTGTTGTTGATGATGATGATGATAAAATTAATATTATTTTACAGTAGTTTACCTTTTGATCAGTCAAGAACCATACGCTTCATTTTCGCCATTCAAGAGGTCAACAAGAAATCCCGGCTCCTGCACAATCTCACACTTGGCTACAACATCCATGACAACTCTTTGAGCACCATTGGCACTTCAGATGCCTTGCTGGACATGCTCTCTGTTGGAGAAGCCAATGTTCCCAACTACAGCTGTGGAAAGAAGGACAACCTTTTGGCTATTCTGGATGGAGCTGATAGTGATGTCTCCATCCAGATGTCAACATTAGTAGCCACCTACAAAGTCCCACAGGTTTGTGTCTATTCATATGTGTATCTGGTAGCAGTAAATTGTAGGGGTATTACAGAAATATGATTTGCATTCTTCTACTTTTTGCTTAATTTGCTCCTTTTATTCCTTTTTTATACGTGGTCTTGTTAATATTTTCTGTTTCATATTTTGTATGGCTAATGATTATTTAAAAATAAATTACTCTAGTATAAGCTCAATAATCAATCTTTATTTATTAAAATAAGTTTTTTATCTTTATACAACTCCCAATATAACCAAGCATTCTTCATTGTGTTTTCAGATAAGCGGTAGAATGTCTTCAGCAGATCTGAGTGATAAAAGTCAATTTCCCTTTTTCTATCGTATGTTCACCAAATTAGGGTTCCATTATCCAAGAATTGTCCAACTGCTCCTCCATTTCAGATGGATCTTGATTGGTCTCTTTGCTTCAGACACAGAGGAGGGAGAGCATTTCTTGAGGACATTTACTCCTATGCTTTTCAGGAATGGAATTTGTGTTGTTATAGCACAGCGATTCTCAACAAATAAACCTATAGAATCCCTCAGGAATGCCATCTCTAAGTGGAAACAAGTCAATGTCTTTGTTCACTACATGGAATATGTTCCCTTTTTGGACAGAATTATCCCTCTCTCTAAATGTTTCTCAGGACCCATTAAAGGGAAACTTTGGATCATCGCAGTCTTGGGGCAATATCAAATGGAAAAGCATGAACTTTTCAAAGATGCCCATAGTGTTTGGACCTTTAATTTTCAGGGGAAAACATGGATAAATGATCCTGACTGTAAACCCAATCTGTTTGTGGAACGCCACTTGGAATATAATACTTTTCACTGTTCTTTTTCAAAGCAGGTCTTTTCTGTCAAGGGCCGGAGAAGGTGCACCCAGAAAGGGCCAGTGGAGACCCAAAACAAAGGGAAGATGATCTTGATCCGAAATGAGCACCATGTTTACGCTCTCATTAAGACTCTGGTCCATGCCTTGAATGTTGCATATTCCTCCAGATCCAGGTGGAGAAGGAAGGAGATGGAAAAGAGATTGGGGGCTCCAATGCTGCAGCCATGGCAGGTATGGCGTTCCAATGAGGATCCATCAAATTTAGTTCTGTTTGAAAAGGAATCTAAAGGAGAAGGAGGAGAACCATCTTATCCACCACAGAGGAAATAGATTGTTAGATAATGACATCAATGCAACGAACATGAATTTGGAAAAACTCTGAAGGATTGGGGTGGGGGGATTGGCATGTTCTTGTCCATGTAGTCACAACTTAGCGACTGAACAACAAAAACATATATTTTGTCAATATGAGATTGAAATTGTTTGCTGTCCCCTTTATTTTTCACTTTTAAAGATAGTGGAAAAAACTTGTCCTCTCATCTCCAAGTTGGACAACTAAAGAAGAAAGATTCAAATTTGAAAAGAGATAAGAAAGTAAGGTGTTTTTTTTTAAAAAAAATCCTGATTATTTCCATTCCAGTTTCATCCATTCCTGGAGAAGAATGAATTTTACAATTTTTCCTGGAAGGATCTCTACTTAGACAAAAATGGAGATATTACAGCAGATCCAAACATCATGAGTTGGGTGGTTCTCCCCAACAAAGGTCCCATCACAGTGCAACTGGGAAGTTTTAAAAGAGAGAGACTTATTATCAACCAAAATGCTCTTTCACGGCTAAAGTTGCTCAACAAGGTGGGCAATTTCTATTAGCCAGTGCCCAAGTTCAGGTTAGAACAGAATCTGATCAAATTGAATCAAGACTAGACGGATGGCCTCTGGGTCCCAATAAGCTTTGGAATTTGAATTGAGGTTGTCTGTCAGCTCTGAACCCTGACAGTTGTCCTGGTTGGGGACAGACACTCCTGAAAGGGAAGGTCTATATTCTGTGATGTTTTAAAGCAATCCAGACCTTGCCAGAGTTATTCAGGCATCTCTTTCACCCCACTGGGATAATACAATAGGCCTTCTGCTCCTAGAAAGGAGATCCCAGACTTTCAGACTAAATGAAATCATAGTAGTTGGGCTGATATGAGATCACGCCCTGACCCAGGAAGCTGAATCTCTGAGACATTGATCTAAAGAAAAGTCCTCCCTTATATCAGAATTAATGAATGATAAATTGAAAAACAAATGCTACTTAGATTTGACTTGAAAGAAGGTCCTTCATCTGAAATGCTTTGAATACAATTGCTTATCTTGATTGTTAGCTTGTGATAGTGCAGTGGTTAGAGTGCGCTACTTCAGCTGCCTGCAATTTGGCAGTTCGAATCTCACCAGGCTCAAGGTTGAAGCAGCCTTCCATCCTTCCGAGGTGGGTAAAATGAGGACCCAGATTGTTGGGGGCAATATGCTGACTTTGTAAACTGCTTAGAGAGGGCTGTAAAAGCACTATGAAGCGGTATATAAGTCTAAGTGCTATTGCTACCTTAAGTCCCCATCGGCAAAAGAAGCCCCCAAATTTAAGTAATAATAAATATGAGTCTATCTTTCCATGCAAGTTAATGTCAGCTAATTGTAGTTCTTCAAAAGAAAGGACCTTGTCTTGGATACCTGGGCCTTAGAAATATCCCTTTCTGACATAGGGTTCATTCTCATAAATCATGTGCTGCAGCAAAAGATGTCTGACTCATCCCTTTTGAGAGGCACATTCTCAATAAATATACAAATAAATAAATGACACCTTGTTTAAGGTTTACACTCTTAATTTGTAACAATCTGGGTCCTCATTTTACCTACTCGGAAGGATGGAAGGCTGAGTCAACCTTGAGCCGGTGAGTTTTGAACCACTGTCTCTCTGGCCACTAGATGGAGCCAGAGCACAACAACAGCCTATAAAAATCCTATGTTGGGGCATATTTGTCCTCCGGCCACTAGATGGGGCTAGAGAGCAACAACAGTATATAAAACTTATATGCTGGGGCATGACAAATAGATTGTAATATTTTCAAATACAAATATATGAAAAATAGAGAAATGCAAGTTAATACATTTATGAGGAGGAACCCACTGGTTGTCACTTTATGTTAAAACTTTTCTCAGCTTCATCCCTCTAGATGTTATCAAAGAGAAAATCTGTTATTACAATGTGATACACCAAAAGCAAAGGGGGGGGGGAAATAAATGAAGAATGTGCAACTGATTGTATCTCTTACAATCTGGAATGAGTTAGAGATTTCATATTTACTAAGTGAAGACCAGAAACTTCTTGGCTGTTTATGTTGACTTCTGTTTTCCATGGATGGTGAGTCCTAACATATTTTCTTTGTCATTTCTTATTATTCTGTTTAGTCTCTGCCCCAGTCCAAATGTGTGGAAAATTATCCTCCTGGATTTGTCAAACGTGCTCGGGAAGAAGAACCAGTTTGCTGCTATGACTGCGTCCCTTGTCCGGAAGGGACCATCTCTACTCAGGAAGGTGAGTAACTCTGTAGGGAAGGATACTGGATTTGATCAATGTGCATAATATTAATAATACAATTAAGCTTGACTATTTTCAACATGTCCAATTTCTTCCATAATTTGAGATTTAAGAAAAATATCTTGAATGATGAGTAGGAAGTGGTAGAAAGGCATGATGAATTGGACAAGATTACGCTTGCCAGAGGAAATCTCTTTTACTTGTCAGTTGGGAAGTGTCCCTCATGTTTGCTTTCTTAGAAACATATGAATTTTTTGATTGTTGAGGAATGGTATCAGGTCAATCGATGTTGGTCACCCAAGCCATTTTTACATTACAGGCCAAAGAATAGAATAGAATATTTTCTTGGCCAAGCGTGATTGGACACACAAGGAATTTGTCTCTGGTGCAACAACTCTCACTGTGCTCCACATGAGATGGTTCCACATGGGGTTGCTCTTAAAGAGCAGCTGGAATAGTCCAGAATGCAATAGTATGCAAATGTTTGGTTTTCCTATATTTTATCATATCATAATGCTGAAGTGTGAGCTGGACAGACTCCCAGTTTCTTTCCAATTGTAGTGTAATTCACCTGTAAAGCCCTACTTTGGATTTTGTTGTTGTTAGTGGCGAAGTCATGTCCGACCCATTGCGACCCCATGGACAACATTCATCCAGGCCTTCCTGTCCTCTACTATCCTCTGGAGTCCATTTAAGCTCATGTCGACTGCTTCAGTGACTCCATCCAGCCACCTCGTTCTCTGTCGTCCCCTTCTTCTTTTGCCCTCAATCTTTCCCAGCATTAGGTTCTTCTCCAGTGAGTCCTTCCTTCTCATTAGGTGGCCAAAGTATTTGAGTTTCATCTTCAGGATCTGGCCTTCTAAAGACCAGTCAGGGTTGATCTCCTCTAGGACTGACCGGTTTGATCGCCTTGCAGTCCAAGGGACTTGCAGGAGTCTTCTCCAGCACCATAGTTCAAAGTCCTCAATTCTTTGGCGCTCAGCCTTTCTTATGGTCCAACTTTCACAGCCATACATTGCAACTATGCAACTACTTTGCATAGGGCTAGGGTATCTGTTAGGTCTCTGGGTTGGGTAAGACAATATATGTCTAGCTTTTAACAGCTATAAGTCTGTTTAGCTTAGGTGTTGCAGACTGCCACAAGAGTGAGTTCACAGCTTATTTCTCTGGGAGTCCCTCTCTGTTTGTCTTTGGTCTCTGCTACTCAGAGTGTGTAGTCTCTGCTACTCATTAGAGCAAGGCCTAGAGTATGTATGCTCTGCATTTCTCTCTGTGTTGTAGTTATGTATTATAGCTAAAATGTATTTGTTCTGGATAATACTTGGATTGTTATTATGACTATTAAGTATATGACTTTGGACTGTTTATAGGAACATGCTATTTCTTAAAGTAAATTTTAATTCAAGTTAGT
Organism: Diadophis punctatus similis; assembly: GCA_023053685.1. Classification (NCBI taxonomy): domain Eukaryota; kingdom Metazoa; phylum Chordata; class Lepidosauria; order Squamata; family Dipsadidae; genus Diadophis; species Diadophis punctatus. The sequence goes on along the minus strand of JALIGW010000002.1, from coordinate 240,554,040 downwards.
GTATCTGTGTGTGGCTGAGTACTTATTCACAACTGATCTCAATCTAAACGTTTCTGTATGCACAACCTTGGTAACACAAGGAATACTCTGCTAATACATTAACAGTATCAGTGGGACCTCCTCTCCCTCAAGTTATCTGCTTTTCCCACCAGAGCAGATATAATAGATATGTTCCAGATGTTGTAGATGTTTTCCTTGGAACCTGCCTTTCTTGTTGAAACTTCTGCCCTATTGAACATGCTCCCTTTTGAATTGCAACAGGCACTTCTAAAATTCTGGAGTTCTAGTTATGCTTTCAGAAATTGGGATAATGTAGGGGTCAGCAACCTGCGGCTCTGGAGCCGCATGTGGCTCTTTCATTCCTCTGCTGTGGCTCCCTGTCGCTCAAAATATGCGTCACAACTGCTAATGTGTGACACCCATTGGCATGTGATTTATTGAGCTTTTTGACCCCTGGTACGCCAACCATGGATAAATCCAAGAAAAGTTTCAGAAGAAAAAAGGGCGTTATTACTTACCTGAATGCCCATTCTCGTAGGGGAGAGCCTCCAAGATTGGGAAGACACATTCCATCAGCGAATCAGGACTGAGTCTGACTTCATATAAAAGCTGTCCGGTTGCCATACTCCCCCTCTGGAGACGAAGGACTAGGTCAGATCCATAGTGTACTCCCCAGTGAGCTCTACCACAAAAGTAGCACATTATCAGGGAGGGACTTGGAGGCTAGCTCCACCCTACAAGAATAGGCGTTCAGGTAAGTAACAACGCCCTTTCTCCATAGTGGGTGGAGCTAGCCTCCAAGATTGGGACATGCCCAAACAGTAACGTCCCTAGGGATGGTCCCGTGACACTAGGTCATTGTCCTCTGGCTGAAGAGCCGACTGAAGAACGCGCTGGCCAAAGTCCGCATCCGCCAAGGCGAAAACGTCCACCTTGTAGTGTCTGATAAATGGTAACGGAGTGGACCAGGTGGCCATGCGACACACCTCCTCAATAGAGGCACGCGTGGTCCAAGCCGCCATTGTCGTGGCACTGCAAGTGGAGTGAGCCGTCAGACGAGGCGGACGAGGAAGATGCTGGCTTGCGTAAGCATCAGCGATCACGGCGCGAAGCCACCTGCCAATCAGCACCGACGAAGCTTTCCGCTCCTTTGAGACCTGGTGAAAGCCAACAAAGAATGCCTCAGAGAGGCGAAAGGAAGCCGTGCGCTGGACATATATCTCGAGTGCCCTGCGAACGTCCAGTGTGTGTTCTTGTCACTGAGATGCCGTGGCCGGGTCAGCACCGAAGGAAGGGAATACCAACTCCTGTGCCCAGTGGAAGTATGTATTCACCTTCGGAATGAATGTGGGGTCGAGCCGAAGAACGACCCTGTCGGGATAAAACATAGAGGTCCGCCCTGACGGACAGGGCAGCTAGCTCGGAAATGCGCCGTGCTGAAGTAATCGCTACCAAGAAGGCAACCTTATATGTCAGCAGTTGCAGTGACGTTGTTTGCAACGGCTCATACGGGTCCCTGGTGAGAGACAGAAGTACCCTCTGCAAGTCCCATGTTGGATATATATGCACTACTGGGGGGGCTGATCTAGGAAGCAGCCCGGAGAAAACGCTGGATCAACGGATGCGTCGACAGGGACACCGATGATTGACATGTTAGGACAGTCGAGAGTGCTGCCACCTGACGCCATAAGGTGTTGGGCGCCAGAGCCTTGTCGAGGCCCTCCTGCAGGAACTGCAGAATGCTAATGATCGACAGGTCCACCGGACAGATTGAATGCGTGGAGCACCATGTGCAGAAGGCTCTCCACGTGGCATTGTAGATCCGGACCGTAGAATCTCTCCGGGAGGAGAGGAGGGTGTGGAGGATGCTGTCAGGGACCCCACACTGACTCAGGGTGTGCTGCTCAATCGCCAGACGGTCAGTTGAAACCAGCGTGGGTCTGGGTGCCGCACTGACCCCTGGGAGAGCGACGACTCTGTCGGCAGGATCCTCCAGTGGGGTTGGACCGATAACGCCTTGAGGTCCACGAACCACGCCCGCCGAGGCCAGTGGGGGGCGAGGAAGATCACTTCTGCCTCCTCAGTCAAGATCTTGCAGATGACGCGAGGGATGAGGGCCAGGGGGGGAAGGCGTAGAGTAGGCCCCTCGGCCAGGGGCAACGCAGTGCATCCGTCCCCTCTGCCCCGTATGACTGGTATCTGGTAAAATATCGGGGGAGCTTGGCGTTTTGCGGAGTCGCAAATAGGTCAATGATCGAGCGGCTGAAGCGGTCCACCAGCTCCTGAAAGATGTCCTGGTGGAGGCTCCACTCCGCTGAGTCCACCTCGTGATGGCTGAGCCAATCCGCCGTGCGGTTGGAAACCCCCGATATGTGTTCCGCCCAGAGAGATAGCAGGTGCCTCTCTGCCCAGAGGCCCAGCGCCGTGGCCTCCGCAAGGAGTCGACGTGACACCGTGCCCCCTTGCCAATTGACGTGGGCCTTGGTGGTTATGTTGCCCGTGAGCAGGAGGACATGCTGACCGGACAGCTCGCGCTGGAAGTGTTGGAGGCCCAGGAACGCCGCCCGCAGTTCCAAGAGGTTGATGTTCGAAGAAGCCTCCGCTGGAGACCAGGTGCCCTGCGCCACCTGAGATAGAGTGTGGGCGCCCCAGCCCAGGAGGCTGGCGTCAGTGGTCAAGGTCACCCTCTGGGGCTCGAGGAAACTGGTGCCCTGGGCAATCACTCCGGAGCGCCACCACCGGATGGAACGGCGTACAGTGTCCGGGATCTGGACCTTGCAGGAGGAGTTGCTCCTGCCCGCTCACTGAAAAGGCAAGAGAAACCATTGGAGGTCTCTGGAGTGCAGTTGTGCCCAAGGGGTTATATGAATGGCCGAAATCATTTTTCCCAACAGGGATGATAAAAGACTCAATGGTGCCTGGGAGAGGCCCATGACCTGTTGGGAGAGGGCAGACAAGCTGTCCTGCCTCTCTTGGGAGAGGTACACCCTGCATTCCAGGGAGTCCATAATGGCCCCCAGATGGGTAATTCTGGTAGTTGGGTCGAGGTGGCTTTTTTGAAAGTTAACGGAAAACCCATGGTACTGTAGAGTCTCTACGGTTGTGCTAAGATCCGACGCTGCCCGGGAGGGCGTGGTCGACTGGACGAGGATGTCATCCAGATAGCACTGAAGGCGAATGGGGACCGATCGAAGGTGAGCTGCAAGAGCCGCCAAAATTTTGGTGAAAACCCGAGGGGCCGATGAAAGGCCGAACGGGAGGGCGGCGTATTGGTAGTGCTCGTCCAAGTAGCAAAAGCGAAGGAATTTTTGATGGGCCGGCTGAATTGGAACATGGAGGTAGGCCTCCATTAAATCAATAGAGGACATAAGGTCCCCTTGTCGAATACCGTCCAGTATCGACTGCAACGTGTGCATCTTGAATTTTTTATAGGTTAAGAATTTATTCAGACGTTTTAGGTCTAGGACGGCTCTCCACCCACCCGAGGATTTTTCAACGAGGAACAAAATGGAATAGAATCCTTGCTCCCTCTGGTCCTCCGGCACCCGCTGTATAGCCTGAATTTCCAGCAGGTGCTGGATAGCGGCCCGCATCAGCGACCGCTTCCGGGGATTGGAGGATCGGGGGCACCTCATGAAAAATCCTGGGGGGGTGGAGATGAATTCTAAAGCGAGGCCAGATGACACGGTCTCGCAGACCCATGCGTCTGTCGTTATGTCCTCCCACCACCTGGCAAAGAGGCGCAGGCGGCCCCCAATGGGAGGACCTGGGTCATCTACTTGTAACGGCAGAAGGAGCGACCGCCTGACCCCCGAAAAGGGCACTTGTTGGACTGGTCACCTCGCTGCCTATCCTGCCCTTGATTTTGCCTCCCACCTGTGCGGGACCGATTTTGGTTATAACGAGGCACCCGAAAGGAACATCTCGGGGCCACCAGTGTAGAGGTAGAGGGAGCTGCCGCTGCTGGAGGCCTGTTAGGACCCTTCCGCGTGCAATTGGGCAATACTTTTTGTTTATCTTTGGATTCCACCAAATAGGGGTCTAGTGCTGCTCCGAAGAGGGACTGACCCTGTACGGGGGCGATGGCCAACCGCCACTTGTGGCGAGCATCGGCCGGCCAATTGCGCAGCCAGTGCATACGCCGTGCCACAACGGAGGAGCCCATGGCTCTGGCGGCAAAGCGGGCTGCCTGAAGGGTAGCATCCGATGTAAATTGGGATGCGGCCAGAAGCTTGTTGATGTCCTGTCTGGCATGGACGTCCGAGGAGGGCAGGTGATCTTGTAACGCCTTCAGCCAGCAGATGGAGGTCCGGCAAAAGAACGAGGCGGTGGCTGATGCCTTCACGGCCCAGGCAGCCGCCTGGTGTGTGCGCAAGATCGCCTGCTCCGTGCGCCGGTCCTCGGGTCGCAATAGCTCCTCGCTATCGCCGGGTAGATGAGTGGAGGAGTACAATGCCTTGATCGGCGGGTCCACTGGCGGCGTGGGGAGATGCTGTGCGAGGCCCTGTGCCATATTGAAGAACTTTTTGTCCAAGGTGGAAGCCTGGGGCCCCAAGGAGGGGGCTTGCCACTGTTTAAGAACGGACTCTACAAACAGTTTGGGAGCCGGGATGACCTCGGCCTGCGTAGTGGTCTCCTTGAAGAGTGGGTTGTTGGCCTCCTCTCCTGCAGGCACGGGGGCTGGCGGGATTTTGGCGGCCGCCTTGGCCTTGTGGAGGAGGGACTTGAACAGGCCAGGGTTGAAGAGCCCCGTAGATGCTGGGGGTTCTGGTGTCAAATCCTCATTAGAGGACATGTCAAGGTCCATGTCCTTGTCCTCCAAAGCCGGGGCAGACCTGGGGGAATCCGGCTGGACGTCCACATTCAGGTCCAATGGTGCAACCAGGGCCGGGGAGGGTGGGTCTTGGGGTCGAGGAGGATGACTGGCCACCGTTGCTCAGGTTGAAGGAAGGGATGCTGCCACATGCTGCATACCTGCTGCGATGCCTTCCCTGATGGCGGCCTAGATCATGGCCTGTACCTCAGGGCTCTGTAACTGGGCCATTGCAGATGTGGAGGGTGTGGCCCTGGGGGCGATTTCCTCCGAGCATGGGTCCTCCCAAATGTCGCTGGTGCCCAGGCAGAGGTCAGGGTTGTCCAGCGAAAGAGCCCCAGAGGAGCACCTGGACCTGGAGGCCTGGGAGCCCCCAGACCCTTGTGGGGCCGTGGTGGGGGGGGAGGTCGGAGGGCGTGGCTTGTCCACCCTCGGGGAGGCCTTATCGACGGCCTTTGTGCGATGTCTGGCCTCACTCTGGGCTTCTCTCTTGCCCTCGCCCCCTGCAGCCTGTTAGAGGGGGGATCTGTCTCTGTGAGAGGAGGGGGGTGTGGAGGAAGCCCTCGCCCTCCCCTCCGAGGCCGGCACGTCCTTATTTGGCATTTTCGCTTTATTTTTGGACGGCTTATCGGCCATGTCGGAGGGCACTAGCAATGCAGGCAAGCACAGTCGTCACCGAGGCTACGAGCGGGCGCGGTGATGAGATCAGCCCAGGGAGCCTCTCTTCGGTGTCGTGGCGGTGCTGCAGTCCCAGACGCCTGGTAAGGGTAGCCGGTTGGCAGGCTGGCCGGTTCGGCGCTCTGGGAGGCGGCTGGCTGGGTCTCAAGTGGTGCTGGTACCCTGGTGCTGGCAGAACCCAGAAGCCTTTGGCAGTGGCAGCGCAGCAAGCGCAGCCCAGCTGGAGGGCGGGGGAATCCTCTCCGCCCTCCCTGTGACACGATCGGTCGGAGGCTGTCTTCTGCACTTGCCCGCGAGCTCTGCAGTTCCAGCTGGAGGGCGGGGAAAGCCCTCAGTCCTCCGTGATGCGTCGGCCTCTGTCTGTGCCTGTGCAAGCTCCACGGGCCAGCTGGGGATCGGGGAAGCCCCCGCCGATCATCCGACGAAGTCGACGTCACCTGGAAGCAGCGCGCATGCATGGGCGGATTCCCGCCGATCAGATGAGAGGCGGGGCGTCGGCTGACAGGAACTCAACGAGTAGGCCACAGGAGAACGAAACGAAGGCCCCAACGGCCATCGGGCGACACGTGATGTTCCAAGGCCCACGGGACGGCGTTCCCCGAACGGCAGTCAGATCAGAGGCACAGGGGCAACACGATCTGACAGGGAGGAGAGGCAATGGCCGCCCAAGCGCTAGGCTTCTGCGGCGTGATGGCAATCAGTCTTGGAGGCCTCTCACTCCCAGCGGTCAGAGCCGCCCTGGCCAACGGTCACCCAAGCGCTAGGCTTCTGTGACTTGGAGAACCCAGGTAGTGGATAGGCCAGGCCGCTTGGGGGAAAGGGCGAAGGCCCACCAGGCTGGAGACCAGCCAGATGGCAGTAGGCCGGGCGAAGCCCTTATACTCCCCCCCCCGCCAGCAGATGTCAGTGGCGTGGCTGGGGTATCAATCACTCACAAGAACAATGAAGATGGTCAATTTTCTCACAAGATGGTAGAGTAGCCAGAAGAAATAGCAAAACTGGGGAGACACGAGTCCTAGCCTAGGACTGAGTCGAAAGAGGGGGAGTATGGTAACAGGACAGCTTTTATATGAAGTCAGACTCAGTCCTGATTGGCTGATGGAATGTGTCTTCCCAATATTGGAGGCTAGCTCCACCCACTATGGAGAACAGAATGTTTAATTCAACTACATATGCTAGTTTTGTGGTCACTCAGGAAATAGTCAGGCATGGGAAGGGTTTTGTGGCTCCCAGTGTTTTCTTTTTGGTGGGAAATGGGTCCAAATGGCTCTTTGAGTGTTTAAGGTTGCCGACCCCTGGGATAAGGGGAGATCAGTGCAGGAGGAAAATGTGGTGGTTTTCATTGGTGAATTGTGGCACCAGTTATTTCACTTTTCTCCTTCCTTTTTTGGGGGGGGGGCTTGTTTTTATAGTTGTATATATTGAGGGCTTTTCCTGGGACGTAAGGTACCCAAAGTTTGCTTTAAGATGCTCAGCCAGATAAATGTTTTACATATGTATGCAGGCTGCTATTTACCATTTACTATGGCTTACCTATCTCTCCTTATAAGCTGCGATCCAAAGGTATTTCATGAAATGTGAGAAACTATAGAATAAATATTATTTTCTGTTTTTTCAGATACAGAAAAATGCACTAGGTGCCCAGATGATCAATATCCAACTGAGAACAGAGTCCAATGTATCCCAAAAAGAATAACATTCCTGTCCTATGAAGAACATCTGGGCATCATTCTGATCTCCTTTACTCTACTCTTGTTCCTAACAACAGGTTTTGTTTTAGCCATATTCCTTAAATACCGAGAAACCCCCATTGTTAAAGCCAATAATCGAGACCTCTCCTACATCCTCCTGATCTCCCTCATGCTCTGCTTTTTGTCCTCCTCTTTATTCATTGGCCGACCAAGGAAAGCTACCTGCCTTCTCCGACAAACTGTGTTCAGCATTGTGTTCTCAATAGCTGTATCTTCTGTGTTGGCCAAAACAATTACTGTGGTGTTGGCATTCCTGGCCTTAAAACCAGGGAATAAAGTCAGAAAATGGTTGAGGAAGAGCTTGGCCAACTTCATCATCCTTTGTGGTTGTTCTGGTCAAATTTTCATCTCTGCCATGTGGTTAATAATTAATTTCTCCTCCATTCCCTGACTCTGACCTGCACTCCCAGCCTGGAGAGATCATCCTTCAATGCAACGAAAGTTCTGTCACCATGTTTTATGTTGTCCTTGGCTACATGGGCTTTCTGGCTGCCACTTGCTTCACAGTGGCTTTCCTGGCCAGGAACCTTCCTGGCACCTTCAATGAAGCCAAGTTAATCACCTTCAGCATGCTGGTCTTCTGCAGTGTCTGGATCTCCTTCCTGCCCACCTACCTGAGCACCAAAGGAAAGTCCATGGTGGTTGTACAGGTTTTCTCCATCTTGACCTCCAGTACTGGTTTGCTGGGCTGCATCTTCTTCCCCAAGTGCTACATTATTATCCTGAGACCAGACCTAAACAGAAAAGAACATCTCATAGTTAAAGTAGGGAAGTTAAAGTGAACTTCTTTCTTAGGCTCATAACAATTAATTTTTCATTGCGGTTATTATTGGGCTTGTATGCTTCCTTTGCATCCGTTTGACAATTATGTTTTTTTTAAAGCAGAAGGAAATAATGAATATTAAGAGTTTAAAATTAATGAAATTAAATTCCAAGCAAATCATCAAAGAGTTAAATAAATGGATTAATAAATAAAGATGTCATGGTAGGAGAAGAGCGAGGAGAACTGGGGGCAAAGTTAAGCATATCATCAGCTTAGAGTCTCTATGTTGCCACAAATTGTGCAAGTGCAACCCCACTTGAATTTTGTTGACCTGTATCTGGTGCAAGTTTAGTACTATAATTTAGTTGACTAATCCTGCCAACTTCCAGCATTTCGACCCTGACTGGCTGAAAGTTGACTCGGCCTTCTATCCTTCCAAGGTTGATAAAATGAGGACCCGGATTGTAGAGGGAAATATGCTGACAAAGGACTCTGTTCCCTTGAGACCTACGAGTCCCTCTGGGGCGGGCCTGGCAGTGCTTTGGCTGAATGAGCAGGGTGGGCTGGGGGAGCAAGTGGGAGCTGTCCTAGGGGGCAAATTTTGGAACTGTTGGGCAGAGCGAAGGGAAAGGAAGAGCTGGGATTCAGGCAGAGTAGTGGGGAAGTAAAGGAGACCTTCAGCATCCCTGCTTAGCACCGGAGACACTCCAGGTGTGCTGCCAGCCGCTTGGGGAGAATGGCAGTTCTTTGGCCTCTTTAACTCGCTTCTCTTGTGGCTCATCTGCTTCCTTTCTCGGGCACTTTGCCAACTACTCATCCACTACTCCACTTTCCCTCTCATTTCCTCCCTGGCTTTAAGCCCCCTCATCCAACTGCTCTCCTTTACCCACACACAACACACACCCACAAAAACAACACCCCACAATCAGCCTCCCACCTGTGCCCAACTCCCCTGCCCAGACACAAATGCTCCCAGCCCAAACACTCTGCCACTATCAAACACTGCACACCCTCACCACACACACTTGTCCCTCGCCATGCACAAACCACTTAGAGAGGGTGGTAAAGTAGTATGAAGCAGTATATAAGTCTAAGTGCTATTGCTATTGCTATCAGGAAAACACGGGAAATTACAATTGAGAAAATGTATTGCTGAAGCCGATACACCTTCTGAACTGTAAGTTAACATTATTATGTAAAGTTTATTTATTTATTTATATTTATTTGTTTGTTTGTCAAACATCTACAAGATAGCAGGTATAGGTATAAACATAAACATAAACAAAGTAAGTACAGATAAATGAGGACAATGGGACAGTAAGACAGGGACAGTTGGCACAATGGGGCACTTCCTGGCTGCCATTTGCTTTACTGTAGCTTTCCTGGCCAGGAACCTGCCTGGAGCCTTCAACGAAGCCAAGCTGATCTCCTTCAGCATGCTGGTCTTCTGCAGTGTCTGGATCTCCTTCCTGCTCACCTACTTGAGCACCAAGGGGAAATACATGGTGGCTGTGCAAATCTTCTCCATCTTGGCCTCTGGTTCCGGACTGCTGGGCTGCATCTTCATCCCCAAGTGCTACATTATCATTCTCAGGCCAGATCTAAACACTAAGGGACATCTAAACATAAAAGTTGGGAACTGATAGTGAACGGGTTTTGTTAGGCTCCCAACATTTAATTATTGATTGCAGTTATTATTGATTTGTATATTTCTTTTGCATTTGATTGTTAAGGTTATTTAAAACCAAAGCTAATAAAAATATTAAGAATGTAAGACTAAGCAAATTAAAATCCAAAATAATATCAAACAATAAATAAATGAATATTTAATATCTATGTCTTTTAAACTGTTGGTAGTCATCCTTTTTCTCATCACCCAGGTAGTCCATATTTGATTTAGGCAACCTTTCAAGAGTGGACACATGTGAGCTACAATCTGGGCTTTAGAATCCTGTAAACTTGGCAGATTCCTTCAAAGTTAGTTAGGAAGGTCTTTCATAGTTCTTTGGGAATAGGTGTTTTCATTTGTCCCAGGTTTGGATAGTACTGTGTAAAGAAAGTTTAGTGAGGAGGATGTGGTGTTGCAACTTCAACATCTCTAACTGGGGTTAGTGCTCTTTCTCTTTCTCCTGATGTGCTGTTTTTCAGCCATCTCCATTCATTTAATCTCCATCCTCTTTGTGGATTTTAAGTATTCACTTAAGTTTCCAGCTTTGCCCATCATCCAGGACTCCAGCAAATACTTAAAAAGAATCCCCCAACTCATCTCTATCCATATGTCCCAAACATGGATTTGTATGGACTAATTGCATTATTGCTTTGTGATATCCCTGAGGAACTATTATCTCTTCGATGTGTTGCTTTGTTTAGGGGTGAAGCCTTATCCAGTACAGAAATCCTTTTCCCTCTGGAATTTGGGGGCCATGTCCACGTTTCCCTCCTTTTCTACTGCTAACCAACAATGTTTTTTTTTTTCTCAAAAAAGTTTTATTAGTACAAACTTACATAAGTGGTAACAAAATATTAAATCCAAAGTACAAACATTTTTATTTCCCCCCCCCAGACCCACCCCCTTCCCTCCCCACCTCCCCCCCCCGGACTTCCCAGAGATAATACAGGGCATAATAATAAGTTTAAATTGTTAATAAAAAGAAAAAGGAAAAAGGAAAAAAAGAACACTATTTTTAAAAAAACTTCAACTCCATACTATATAGTGCTAATATATCGCATTTGTATACAATAGTAAAGATACAAAAAAGAGAGAGAAAAAAAAGAAAGAGAATAAAAAAAAAGAAAGAAAAAAAGAGAAAACTCTTTAACACTACAAACAAACAAACCTCCTACCTCCTCCCTTCAGTCCTCTATCTTATACAAGGTAAGTGTTACATAAGTAATAACTAAATATAAAATACACAAATCTTAAACTAATATTATTGACATTAGAAATAACCTCTAAGATAAAACTTAACTAAATGTTACATAAGTAATCATCAAATATTAAATTTCATCATGATATTAATAAGATAATATTATTCTAAATTAATTCGCTAACTTCAATAAACAAAAAAAGAAAATAAAAGAAGAATAAACAATAAACAAATCTTCAACAAACTATATATATCTAATATTATCAACATTAAAAATAACCTCAAAATTATATAAAACTTAACTAAATATTGCATAAGTAATCATTAGATAGGGAAAAGATAAAATACAATCATATTAGTCTCTATCCATCCAATATATTTCAACATCACATTGTTTTGTATCTTGATAGTTCATCTTTTAAAAGTTCAATAAATTCAGATTTGTCAAGTCGTCTCCCGTCTGCTCCCAAACCTCCATCTCCTCTTCCCCAGCTATCTGATTCAGGCACTCCTTTTGGATTTTTGAGTCTATTTCTTTTTGATCCATCGAAGGTGGCTTCCCCTCCTCCTCCTCTTTTATTTTCATACACCCTTCTTCTGGAATCTTGGATATATCAGCCTTTAGAACATTGACATAAAATTCAGTAGCTTTTTTTATCGTGTTGAGCCGGTATCTTTTTCCAGAAAATTTCACTGTTACTCCAACTGGTGCTTCCCATTTATATTGTAAATTTAATCTCTTAAATTCATCAATCAAAAAAGTATAGCTTTTCCTGGCTTTAAGCATTTTAGAGGGGATTTCTTTCCAAATCTTTAGTTCCTGACCATTCACCATAAGATTATTGTTAAACGTTGCTTGTATAATTCTGTTCCGTAGAGCTCTTGTGGTAAAATATATGACAATATCTCTTGGTAGATGCTTTTGTTTGGCGTACCACGAGTTGATTCTGTATGTTTTGTCGATTTGTGTAGCCAATTCCGCTTTAGAAATTCCAGACACCTGATCCAATATGTCAACCATCCTGCCTTTTAAATTTTCATATAATCCTTCTTTCAAACCTCTAATCCTTATAGCAACTTCCATAGATCTGAACTGAGTCATTAAGACCTCTTTTTCAAAATTTGCAATGTCATTTTGGATTTTATCTATGTAATTCACCGAAGTTGCCAAAGCTTGTTTATTTGTTTCAATACGTTCTGCCAAAACTTCAATATTTGTTGCTAAGCCTTTGCAAACCTCTAACACATCAAATCTTAGTTGTTGATTCATATTCTTCAAAGCAGCCTGCATCTTATGGTCTATCTCACTTATTTTCTGGTTAAATTCCAAAGTAAGTTCATGTTTCATAATCTTTAAATTATTTAATAAATTTTCAGGTGTCAAAAGCTGTGGAGGTGTTAGCTCAGTATTAAGTTGCATTTTAGAAATATATCCAGATGAATAGTCATTTCTTTTAGTCAAAACAGTCTTTCCAAACTTTGAAGCCATTGGTGTTTCAAAAGAGTACAAAAAAGAAAGAAAGCCAGTTGCCTGATTAAAGTTCTTTCCAGTTTAAAAATCAGATAGTCTTTTATTATTGAAAATATTTCTATTATAACTTTAATCCAGAGTTAGGAGACAGAGAAAGAAAAAACCATTTTTCCAAGTTAAAAGTTTCCATAGAGAGAGAGAAAGAAAAGAAAAAAAAAAAGCCTCTGGGGAAACGAAAGTCACTTTCACTTCTCAATCGCCATATTCTTACTCTGTTTCCTTTGTTCCCTTGCCGAAGTGAAAGCTTACCCAGGAGTTGAAAAAAAAAGGAAAAAAAGAGGTTTCAGTACTTGCCCATCTCACGCCTGTTTCTCTCTGTCTGCTTCTATAGTTTAAATGTAGTTATAAATCCCATTTTTGAAGCAGCGGCTGGTCACTCCATCTAGCTCTGCAAAAGGCAGAGGTTTCCGGATCTTCGGAGCTGGAGACAGGCTGCATGGGGAGCTCTCCCTTCGCGCCCTGCCAGATGGCTCCTAAGGCGCTGGGGGGGCTCTACCCCTCCTGTCAGGCTCTCATCTCTCCCCTTTGCCCGGGGAAGAGATTTTAAAGCCGCCAGACAGCTGTTCTGGCGGCTTTTAACAAAGATCGGAAAGGCATCCAACGAGGGATGTCTGCGATGAAGCGCTCCAAAACCGGAAGTCCCTAACCAACAATGTTAATGTTGGGTCCTTCTTTTACAAGGGTCCGAGGTGAGCTTCTCATTTATTAGTGTCTATCCCTATGGGCTCACCCCTAGCTTTGTCAGCCTTTCATAATACTTTCTCTTTCCTAGGACATCTCACTTCTCAGGATCAGGTTTGGATTTGGCAACTCTTAGCCAAGGCCAGCATTGGGTGGATCCCCTTAGTTACTTTGGGAGAACCCCATGATGGAGCCCCTGCAACTTGGATGACTATCTAAGTATCTCCCTTCAGCACCCTCGTAAAAGTTGCTGAACTTATTGTCTTGGTTTTTTTAAAAAACTATTTAGTCCTGTCAGACTCTTGGTGACTTTATAGGCAAGTGCTCTCCATGCTACCCTGTCGAGCACAGATTCCTTCAGTTGTTGGATGTTGGATTTGATGTTATCAAGCCAGGTTTTTTTTTTGCTTGCTTTCCATTCCCCACCATCCAGTCAGAGCTGAAGAAGCTCTGAAAAAGCACCGTTGGGACAAATTATGAAACAGGAGTTTGGAGGTTGAAAGAGAAATTATTCTGGGGATGGCAATACTGCCCATCTTGAGAGTGCTTTGTCATCAAGCTCATGAAGGAACAGAAGGAGTAGCTCAGAGGTTCAAGCAAATTGGCCAGGTGAAGGAATTCATACAGAGATATAGGAGATAGTTGGTAAATCTGCAGTCTCTTTAGCCCACTCTAAAGGAAGAAAGCAACAGAAATGATTAGGGGACTGGAGGCTAAAACATACAAAGCAAGGATGAAATCCTCCCGGTTCGCTCTTACTTGTCAGTCATCGCAGAGCCGATGGAGCCGGGGCGGTCGCGGTCACGATGCGGGGCTGACGGAGTGAGAATAAATCTCACAGAGGCAAAATAGATTGTTCTCCCGGAATTCAGACATTAGAAATAAAGCCGGAGTTTAAAAGTCTAATTAAAATATTTATTTCAGTACAAAAAAAATAAAATCTCATTTGTTTACATCTCTACTATAAAATGCGACTTCCTCAGTCGTAAGCCAGAAGAAGAAGGGAAGAAAAGGAGCTTTAGGAATGCACACATGCGTACAAGAACATATCAATCACAGCTTCCGGTTCCGGCTCCGACGGCGTCGCTGGCGGTCTTTACAGGGCGCACCTCCGATCTTCTGTAAAAGCCGCCAGAACAGCTGTCTGGCGGCTTGAAAATCTCTCCCCGGGCGAAGGGGAGAGATGAGAGCGAGACAGGTGGGGTAGAGCCCTCCTAGTGCCCTAAAAACCAACTTAGGGCACATAGGGTAAGGGCTCCCCAGGTAGCCTGTCTGCTGCTCCGGAAGATTGGAAGCCTCCGCTCAAAAAGCGGAGCAAGATGCCGCGACCACCGCTGCTGCTTTAAAGGAGGTACAATCAATTTAAAAATACAGAGAGCAGCCAGAAGAAGACAGGAGTCCTGGAGGTAATAGTTTGTACTTTAACTCCATTCCTGGGTTTTTAAGATGGAAGAAACAAAGTAACTTAATAAGGAGTGGCAACAAGATGGCGATTGGCAACGGTGGTGTAAAAGAGAAAGTTATTTTTGCTTTGTTACCAGCCCTTTCCTCTGGAAACCTTTGATTTGAAGGATGATTTTTTTCCCTTTTTTTTTCTCTTCTTTGGAATTAAGTTATAGTTTTATAGAAGGAAAAATCTAAATGGCTCTGGACTTCGAAAAGAATTTTCTTTTTTAAGTACAGATCTGGGTTTCCTCTTCCTCTCTTCTTTGTCTTTTTTTTGAAAACATTGAAATGGATTCTAAAATTGAAAAGACTGTAGTGAATAAAAGAACTGAGTACTCCTTTGATCATATTTTAAAGAAACAATCTATGCCTGATTCTTTAACACCTGAGACTTTTTTTAATACCCTGAAACTTATGAAAAAAGAGTTAATTTTAGAATTTAATTCAAAACTTGCTGAGATAGAAAAAAAATGCAGGCTGCTATGGAGAAGATGAATTTACAATTGAGAGCGGATGTGGTGAAAGTTTGCAAAGGATTAGCAGTGAATATGGAAATTTTGGAGAAGGATTTGGAAAAAAATAAGCAAAATATAACAATTTCAGAAGAATATATAACCAAGGTTCAAAATGATATATTAAAATTGGAAAAAGAAGCGATGATCTCTAAATTTCAAGAGATGAAATTTGCTATAAGAGTCAGGGGCTTGAAAGAAAAAAAATTTGAAAATCTGAAAGAAAGAATGACAGAGGCACTGGAGCAGGTGTCTGGATTGTCTAAAGATGAATTGGCTACAAAAATCGATAAAGTATACAGAATTAATTCTTGGTATGCAAAACAAAACCACTTGCCAAGGGATATTGTAATATACTTCACTACCAGAGCTTTGCGAAACAGAATTATACAGGCGACTTATAATAAAAATCTTCAGGCAAATGGTCAAGAAATAAAGATATGGAAAGAAATCCCTGCCAAGATGCTTAAAGATAGAAGAGAATATTCTTTTCTGGTTCAGGAATTAAAAATACAAAATTTACAATATAAATGGAATGTACCAACAGGAGTAACTGTAAAATTCTTGGGAAAAAGATATGGATTAAATACAATAAAGAAAGCTACAGAATTCTACATTAATGTTTTAAAGGCTGATATTTCTAAAATTCCAGTGGAAAAAGGCATGGAAATAAGGGAGGAGGAGAAGGGAAATCCGGATATACGTGATCAAGAGGAAATAATTCCAAAGATTCTAAAAGAGTGGCAGAGCCAGACAGATGTTTATGATGTGGACAAGGAGACGGAGGAATGGGATCAGATGACAGCTGAAGCGACAGATTGGAAATGGCCAAAGGACAGATGGTGTTAAAACTTACAGGATGGTTGGAAAGATGAACAAGATTGTAATCATTTTTTTCTTTTTTTCTTTTCATATGTTGTATTAATATTGTCTATTAATGGTATTATATTTTATTTTTAGATTGTTTTTTAGATATATATTATATATTTTGGAGTTATAAATTTGATATAGAGTATTTCGTTATCATTAATTTGGGGATCTGAAATATTAATATTGTTTATTGATGGTATTTTCATATCAAATATTTTGAAGTTATAAATTGGATATAGTGTAATATTTTGGTATCATTATTTTGAGGATATAGGGATTAAGTTTAAAAATTTAGAGGTATAAAGAGTGGGTTTTTATTCTTTTTATTATTATTATTATATATTTTGGTTACTATTTTTAGTATAGTAGATAATATATATTCTGAGGTGATACCTTAAGGTATAGGAATATTGTTATGAAGGTGTATTTTACGGTTTGAGGTTTAGAGGAAATGTTATATATATAATATTATGCTATTAATAAGTGGGTGGATTTTAACTAAGTTTAAGAGTGTTGAAATATAAGGGGTCAGCCAACCATTATTGATATATATATATATATATATATATATATATATATATATATATATATATATATATATATATATATATATATATATATATATATATATATATATATATATATATATATATATATATATATATATATATATATATATATATATATATATATATATTAAATATTGGAAGTTAATACTTTGGTATATTGTAAAATTATGCTATTAATAATGTTTGAGGTTATGACTAAGTTTAGTGTATGAGGTTCATCTTTGTTTCTTTTTTATTTTGCTTATTTTTGTTCTTCACTTGTTTACTTTCTCTTTAATTTTTAACATTTTGAATAGTTTTAATCTGGAGTTAAAGATGCCGATAAAATGAGGGATCTAAGAAGTTATTTTAATTTAATTTAAATTTATGTTATTGAATACTATGCCCTGTACTTTTTCTGGGAAGTCCGGGGGGGGAGGGAAGGGAGTGGGTTGTGGGCAGGGGGGATGGGGGGGAGAAAATTGATAAAAATGCTTGTACTTTGTACTAATAAAACTTTTTGAATAATAAAAAAGAACATATCAATCACGTGCTCAGGAATGAACCATTATATTAGATAGGGATGCAGCTTCCTGCATATACATACAACAGACAATAATCACACCATGACAGGGGCTGCCCCTGCCCACTTCCCCCACCCGCCTGGACGCCGCCATTTGAGTTCTTTTGCCCTCTGCGCATGCGCAAATCATTCTACATGCACAGAGGGCAAAAGAACTCAAATGGCGGTGTCCAGGCGGGCGGGGGAAGCTGGCAGAGGCAGCCCCGCACCCTGACCACCAACGGCTCCATCGGCTCTGCGACGACCGACAGGTAAGAGCGAACTGGGAGGATTTCACCCCTGATACAAAGACTGTTTACAGGAACTGTGTATGTCTAGTCTAATGAAAAGAAGGACTAGAGGAGACATGATAGTACATTCCCAATTTTTGAGGAGCACCTACAAAGATGATAGCATTAAACTATTTTCCAAAGCACCCAAAAGGCAGGACAAGAAACAATGGTTGGAAACTAACCAAGGAAAGAAGCAACCTAGAACTAAGAAGAAATTGGTGAGAACAATTAACTAGTGGGAACAGCTTCCCTCCAGAAGTTGTAGGTGCTTTGGAGGTTTTTAAGAAAGACTGGACAGCCACTTGTCTGAAATGGTTTCCTGCTTGAGCATGGGGTTGGATTAGAAGACACACAAGCAGAATGAGGGACATCAGTTCCCACTTAACCAGTGGCAAGACATCAGGTCACACCATCCATTATACTATGGACACCAGAGGTGGGTTTCAACAGGTTCTGACCAGTTGGGGAGAACCGGTAGCGGAAATTTTGAGTAGTTCAGAGAACTGGTAGCAGAAATTTTGAGTAGTTCAAAGAACTGGTAAATACCACCTCTGACTGGCCCCGCTCCCATCTATTCTCTTCCTCCTGAGTCCTAGCTGATCGGGAGGAAATGGAGATTTTGCAGTAACCTTCCCCTGGAGTGGACAGGGAATGGAGATTTTACAGTATCTTTCCCCTGCCTTGCCCATCAAGCCACGCCCACCAAGCCACGCCACGCCCACCAAACCACACCCATAGAACTGGTAGTAAAAAAAATTTGAATCCCACCACTGATGGATACTGCCATTATTATAGGTACAGAGCTCCCGGCCCCACTGTTTATTTAATGAACTAATAAAATTCAAAATAAAAAGTATCTCAGTGTTTATATAGAAGGATAAGACATACCGTATCAAGGGAAATGAAAGAAAACCCCACTCTATGACTTTCTCCTACTTACTCAATCCACACTATAGGCACTGCCACCATCTCAGCTGCAGACCTCACCGTCCAATGTTTATTTAAAAAACTAAGAATCTGCAAAATATAAAAGTTCTCTGTGTTTTACATCAATAAGGAAAGAAAACACAAACAGTGACAAGAAAAAAAAATCTATCCACTCTAGATGAAGGACAGCAGAAGTCATTATCTGGGTATTCTCCAGCATCACTTTCTACACATGTATTGGCAGAAAGTACCAAAATTGTACAGAACAGTGGCCCCAGGGGTATATTTGTGATTTTTAGACTTATATAAAAGTCTAAAAAATCACAGATATAACCCTGAGGGCACTGTTTTGCCCCGCTGGACATGAAGCCCTGGAATAACTTCTGGATCCTAAGGGAATAATTTGCTTCTCACTGTAATTATCACAATCCCGATCTCTGTGACCTCTTTTGCTACTCCTCCAGTTGATTACCTTTGGTGGAAACATCAGACTGAAGCAACATGGAAGGGATCTTGCATGAGAAAAGAATAAATGTGGTGAGCGACGCTCTTTGTGCCACATGTCCTGAGCCAGTCTGTGTCTGTGCTCTTGCGTGTCTCTTTTTCTCTTCTTTCCAAATGAAGCTTTGGCTTATCTACGTCAGAATCAGAACAGCACTGCTATTTCCATCTTTTCATCTCCATAAAAGTGAAAGCGCTTTTAATCATTCTAACTTTTCCTGTTGCTCTTCTTTAGAAACGGGAAAGGAACTGATTCAAGCCCATGAATTATGGACCTCCTTCATCTGTTTCTGATGCTGCTAATGTCGCAGCCGGTCTCCGGGAAGCTTAGAATGAAGTGCCCACTCAGTTTGGAGAGCAAAGATGGAAAGAAACAATGGAGCTACTACAGGCCAGGAGACCATCTCGTTAGTATCATCATCAGTGCAACAAGAATATTGCATGTAACATTGACTTTCAATACGGATCCTTCTAGTCTGTCTCAGCTGTAAGTCATTCAGTGGGATATAATTGCATTCCATCCATTTGCAGTTCTAACACTCTTCTTTTCTGCTTTCCTTTTAATTTATTTCTATGTTTCAGATGTATTTCTAATTTTTGTTTCTTCCTTTTTTTGTCCTTTTTTGTGGAAAGAGACTCAAATCCAAATATGTGGCATTAAAAAATTTGAACAAGTTCAGATTTTTTTCGTTCTTCTTATCTAATGCTGAAGTTCATCACTTCATTCTTGATTTTTGTTTACACATATTTATAACTACTCATTTATATGCAATGTTTAATCCTCATAGGAATGGATGACTTTTTTTTTAGAATTGCTTTGCTGAATCACTTATCAAAATTTCTTTTCCTATTATGGTACTTCTCCCTGAATAATTGAATTATTTTGCAAGCCGCTTACTGGACTGATATAAATTAGTACTGCTACGAATAATGATATATTTCTGATTCTTAAAATGGTGAAGGATTATCTCTAGCTCATCTTCTCAATACTCATGAATATTCAGTGGTGATGGGTGACTATCATTTGTTTCTGATTTTCAATTATTATTGGATTAAGACTTAATAGGCTTTGGAGACAATTGGAAATAAAAGTAAGTATTTGGTTGTTGTTGTTGATAATGATGATGATGATGATGATGACGATGATGATGATGATAAAATTAATATTATTTTACAGTAGTTTACCTTTTGATCAGTCAAGAACCATACGCTTCATTTTCACCATTCAAGAGGTCAATAAGAATTCCCAGCTCCTGCACAATCTCACACTTGGCTACAACATCCATGACAACTCTTTGAGCACCATTGGCACTTCAGATGCCTTGCTGGACATGCTCTCTGTTGGAGAAGCCAATGTTCCCAACTACAGCTGTGGAAGGAAGGACAACCTTTTGGCTCTTCTGGATGGAGCTGATAGTGATGTCTCCATCCAGATGTCAACATTAGTAGCCACCTACAAAATCCCACAGGTTTGTGTCTGTGTTTTTCTATCTATTCATATGTTTTATCTGGTAGCAGTAAATTGTAGGGGTAATACAGAAATATGATTTGCATTCTTCTTTTTCTTGCTAAATTTGCTCCTTTTATTCTTTTTTTATATGTGGTCTTGTTAATATTTTCTGTTTCATATTTTGTATGGCTAATGATTATTTAAAGATAAATTACTCTAGTATGAGCTCAAGAATCAATCTTTATTTATTAAAATAAGTTCTTTATACAACCCCCAATATAACCAAGATTTCTTCATTGTGTTTTCAGATAAGCGGTAGAATGTCTTCAGCAGATCTGAGTGATAAAAGTCAATTTCCCTTTTTCTATCGTATGTTCACCAAATTAGGGTTCCATTATCCAAGAATTGTCCAACTGCTCCTCCATTTCAGATGGATCTTGATTGGTCTCTTTGCTTCAGACACAGAGGAGGGAGAGCATTTCTTGAGGACATTTACTCCTATGCTTTTCAGGAATGGAATTTGTGTTGTTATAGCACAGCGATTCTCAACAAATAAACCTATAGAATCCCTCATGAATGTCATCTCTAAGTGGAAACAAGTCAATGTCTTTGTTCACTTCATGGAATATGTTCCCTTTTTGGACAGAATTATCCCTCTCTCTAAATGTTTCTCAGGACCCATTAAAGGGAAACTTTGGATCATCGCAGTCTTGGGGCAATATCAAATGGAAAAGCACGAACTTTTTAAAGATGTCTATAGTGTTTGGACCTTTAATTTTCAGGGGAAAACATGGCTAAATAATCCTGACTATAAACCCAGTCTGTTTGTGGAACACCACTTGGAATATAATACTTTTCACTGTTCTTTTTCAAAGCAGGTCTTTTCTGTCAAGGGCCGGAGAAGGTGCACCCAGAAAGGGCCAGTGGAGACCCAAAACAAAGGGAAGATGATCTTGATCCGAAATGAGCACCATGTTTACGCTCTCATTAAGACTCTGGTCCATGCCTTGAATGTTGCATATTCCTCCAGATCCAGATGGAGAAGGAAGGAGATGGAAAAGAGATTGGGGGCTCCAATGCTGCAGCCATGGCAGGTATGGCGTTCCAATGAGGATCCATCAAATTTAGTTCTGTTTGAAAAGGAATCTAAAGGAGAAGGAGGAGAACCATCTTATCCACCACAGAGGAAATAGATTGTTAGATAATGACATCAATGCAACGAACATGAATTTGGAAAAACTCTGAAGGATTGGGGTGGGGGGATTGGCATGTTCTTGTCCATGTAGTCACAACTTAGCGACTGAACAACAAAAACATATATTTTGTCAATATATGATTGAAATTGTTTGCTGTCCCCTTTATTTTTCACTTTTAAAGATAGTGGAAAAAACTTGTCCTCTCATCTTCAAGTTGGACAACTAAAGAAGAAAGATTCAAATTTGAAAAGAGATAAGAAAGTAAGGTTTCTTTAAAAAAAAATCCTGATTATTTCCATTCCAGTTTCATCCATTTCTGGAGAAGAATGAATTTTGCAATTTTTCCTGGAAGAATCTCTACTTAGACAAAAATGGAGATATTACCGCAGATCCGAACATCATGAGTTGGGTGGTTCTCCCCAACAAAGGTCCCATCACAGTGCAACTGGGAAGTTTTAAAAGAGAGAGACTTATTATCAACCAAAATGCTCTTTCATGGCTAAAGTTGCTCAACAAGGTGGGCAAAATATCGGTATCTCTTCACTGTTTTCAAAACACTTAGGGTTCATTTCAAAGGATCTAAGCCTAGTCACCATGTTGGATGACCTTCCCTGAGAATTATGTGTGGCAAGTATTTTATTTTTTATTTTTTATTTATTTATTTTATTTGTCAAAATGTGTACAAGAAACAGGTATGGTTTAAACATAAACAAAAGCAAAGTAGGTACAGGTAAATTAGGACAATAGGACAGTAGAACAGGGACGGTAGGCATGAGGGTGCGCTTATACACGCCCCTTACAGACCTCTTAGGAATGGGGTGAGGTCGACTGTAGACAGTCTAAGGTTAAAGTTTTTGCGGTTTGGGGAAGAAACCACATAGTCAGGTAGTGCATTCCAGGCATTGATCACTCTGTTGCTGAAGCCGTATTTTCTGCAGTCTAGTTTCGAGCGGTTTACATTGAGTTTGAATCTATTGTGTGTGCATGTAATATTGCGGTTGAAGCTGAAGTATTCATTGAAAGGTAGGACATTGTGGCAGATGATTTTATGAACTACATTTAGATCAGATCGAAGGCGACCCTCATAGAACCCTCATAGAATAGTAGAACCCTCATAGCTTTTTTAGATGGCTTGAGAGGCTTCACTACTATTGAACACAGTATCCTTCAGATGCTATAATATGGAACACTATTTTAAAATGATTCAGCCTTGTCCATCATGGGATGCTGGGTGACTATATTTTAGGATACTGATCATGACCCTTTCCTGTCCCCTCTGCAATTTAGTTTCTCCATGAAACTGGTGAAGTCCTCAAGTGCTGGGGATTGTAATGCTGATAGCCTCAATTCTTCTTGTTCCTTATCCTCAAATAGCAAACAAGAAGGCAATTTCTATTAGCCAGTGCCCAAGTTCAGGTTAGAACAGAATCTGATCAAATTGAATCAAGACTAGACAGATGGCCTCTGGGTCCCAATAAGCTTTGGAATTTGAATTGAGGTTGTCCGTCAGCTCTGAACCCTGACAGTTGTCCTGGTTGGGGACAGACACTCCTGAAAGGGAAGGTCTATATTCTGTGATGTTTTAAAGCAGTCCAGACCTTGCCAGAGTTTTTCAGGCATCACTTTCACCCCATTGGGATAATACAATAGGCCTTCTGCTCCTAGAAAGGAGATCCCAGACTTTCAGACTAAATGAAATCATAGTAGTTGGGCTGATATGAGATCACGCCCTGACCCAGGAAGCTGAATCTCTGAAACATTGATCTAAAGAAAAGTCCTCCTTTATATCAGAATTAATGAATGATAAATTGAAAAACAAATGCTACTTAGATTCGGCTTGAAAGAGGGTCCTTCATCTGAAATGCTTTGAATGCAATTGCTTATCTTGATTGTTAGCTTGTGATAGTGCAGTGGTTAGAGTGCGCTACTTCAGCTGCCTGCAATTTAGCAGTTCGAATCTCACCAGGCTCAAGGTTGACTCAGCCTTCCATCCTTCCGAGGTTGGTAAAATGAGGACCCAGATTGTTGGGGGCAAGATGCTGACTTTGTAAACCGCTTAGAGAGGGCTGTAAAAGCACTATGAAGCGGTATATAAGTCTAAGTGCTATTGCTACCTTAAGTCCCCATCGGCAAAAGAAGCCTCCAAATTTAAGTAATAATAAATATGAGTCTATCTTTCCATGCTAGTTAATGTCAGCTAATTGTAGTTCTTCAAAAGAAAGGACCTTGTCTTGGATACCTGGGCCTTAGAAATATCCCTTTCTGACATAGGGTTCATTCTCATAAATCATGTGCTGCAGCAAAAGATGTCTGACTCATCCCTTTTGAGAGGCACATTCTCAATAAATATACAAATAAATAAATGACACCTTGTTTAAGGTTTACACTCTTAATTTGTAACAATCTGGGTCCTCATTATACCCACCTCGGAAGGATGGAAGGCTGAGTCAACCTTGAGCCGATGAGATTTGAACCACTGACCTGCGGATCACAGTCAGCTAAAGTGGCCTGCAGTACCCCACTCTAACCGCTGACCCACTTCAGCTCGGTTAATCCTTCTCCAAATGCTAAAGGAAATGGAGTCTGGCTTCCCAGCATGCACTTGTTTTGAAAGTATGGGCTGATGGGTAAAAAGGTTGGGTCAGCTTCAAACAATATACTTGGTAATTGTCTCTCTGGCCACTAGATGGAGCCAGAGCACAACAACAGCCTATAAAAATCATATGTTGGGGCATATTTGTCCCTCCGGCCACTAGATGGGGCTAGAGAGCAACAACAGTATATAAAACTTATATGCTGGGGCATGACAAATAGATTGTAATATTTTCAAATACAAATATATGAAGAATAGAGAAATGCAAGTTAATACAGTTATGAGGAGGAATCCACTAGTTGTCACTTTATGCTTAAATCTTTTCTCAGTTTCATCCCTCTAGATGTGATCAAATAGAAAATCTGTTATTGCAATGTGATACACCAAAAGCAAAAAGGGGGGGGTAAATGAAGAATGTGCAACTGGTTGTATCTCATTCCACAATCTGGAATGAGTTAGAGATTTCATATTTACTAAGTGAAGACCAGAAACTACTTGGCTAATGTTTATGTTGATTTCCATTTTCCATGGAAGCTAAGTCCTAACGTATTTTCTTTGTCATTCCTTATTATTCTGTATAGTCTCTGCCCCAGTCCAAATGTGTGGAAAATTGTCCTCCTGGATTTGTCAAACGTGCTCGGGAAGAAGAACCAGTTTGCTGCTATGACTGCGTCCCTTGTCCGGAAAGGACCATCTCTACTCAGGAAGGTGAGTAACTCTGCAGGGAAGGATACTGGATTTGATCAATGTGCATAATATTAATAATACAATTATGCTTGACTATCTTCAACATGTCAAATTTCTTCCATAATTTGAGATTTAAGAAAAGTATGTTGAATGATGAGTAGGAAGTGGTAGAAAGGCATGATGAATTGGACAAGATTACTCTTGCAGGTGGAAATTTATTTATTTATTTATTTATTCATTCATTCATTCATTCATTCATTCATTCATTCATTCATTCATTCATTCATTCATTCATTCATTCATTCATTTATTTATTTATTTATTTATTTATTTATTTATTTATTTATTTATTTATTTATTTATTTATTTATTTATTTATTTATTTATTTATAGGTTCTTCTATGCCGCCCTACTCCCTAAGGACTCAGGGCGGCGTACAACATTTTAAAAGAGCACTAAACACTAAACATTTATTTAAAAACAATTTAAAAACATTAAAAAAGTTTAAAAAAACGTTCAACAACATACATACTGGGGGAGATCTCAGGGTAAAAACTAGTCTCAAAACCCTGCCTGCAGGAAGAGCCATGTCTTGACAGCTTTCCAGAAGGCCAGCAGGGTGGGGATAATTCGTATCTCTGGCTGAAGTTGGTTCCAGAGCATGGGGCCCTCCACAGAGAAGGCCGTCCCCCTAGGTCCCGCCAGCCGACATTGTTTGGCTGACAGGACCTGGAGGAGACCCACTCTGTGGGCCCTAACCTGTCGGAGGGAAGTATGAGGCAGATTGCGGTCCCGGAGGTAACCTGGTCCTAAGCCATGTAGGGCTTTAAAGAAATCTCTTTTACTTGTCAGTTTGGAAGTGTCCCTCATGTTTGCTTTCTTAGAAACATATGAATTTTTTGATTGTTGAGGAATGGTATCAGGTCAATCGATGTTGGTCACCCAAGCCATTTTTACATTACAGGCCAAAGAATAGAATAGAATATTTTCTTGGCCAAGCGTGATTGGACACACAAGGAATTTGTCTCTGGTGCAACAACTCTCACTGTGCTCCACATGAGATGGTTCCACATGGGGTTGCTCTTAAAGAGCAGCTGGAATAGTCCAGAATGCAATAGTATGCAAATGTTTGGTTTTCCTATATTTTATCATATCATAATGCTGAAGTGTGAGCTGGACAGACTCCCAGTTTCTTTCCAATTGTAGTGTAATTCACTTGTAAAGCCCTACTTTGGATTTTGTTGTTGTTAGTGGCGAAGTCATGTCCGACCCATCGCGACCCCATGGACAACATCCCTCCAGGCCTTCCTTTCCTCTACCATCCTCTGGAGTCCATTTAAGCTCATGCCGACTGCTTCAGTGCCTCCATCCAGCCACCTCATTCTCTGCCGTCCCCTTCTTCTTTTGCCCTCAATCTTACTCAGCATTTGGCTCTTCTCCAATGAGTCCTTCCTTCTCATTTGGTGGCCAAAGTATTTGAGTTTCATCTTCAGGATCTGGCCTTCTAAAGACCAGTCAGGGTTGATCTCCTCTAGGACTGACCGGTTTGATCGCCTTGCAGTCCAAGGGACTCACAGGAGTCTTCTCCAGCACCATAGTTCAAATGCCTCAATTCTTTGGCGCTCAGCCTTTCTTATGGTCCAACTTTCACAGCCATACATTGCAACTATGCAACTACTTTGCATAGGGCTAGGGTATCAGTGGGACCTCCTCTCCCTCAAGTTATCTGCTTTTCCCACCAGAGCAGATATAATAGATATGTTCCAGATGTTGTAGATGTTTTCCTTGGAACCTGCCTTTTTTACTGAAACTTCTGCCCTATTGAACATGCTCCCTTTTGAATTGCAACAGGCACTTCTAAAATTCTGGAGCTCTAGTTATTCTTTCAGAAATTGGGATAAGGCAGGGGTCAGAAACCCACAGCTCTGGAGACGCATGTGGCTCTTTCATTCCTCTGCTGTGGCTCCCTGTCGCTCAAAATATGCGTCACAACTGCTAATGTGTGACACCCGTTGGCATGTGATTTATTGAGCTTTTTGACCCCTGGTACGCCAACCATGGATAAATCCAAGAAAGTTTCAGAAGAAAAACAGAATGTTTAATTCAACTACATATGCTAGTTTTGTGGTCACTCAGGAAATAGTCAGGCACGGGAAGAGTTTTGTGGCTCCCAGTGTTTTCTTTTCGGTGGGAAATGGGTCCAAATGGCTCTTTGAGTGTTTAAGGTTGCCGACCCTTGGAATAAGGGGAGATCAGTGCAGGAGGAAAATGTGGTGGTTTTCATTGGTGAATTGTGGCACCAGTTATTTCACTTTTCTCCTTCCTTTTTTGGGGGGGAGGGGGTTGTTTTTATAGTTGTATATATTGAGGGCTTTTCCTGGGACGTAAAGTACCCAAAGTTTGCTTTAAGATGTTCAGCCAGATAAATGTTTTACATATGTATGCAGGCTGCTATTTACCATTTACTATGGCTTACCTATCTCTCCTTATAAGCTGCCATCCCAAGGTATTTCATGAAATGTGAGAAACTATAGAATAAATATTATTTTCTGTTTTTTCAGATACAGAAAAATGCACTAGGTGCCCAGATGATCAATATCCAACTGAGAACAGAGTCCAATGTATCCCAAAAAGAATAACATTCCTGTCATATGAAGAACATCTGGGCATCATTCTGATCTCCTTTACTCTACTCTTGTTCCTAACAACAGGTTTTGTTTTAGCCATATTCCTTAAATACCGAGAAACCCCCATTGTTAAAGCCAATAATCGAGACCTCTCCTACATCCTCCTGATCTCCCTCATGCTCTGCTTTTTGTCCTCCTCTTTATTCATTGGCCGACCAAGGAAAGCTACCTGCCTTCTCCGACAAACTGTGTTCAGCATTGTGTTCTCAATAGCTGTATCTTCTGTGTTGGCCAAAACAATTACTGTGGTGTTGGCATTCCTGGCCTTAAAACCAGGGAATAAAGTCAGAAAATGGTTGAGGAAGAGCTTGGCCAATTTCATCATCCTTTGTGGTTGTTCTGGTCAAATTTTCATCTCTGCCATGTGGTTAATAATTTCTCCTCCATTCCCTGACTCTGACCTGCACTCCCAGCCTGGAGAGATCATCCTTCAATGCAACGAAAGTTCTGTCACCATGTTTTATGTTGTCCTTGGCTACATGGGCTTTCTGGCTGCCACTTGCTTCACAGTGGCTTTCCTGGCCAGGAACCTTCCTGGCACCTTCAATGAAGCCAAGTTAATCACCTTCAGCATGCTGGTTTTCTGCAGTGTCTGGATCTCCTTCCTGCCCACCTACCTGAGCACTAAAGGAAAGTCCATGGTGGTTGTGCAGATTTTCTCCATCTTGACCTCCAGTACTGGTTTGCTGGGCTGCATCTTCTTCCCCAAGTGCTACATTATTATCCTGAGACCAGACCTAAACAGAAAAGAACATCTCATAGTTAAAGTAGGGAAGTTAAAGTGAACTTGTTTCTTAGGCTCATAACAATTAATTTTTCATTGCGGTTATTATTGGGCTTGTATGCTTCCTTTGCATCCCTTTGACAATTATGTTTTTTTTTAAAGCAGAAGGAAATAATGAATATTAAGAGTTTAAAATTAATGAAATTAAATTCCAAGCAAATCACCAAAGAGTTAAATAAATGGATTAATAAATAAAGATGTCATGGTAGGAGAAGAGCGAGGAGAACTGGGGGCGAATTTAGGCTTATTTATTTATTTATTTATTTATTTATTTATTTATTTATTTATTTATTTATTTATTTATTTATTTATTTATTTATTTATTTATTTATTTATTTATTTATTTATTTATTTGTTTATTTATTTGTTTTTTTATTTATTTATTTATTTATTTATAATTAAATTTATATACTGCCCTTCTCCAGGGGACTCAGGGCGGTGAACAGCCAAGTAAAAACACAGTATAAACATTAATATATATATACATTTAAAGGAAAATATTAGATGTGGCCCTTATTTCAGACAATACAATTAAAATTTGGTAAAATCTTAAAAACCCCAAAAACTTTTTCACGCCATCCCGGCTTGATAAAAATAGTACTTCTTGAGGGCACGGCGGAAGGTGGCCAGGTCATGAATGGTTCTTAAATCTGGAGGGAGCTGGTTCCAGAGGGTGGGTGCTCCCACAGAGAAGGCCCTCCCCCTGGGTGTCACCAGCCTACACTGCTTGGCTGATGGCACCCCGAGGAGGCCCTCTCTGTGGGAGCGCACTGGTCGATGGGAGGCAGTTTGTGGCAGCAGGCGGTCTTGGAGATACCTAGGTCCAATGCCATGGAGCGCTTTAAAGGTAGTAACAAGCACCTTGAAGCGCACCCGGTAGACCACCGGAAGCAAGTGCAGCTCACGCAGGAGAGGTGTTATATGGGAGCGCCAATTAGCCCCTGAAACCACCCGCGCAGCTGCATTCTGGACCAGCTGGAGCCTCCGGGTGTTCTTCATGGGGAGCCCCATGTAGAGAGCATTACAGTAGTCCAGATGCGACATGACCAGGGCATGAGTGACTGTGCACAGGGAATCCCGATCCAGAAAGGGCCGCAACTGGCATATCAGGCGGACCTGATAAAAGGCTGCCCTGGTCACAGCTGTCAGATGGTCCTCTAAGGACAGCTGTGGATCCAGGAGGACACCCAGATTGCGAGCCCTTTCGGCGTGGGCTAGAGACTCGCCCTCGATAGTCAGAGATGGAATCATCTGACTATATCGAGACGCTGGGAACCACACCCACTCCGTCTTGGAAGGGTTGAGCCTGAGTCAGTTTCTCCCCATCCAGATCCACACAGCTTCCAGGCACTGGGACATCACTTCAAGGGCATCATTGGGGTGGCCTGGGGTGGAAATGTACAGCTGTGTATCATCAGCGTACTGATGGTACTTCACCCCAAAGTCACAGATGATCTCACCCAGCGGCTTCACATAGATGTTGAACAGAAGGGGCAAGAGTATCGACCCCTGGGGCACTCCATATGTGAGAGGCCTCGAGGACGACATCTGCCCCCCTGCCGATACAAACTGCGACCGGTTGGAGATAAAGGAGGAGAACCAACGAAAAACGGTGCCCCCTATCCCTAACTCTTCAGCTTAGAGTCTCTATGTTGCCACAAATTGTGCAAGTGCAACCCCACTTGAATTTTGTTGACCTTTATCTGGTGCAAGTTTAGTACTGAAATTTAGTTGACTAATCCTGCCAACTTCCAGCATTTCGACCCTGACTGGCTGAAAGTTGACTCAGCCTTCTATCCTTCCAAGGTTGATAAAATGAGGACCCGGATTGTAGAGGGAAATATGCTGACAAAGGACTCTGTTCCCTTGAGACCTACGAGTCCCTCTGGGGAGGGCCAGGCAGTGCTCTGGCTGAATGAGCAGGGTGGGCTGGGAGGAGCAAGTGGGAGCTGTCCTAGGGGGCGAATTTTGGAACTGTTGGGCAGAGCGAAGGGAAAGGAGGAGCTGGGATTCTGGCAGAGTAGTGGGGAAGTAAAGGAGACCTTCAGCATCCCTGCTTAGCACCGGAGACACTCCAGGTGTGCTGCCAGCCACTCCGGGAGAATGGCAGTTCTTTGGCCTCTTTAACTCGCTTCTCTTGCGGCTCCTCTGCCTCCTTTCTCTGGCACTTTGTCAGCTACTCATCCACTACTCCACTTTCCCTCTCGTTCCCTCCCTGGCTTTAAGCCCCCCCTCCTCCAACCGCTCTCCTTTACCCACACACAACACACACCCACAAAAACAGCACCCCACAACCAGCCTCCCACCTGTGCCCAACTCCCCTGCCAAACGCCCAGACACAAATGGTCCCAGCCCAAACACTCTGCCACTACCAAACACTGCACACCCTCACCACACACATTTGTCCCTTGCCATGCACAAACCACTTAGAGATGGCTGTAAAGTAGTATGAAGCGGTATATAAGTCTAAGTGCTATTGCTATTGATATCAGGACGACACGGGAAATTACAATTGAGAAAATGTATTGCTGAAACCGATAGCCTTCTGAACTGTAAGTTAACATTATTATGTGAAGTTTATTTATTTATTTATTTATATTTATTTGTTTGTTTGTCAAACTTGTACAAGATAGCAGGTCTAGGTATAAACACAAACATAAACATAAACAAAGTAAGTACAGATAAATGATGACAATAGAACAGTAAGACAGGGACGGTTGGCACAATGGTGCACTTATGCACACCCCTTACAGACCTCTTAGGAATGGGGTGAAGTCGACAGTAGACAGTCTAAGGTTAAAGTTTTGGGGGTTTGGGGAAGAAACCACAGTTAGGTAGTGCATTCCAGGCATTGATCACTCTGTTGCTGAAGTCGTATTTTCTGCAATCAAGTTTGGAGCAGTTTACATTAAGTTTGTATCTATTGTGAGCTTGTGTATTGTTACGGTTGAAGCTGAACTAGCCATTGACAGGTAGACATTGTACCAGATAATTTTATGAACTACATTTAGATCAGATTGAAGGTGATGTAGTTCTAAGTTGTCTAAGCCCAAGATTTCAAGTCTGGTGGAATAAGGTATTTTGTTGCGAGCAGAGGAGTGGAGGACTTTTCTCGTGAAATATTTCTGGACTCTCTCAATTGTATTAATGTCCGATATGCAGTGCGGGTTCCAGACAGGTGAGCGGTATTCGAGAATTGATCTAGCGAATGTTTTGAATGCTCTGGTTAGCAGTGTAATATTGCCAGAGTAGAAGCTACGAAAGATTAGATTGACTACTCTTAGTTCCTATTAACTGAGCTGGGCAAAAATTGGGAATATCAGCAGCGATCCATTCAGATTGAGGGAGTTACCAGGTTCATCCAATTAAAAGGTATTGCCCTGAGCATAGGACTAAATACTTAATATAAAAATGCTCAAAATATTCTAGAATATTCTAGAATATATAAATATTCTAGACTATCTAAATATTCTAGAATATTTAGAACAGCAAAATGAAAAACAAGCTGCACTGAAATGTCTTGATACAAAGATAGCAATCAACAGTATGAATTGGGTTGTTTATTTAAAATTTTGGAAAACATGGGCTTGGGAAATATGAAATTGATATACAGGTCAAAAAAACAGTAATTATCATTAAAGGAGAATATAAGGTTGCTCACTTTCACCTCTGTAATTTATTCTAGCTTTAGAGTGTCTTACTAGAGAAAGAAGACCAGATAAGAGAATAACGTGTGCAGGTGAATATTTGTTGATGATTTGGCTTATATAATAGTTGAAAACCGTGTGTGTGTGTGTGTGTGTGTGTGTGTGTGTGTGTGTGTGTGTGTGTGTATAAACTGATAAAATATAAACAAGAACTAATTGACTAAACTAGTTTATAAATTTAAAAATTATAAGGTATTTAGGTATTATTTGGTCTAATATGACCAAATTTAGGTATTATTTGGTCTAATATGAATTGTATGTTTTTTTAGAATAATTATGTTAAGGTATGTGATGAAATTAAAAAATATATTTATTGTGATGGGGAAAGTTGCAATTATCACTACTTGATAAGTAGTGACTGAGTGATAAAAATTAATGTATTACCTAGAAATATATTTTAACAATGTTTCAAATATTGTTTCAAACAATATCAGTTTTGGAAAAACGATGCGTCTTATAAACAGTGCTTAAAAGATATATCTAGAGTTGTACAGCGGGATAAGAAACCAAGATAATATAAAATTGTCTGGGTAGTAAAGGGAAAATGTTTTACCCAATGTTGGAAATTGAAAACATGAAGAGATATTTCACCATGCATGGTGGATTTGTGAAAAAATTTAAAAAAGGAACAATAAATATGAAAATACAAAAAATAATAATAATTAAAGATTAATACTGTAAAGAAACCAGAATACTTTTTATTGGGACTCATGGACAATGAACCAGAAAAGACCTATATAGTAGTCTTGCTGATTTATAGACAATTGAT
Organism: Diadophis punctatus similis; assembly: GCA_023053685.1. Taxonomy (NCBI): domain Eukaryota; kingdom Metazoa; phylum Chordata; class Lepidosauria; order Squamata; family Dipsadidae; genus Diadophis; species Diadophis punctatus. Next base: position 240,521,424 of record JALIGW010000002.1, on the reverse strand, counting down.
TTGTCGATGGGGTTGAAGGGATTTATATGACATTGAAAAGAGAAGAGGGGTAACAAGCTACTGAAAGGAAGGTTGAAAGTTATTTATTCTTGACCTGTGTTTTCCTTTCTATCTTTCTCACTTTTGTTTCTTGCACTTTTTCTTTTCATCTGAAAAATATTCTTAATAAAATGTATAAATAAGCATCAGAATGTAAGACTTGGACAAATAAGCTTAATTGCAAGGAAGCTGATTCTGGCTAAATAATAGGAAAAACAGATCAAAAGGAAGAGCAGCTTCATAGAATAGAATAGAATAGAATAGAATAGAATAGAATAGAATAGAATAGAATAGAATAGAATAGAATAGAATAGAATAGAATAGAATAGAATTCTTTATTGGTCAAGTGTGATTGGACACACAAGGGATTTGTCTTTAGTGCATATGCTCTCAGTGTACATAAGGAGAATAAAATACATTCATCAAGAATAAAAAGATACAACACTTAGTGATAGTCAGGTAAGAGCCCTGCCGAACTTCTAATGGGCAGAAAGCTTCGGTCCATCCTAGACAGACTGCACCCTAACTATTCTAACCAAAAGGAACAAAACAACTTAGTTCAAACAAGAACATTCAAAATCCGGGACCCTGTGTTCGCTAGGAATTTTGCCCAGGGTCCACTATGGCTATCTGGGGAGATTCTTGAAGTAACAGGCCCTAAATCCTACTGGGTAGTGTTAGAAGATGGTAGAAAATGGCAACGTCACGTAGACCAATTACACAGCCGCCACCCTTTAAATGCTGACTACAGACCTGGCTCTAATGATGATTTCCCTACAGCTAACGCTGATCCTAGGGAGCCAGAGAACTTATCTGAAGTGCCAGAGTCACCGCCCAGCGATAGTTTTGAGTCGGTTCCAGTCAAATCAGCAGCCACACCCAAGCCATTCCAGGAGGTTCCACAGATGGAGCCAGAGAGAGCAAACATGTCCTCTCCACCCAAAGCTAACACCCCGACTGAACTGCGCAGGTCCACTAGAGTTACTCAGCGTCCTGCATACCTAAAAGACTTTGTGTGTAAATGCATTAATTTAAACCAAGGGGGGAGGGATGTTATGTCTTAGGATTTGCATACTAGCAAGATGTTTCCAACCAGGTCCGTTCTTCTGAGCAGGAGCAGAAACAACACTGATTGGTTCCTTCCAGCCTAGGCTCCCTATTTAAACAGAAGCCTATGGCTGGGCTTTTGCTGGAGTTTCACTTGACCTAATAAAGAGCTGTTGTCGCTAAGTCTGCCTCCTGACTCTTCAGTATCGGAACTCAACAGACTTGCCTATCGCCTTAGCTTCCCCCCACCTCTTTCAAACCTTCAGTTGTCCCTTCCAGACCAAACTGTAAATATTAGTGTGCCCCAGGGGCAGGTTGCTTACTTACCTCACTGCCGGAGCCATGCGCACGCATCTCCACGCATGCTCGCTACCTGCGTGCGCCCCCTCACGCGATTTTGCTTCTGCGCATGTGCGGAAGCAAAATTGCACTGAAATCTTGTGAGGGGATGCGCGCATGAGAGATTTTGGTGCAATTTTGCTTCCGTGCATGCGTGGAAGCAAACTTGCGCCAAACTCTCACGAGGGGACGCGTGTGTGAGAGATTGCGGCGTGATTTTGCTTCCGTGCATGCACAGAAGCAAAATCGCCCGAAAATCACCGAAAATCAACGGAAAAAATGGTGACGTGCAGGGTAGACCGGCAGAGAGGGCTCCGGAGCGGTTGCGAAATCCGCCGCTCCCTATCGGAGCTGTGTACTGGGCAGCTCCGGCAGGAACCCACCTCTGGTGTGCCCCCTCCAGATAAGAAATATAATCTCTCGTCAATAGGATACAGATGAACCAAGAACACAGGGACTCCCATCTGCACCTTCAAATTACTTGGAGATCTTTTGGGGAGAGGGGGGCTTTACACAAAGCCTCAGAGATGGAAATGTCAAATGTGTCCCTATCAAGTTCATCCACAACCATAGGAAAGGCTGACAGGTCCCCTTAAGCTAGTTTCTGGGTGGTTGTAGCAAAAAATATGATCACACCATCCACCATGTTGTGGGCATCTCTACCATTTCAATTCTCAAGACATCATGGGCCAACAGTCTATGGAGATTCTCATTCATCCAAGTCATGGTTGTTCCAAAAGTGCTTTTTCAGGAGGCAACTGGACTTTCTTGTGGTTTTTTTTTTTTTTGAAGATGTTTCACTTCTCATCCACAAAGCTTCTTCAGCTCTGTCTGGATGGTGGGGAATGGAAGGATTTATATTCCTGTCCACCATCCAGATAGAGCTGAATAAGCTTCTTGGATGAGAAGCGAAATGTCTTCAAAGAAAAAAACAAGAAAGTCCAGTTGCCTCCTGAAAAGCACTTTTGGGACAACTATGACCTGGATGACTGAGAATCTCCATAGATTTAGCTATACACTTTGGGATGAACACCCTTCAAATGGTGTGGAAGTATGGACTGATTTCTAGAAAAATTGCAGACTACAGGAACCATCATCACTACTCAGATGACCCTGAGGACACAGATAAACCTCCAAGTGTCTCAACGACTCTCTAAAAGGATGCAAATGACCAACTGTCTGCAAGGAATATAAATCCTTCCATTCCCCACCATCCAGACAGAGCTGAAGAAGCTTCTTGAATGAGAAGCGAAACGTCTTCAAGGAAAAAATGAGAAAGTCCATTTGCTTCCTGAAAAATCACTTTTGGGACATCATGGGCCAATGTTTATTTAATAGACAAAGAAACTTCAAAATATAAAGGATTTCATTGTCTTACATGAGTACATTAATACAGAAAGACAACACAAAGATTGCAAAGGAAAATAAAAATAAAAAATTCTATTCATTCTGTAACTTTCTCCCTACTTACCAAACAATACAGTAAACAACCTGCCATTTCCTGCCCATCATTCAACTCTCATCCAAAAATTTATATTTTTAGAACAGATGGAAAATGAAATTTCATTTTTTTAAACCCTCCCTTTTTTATGGGCCTGTAGTCTTTATTCGGAGTAGTGTCAGGGTGACTGGATGGAGCTGAGCATTTACTGGTCGGATGCCCTTCCTGATGCTTACATGGAGTTCACAGCAGATATATTTTATTTGTGCTCTAGGAGAGAAACATCTGCTGCTACCTAATATTGAACTCTCAACTTTCCGAGAGGCGAGTGTCTTCATCACTAGGCCACCACACCACTCAGATTGAAATTTCACTTTAGGCACAAGGAATTCTAAAAATCAGTCCAATTTAGAACTTCTTATAGAAAATCACAAAGGACTCTATTCGTAAGTAGCAAGGTTCTACATTTAGGCAAGAAAAACAAAATGCACAGGTACAGTATATGCGGTACCTTGCTCAACAGTAGTAACTGTGAGAGGGACCTTGGAGTTCTAGTGGACAACCATTTAAATATGAGCCAGCAGTGTATAGCAGCTGCCAAAAAAACCAACACAGTTCTAGGCTGCATTAACAGAGGGATAGAATCAAGAATCACATGGTGTTAATACCACTTTATAATGCCTTGGTAAGGCCACACTTGGAATACTGCATTCAGTTTTGGTCACCACAATGTAAAAAGGATGTTGAGACTCTAGAAAGAGTGCAGAGAAGAGCAACAAAGATGATTAGGGGACTGGAGGCTAAAACATATGAAGAATGGTTGCAGGAACTGGGTATGTCTAGTTTAATGAAAAGAAGGACTAGGCCAGTGGTGGGTTCCTACTGGTGTGGTCCACTCTATCGCACTGGTAGTGATGGGCTGGTGACATCATCAAGAGGCTACCGACCCCATGCGGTCGGTTGCCGGTGCCTAGGAGCCGCCATCATTTTCTTGAATTTTCCGATACCTTTTTGCTTCTGCGCAAGCGCAGAAGCAAAATCACACCGAAATCTCAACAGGGGATGCATGCGCGCGTGAGATTTCAGTGAGATTTCGCTTCCGCGCAGAAGCAGAAGCAAAAAATAGCCAAAATCGTGTGCACGTGCGCGTCCGCTCATGGGATTTCACCGCGATTTTGCTTCCGCGCATGAGCAGAAGCAAAATCACGCGAGGGGGCGCACGTGCGTAGCGAGCGAGCGCATGCACGAAATGTGGTGATGCGAACGCACGTGCGCACAAAACATGGTGATGCGCGCGCAGTGCACCGGTAGCAAGGTAAGTGAGCAACCCACCCTTGGATTAGGGGAGACATAATAGCAGTGTTCCAATATCTCAGCGGTTGCCACAAAGAAGAGGGAGTAAAACTATTCTCCAAAACACCTGAAGGCAGGACAAGAAGCAATGGGTGGAAACTAATCAAGCAGAGAAGCAACTGAGAACTAAGGAGAAATTTCCTGACAGTTAGAACAATTAATCAGTGGAACTGCTTGCCTCCAGAAGTTGTGAATGCTCCAACATTGGAAGTTTTAAAGAAGATGTTGGATAAACATTTGTCTGAAGTGGTGTAGGGTTTCCTGCCTAAGCAGGGGGTTGGGCTAGAAGACCTCCAAGGTCCCTTCCAACTCTGTTATTCTATTCTATTCTATTCTATTCTATTCTATTCTATTCTATTCTATTCTATTCTATTCTATTCTATTTTATTCTATTCTTAACAATCATTTCAAGGGTACTGATTGCTTCCTTGATATTACAAGACAGGCAGCGCTAGAGATAAAGGTTATCAACCAAGAGTGGCATCAAACTCCATAGCTCTAGGTTACCTTTCCCAACAGTCTCTGAAGACAAGAGGCCATGTTGAAAGACAGATATTGAATTATCTACTTCAGCTTCACTTTCTGGACATGTCCTGACAAGAAGGACCACAATCACTACAGAACAATGCCCCCAGGGTATATCTGTGATTTCTCTATAGCATGTTTTTTCTGCAGTTACTCCTCTGCAAATGGAGCCCTTGAAGAAGTTCAGGATTCCCAGAAGAGAAGTTGTGTCTTGCTGTAATTTTCACCAACCTAGTCTTTGAGATCTCTTCTGCTACTATTCCAGTGATTGCTTCGATGTAAACATCTGACTGAAGCCATAAGGAGGGGATCTTGTGTCAGAAAAGGATAAATGCCACGGGTAACACTCTCTTTGGAACAAGTTTTGGGACAGGTAGGAGCTGTGCTCTTGAATGTACTTTCTCTCCTTGCCAGGTTTGTCTCTGTCTGATTCAGGAAAGCCACTGGCATTTTTCTCTTGTGAGAGTTCTTTGAATTCTTATTTAGAAACAGCAAAGGGATTGATTCATCTCCATGTATTATGGAACTCCTCCTTGTGCTTCTGATGCTGCTAGTGTCCCTACCAGGCTCAGGGAACCTAAGAATCAAGTGCCCGCTGAGTTTGGAACATCAGGATGGAAAAAAATCATGGAGTTATTACAGACCAGGAGACCATCTCATTAGTATAGTCCTCACTGCAACAGAAATATCACATACAATATTGCTTTTCAACAAGGCTCCTTATAATCAGTCTGACTCGTAAGTCATACAGTGTGGCGAATGTGTGAATTCTCTCCATTTGGAGCTCTAACACTGTTTTTCATTTCTTCTTACCGGGTATTTCATTTGCTCCTATATTGCAAGACCTGTTCATTTTGATCTCTATGACTTCTTCCCTTTGTCTTATTTTGTGAAAGGGACTCAAATCCAAAAAATGGGGCAGAAAGAAAACACGAAAGAAGTCCACATTATTTTCTTCTGCAGTCCAATGCTGAATTCATGACTTTTGTTTCCATAGTTTTCTAAGCACTCAATGATATTCAGTTTGTGAGCCCCTATAGGAATAGACGATTTATTTTTAGAATGGCTTTTCTGGGTCACATATCAAAAATCCTCTTCCATTTATGATAGCTTTGTTTGAATGATTGAATTATTTCGCAATGGTTCCTGGGCTGAGGAAAATTGGTACTACTACATATTATGGTGGATTTGTGATTCTTAACTCTGATGGGGAACTATCTCCATCTTCTCTTACCAACAGTCATTAAAATTAATTTTTTTCTCCAAAAAGTTTTTTATTTTTCTCCACAACTTCATATACAACTCAATATACATATACCTTAAAATATTACAATAAAATGCATAGTTATGCATTTTTTTCAATGATTCAAAAGTCAATATCTTATTCTGCACTTACTGTATATTATCAATCATCAGTCAGTTCTACTTTTTCCATTACACTCTCCTCTCTCTATCTCCATCTCCTCCTCCTACTTTCTTACTCCTTCACTCCCCTTCTACCTCTCTCTACTCCTTCTCTTCCTCCTCCTTCTACTTCCTCTTTCACCCTCTTTGCCTTTCCCTGAGTACTCTTTATACTAACTCATCTCACATTTAACAGACTGATGGTATATTCTCAAATCTTAAGCTAACAATGTCTCTTCTAAAAAAATATTTATTACTATATCATTTCTTTGTATATAATACTTTATTCTAGGTATATGCTGCTAATTAAAATTAAATTTTGATGTGTGGCAATAGTTTGCCACTGGTTTTGGATCAATATTGGCTTAAGATTCAATAGGTTTGTGGAAAAAGATAATGTATTAAATACAGTAGAAAGAAATATTTTGTTATTGCTGTTGATGATGCTGATATTAACATGAACTTTTTTTTTACACTAGTGTGCCTTATGATAAGTTAAGAATAGCGTACTTTATTTTCAATATTCAAGTTATCAACAAAACTCCCCAGCTCTTGCACAATTTGACACTTGGCTACAACATCCATGACAACTATTTGAACATGCTTGGCAGTTCAGATGCCTTGCTGGACATACTCTCTACTGGAGAAGCCAATGTTCCCAACTACAGCTGTGGAAGGAAAGACAATCTGTTGACTCTGGTTGATGGAGCTGCAAGGGACATCTCTATCCAGATGACAACATTAGTCGGCCTATACAAAGTCTCACAGGTTTGTGTGTTTATTTCTTTATTTGGTAAATTGAGTAGAGTGGTAGTGGGTGAGTGATAGATCCAACCATATCTTGTCCATGGAATTTTAGGTATCATAGCCAAAGATTAGGAGCCACAGTGAGGAGGGAGCAAGGATCAAAACAGACAAATCCTCTCATAAAATCATCCTTATTGCTTTGGGGGCTTCTACTACAGACTTGTGAAGTGAGCAGAAGCTTTGTGTTCAATTAAAAGGATCTTATGGGCAACTGGAAGTTAAGCAGTGATGGAAAGCTCGTTTCCATATGAACTTAGACAAAGTAATGAAAATTTCAATTTCCATATTCATGAAAAAAATCCAAATGGATTATTTATTTATTATTTATTTATTTATTAGGTTCTTCTATGCCGCCCTACTCCCTAAGGACTTATCTTATCTACTGTTGATAAAACATATACTGTATGTCTTTTACTGTATTATCTTATCACTTTTTCAGATTAGTCTTGAAATTGCTTCAGAGGCTCTGAGTGAAAAAAGTCAGTTTCCTTTTTTCCATCGGACATTCCCCAAACAAGGTTTTCAGTACCCAGGAATTGTCCGAATTCTCCTCTATTTCAGATGGAACCTGATAGGCCTCTTTGCTTCAGATACAGAGAAAGGAGAGAATTTCATGAAAACTTTTACTCCTGTGCTTGTGAGAAATGGAATTTGTGTTGTTATATCACAACAATTCTCAACAACTACCCCCACAAAATCCTTCAGGGAAGCCATGTCTAAGTGGAGACAGGTCAATGTCTTTGTTCATTTTGCAGAATATGACCCCATTTGGGACCGAATCCTTCCTTTCCATTTAACCCTTGAAGGTCTGCCAGGACCCATCGAAGGGAAAGTCTGGATCATGACAGGTTTGGGAATGTATGAAATAGAAAAGCACAGACTTCTCAAATACATCCATAGCATTTGGAACTTTTCTTTTCTGTCAAAGGAAAGGCCAAAAGATGATGCCTTTGAACCCTTTTTCTTTCTAAACCCACAATTTGAAGATCAGTCTTTTGAATGTTCGCTTTCAAAGCACGTCTTTTCTGTCAAAAGTCGGAGACGATGCACTGAGAAATCACCACTGGGGATCCAAAAGGAAGGGAGCAATTTCCAGATCCCAAATGATGAACTATATTACAGTTTTGTTAAGACTCTGGTCCATGCCTTGAATGCTGCGTATTCCTCCAAATCCAGGAGGAAAAGGAAAGAAGGGGAAGAGAGCTCGGACACTCCAGTACTACAACCGTGGCAGGTACACAATCCTGAGAAGGCTCCATAAAACCTAGTTACTTTTGAGAATTCAAAGGAAAAGCAAGAGAATCTTCTCAACCTACTTGTGCTACAGAAGGACAACAGATTTGGCCAATCACTTGGGAGGATAATTTTCCAAACAGCCTATACTAAAAAAGATAAATTTTGATATTAACCACTGCTAATTTTAAAAAGGATGTATGCATTTTAAAATAAATGCCAATGTCAGGGTTCCAAGTAACACCCCCAACGAAAGAAGACTCCAAGGCTTCAAGTTCCTCAAAGTTCCATTTTATTAGAGATGTCATATTGGCACATCTGGGAAAACCCGAATCTGAAAGCTTCCAGGTTTTCCCCACACAAAAGAAAGTTCAAGTCGCTTCCCCTGCACCCACATGTCCATCACATGGTCCAATCAAGGCACCGTCCCAACTGGAGATGCCTCCCAGTCACACCCCTCCAGGTGCAGGGCAGAGTGTCCTTGACTCTTGGAGAAAGGAATGTTATTATGACTATATATCTCCCCTGCTCCATACAACCCCCCCTCCCAGTTTCCCACAGCACTAAATGTGGCAGGCCTGAAGATCCAATGCCCAGGTTGGCTTCCAGGCCTCACAGCCAGTATGTATAGATATGGATGGATGTGGTTAGCATCATAGAATTTTACATTTATAAATCTGAAGGAGACCCTGAGACCACCTAGCCCAACCCCTCCTGTCTGCAGGAAACCCAGTTAAAGCTTTCCTGACTGATGAATCCTCTATCTTTGCATAAAGGCAAATTAGTGAAAGGGAAACTGAACTTCTCTGCTTTATTGGTTCAGTTCTAAAATGGTTCCTCCTTCTAGAACGTTTTCCTTTCATTCAGCCAGAATCTTCTCTCTTGTGACTGAATTCATGTTACCATACCTGACACCCTGGAATAACAGTGAGAAAATATTAAGCTTCTGTTTAACATCTTTCAGTTATTCAGTTATTGGAAGAGTGGTTGTATCTTCCCTTTTCCAACTGAATATTTCATAAGTTGGAAAAGCTGCTCTCAGACTTGTTATTATCTGCTGCCATAGAGCAATGTAGCTCCTCTCCTTGTGGTCTTTCCTGAAGGCAAAGAGCAGGCCTTTTGATCTCTTCCTTGGCCTCTTCACTTTTCCTTAAACCTGATTCAGGGTTTGTGCAATGCTTCTCCTCCAAGCATGGTGCCTCCAGAGCAGTGGTCCCCAACCTTTCTAATGCCGCGAGCCCTTACTATAGTTCCTCATGTTGTCGTGACCCCCAACCATAAAATTATTTTCATTGCTACTTCATAACTGTAATTTTGCTACTGTTATGAATCGTAATGTAAATAATATGCAGGATGTATTTTCATTGTTACAAATTGAACATAATTAAAGCATAGCGATTAATCACAAAAACAATATGTAATTATGCCAGATCAGAAATTCTCGGGCCAGTCTTTGCAAGAGCTCAAGGAATATCATCTTCCACTGGATCCGACCCAGCTGTCCTCCTTCCTGCCATCGTGCGCTGTGAAACTTAAGTGGTCGTTGGCTGGCCGTTCCCTCCCGTGACTCCCTTTCCCTTCGACACCAGCGGGAAGAAACTGCCACTGTGAGCAGGAGACAGGGGCGGCCACAGATGTCTTAAGCACCGCCTTGTACTCTCTAGCGCGCAATCTTGCAACGCCCCGCCCCTTAGCTCGGCCACCAGGCATCACAAACGCCTCTCACCGAATGGCACCTCTCCCGACCAATCGGAGGGCTCAAGCAAGTTGAGCCGATATGGCCAGGCTTGTGGCAGTGGGGGGGGAGCTGAGGATGCCAGGGCGACCCCTGGGAAATGGTCATTCGACCCCCAAAGGGGTCCCGAGCCCCCAGGTTGGGAACCACTGCTCCAGAGGAACTGTATGTGAGTTGCTATCTCTCAAAACCAGAATATTCATGTCCTGATATTTTTATGGATGCATTTATCTTCTTTGCACGAGCATCTTACTGAGGATTCAAATTTGATTTGCCAACAACTACTATTTCAAGATCATTTTCACAAGTATACTAACCAAATTTGGTATCCCTTGTCCCTCTTCCAGCGTACCATTAAAGTACTATAGTTTATCAAGTCCATGTTGCTAAAGCTCAGATATTTTTCTACTGCATTTTCCTGATGCACGTCTCCCTATGAGGAAATCATAAATATTTTTCTGTAAACCTGGTATCGTTTGAATGAGATGAAATTAGCTTTTCTAAGAATTTGTATAAATCTTGCATCAAACAGATTTATCAATTCTACTGTACTAATGGCGATATAGAAAAATTGATGACCAAGAACTAAGGAGTTATTATTAATCCTAATTCCCCATTTTTATGAGAAAGGTTAAAAATATTAAACATTATTCCAGTACAGTTTTAACAAAGTTTTTATCCACTTAATTGTCATACCATCCAGCCCTCATTAACTAGGTTCTAATAATCACTAATCATCACATTATGAAATAGTTTTTTTAAATAATTTTCTGAAATTAGGTTATTTCTCCAGCATTCATACAATCGATTAAGAAATATAATGATATGTGGGAAAAAGAGATGGTGCATAGAGAATGATTAGATAGGAGGGACTAAGCCTGCAGTTGCATAATGGGCAGAGAAAGAAAATCAGAAAGATACTGAAAAAAATTGCTACGAGATTTATATTTACAGACTTGCAAGATTCTCTCAGTGTAGCCTTCAAAAAAGTAGAATTAGCTCATCTGCTCTTGTTTCCCATCTGGTCTATTAGAGAGAAGTTTAGACTGGCAATTTTCATCTTGAAAATCCATGTTTTTGGATAATCACCAAATGAGATTACGAATAATCTCTTTTTACTATTGTTCAATTTATTTGACACCTGCTCTACAATGTTCCCTATACATGACCAGTTGTGCCAATTACTTTTTGTTAATATAAATTCTGTCAATATATTGACGGAGAAATTTTGCTGAACCTTTTTCCTTCACTTACGAAGATAGCGGTGACACTTTTTCTCCTTATTAAGCATACTTTGAAGCTAGAGAACAATATTTGCAAGTCGTACAACTGTAGAAGAAAGAATCAAATGTGAAAAGATCACGTGAGATAAGAAACCAAGGTTTCTGCCTTTAAAATTCCTGGATGTTTCCATTCTAGTTTCATCCCTTTCTGGAGAAGAATGAGTTTTGCAATCTTTCCCAATTTGAACTCTACATGGACCAAAATGGAGAGATAGCAGCAGATCTGGCCATCACAAGCATGTTCATTGTCCCCAAAGAGGATCCCACTGAAAGCCTACTGGGGGTATTTAAAGGGCAGACAGTTTTTTTCTTCAGAAGTGCTGTGTCAAAGCTCCGGTCGCTCAACAAAGTGGGTGAAATTTTGGCGTCTTATCTCTGTTTTTCAAAGCCTTAGAACCGAATTCAAGTGGGCTAAGCCCACAATTACCATGATGGGTGACTTCACTGAGAATTGAATGTGAGGAATAGGAACCTTATGATTACTGCTTGGGAGGGTTCAGTACTATTCACAAAATTATTCTTCCGATGCTATAATATGGAACACAGTTTTAAGCTGATTCAGACACATTCAATATTGGATTCTTCTTTAGGATGCAGACCATGGCTCTCTTGTGACCCCTCTACAATTCAGTATCGCCATCAAACTAGTGAGACACCCACAAAGGCTGGGAAATGTGTTTCTAATAGCCTCAGATTCGCTTATTCCTTATACTCAAAAAGCAATTCTGTTGTCCGGTGCCTGAATTCCGTTTTGGACTGAATCAGATGAAACTGAATCATGACTGGATGATTCTCTAATCCCATTAGAAAAATAAGTGTAATCTTGTCCTGGTTGTGGAAAGTGTGCCCTGAAAGGGCAAGTCCATAATCTACGATGTTTGTAAACATCCAAGACTTTGCCAGAGTTATCCACGTCTCTCTTTCACCCCACTGGGATAAAGCAACAGACCTTCAATTCTTTTTCCATGGCAGTTGGTGTCACCTAACTGTAGTTCTTCAGCAGAAAATACTCTTTCTTCTTCTTGGGCTTTAGAACTATTTGTTTCTGACACAGGGCTCATACCTATATCCCATGTGCTGCAGCAAAAGATTGTTGACTTACCTTTCTACAGCGACATGTTCTCATGACCTCACCACCATCTCCCTTCAATACAGATATAGAAACTAGACAGTCAATGGTAGAAGAGAATGTTTGTAGCTCAGGGTTGAACTGTGCTGTCTTTGGTGCTTTGTGGTTTTCTTACAAATATTTCATTACCAAACGAGGGAACTGTCAGGGTTCCGACCGATGCCCGAATAGAATAGAATAGAATAGAATAGAATAGAATAGAATAGAATAGAATAGAATAGAATAGAATAGAATAGAATAGAATAGAATAGAATAGAATAGAATAGAATAATTTTATTGGCCAAGTGTGATTCGACACACAAGGAATTTGTCTAGGTGCATATGCTCTAAGTGTACATAAAAGAAAAGATAAGTTCGTCAAGAATCATAAGGTACAACACAATGATAGTCCGGGTACAAATAAGCAATCAAATCATATGAGGAACCAGTCAATATAAATTGTAAGGATACAAGCAACAAAGTTACAGTCATATAGTCATTTGTGGGAAGAGATGGGTGATGGGAACGATGAGAAGATTAATAGTACCGGTAGTGCAGACTTAGTAAATAGTTTGACAGTGTTGAGGGAATTATTTGTTTAGCAGAGTGATGGCGTTCAGGAAAAAACTGTTCTTGTGTCTAGTTGTCTTGGTGTGCAGTGCTCTATAGCGTCCTTTTGAGGGTAGGAGTTGAAACAGTTTATGTCCAGGATGTGAGGGGTCTGTTAATATTTTCCCAGCCCTCTTTTTGACTCGTGCAGTATACAGGCCCTCAATGGAAGGCAGGTTGGTAGCAAATGCTTTTTCTGCAGTTCTAATTATCCTCTGAAGTCTGTGTCCTGAGACTCAAGCCAAGCTTCAAAAGAAATCCAGTTATTTATTAGGAGCTTCATGTCGGCACGAACCAAGTGAAGCCAACTCTGACCTCACTTAATTCGTGCCTTGGCTCTGACCCTGTTTCCCCCTCTCCGCAAGGTGTGTCATCAGTCACATTCCCCAACGAAGCAATTTCGCAGATTGTAGAAGTCACTCCCTCCAGCCACTGTGGGTCCCCCTGGAGATGACCTTGACATTGCCAGCTGGAATGTGCTTTGTTTTGACTGAAATGCAAGTTCCTCGATGCAGCTGCGAGGCTCGGTTCCCCATCCCCCTGCCTATGGCAACTTGAGAGCAGGTCAGGAATGCTTCGTGAGTTGACATTTGGCCTCCCTCACTTTCCGAAGGCAGCCTGTGCAAAGCAAAAACAGTTTGAGTACAGGTATAGATTTTAGGGGTGTGACCCCGCCCCCCGGTTTGGCTGCCTCGATGAATCCTCTTGCTAGGTTTTTGTCCATGTATTTCTTGCATTTCCCAGAATGTCATGGTGTAAAGTTTGGGTTTGGGTAGTTTTGCCCCGGGGATGATTTCGATTGCACAGTCTGTCTCATGGTGGGGGGGGGGTATGACATTGCACTCTGCCTCACTGAACACTTCCGCAAGGTCCTGATATTCTTTGGGAATCTGTTTGACCTCTGGGGTTTTGTCGAAGGTAGCCGCCAATTGTTCTGGTGCAGTAAGTGCACCAGTAAGTCCTAAGTGCAGTAAGTTCCTTAGCCTAGCAACCACAAGGTTTGGTGAAATAAATAAATATTTTTTTTAAAAAAAAAATGTGCCCTTCTAAGTTGAGAGCACCAATTTGTAAGGAATGGGTTGTTTTTTTTCCGTTTTTTGTATCTTAACTAGAAGTTCATTTTTGATTATGTTCAAAGGAGAGCACTTTTGCAATGTTTCATGCATTCCAGAACAAAACTTTTCCAAACCTACTGGTCAGCAGTTTCCTTCTTCGTCACATTTATACATATTTTAATAAATGGAATAGAGTCAAATTTTAATGTATATTATTTAGAATAAATTTTATTCCAAAATTTAATATGAATATATCACCAAAATTTAAAATCGTGGATATATGAAGAATGGAGGCCATTAGCAGAAGCACACTGGGTTTCATTTAATACTTAAATCTTTTTTTCAATTCCATCCTTCCAGACTTCATTAAATAGAAAAAGACTGTATTGCAATGTGATATAGTTAGAGATTTCACATTTACCTAAGTAAACCCTAGAGCCGTGATGGCGAACCTATGGCACGCGTGCCACAGGTGGCACGCGGAGCCATATCTGCTGGCACGCGAGCTGTTGCCCTAGCTCAGCTCCAGCGTGCATGTGGGTGCCTGCCAGCTGATTTTTGGCTCGCATGGAGGCTCTGGGAGGGCGTTTTTGGCCTCCGGAGGGCCTCCAGCGGTGCAGGGGAGGGAGTTTTTGCCCTCCCCAAGCTCCAAGAAAGCCTCTGGAGCCTGAGGAGGGCAAAAAATGGGCCTATCGGGCCCACCAGAAGTCAGGAAATGGGGGCGCGTGGGGGGCATTGAATATGGGTGTGGGCACGCGCATGCGTGCGATAGCGCGCGCATGTACTATTTCGGCACCCGAGGGAAAAAAGGTTCGCCATCACTGCCCTAGAGACTACTTGGTGAATTGTCAGTATGCCTCCATTTTAAATGAATAGTAGTCCTAACATATTTTCTTTGTCATTCCTTGTTTTGTTTTATTTTTCTTAGCCTCTTCCTCAATCCATTTGTGTGGAAAAATGTCACCCTGGATTTGTCAAGCGGGCTCGAGAAGGAGAGCCAGTTTGCTGCTATGACTGCATTCCTTGTCCAGAGGGGACCATCTCCACTCAGAAAGGTGGGCAACAACAGAGGGAATGATTCTGGATTTATCCAGAGCATTTTGATCAATATGCTTTTAAAAGCATGGTTATCAATTATTGTCCTAAGAAAGTATTGCTCGAAAGGTAAAAGGATATAATATTAAAGAAATGTTGCTTTTTGATTTTCTCAGATATGGCAAAATGCACCAAGTGTCCAGATGATAAATATCCAAATGAAGACCGAATCCAATGCATCCCCAAAGTTCTAACCTTTCTTTCTTATAAAGAATATCTGGGCATAATCTTGGTCTCTTTTGCTCTACTTTTGTTCCTAACCACAGACCTTGTTTTCTTCATATTCATTAAATATCGAGAAACACCCATTGTCAAAGCCAACAACCGGGATCTCTCCTACATCCTCCTAGGGTCCCTCCTGCTTTGCTTCTTGTCCTCTTTTCTCTTCATTGGACAACCACGGAAAGTCTCCTGTCTTCTCCGACAAATGGTGTTCAGCATCATCTTCTCAGTTGCTGTTTCTTCTCTCTTGGCCAAAACCATCATGGTGGTGCTGGCTTTTCTGGCCACAAAGCCAGGCAACCAAGTGAAGAGATGGTTGGGAAAGAGCTTGGCCAATTCCATCATCCTTTCTTGTTCTGCTGTTCAAATTATCACCTGCTCTACCTGGCTAGCAGTTTCTCCTCCATTCCCTGACTCTGATTTCCACTCTCAGCCTGGAGAGATCATCCTGCAATGCAACGAAGGCTCTGTTGTCATGTTTTACATCACCCTTAGCTACATGGGCTTCCTTGCTGCCATCTGCTTCATGGTGGCTTTTCTAGCCAGGAATCTCCCTGGGGCTTTCAATGAAGCCAAGCTGATCACCTTCAGCATGCTGGTCTTCTGCACTGTCTGGGTGACATTTGTGCCCACCTACCTGAGCACCAAAGGGAAATACATGGTGACTGTTCAGGTCTTCTCCATCTTGGCCTCCAGTGCTGGATTGCTGGTCTGCATCTTCATCCCCAAGTGCTACATTATCATTGTGAGGCCAGACTTGAATACAAGGGAGCAGCTTACGACCAGAAGAAATGTAGAAATGTGAAACAGGAATTTTGACTCTCAATACTAGAAAATGGGCCAAGCTGTTTTGCACACTTGAGTTGGACAATGATTTTGCTTGAAAAAAATTAAAGGGCGGTCAGACAATGTATCATCCATACTTACCCAGTTGAATTACAAAATAGCCCCCATTCTCTTTTGAACAGTTGATGTATCATGTCTGTCCTCTGTCCTTAGATTACCTGATGGAGCCCTGAAATGCCCCATCAAAATATTTTTTAAAATGACACTGGTGCAATGGGAATGTTGTTGATATGCCAGAAAAAAATAGCAGAGGAAAATCCTTTGAAAATGTCATTATTTGCAATTTTATCTAGCTGAGCGATATTTATTTATTTATTTATTTATTTATTTATTTATTTATTTATTTATTTATTTATTTATTTATTTATTTATTTATTTATTTATTTATTTATTTATTCACCCGTTTTACCCCAGGGTAACAGTTACATACACCGTTAAAACATAAAAAGTTTAAATCAGACATTAAAACCAAGGACACATGGGGAGGGTGGGGGCAGAGTGTGAGGGAGATGGGATCTGTTATTACTCAATCAACCACCTCCATTGTTCTGTTCCCCCACTGGGGCTCCAAGCCAACTGGCTGAGCCACATCTTTAGGCCCTTACGAAAAAGTAGGAGGGTTGGGAACAGGGGTGGGCTGCTGGGGGTTCGCAGGGGTTTGGGTGAACCTCTAGCTAAGATTCTGTGCAGTTTGGAGAACCCCCAAATCCCACACCTGGTTGGCTCCGCCCACCCCACCCCGCCCTCCCAGGAGTCCGCACACGGCCCGTTTTGGATGCAGGTAAGTGCAGGGCGTGCACGGAGGCTCCGGGAAGGTGAAAAATGGGCCTGCTGGAAGTCCATTTCTGGCCTCCAGAGGGCCTCCATAGCCTGAAGAGGCCATTTTCGCCCTCCCAGAGGCTCGAGAAAAGCCTCTGAACCCAGGGAGGGCAAAAACAGCCCCCCTGCCATGGTGCAGGAGGCCGACAAGGCCATGCCGACCATGGCCACGCCCACCCAGCAACCAGGCAGAGAACTGCTTGCTAAAAATTTTGAAGCCCACCCCTGGTTGGAACCAACCTCACATCAATGGCCAAGTTCCTAAGTAAAGCTGTGGAAGGGAGAAGGACATTTTCATTATCCTCAAAGGAACTGCGACTGACCTCTTCTCTCAGATTGTAACCACATTGGCTACCTACACAATCAACAAATATGTGCATAATGTTCTGCAACCTCTTTCTCATACTGTAGCGGTAAATAAGAAGAGGTACAATGACGGAGCATAATGAGCAGATACGCACGCCCTGTGCCCAAGTTTCTGTCCGCAAGAGGAGAAATCACCTGCTTCTTCATAACAACCGCCATCTTTATCATGATTTTACTTTTCTTTTGTTCTCAATAAAAATAATCATAGCAATACACATTGTTCGTGCCATTTCTTCATTCTTTTTCACATCAGCTCTGCCTTGAATGAACAAAATCTGGTGTCATTCAAGCCCTTTACACTCCTATTCTACATATTTTAGATAAAGCACTTTTTTTTCTTATTGTAAACATCAAATTGTGGTGGCTAGCTATGAGTTCAGGATGACATATCTTAGCAAACTTCCATCTTAAGAAGATTAAAAAAAAGTCTTCTGGATATGGACAGAGTCCATCTTCATCTCCCACTGACCACCCAGAAACTTTTGAAGTGTCCACAAGAAGAATTTGTAGACATATGAGTTATCCCAACCTCTGATTGGGAGTTTATGCCAAATCCATCCCTCACATCACATCTGCGTGATCCCAAATCATCTAATTTTGTAAGAATTCTTTTCTAGAAAGCTTATGAGGCTATATTTTAGTTCCTGTCTTCTTTATCTATTATATACGAGGAGAAATGGTGACTATGTTGAGAAGTAGGGATGTGATCCACAGAGGACCAGCTTCATTCTGCTGTATGCTACATGTTCCTGTGTTGGTAATTATACCTGTCCTAAAGAAAATGGCATTACCTTTTGACTCACCCTCGTATATAAGGAAGCTCAAACTGCCCAAAGCAGTTGCTGATACAGTTCCTACAGAGGAATTATTGAGTCTGTCATCTGCGCCTCTATAACTGTCTGGTTTGGTTCTGCAACCCAACAAGACAGACACAGACTTCAGAGGATAATCAGAACTGCAGAAAAAACAACTACTGCCAACCTGCCTCCATTGAGGACCTGTACTCTGCACGAGTCAAAAGAGGGCCATGAAAATATTTACTGACCCCTCGCATCCTGGACATAAATTGTTTCAACTCCTACCCTCAAAATGACACTATAGAGCACTGCACACCAAGACAACTAGACACAAGAACAGTTTTTCCCCGAACGCCATCACTCTGCTAAACAAATAATTCCCTCACCACTGTCAAACTATTTACTAAGGCTGCATTACTATTACTATTAGTCTTCTCATCATTTCTATCACCCATCTCCTCCCACTTATGACTGCAGAACTGTAACTTTGTTGCTTGTATCCTTACGATTTATATTAATATTTATTGTTTCCTGATTGCTTATTTGTACCCTATGACAATCATTAAGTGTTGTACCTCATGATTCTTGACAAATGTATCTTTTCTTTTATGTACACTGAGAGCATATGCACCAAAGACAAATTCCTTGCGTGTCCAATCACACTTGGTCAATAAAGAATTCTATTCTATTCCATTCCATTCCATTCCATTCCATTCTATTCTATTCTATTCTATTCTATTCTATTCTATTCTATTCTATTCTATTCCATCTCCTATTCTATTCTATTCTATTCTATTCTATTCTATTCCATTCCATTCCATTCCATTCCATTCCATTCTATTGTATTCTATTCTATTCTATTCTATTCTATTCCATCTCCTATTCTATTCTATTCTATTCTATTCTATTCTATTCTATTCTATTCTATTCTATTCTATTCTATTCCATCTCCTATTCTATTCTATTCTATTCTATTCTATTCTATTCTATTCTATTCTATTCTATTCTATTCTATTCTATTCTATTCCATCTCCTATTCTATTCTATTCTTTTCTATTCTTTTCTATTCCATTCCATTCCATTCCATTCCATCCTATTCTATTCCATTCCATTCCATTCCATTCCATTCCATTCCATTCCATTCCATTCTATTCTATTCTATTCTATTCTAGTTGAACAGTTGGATTATCCTCCTTCTTGAGTTCAATATTGCAAAGAACCCCAACTGCAGATAAACTATCATGCTACTACAATAATGGCATGTTTAGAGAGCCTCCCCCAAATATGTTTCTCTTTTTTTACATTTTTATTTTATTCAGATGATTAAAATCCAAAATCCAAAGGAAAACAAAAAAAATTAAAGAGAGACAAAACAAAACTAGACAAAACATTAAAAATATGAATTTAAACAACAACAACAAAGGACATCCCCCTAGTGGAACACTGACAAATCTTTTGGAACAATAATAGCTTCCCCGCCCCTCATTCCAAGGCAGATCCACCATTTATAAGCTTGTACATCTATTTCCAATCCAACTGACCTGTCATATATTACATGCATGGTTGTATGGATATGACTGGAGGCAATTTGGTGTCGTGGTTAAGGCACCAGGCTAGAAATTGGGATACTATGAGTTCTAGTCCTGCCCAGTCACCAACTGGGTGACACTGGGACAGCCACTCTCTCAGTACTGTAAGAAAGAGGCAATGGCAAATGACTTCCCAAAAAACAAAACAAAACAAAAAACAAAAAAAAACCATTGCTAAGATCTCTGTGTGAGCTCCACCTGGGTCATTTCTGACAAATGTCTGTGGGGTAAATAAGTACTTAAATGAATGAAATCAATAAAATCAGGTTGATATATAGAGATATAACACCAAAATCTATTGTCTCATTCGAATTATTCAAACCAGTTTGGTTTAGTGCTAAACGTTCTGGCCTAGGACTGTGAGCCCACACCGCATATTGGACATAAATACATTAGAAAGTGTCCAGAGATACTTTACAAGAAGAGTCCTCCACTCCTCTACTCGCTACAGAATACCTTACTTGAAATCCTGGGCTTAGAAAGCTTAGAACTATGTCGCCTTCGGCACGACCTAAGCATAGCTCATAAGATTATTGGTTACAACATCCTTCCTGTCAATGACTACTTCAGCTTCAACCACAACAATACACGAGCCCACCACAGATACAAACTCAAAGTGAACCGCTCCAGACTTGACTGTAGAAAATATGACTTTAGCAGCAGAGTGGTTAATGGCTGGAACTCACTACCTGAATTTGTGGTTTCGTCACCAAACCCCCAAAACTTTACCCTTAGACTGTCCACTGTTGACCTCACCCGATTCCTAAGAGGTCAGTAAGGGGCGTGCATAAGTGCACCAGCGTGCCTACCGTCCCTGTCCTAATGTTCCCTCTTATCAGTACCCATCTTATGTATATAAACAATGTTATATCTATGTATATTACCAATACGTACTTGACAAATAATAAATAAATAAATAAATAAATAAATAAATAAATAAATAAATAAATAAATAAATAAATAAATAAATAAATAAATAAATAAATAAATTTTCTTCAAAGACCCAGGTAGAATTCCATTATGAATGCTATTGTCCAATTCATCTTGGTCTCCCCTATGTATGTAAGATTTTGTATGCCTTTTAAATGTATTTTAAATTGTTTTAAATTGTATTGTTTAGCAGTTCTTCAAATGTTGTACGCCGCCCTGAGTCCCCAGGAAGTAGGGTGGCATATAAGAATCCTAAATAAAATAAAAAGAAATCCTAAATAAAAAATTGTGGGTTTTCTGTTTCAAGTATGTTCTTGAGGTTTACATTAATTTTGGATGAGGCAAGTTACCACCTTGAAAAGACATCCAAAGTCAATCCTCCATCCTCCAGCATCACTTTTTGGACATGTCCCAACAGGGAGGACCATAACCATTGCAGAACTCTGCCCCCACCACTGTTGTGCCTGAGATTTTCACAAAGAGTTTTTCTCTAGGTACATCTTTGATTATGGAGTCCCAGCAGAAGTTCCAGACCTCCTAGAGGACATGTTGCTTCTCACTATAATTATCATCATCTTGCTCTTTGCAACCTCTTCTGCTACTGGTCTGGTGATTACCTTTGATGTAAACATCAGACCAAGCAACATGGAAGGGATGTAAGCATCAGAAAAGAATAAATGCTTCTGGTCGGGTTGAAGGTTTGGGACAGACAGGGGCTAAGCTGTTGAACGCATCTTTCTCACCTTTGCATGTGAAGCTTGGTTGGGCTTTGTCTGCATTAGGGAAACTACCTTGTCTTCATGTTAAGAGAATCCTTTAAATTTTTCTAACTCTTCTTCTTGTCATTTAGAGGTAGGGTGGTGATTGATTCAGCTCAGGGGGGGAATGGCTCTCCTACTTCTGCTCCTAATGCTGCTCTCGCTGCCCCAGACAATTGCTGAGAAGCTCAGAAATAAATGTCCTCTGACTTTGGACCAGCAGGGTGGGGTAAAGCCATGGAACCATTACAGGCCAGGGGACCATCTGATTAGTGTGCTTGTCACTTCAACAAATGCTCTGTATGTCCCATTCCACTTCAGCAAGACTCCTTTCCTTCAATACAGTGTGTAAGTAAATTCAACCTGTGATGCAGATGCATTCCCTCTATTTGAATTTCTAAGTATTTTTTTCCATTTATTCTTATTCTATTTATTAAACTGTGTAATTTCTTGGCTTGTTTTGATTTCCATCCTTCTCCCCCCCCCCTTTTTTTTTGTCTGACTTTGTACAAGATACTCAAATCCAAGAATGGGGTAGAAAATATCCTAAAAGAACATGGGAAAGAAAGGCACAGAAGTCCAAGTCCAGATGACCTTCCCTTCCTCATTTAGCAGAAGTAACTCTACTTTCCCATCGCTTTCTTAGTTAGTTAGTTAGTTGAGTCAGTAGGATGACTTTTAGACCAGGCATTTTATGAATATTGAATTTTTTACTTTAACTCTGTGGTTCCTCTGTCTAGCCCAGTTCCATACTTTTAAAATAGCTTATAGATATTAAGTGCCTCCTCCTTATAGATAGAGAAGAGCGTTTACCATTGCTTTTCTGGGTCATTAATCAATTCCATGCTCTTCTTTATTCGGCCCTACTTGAATGGTGGTAAGGGAAGAATATTCCCGTAGAGGCGACATTTGAATCTTTACTTGGAATTCAGAGAGTTAGCAATAAAACCGAGATTAAAGTCTAATAGAAAATATTTATTTCAGTACAAAAACAATAAATCCTGAATAATTCCATCTTTGCTAAGAAACACAACCGTTTAGGTCAAGAGCTAAGGCAGAAGTGATTAATGGTGGATCAGGAATGTAGACATGCGTACACATCATATCACGTGTTCTGCTTGTATTGGAATGTACCATCATATTAGGATAGGGGTGTATCACCCTGCATAGACATACAACTGACAATATTCACATCGTGACAAATGGTTTAATTATTTTGAAATAATTAATAATAAATAGTTGCTTAAGTGACTGAATACATGAGACCTTATAGATAAATATTTGCTATGACAATCTGTCCCTAACCTGATCATTCAAGTTTTTCATTGGTTCACCCTTTGCTACCTTAACCGTTCATCCACCTTGTTGCTGGTGATTGTCTTCTCTTCCATTCTACCTTTCCCAGCCTCACAGCCTTCTCTAGAGAACTAGGACTTCACACAATGTGTCCAAACTAGGAAAATTTGAGCTTGGTCATTTGTGGCTCAAGTGAGAATTCTGGGTTGATTTGTTGTATGATTCATTGTTGTTATTGTTTTTCCTGTCCATAGTTTTTTTAGGAGTCTTCACCAACACCAAAGTTGAAAGCATCAATGCTCACACAGTCACACTGGGAATTTCACAGATTTCATGATTCTGAAATTCCTAGGTTTGGACACATCGCAGCCCTTCATGGCTTCTCTTCCAAATGCTTGTCTGCAGCACTTTTCATGGCTGCTTGTTCCTTTACTATTTATTGATGGTTGATCCTAAAAGGCAGAATCTCTCCAACACTTTTTCACTGCCAAATTTGTCTTCTTCGTATTTAATTTTAGTCCCATTTTTCATCATGTTTTTCATCATTTTTTTCATCATTTTCATTTTTCCTCGCATCCTGGACATAAACTGTTTCAACTCCCACCCTCAGAATGATGCTATAGAGCACTGCACACCAAGACAACTAGACACAAGAACAGTTTTTTCCCCAAACGTCATCACTCTGCTAAACAAATAATTCCCTCACCACTGTCTAACTATTCACTAAGGCTGCATTACGATTACTATTAGTCTTCTCATTGTTCCTATCACCCATCTCCTCCCACTTATAACTTGTTGCTTGTATCCTTACGATTTATATCAATATTGATTGTTTCCTGATTGCTTATTGTGCCCTATGACAATTATTAAGTGTTGTACCTCATGATTCTTGACAAATGTATCTTTTCTTTTATGAACACTGAGAGCATATGCACCAAAGACAAATTCCTTGTGTGTCCAATCACACTTGGCCAATAAAGAATTCTAATTCTAATTCTATTCTATTCTATTCTATTCTATTCTATTCTATTCTATTCTATTCTATTCTATTCTGTTCTGTTCTGTTCTGTTCTGTTCTGTTCTGTTCTGTTCTGTTCTATTCTGTTCTATTCTATTCTATACTGTTTCTTGGCTTTTATTACTAGGCTCGCTGGTCCTCTGCGTTTTTGTCTCTCAAGGTAGTGTCAGGTTATTGATGTTTTATTTTTCCTTCAGTTTTAAACCCATACTCATTTTATTCCAATCCAGCTTCTTTTAATATAGAGATTCAATATATAGGTTATATAAATGAAGGAAAGCATCCAGCCTCATTGCACTCCTTTGCCATCCTGGAGCCAATCTGTTTCACCATCTTCTGTCTGTAGTGGAGCTTTCTGGATTCCTCATGAGGATGGGAAGATGTTTTGTAATTCCCACTTTGGTCAGGACATCCCATAGCTTGATGTGATCAACACAATAAACAATATTTCTATAATGAAAGGCATTGTGAGTTCTCTTTGGTATTCTATTCTTTGGCTTTCTCAATTATTCAGCATGTATCAGCAGTAATATTTCATGATCCGTGGTCTTTTTGAAAGCCAAGTTGGACATATGGCATCTCTTTTTCCATTTCCATTAGAATATTGGATGATTCTAAGCATCATTTTGCTACCATTTGAAATTCAGGATATTGTATGATACTTTGGTTACTCCGTTAAGCCTCTTTTTTCTCTCTCTTGGAAAGTAGATTGACCTCTTCCCATCAGTTGGCCATTGTGCTACTCTCCAGATCCCTTGACAGATTCCTTTGTCTGTTGCTTGGCATAATTCTCTGGATATCCCATCAGTTTCTGTAGCCTTGTTCCTGTTGGCAGTGACTGTAGTGATGATCTAACTTCATCATCTGGTACTAGAGTTTCTTACAATATCTTCAAACTATCTTAGATATTGACATCTCTACTGTACAGTACTTCACAATATTCCTTCCATCATTGTTTGATCTCCTTTGTGTCAATTACTATCTATTGGTATCCTTTAGCATACCAGTTCAAAATTGAAGCTCCTAACGTCAGAGATTTTGGGCAGATGAAAATTAGTTATATTACTTAATGCTACTACTAATAACAATAATATATTTGTTATTATTAACCTGGTGGAGTAGTATCTCTTTCCCATCTTCTCAATGGTCATAAAAATTAAGTGCTGATCAGTTTGTATAATTTGCCTTTGGTTTTGGATCAGCCCTGGTTTAAGACAAAACATTTATGGAATCAAACAAGAATAAATTAAATACAGATGATTGATGGTGATGATGATGGTGATGATGATGATGATGATGATGATGATGATGATGATGATGATCACATCTGATTGCAGTAAAGAAAACATTGATTATTCAAAAATCCTACCCCTCATTTTGGTCATTCAAGAAGTCAACAAGAACCCCCAGCTCTTGGGCAATCTCACTCTTGGCTACAACATCCATGACAATTACATGAACACCATTGTGACTTCAGATGCCTTGCTGGATATGCTCTCTACTGGAGAAGCCAATATTCCCAACTTCAACTGTGGAAGGAAGGACAACCTTTTGGCTCTTCTTGATAAAAGTGATGATGGCATCCCTATGCAGATATCCACTGTGGTAGCCACCTGCAAAATCCCACAGGTTTGTGTGAGAATGTATCCATCTCTAAATGTGTCCATCTGAGAGTATAGCGATATGAGTTGATAGTGAGCGAGTGATAACTCAAGATCCATCTTCTCCATGAAATTCCAGAACTGTTTTTCATTGTGGTCATTGTTGGTGTCATGGCTATAGATTGGGGCTCCACAGTGGAAAATGGGCAAGGATCAAAGCTCCCCATGAGAACATCCCCATAAATTATGGGGCTTCTACTGCATTTTCATGAATATGCAAGAGATGAAAAGAATGAGGAGAGACAGAACTATGACACATATTAAATAATATTGTAAATGGCTATATCCGTGATGGCGAACCTATGGCACGCATGCCTGAAGTGGCATGTGGAGCCATGTTGCCTGGCATGCGCAGCGTCACCCGTTCCTCTTCCGGGTTTCTGGTGTGCATGCATACATGACGATTAGCTGGCCTTCGTGTGTACGACAGTGCCGGAAACTGGAAGAGCTGATCTTCCGTTTCCCAGCGTGAGCATGCGCGCTGGCAAGCTGATCGCCCCATGTGCATGTGCGCCAGTAACTGGAAGACTGGCTTGCTGGTGCGCAAGCGCATGCCGGAAACCAGAAGTTCATTTTCCAGCACATGTATGCCCCCTGGGCAGCTCCTCTTCTGGGCTGTGGCCCTGGCGCGTGTGCGCGCACGCTCCATTTTCAGCACTCGATGCCAAAAAGGTCCGCCATCACTGGGCTATATTATCCTGTTACTATTTATTAAACAAATCTAAGATTTCTGGAAATCATTATAAGACGAAGTTAGATTCATTCAAGTCTAATATTTTGGTCTTGATCTGACTCCAAATAAAACACATTTTTCCTTTCATTTATAGGTCACTTTTAAAAGTGTTTCAGACACTCTGAGTGATAACAGTCAATTCCCCTTTTTCCACCGCATGGTCCCCAAAGAAGGAATCCAGTACCAAGCAATTGTCCAACTGCTCCTCCATTTCAAATGGACCTTGGTTGGTGTCTTTACTACAGACACAGAGGAGGGAGAGGTTTTCATGAGGACTTTGACCCCTACGCTTGTCAGGAATGGAATTTGTGTTGTTGTGTCACAGAAGTTCTCAATGGTTCTAAATAGATTGTTCTTCATTGATGGCCTCTCTAAGTGGAGACAGGTCAATGTCTTTGTTTACTTTGTAGAAATAGGTTGGCTCGAACAAGGAATTATCACTGTACATGAGACACTTCGATACCTGCCAGAACCCACTGAAGGGAAAGTCTGGATCACCACAGCCTTATGGGAACTTGGATATTCATGGCAACATATTGAAGAATATTTACAGTACACCCACAGTATTTGGAACTTTCTTATCCAGACAAAACAAAGACAGAGATATGATTCTTTTCAAAATGTTTACCTTTTTAACAGAGATTTCAAAGAAAAGGCCTTTAACTGTTCTTTTTTCAAGCATGTCTATTCTGTGAAAGGCCGGAGACGATGCACCGAGAAAGCACCACTGGATAGTCTACGGGAAAGGAAAGGGATTCTGATTGTAAATGAACACCGTAGCTACAGTGTTGTTAAGACTGTGACCCATGCCTTGAATGCTGCGTATTCCTCCAGATCTGGGAGGAGAAGGAACGAAGGCAAAGAGAGTTCCGTGTCTCCAAAGCTGCAGCCATGGCAGGTATGGGATTCTGATAAGGAGCCATTAAATTAAGTTCCTTCTGAGCTGAAAAGGAAGAGGGAGGGGAACCTTCTCAACCTCCTTCTGCTTTTCCACTTCCTTCTGCTCAGAGGTGGGTTCCTGCCGGTACGCTCTTACCTGTTGGTCGCCACAGAGCCGAAGAAGCCAGTGGCAGTTCGCGCCACAGGGCTTCCTTCGCCGCTTTCCCCCGCCCACCTGGATGCCGCCATTTGCGTTCTTTTGCCCTCTGTGCAAGCAGGACGCTTTGCACATGCACTGAGGGCAAAAGAACGCAAATGGTGGGGTCTAGGCTGTCAGAGTTACGCAATAAATCAGAAGCTTCAAAAGATAACTGCATTTTGCTGATTCAAATAACTTCTTTATAAGTAGAATAAAACATTTACAATACCACACTTTGTTTCATCACATGTTGAGATGTTTTCATACTGGAGTATAATGGTGGACAGAGTAAACCACGCCCTTCTTCTTGCTAAGTTTCTGGACATGCTCAATTAACACTTCAGCCGGATTGGCTGACTCAATCACATGGCTCTCCCAGTCATGAATATTCCAACACTCCTCCCTTCATTACTGGGAGAGACATCAAACCTATTGGATTTAAACACTTCCTACAATGGACACCACCCAATGGTTTGGTCATCATGTCTGCTAAATTATCCTCTGAAGAACAATGATGTAAACTTATTAATTTTTCTTTTACAGCTTCCCTGACATTACAATACTTAATGTCCACATGTTTACTTCTGTTCTTCACTCTGTCACCTGTTGCCATTTTTATACAAGCAGCATTATCTTCATAAACAGTTACAGCTTCATTTACATTTACATTTAAATCTTGTAACAACTGTACATACCAAACTACTTCAGAACATAACTCAGACAATGCAATAAACTCTGCTTCTGCAGTTGAAATAGCAACCGTTGTTTGTTTTCTGGACTTCCAACCAATTAAAGCCCCTCCAAACATTATTACAATTCCAGAATTAGACTTTCTGGTTTTTACATCATTTGCATAATCACTATCAACGTAACATTTCAATTTTAATTCTTCAGTGACCTGTATTTGAAGACCTAAATTCACAGTTCCCTTCAAATACCTGAGAATTCTTTTCACACCCATCCAATGCAACTTTGTAGGTGTAGCAGTAAAGCGACTTAAGATGCTCACTGCACAAGCTATGTCTGGTCTGGACCACTGTGACAGATATAACAGACTCCCTATTGCAGAGTGATATATCTCCTGATCACAGGCTTCACTTTTGTCCTCACCCAAACTATTGTAAAAATCTGTGCTCATAGGTGTAGGAGCAATATTACAATCTTTCATGTTATACTTCTCTAATAATTGTTCAATTTTTCTCCTTTGACTGAGAATATAACCCTTTTCAGTTTTTTGTATCTCTACACCGAGATAATTCTTTATTTCTCCCAAATTCTTTAATTCAAATTTCTTTTCTAACTTATTAGCAAATTCTTCAACTTGTGATGCATCCTTTGCAATGAAACAAAGATCATCCACAAATGCTAATAGTAGACAATTCCCACCTTGTAACTTTCCAGTGTATATGCAACCATCAGCTTTGCAACTCTTGAACCCAAGACCTTTCAATGCAGTATCTAAACAGATATTCCAATTTCTGGCTGACTGCTTCAGCCCATAAATAGCCTTGTTCAATTTATACACCATGTTAGGCTTTTTATTTTCATACCCTGGCGCTTGAACCATATAAATTTCTTCCTCTAATTCAGCATTGAGAAATGCAGTGGTTATATCAAAATGCCAAATTCTATGCCTGTATGCTGATGCTAATGCCAGTGCTAGTCTTATGCTCTCAGCTTTTACAGTTGGCGCGAACACCTCATCATAGTGCACATTCTTTAATTGAGAAAAACCTTGTGCCACCAATCTTGCCTTATACTGTACTTCATTATTGGGTAATACCTTTTTCTTGTATACCCACTTACATCCTACAGCCTTGGTACCCTGTGGCAAAGTCACAGATATGAACACTTTATGATTTCCCATGGATTTCATCTCTTTATCCATGGCTTCCTTCCACTTTTCTTGTTCAACTTTTGTTAATGCCAATACTTCCTTATAGTTTCTTGGCTCATACCACACATTACACACTTTAACTTTACTGGCAGAATACCTGTCTGGCGGAACCCCTCTGTTCCTACGCTCTGACCTACGTGGCATTGCCTGTTCTTGTGTTTCAAGCTTTTCTGGCTTCATATCTTGTTCAGACTCTCCTCCCTGAACATAGACACCTTCAGTAAATGATTCACCATCATTAAATGAGTTATTGTCACTAAGTGGATCACCGTCGCTAAGTGGATCACCGTCACTAAGTGAGACATTTTCAGAATTTGCATCAATTCTGTTCCAATTTTGTTCTGCAAAACTAGCAGACCTTGAAATCACTATCCTTTTACTTCCATCGCTAAAGCGATACCCTTTTGAGCCTGGCTCATAGCCCACAAATCTGAGCTTTCTAGCCTTTTGTTGTCCCTTTCTTCTGATTGCCTTTGGAATATGTACCCATGCAGTACTACCAAATATTTTCAAATGTGCTAAAGAAGGCTTTCTCCCATATAGCATTGCATATGGAGTATTATTGATGGATGAACTCCACAGCCTATTTACTAAATAATTGGCAGTCAGTATGGCTTCACCCCAATATGACCTGCTCATACCAGAATCCTCCAGTAATGAGTCTTTCATTGTTTGCAAAACACCATTCCTCTTTTCAGCCACTCCGTTCTCTCCCGGTGTGTAAGGATTTGTGCGCCTGTGTCTTATTCCCAATTGTCTCAACCATTGTTGAAAATTTGTTGACATTAATTCAGAACCTCTGTCAGTTTGCAACTGACATACCTGTTGTTTGTACCTTCTCTCTACAAAGCTTAACCATTGCTTAAATTGCTGTAGCACTTCTGTTTTACTCTTAAGTAAGTAGCAAAACCCAAACCTGCTGTAGTCATCCACAATGACCAGCGCATACTTTGCTCCTCCCAAACTGGCTTGCATAGGCCCAATTAAATCAGCATGAACCAGTTCTAGAGCTTTTGTGGTTTGTCTTGTGCTAAACTTGCTCACTGGGAATGCTTTGGATTTCGATGCTTTGCATACTGCACAATCCAAATATGCCTTACATCCCTTCAAATCTAATCCTTCTGCAAATTCTTTCATTTGTTGAACAACCTTAAAATTAGCATGACCAAGTCGTCTGTGCAGAAGATGAACACACGAATTGTGTTCTGCTACATTTTTAAATGTCTGGGAACAATGTGGGACCTTTTGTCCCTGCAATACATAAAGATTATCCTCTTTTATGCCCTGTGCACAAACATTCCCATTTCTTTGGATGATACACTTCCCATTAACAAATGTGGTTTCATAACCTTGCTTGTCTAAACTAGACACACTTAACAAATTATGCTCCATTTCAGGTACACATAACACATCAGTAAACCTGGAGTCCAAATATGGAATTTGCACATCGCCTCTTCCAATAATTTTAGCCTTTTGACCATTGGCTAAGGCCACTTCTTCATGGTTTCCTGGGAAAAATCTGGAAAATAAGTCAGAATTATTAACAATTGTTTGACTAGCCCCACTGTCAATCAACCATTTGTCTCTATTGTTATTATAACAAACTTTTGCAACTGCAATCTGTCCTTGCAAATAATGTCTCTTGTCTTGCATATTTCTTCTCTGTGCACAGCTTTTCTGCAGATGATTGGTTTCTCCACAAATGAAACATGCTTTTTTAACTTGCTTGAAGAATTGTTGCTGTGTAACTTGATCTCTCCTGCCTCTGCTCTCCTCTTGTCTGCAGACACCTCGGCTGTTGCTAGAGATAGGCAGCCTGTGGAAAATTTTGCTGGAGACTTGCTGTAAGTTTCCACTGTACTCCTTGTTGGGCCCCCGCCTGTGGAATTTTCCATCAGCATGGCTGAAAAGCCTTTTCTCATATTCATTCAATAAACACGATTTCAAAGCCTCCAAATTCAAATCTGCTTCTGGCTTACTTTCAAAAATAGCTGATACAGTCTCCCAGCTCTGATCCAAA
Source organism: Diadophis punctatus similis (assembly GCA_023053685.1). NCBI lineage: Eukaryota > Metazoa > Chordata > Lepidosauria > Squamata > Dipsadidae > Diadophis > Diadophis punctatus. The sequence goes on along the minus strand of JALIGW010000002.1, from coordinate 240,490,321 downwards.
CTATTTAACACTAATAAAACTTTTTGGGACTCTGGAAACTTTACTCCACGTTGCTCCAATTCTAGAAAATTAGACTGCATTTTCATTAAATGATCTTCCATAGAATCTCCTGTCTGCAAACTCATTCTGAAAAGCTTTCTTGAAAGTTGGACCACATTACACGCAGAAACATTGACATGTACTGCTTTCAATTTCTGCCATATTTCTTTTGCAGACTTTAATTCAGCTACATTTAAGAATTGATCATCCCCCAGACTTAAAAGAATATAAGCCATAGCTTTGTCATGAGCCTTTTGATCTGCTGCTCCAAGCACTTGCGGGGGGTCTGCTACGATGTCCCATAATTCTTTTGCTTTCAAAAAACATTCCATTTTTGCAGCCCAAATTAAATAATTTTTCTTCCCCAATTTGGGTATTGGACTGTCTTTAAATTCCATAGCAGCAGCCATCCTGCTTTATTTTTCTTGTCTGCCTGTTCCTTTAACAACACAGACAGCTTCTTATCAGCTTTAAATTACAATGCAGTTTTAACTTTACTTCTTGAGCGATTTCTGGGCCCATAACCTGTCAGAGTTACGCAATAAATCAGAAGCTTCAAAAGATAACTGCATTTTGCTGATTCAAATAACTTCTTTATAAGTAGAATAAAACATTTACAATACCACACTTTGTTTCATCACATGTTGAGATGTTTTCATACTGGAGTATAATGGTGGACAGAGTAAACCACGCCCTTCTTCTTGCTAAGTTTCTGGACATGCTCAATTAACACTTCAGCCGGATTGGCTGACTCAATCACATGGCTCTCCCAGTCATGAATATTCCAACATAGGCGGGCGGGGAAAAGCGGGCGGGGGAAGCCCCATGCCGCGAACGTCACTGGCTTCTTTAGTTCTGCGGCGACCAACAGGTAAGAGCGTCCCGGCAGGAACCCACCTCTGCTTCCGCTCCTTCTTTTGACCCGCTGCTTCCTTGTCCAATTCTTTCTACTCAACGGCCCTGAGTCAAGTCTGGGGAGTTCAAGGGCTGGGAAGGAGAGCATTAAACATCTCTTTGGGGTTTGCTGCTTATTTTCCCATTGTGCCACTGTTTTCAGAAACTGCAGATAGTTTTGCTTGTCTATGTCTGGTAATCATATATCATGATGCTAAATACTGTACGTTTTTAAAAAATGATATATCCATTTTTTTTAAAAAAATATTCTGTATCAATGCATGTAATTGACATGGTACAATTTTAAAGTGATTTTGCATGAATAAAGTTGATGTAGCAGCTGAGACCATCTAGCCTCCAACCCCCTAGTCCAACTCCCTGCTTAGGCAGGAAACCCTACACCACCACTGATGGCTGCCTGGTGTTTCATGAAACTGAACTTCTCTGGTTCACCATCAAGTTGCTCTTCCTTCGGATATGTTTTTCCTAGTATTGAGTCAGAATCCGATTTCTTGTAATTCAGCTCATTTCCCCATATCCCACACTCTGTAGTTGTTGCTTATACATTTTATTATGATTGTTTTGTCCAGTAAAAGATAAACCCAAAAAAGAAAAAAGGAGCCAAGGTGGCGCAGTGGTTAACTGCAGCTACTGCAGGCTACTCCAGCTGACTGCTAGTTCAGCAGTTCAGCTGTTCAAATCTCACCAGGCTCAAGGTTGACTCAGCCTTCCATCCTTCTGAGGTGGGTAAAATGAGGACCCAGATTGTTGGGGGCAATATGCTGAACTCTGTAAACCACTTAGAGAGGGCTGTAAAGCACTATGAAGCGGTATATAAGTGCTATTGCTATTGCTAAAAAAAGAGAAAGAGAAAAAGAAAAAGTACAGGAAGCAAAAGTAAGACAGAAAGAGAACCATAAATCAAGAATAAATTCTATCCAACCTTCCTTTCAATAAACATTTACAAGCTTATTAACTGACTTCTCTCTTAGAAACTATATAGATCCCTTCAACACCTTTCTCAATCCACATTGTTTTCAATCGCCAAATCCATAAAGCAAAGAGTCCACGTAATGTTTCCAGTCATTCAAAAAAGTTTTTTTTTCTCCTTGACCAAAAGGAACAGTGCCATTTCTGCAAATTCTGACAATTTCACAATCAGTTGCTGAATTTGGAGGAATTTCAATATTCTTCCACCACTTGTGTATATTAGTATTGCTGCAGTTATCCTAAATGAGTCCATTTTCCATTGGTCTTTGCTAGTTCATTATCTTTAAATCCCAGTAAAAGAATTGTAGGTTCTTTACAACAGTAATCTGCAAAATTCTTTGCATATTTCATAGATATTTGTTTCCTTTTTTTTCTTTTTTTGGCTTTTTCACAAGTCTATGCAGGCTGAAATGTCCCTTCATGTTTCTCAATAACCAACATTGACTTGAGATACCTCTATATCTCTTTAATATTTTTTCTAGTGCCATCTGATACATAATAAGACCAAATGCCAACAATACCAGATACCAATGATACATAATTTAGTTTAATTTAAAATTCTCTTATGTCACAGTGGGAATTCAATACAAATTGCATTCTTTCTCATTTATCCATCTAAATATTATGACAAAAAATAGCAGTCCATTTTATCATGCAATCCTTAACCTGTTCTTCAGTTTAAAACTTTAACAAAAAGTTATACATTTTTGCTCTTACATGCTGATCAGTTGTATATAATTCCATTCCATATTCTGTTTTATGTTTTCCAATTCTAGTTATCTTTTTAATAAATCTTCCTTTTAATTGTGCATATGAAAAAAATGGAAACCATATCCTTCTATTTCTTCCCAAGAACAGAAGGTTCTCTCACCAAGCTAGTATTATTTTTTCTATTGTGTTGAAGATCTCTACTTAATATAAATTCTTTCTCAAAGAAATGTGCTTTGGACAGTAGACTTGGTGAGTCCAAAGTCAGTAAACAGTCTTCATCTGATGGAAGAAGAGGGAAGGAGAGAGGGGAAAGGAGAGAGGGAAGTGGATGGGAGGAGAGGAGTAGGAGAAAAGGAAGCAGAGGGAAGCAGAGAAGAAGAGAGAGAAGGGAGAGGAGGAGAGGAAAAGGGAGGAGATGGAAGTAGAGAGGGGAAAGGAGAAGTAAAGAGGGATGGAGAGGGAAGTGGAGAGGAGGAGAGGAGAAGGAAAGAGGGAAGGAGAGGGAAGTGGAGGGAGAAGGGAAGGGAGGGAAGGAGAAGGAAGAAGGAAAGAGATGGACTGCCATTGTGAAATTGGGTGAAATATGGTGTATATGAGAAAGGAAAACAGACAGGTAAGTTATTTATTTATAAATTTATTTATTTAATTAATTAATTACTTGATGGTTATATAATCGACACCAAAATGGAAGACAATATATGTTATAATATGATGGATGTTATCGCATATTTGTTTATATGCTACTGCATATTTGTTAATATATATATATGATTATAATGACAATGATGATTTACATTTATTATTAGAGTTGGAAGGGACCTTGTAGGTCAGTAAGTCCAACCCCCTGCTCAAGCAGAAGTTCCTACACCATTTGAGACAGATGGCAGTCCAGTCTCCCCTTGAAGGTTGCAAGTGTTGGGGCTCTCACAACCTCCGCTGGCAAGCTGTTCCACTGGTTGATTGCTCTCACCATCAGAAAGTTTCTCCTCACTTCCAGGTTGAATCTCTCCTTGGTCAGCTTCCATCCATTATTCCTTGTTTGACTTTCTGGTGCCATAGAGAACAGCCTGACCCCCTCCTCTCTGTTGCATCCCCTCAAGTATTGGAACACTGCTATCATGTCACCCCTGGTCCTTCTCTTCGCCAGACTGGCCAAGCTCAGTTCCTGCAACCGCTCTTAGTATGTTTTATTTTCCAGACCCTTTATCATCCTGGTTGCTCTCTTCTGCACTTTCTCTAGAGTTTCAATGTCTTTTTTGTAGTGTGGTGACCAAAACTGGATGCAGTACTCTAGGTGTGGTCTGAGCAAGTGGTACTAGTACCTCTCTGGTCCTTGATTGTATCCCTCTATTTATGCAGCTCAGGACTGCATTGGCCTTTTTGGCTGCTGCTACACACTTCTGGCTCATATTTAGTTGGCTGTCTACCAAGACTCCAAGATCCCTCTCGCAAACGCTGCTATTGAGTGTGGTTTCACCCAGTTTGTATGTGTATTTTTGATTCTTCTTACCTAGGTGTAGAATTTTACTTTTCTCCGTGTTAAATTTCATTTTATTGGTTTGGGCCCAGTGTTCGAGTCTGTCAAGGTCCCTCTGGATTTTGAGTCTGTCTTCTGGGGTGTTTGCTACTCCCGCCAGCTTGGTATCATCTGCAAATTTGGTTAGTTCTCCTGCTATTCCCTCATCTAGGTCATTTATGAAGATATTAAAGAGTACTGGGCCTAGGACGGAACCTTGTGGTACGCCACTGCTTACTTTTCTCCATGTGGACTTAGAGCCATTGAGGACTACTCACTGGGTACGGTTGGTCAGCCAGTTGTTAATCCATCTGGTTGAGTAGCTGTCTATCCTGCTTTTTTCTAGCTTATGAAGAAGTAGGTTGTGGTCTACTTTGTCAAATGCTTTGCTGAAGTCCAGGTATATTATGTCTACTGCATTTCGCTGGTCTACTAATTTGGTCACAGGGTTGAAGAATGAAATGAGGTTGGTTTGGCATGACTTGTTCTTAGCAAATTCGTGTTGGCTGTTGGTTATTACTTGGTTTGTTTCTAGATGATGGGAGATCTGATTTTTAATTATTTTTTCCAGTATTTTCCCAGGTATTGATGTTAGGCTGATTGGTCTGTAATTTCCTGGGTCTGTTTTTTTTACCTTTTTTGTAGATGGGGGCCACATCAGCTCTTTTCCAGTTCTTAGGGAGTTCCCCTGCGTTCCAGGATTTGTGGAACATGTGGTGCAGTGGTTCCGAAATGACTTCTGCTAGTTCTTTTAGGACTCTGGGGTGTAATCCATCTGGTCCTGGTACTTTGTATTTGTTAAGTTCAGATAGGTGATCTCTTACTGTATTTTTGCTTAGGTTGAGTCTTGTTTCGAATCTGTTTTTTATATTTGTGTTGCTGGGTAGTTGAGCTGCAGTTTCCTTTTGTGTGAAGACTGATACAAAGAACGTGTTCAGTAGCTCTGCTTTGTCTGTGTTGTCTGTTACTTCTTTGCCGTCTTCTCTCTTTAGTGGACCAACTGTTTCTTTGATATTTTTCTTGTTGTTTATGTGTTGGAAGAAGCTTTTTTTATTGTCTTTGACTTTTGTTGCGAGTCTTTGTTTGTTCTAAGCCTTTGCTGTCCTGATTTTTTCTTTTCAGATTCTGGCTGTCTGTTGGTACTCTGCCTTAGTTATGTGTCCCTCTTTCCATTTTTTGTATTTATCTTTTTTTCATTCAGTTTATCAGTGAGGTCTTTGTTTAGCCATGCTGGTTTCCTTTTGGATTTCTTGTTTTTTTTCCTCATCGGTATTGTGGTGTTCTGGACTTTTATGATCGTGTTTTTTAGGATCTCCCAGGCTTCTTGAGTTGTTTTACCCTTTAGTACTTTTATCCAAGGGATCTTCCCCAAGTTTTCTCTGAGTTTATTGAAGTTGGCTTTTTTAAAGTCTGGGATATAGGTGTCGTTATGTTCAATTATTTGTGTTTGCTTTATGGTGAATTTTAGTATTACGTGGTCACTCTCGCCCAGTGTTCCCGCAGCTTCAACTCCTTCTATTGTTTCTTCTCTGTTTGTAAGTATTAAATCCAGTATGGCTGCCCCTTTAGTTGATGATGATGTTTGTACGTTCACATGTTAACATCTTGGACATGTAGAGAGCACAGTGCTCAACATAGAAAGGAAACGTTTGATATAAAACAATAAAACAATATTTAAAAAGTCTTCACCTGAGGTTTGGAGATTGCTGCCCTCCAAAGTTCTCAGCACTCTAAAGAGGAGCTGATAAGATCCCTATGGATCCCTCAACAAACAGCCTTTTGGAATATAGATAAGCAATCTCAACAGCTTTCTCCTTGCCCAGAGAAGTGCCTTTGTATCCAGCATACGCTCAGCTAGCAGCTTTCTTGTCTTGTGTTGTTTCACCGCCTGACTCCCAGCTTTGCAAAAATCAAGATGTATTCTATCAACAGCATTCCCACAACCCATTAAGAAAATGATCTGATAAAAAAAATGGGAGATTATCCTCATGAACTTCGATCTCCCAAATCCTCAGCTTTTAGCAATTACCTCATTGTCTTCATTTTTAAGAATGATTCCTTTAAGATCTGCTCTAGGGTTTTCTCATAAATTGATATGGGATTGAGAAGTCTGTCATTTTCTGAATCTTTTTGTTGTTGTTATTGCTTTTGAAGATAGAGCAATAGTTTCTCTCCCATCTAAGAATATTTGCAACTTAGACAACAGTAGAAAATTTGAATGCCTAAAGACCAAGTGGGATTAGAAATCTAGTTTTCTTTTTATCTTTTTCTTTTTAATTACTGGATTTTTCCCATTCTAGTTTCATCACTTCCTGGACAAGAATGTGTTTTGCAATATTTCATGGGAGAAACTTTATATGGACCCGAATGGAGATCTAGCAGCTGATCTGAACATCATAAGTTCGGTGATAATCAAAAATGAGCCCTTCATTAAAATGCAACTGGGGACTTTTGAAAGACAGAAACTTACTATCAACCAAAATACTCTATCACAGCTGAAGTTACTCAGGAAGGTTTGGAACCTATTATCTTCTTTTCTCTGTTTTACAGTCTTAAGACCGGACCCATTTCAAGTAGTCTGAGCCTAATCACCAATGTGGATGACCTACACTCAGAATTGAATGTGGGGAGGAAAGCCACATTCACACCAGTTTGAATAGCAATTGGCCTTCTGCTCCTAGGAAGAAGGTCCAAGGGTTTCAGTTCACATGAAATAATTATAGTTAAACATCATAATCTGACCTGAGACTGAACCCTCCCTCAGAAAATTAAAGCCCTGAAACATGATTTTGACCCAAAGAAAAGACACGCCTGTTATCTAAAATAATGTCAGACAATTTGAAGGAAAATGCTAATTTGATTTGGCCTTTGGCGTGTAAGAGGAACTACAACTGAAGCCCCCTTGAATGAAAGGGTTCCTCTAAAGGACTCCATTGGCCTAATTTGATTAGATTGGTATTGAGTTTATCTGTACCATAAGTACCTCTAGGCAAAATAAAGCTCTAAATTCAACTAGTTATAAATATAGGACTGTCTTTACATACTGGTTGGTGTCACCTAACTGTAGTTCTTGTTCTGATAAAACTTTGAGCTATCAAGTAGTGCCTTTGAAATATATCTTTCCGAGACAAGGCTCCTTCTTATGACCCAATTCCTGCAGCAAAAAGGAATGCAGTAAGGAATAGAATAGAATAGAATAGAATAGAATAGAATAGAATAGAATAGAATAGAATAGAATAGAATAGAATAGAATAGAATAGAATAGAATAGAATAGAATAGAATTCTTTATTGGCCAAGTGTGATTGGACACACACTTTGCTGATGATGTTAAACTATTTAACACCACCGACAATGCTGCTAACCTTCAAAAAGACCTTGACCATGTATCAGAATGGTCAAACAACTGGCAACTTCAAATCTCAACCAACAAATGCTCTGTCTTACACATTGGCAAAAAGAATCGGAATACAAAATGCAAACTTGGAGGACATGACCTTGTAGATGACCCTCACTTTGTCAAAGACCTTGGAGTACTCATATCTAATGATCTAAGGGCCAGAGCCCACTGTAACAACATTGCATTAACAGTAATTAATCTAATCTGGCATAGCTTCTTCTCTGGCAATATTATACTGCTAACCAGAGCATACAAAAATTTGCTAGACCAATTCTGGAATACAGCTCACCTGTCTGAAACCCACACTGCATATCAGACATTAATATAATTGAGAGAGTCCAGAAATATTTCACAAGAAGAGTCCTCCACTCCCCTGCTCGCAATAGAATACTTTATTCCACCAGACTTGAAATATTGGGATTAGACAATTTAGAACTACGTCGCCTTTGATCTGATCTAAATGTAGTTCATGAAATCATATACCACAATATCCTTCCTGTCAATGATTACTTCAGCTTCAACCGCAACAATACACGAGCACGCAATAGATACAAACTTAATGTAAACCGCTTGAAACTTGACTGCAGAAAATACAACTTCAGCAACAGAGTGATCAATGCCTAGAATGCACTACCTGACTCTGTGGTTTCTTCCCCAAACCCCCAAAACTTTAACCTTAGATTGTCTGCAGTCGACCTCTCCCCGTTTCTAAGAGGTCTGTAAGGGGCGTGCATAAGCGCAACACTGTGCCTACCGTCCGTGTCTTACTGTCCTACTGTCCTCATTTATCTATACTTCTTTGCTTATGTTATGTTTATACAAACACCTACTATCCTGTACATGTTTGACAAACAAATAAATAAATAAAATAAATAAATAAAATAAAAATAAATTTGTCTTTGGTGTATATGCTCTCAAGTGTACATAAGGAGAATAATTCTTGATGATTATTCATCAAGAATAAAAAGATACAACACTTAGTGATAGTCAAGGTTACTAATAAGCTATCAAATTGTACTAGGAAGCAAATGTATTTGTTTATTTGTTTATTTGTTTGTTTATTTATTTATTTATTTATTTATTTATTTAAATAGATTTGTATGCTGCCCAACTCCCGGAGGGACTCTGGGCGGCTAACAGCATGTCAAATCCATCGTTAAAAAATAACAATCAATATAACAATTAAAAAGTTATAAAAGTTAAAAAAACATCCATCATTCATAACCAGGGGGGAGACCAAATATAATCTAATTGGTCTCACTTTCACCCCACCTGCTGGAAGAGCCAAGTTTTTATTGCTTTATGGAAGGCCAGCAGGGTGGGGATAGTCCTGATCTCTGGAGGGAGTTGGTTCAAAGGGAGGGAGCTCCCACAGAGAAGGCTCTCCCCCTCGGCCCCGCCAACCGGCATTGCTTGGTCGATGGGACCTGGAGGAGACCAACTCTGTGGGACCTAACCGGTCATAGGGAGGTATGCGGCAGGATGTGATCCCGAAGGTAACCTGGCCCTGAGCCATGTAGGGCTTTAAAGGTCAAATAAAAACAATATAAATTGTTTTTATATATAAAGGTCAAATAATATAACGGTCAAATAAAAACAATATAAATTGAAAGATACAAGCCACATGGTTATAGTAATAAGTGGGAAGCGATAGATACTAGTAAGGAAGAGAAGAAGAATAGTAATACAGTCTTAGTAAATTATTTGACAGTGTTGTGGGAATTAGTTGTTAAGCAGAGTGATGGCATTTGGGGGGAAAACTGTCCTTGTGTCTAGTTGTTTTGGTGTGTAGTGTCCTATAGGGTCTTTTTGAGTGTAGAAGTTTGAAACAATTTATGTCCAGGATGTGAGGGGTCTGTAGATATTTCCACAGCCCACTTTTTGGCTAATGTAGTATACAAATCCTCAATGGAAGGCAGGTTGGTAGCAATTGTTTTTTCTACAGTTCTAATTATCCATTGAAGTCTGTGTTTGTCTTGTTTGGTTGCAGAGTCTTCATTATTTTACCAAGATAACAGCTATATAAATGGAATGGAATAGAATAAAATAAAATATCTTCTAAGACTGATAATGCTAACGTATAAGGAAATTTTCTTTTGCATCTTAACTGGAGAAACTCATGGGGGAAGGGTTGTGTTATATAACTTCAAATGAGGAAGTCATTGCAAAATTTTATGTAATCTGCAAGGTATATTTGAGGATCCTCTTGGTCAGAAGATTCTCTCCTTATCACAGATCTTTCTACTATAAAATTTTAAAATGTAGAAGCTTAAATTAAATTTAACATCAATACATATTTTAACTTCAAGAGTACCTTAAAAATGCAGGAATGCATATTGAACCAGATTTCAATAGAAACCCACGGGTTGTTAGTAAATGCTGAAACTTTTTTCGTTTTTTCCCTGAAAACTTTACAAAGCACAAAAATATTTCATTGCCATGTGAAATATGAAAAATATGCAGAGTCTATACTTACAAATGTTTGAAGCCCTTTGTCACGTAGTGAATATTGTCAGTTGTATGTCTATGCAGGGTCGTGCACCCCTATCCTAATATTATGGTACATTCCAATATAAGCAGAAAACGTGATATGATGAGTGCGGATGTGTGCATTCCTAAACCACCGTTAATTCTTCTTCTGCCTTAGCTATTGACCTGAACGGTCGTGTTTTCTTAGCAAAGATGTAATTATTCGGGATTTATTGTTTTTGTACTGAAATAAATATTTTCTATTAGACTTTTAATCTCGGCTTTATTTCTAACTGTCTGAATTCCAAGTAAAAGATCTAAATCGCCTCTATGAGATCTTATTCTCATTTCAACACCCTTGGATACTTTTCACTGGTTAGAAATACTCACCCCAGTGAGTCCTAACATATTAACTTTAGCTTCTATCTATTTCTGCTTAGCCTCTGCCTCAGTCCAAATGTGTGGAAAGTTGTCATCCTGGATTTGTCAAGCGAGCTCGGAAAGGAGAGCCGGTTTGCTGCTATGACTGTGTACCTTGTCCAGAGGGGACCATCTCCACTCAGGAAGGTGAGTAACACCAGAGGAAAGGTGGGTCTTGTTGAAGTGGATTTATCCAGAGCATTTTGATCAAAAGTCACACTGAAGCTCAATTGTTTCCTTCTTTATTTTCAAACTGCATAATTTCCTATCTAAAGAGGAGAATGGCAAAAACTTGAAGAAATATCAGGGAAGAGATAAATGTGGCAGATTGGGCGAGCTTTACCACTGTCCGAGAAAATATCTCTCCCACTTATTTGTTTGGGTGTTCCTTTCCATGTTTACCTTTTAGGAACTTCTGAGTTCTTTGAAACTTGAGGAATTGTCTTAGATCCATTGCATTTCATCATCCAAAGCAGACTTAGGTAAAAGTAAAGGTTTCCCCTGTCCAGTCATGTCCAACTCTAATGGATGGTGCTCATCTCCGTTTCTTGGCCAAGGGAGCCAGTGTTGTCTGAAGATATTTCCATGTTCATATATCCATTTTTGGGTAAGATGCTAAGACATACCATGTTTCCCCGAAAATAAGACCCTGTCTTATATTTTTTTGAACCCTAAAATAAGCGATTGGCCTTATTGCCATGCACTCAAAAGCCCGATTGAGCTTATTATCAGGGGATGTCTTATTTTGGGGAAAACAGGGTACATCTTGGAAAATGTTCATGGTATCAGCGGTCGTGCCAAGAAGCTAATTTTATTGATTGATTATGAAATTTATTTGTTACTCATCTTGTATCCAATGACTCTTGAACTGTTAAAGGAGAGGTTATTTAAAAAATAATAATCCTTTTGGTTTTCTCAGATGCAAAAAAATGCACCAAGTGCCCAGATGATCAATACTCAGATAAGAAGAGAGTCCAATGTATCCCAAAAGTTGTAACCTTTCTGACTTATGAAGAACATCTGGGCATCATTCTGTCCTCTTTTGCTCTACTATTATTCCTAACTACGGGATTCATTTCAATCATATTTATTAAATACCTAGAAACGCCCATTGTCAAAGCCAACAACCGGGACCTCTCATACATCCTCCTGGTCTCCCTCCTGCTTTGCTTTTTGTCTCCTTTTCTCTTCATTGGCCAACCAAGGAAAGCCACCTGCCTTCTCCGACAAACAGTGTTCAGCATTGTCTTCTCAGTAGCCGTATCTTCTGTGTTGGCAAAAACGATCACTGTGGTGCTGGCTTTTCTGGCCACGAAACCAGGAAACCGAATGAAGAGATGGTTAGGGAAAAGTTTGGCCAATTCCATCATCTTTTCTTGTTCTGCTGCCCAAATTATCATCTGCTCCATCTGGCTGGGAGTTTCTCCCCCATTCCTTGACTCTGACCTCCATTCCCATTCTGAAGTAATCATCCAGCAATGCAACGAAGGGTCTGATGCCATGTTCTACATCACCCTCAGCTACATGGGCTTCTTGGCTGTCATCTGCTTCACAGTGGCTTTCCTGGCCAGGAATCTCCCTGGGGCCTTCAACGAAGCCAAGCTGATCACCTTCAGCATGCTGGTCTTCTGCAGTGTCTGGGTGACTTTTGTCCCCACCTATCTGAGCACCAAGGGGAAATATATGGTGGCTGTTCAGGTCTTCTCCATCTTGGCCTCCAGTGCTGGTCTTCTTGGCTGTATATTTATCCCCAAGTGCTACATTATCCTTCTGAGGCCAGACCTGAACACAAAGGAACAACTTAGTGGCAGAATAAATATAAAAGCATGAAGCATAAACCATTATGATATTGGAAGAACTTGAAAGTTCCTTTTATTTGAATGAAGATATTTATTATGTCCATTTTGATTGTAAACAGGAATCAGAACAATATGTTAGGGACAAGCAATTAGAACCACTCATGAACAGGATCAAATAGAAGTGCTACCCTGTTTCCCCGAAAATAAGACATCCCCTGATAATAAGCCCAATCAGGCTTTTGAGTGCATAGCAATAAGGCTAAGCTCTTATTTCAGGGTTCAAAAAAATATAAGACAGGGTCTTATTTTGGGGAAACACGGTATTGTTAATCCCCCATGTTACAAGAATCTCACCAGACTCACTGAATTCCCTTAGGAATGGTCAGATAAATGGTCAAGGACTCTGAGGGAGGTCAGTCCTGTGCCATGTTCTGCAGTGCACAGACTCCAAGCTTCAGTAATTATTCCCACTGAAATGACTGTTTATGTATGTATGTATCTATCTATGTATCTATGTATTGTATGTGTGCATTTAACACATTTATATAGCTGCTCAACTCACAGATATAGCAATAGCAATAGCACTTAGACTTATATACCGCTTCATAGTGCTTTACAGCCCTCTTTAAGCGGTTTACAGAGTTCAGCATATTGCCCCCAACAATCTGGGTCCTCATTTTACCGACCTCAGAAGGATGGAAGGATGAATCAACCTTGAGCCAGTGAGATTTGAACAGCTGAACAGTTGAACTGCAGTGCTGCACTTTAACCACTGTGCCACCTATATGTGAATAGGAGCTACTTACAACATTTAAAAATTTAAAACTCCATCATATAATAAAACCATTAACAAACCCTACCTACCCCATCCCCATGGCAGCAACAATACAATTACATTAGGCACTTGATCAGCTCCATTTCCATTTGGAAGCCCCCAGACCCACTGACAAAACCACATTTTTATGGCCTTTCAAGAAAGGAGCAGGGTAAGGACCAACGGTACCTCAGGGAATGATGTCTATGGAGATTCTCAGTCATCCAGGTCATGGTTATCCCAAAGGTGCTTTCTCAAAAGGCAACTGAACTTCCTGTGTTTTTCCTTGAAGACCTTTCGCTTTTCATCCAAGAAGCTTCTTCAGTGCTGACTGAATGATGATTTGAAGGATTTATATTTGAGGCAGTCATCTGGTTGTTAGCACTCTTTCTGACAGCCATTGAGGCCACTTGAAGGTTTATCTGTGCCCCCAGGGTCATCTGAATTGTGGAAATGGGTGTAGAATCTTCTTGGAACTGCTGAAAGGACCGTGTTATAAACAGGAGATGGGTGGTCTCATATCCCTCCCCCTCTATTGAGAGAGGGCTGTTCAATGTAGGTGGCCTCTTTGACCCCTCTTTCAAACCTGTGGTTCTCTCTGTCCAGAATGTGTTCAAAAGTGTGACCTTGGCCTTTCAAATGCAGGTGAACTGCTGAATCTTGTCCTAATGGGTTTGTTCTCCTAGTTTGTATCATGTGTTTATGAAGTGATATTTTTCCCCTCCAATGTACAGATCTGCAATGTCTCACTGCATTGTACTACATATATCACACTGCTCATTTTGTGTTTGGGGTGGACAAGTTTCTGCCTTAGTGTATTCTTGGGTTTAAAGTGTGTATGTAGGAGAATGAAAAGGTCCTTCTGCCTCTTATATACAGTAGCTATAGTTAGGAATATTGGCTTCCACAGCTGATCTAGCACAACATTCTAAATCATTCTAGGATTCAAATAATTGTCATGGAGGCTGTAATCCAGATGGACATTTGGAAGGAGCTGGAAATGCTGTTTGATCTCTTGGATGGCAAAAAAACGAAGTAGAGGTCTTTGCAGCAGTTGGTTGATGCTCTCCTAATAAACAGCAATATAAATTATTTAATATAGAGAGAACCAAAAAGAAAGAGAAAAGTAACAGAAAAAGCTAAGACAGCAACAGGAAAAGAAAACAGAGTTTAAAAAACAAGAACAATATAAAGAAAGCTATAGAAATATAAAGAAGTAACTTTCAATATTCTTCACAGCAATTATAAGTACAATTCCATTTCAACCACTCTCTCTAAAGTTACATTGTAACTCTCTTCTTTCTATAATCTATCCTGTTCTATCATTAAAAAACATAAACCACAAGTTGATTTTTGTGAATGTTTTACACAAAAAGACACTAAGGTTGTTTCAGTCACCAATAAAGGTAGATATTGTCCTTTCTCTAATAAAAAAGTCAGTTTGTCCATCTTGGCAAGTTCTGCCAATTTCACCAACCATTCCTCCTTGATGGGTAGTGCTGATTTTTTCCATCTTTGTGCATATACTTTAGTAATTAATTGCCATATTAATCATAAATTGAAATAGTCTTCCATAATATGTTTTTTCTGTTTATCCATCAATCCGAAAAGGAAACGTTCAATCTTAAATTGAATATTTATCTTTAATAGGAGCCGAGGTGGCACAGTGGTTAAAAGCAGCACTGCAACCTACTTCAGCCGACTGCTAGTTCAGCAGTTCAGCTGCTCAAATCTCACCGGCTCAAGGTTGACTCAACCTTCCATCCTTCTGAGGTCGGTAAAATGAGGACCCAGATTGTTGGGGGCAATATGCTGAACTATGTAAACTGCTTAGAGAGTGCTGTAAAGCACTATGAAGCGGTGTATAAGTCTAAGTGCTATTGCTAAGTGCTATTTAAAATCCTCTCTTTGAATGTAGGAGTTTGAAACTAATTTTTAAAGCTTTTTTAATATATCCACCAAGCATAATAAAAAGTCCCTTGATGTTTTCACATGTCCAACTCTACAAAGCTTTCCAATAAAAAGCCCATGACATAATTTGGGGAAATCTGTTTTAGTTGAGTTGGTTTGAGAACCAAAACTAGAAGCTACCCAGGCCTTTCCTTGTGTCCCCATCATCTTACTGCCACCAAGGTTCTTGAGACACAGAGAGGTTCAAGTGCTGAATAGAAATTCAAACCTTAGTACATATTGTATTTAGTGTGGGGGGTGGTGGTAGAGAGAGTTTGACAACTTTTGTCAAATCCATAAAATTGCTTCTGTTTGCTTACCCCAACTTCTCCCTCTCCTTCTCATCTTAATTATTGGGAGAATATTTCCAAGGCACTTACATGCTTACAATGTGCTATCTCTCACTTTGCCTGAGACAGCATTGAATCAAATTACAATTCCTATGTTTTCCATCACTGCTAAGTGTGGCAAATTAGCAGCAGAACCCAGACTCGCTTCCCTCACTAACAATTGCACTGAAATCACTAGGTGCTTTGAGGGAGTGGGACAACGTATTTGGCTTGGCTTGCCAGAAATTAACCCTGGTTTAGGCCTCCACCTAGACCTGAACCATTTCCCAAGGGGACAGGGCTGAATTTCTGGTCAAGGTATTTTGCTGCTACTGTATATGTCCCTGACCACCACAATACAAGCAAAGATTTCCATGTTTTCTCAGCATCTTTCAAATGAGGCCTGCATGCACTCAAATTCTTCATGGGTTCCACAGGGGAGATTTTCTCACACTAAACATGGGTGAGGTGTTGCAGGCATAACAACAGGTTTGTCATGGGCTCTGGCCTTTTGCTGTCATAGGTACCCATCTATATGCAAGCACAGCTGAGTTACTTCTTGCATTGTGCCCAGACATTTCATTCCTGTTAACTTGTGAAGAATCTCATCTGCCAACCTTTCCTGAAATTAGTCATTCAGGACAACTTCATTCTGTAAATGGTGTTTTCTGAAGAGGAGTGTGGAAAAGGGCTTCAAGTCTCTAGAGCAGGGTCACAGTTCTCAGACACCCCAAGAGTGAAATTCATACACAGGGGTCACACCTGAGTAAATGTCATATCCAGCAAAGAGACGAGAGGGAACCCAGCCAACTGTCACTGATCAGAATTTTGACTCTGTTGCTAGGCAACCAACCTAACGGAACCTCCCTTCTGTTCTCTTTTCTCTTGGACCATGACGAGGCAACACTTCAAGAGCCAAAATAAACAGCAAAGGGGACAAAGGACAACCTTATCACATGGTTTAGTTAGATCACCATTAACCATAATTTCTGACACTAAATTTCTTGAATAAATATTTTAGCAAGGCTCATATCTTCCAGAACTTTAAGTCAAAAAGGGCCAATGCAAAGTATCAAAGGCTTTCTCTGCATCTGAGAAGAACTATGTGGCCTTTTTTGGTCGTTATGTTATTTTAAATATATTATAACATCCAATACAGCTCTCACATTGTCATCTTTTGTCATTTAAGTAAAAAGCCACATTGATCTTCCTGAAAAAAACTATTGGAAAATGTTTTTAATCTATCAGCCAAATCTAATGTGAACACTTTATAAATACCATTCATAGGTGAATGGTGATTATAAACATGCAATCGGCATCTCTGGTGCAATTCAAGGTGTTGGTGATTACCTTTAAAGCCCTACATGGCTTAGGACCAGTTTACCTCCGAGACCACCTCCTCCAACATACCTCCCTAAAACCGATTAGAGCCCACAGAGTTGGTCTGCTGGTGGTCCCGTCAGCCAAACAATGTTGGCTGGTGGGCCCACGAATGAGGGCCTTCTCAGTGGCAGCACCGGCTCTCTGGAATACACTACCCCCTGAGATCCGCATTATTCCCACCCTGCCAGCCTTCAGAAAAGTAGTAAAAACATGGCTTTGTCGACAGGCCTGGGGCCAATGATTTTAATACAACACCGATCACTCTTGGCCCCATGAATGATTTATTGTATGGGTTTTTAAATTGTGGTTTTTAATGCTTTTAAATGTTTTAACATCCATTGTTTTTAATGCTTTTTATATTTGTTGTTGCATGTGAATTTGTACTGTTGTGAGCCGTTTAGAGTCTCTGTGGAGTGGGCGGCATACAAATGCAACTAATAAATAAATAAATAAATAAATCTCCCTGGAGGCAAGTCTTTAGGACTCTGAGGAAGATGCATCCTGAGGGTCCCTAATGGCCCCGCCAGACCCTCTAGCAAAACTCTCTTCAGTAGCCACTGCTCCCACTTGCCCCAAAGGCTCCACTTGGGGAGAATCTCATCATGGCAGCCATTTTTAGGTGGGGAAAACTCTTTTTTAGGACTTTAGCCTCCACTCCATCTGCATTTCTGGGAGTTTTTGTCTCTTTATCATCAGTAAAAAAAAGCTTTTAATGTTATCCTTATTTGATACCCTCCTTTTCACACACACACACCCATCTTTGTTTATTCAAACCGCTTCCCTATGAGGCTGATTGGTGGCTGAGTTTCCAGGCAACCATTGTGTCTTCCCTCCTGTTTGATTGGCTGCTGCTGGGTTTCCATGAGGATGAGGCAGGCCAGGAATAGAGGCAGCCACTAGAAAGAGAGAAAGAGGTGGGTCTTTTGCCTTCCCTTAGAACTGGATGAGTTTGAAGGGGAAAAACTTCTCTCTTTTAGGAAATTGATCAGATGTAGCCCAGAATCAGAAGTAGAGTAGCGGAGAAAAAACCAAATAATGTTTTAAAAATATTTTAAAACTTAAGGAAAAATTCAAGACCTTGACAGAAGGAAAATAGAAAACAGAAACTAAAAATACGTAAAAAGTAGGAAGATACAATGAAAATGGACATTAAAGAAAGTACAACTGTGAAATAATAAGGACAGCCTCTTTGCACTCCATGGTTTTACATATCAGGACACAGTAAAAGCCATCTGGTCCTCAGCAGTTCTTAAAAGTAGATAAATACAAGCTCAGATGAATAATAACACATGACATATTACAACCCTGCCATAATTTGTTTTACAAAAAGAAAGCCAACATGGAGAAGTGTGAAATAACTCAAGTGTGAAATGTGTGAAATAACTCAAAAGAGGGTGTACTTTCTTTTTCACATGACTGTAGTGTGGATGAAGAGCTTATAAAAAAATAGAGAGCTGAAATAGAAAACAGTTTTAGTATTAAGATTAATTTTGTCATTAGTTGAAAGCATTTATAATTTACAATTCCTTTTTGAAAAAAATGTGTAAGCGTTCCTTTTGTGAAATGAAAATGTCACCCCAGCCACTGCAGACAGAAAACCCAAACCACCTGTTCAAGTTTCCGATGATTTTGGAAACCCTCCAGGCACCGGCCTCAGAAATGACCTGAGCTTCGACTGGGAGGTAATGGGAGATGGAAAAGCTGAAAGCTTTTCCCCCTCAAACTTGGTTTGGGCAGAAATACTGGCCCACAATTTAAAAATTGCAGATTTCAGGCAAAAGATCATGTATCAATTGAATCCATGGCCCTGGGAATTAATGAAGCCTCTCTGGTTTATTTGACCACTTTATCTCAAATCTCAAGACATTTTGAATGCACAAAGAAGCTGCATGCACTCAAATTCTTCATGGGTTCCACAGGGGAGATTTTCTCACACTAAACATGGGTGAGGTGTTGCAGGCATAACAACAGGTTTGTCATGGGCTCTGGCCTTTTGCTGTCATAGGTACCCATCTATATGCAAGCACAGCTGAGTTACTCCTTGCATTGTGCCCAGACATTTCGTTCCTGTTAACTTGTGAAGAATCTCATCTGCCAACCTTTCCTGAAATTAGTCATTCAGGACAACTTCATTCTGTAAATGGTGTTTTCTGAAGAGGAGTGTGCAAAAGGCTCAAGAGCAAGGTCACAGTTCTCAGCCACCCCAAGAGTGAAATTCATACACAGGGATCACACCTGAGTAAATGTCATATCCAGCAAAGAGACGAGAGGGAACCCAGCCAACTGTCACTGATCAGAATTTTGAATCTGTTGCTAGGCAACCAACCTAACGGAACCTCCCTTCTGCTCTCCTTTCTCTTGGACCATGACAAGGCAACACTTCAAGAGCCAAAATAAACAACAAAGGAGACAAAGGACAACCTTATCACATGGTTTAGTTAGATCACCATTAACCATAATTTCAGCGTTCTGACACTAAATTTCTTGAATAAATATTTTAGCAAGGCTCATATCTTCCAGAACTTTAAGCCAAAAAGGGCCAATGCAAAGTATCAAAGGCTTTCTCTGCATCTAAGAAGAACTATGTGGCTTTTTTTGGTCGTTATGTTATTTTAAATATATTATAACATCCAATATATGGGTACATTAGGACAGGAACAGTAGGCAGGATTGTGCGCTTATGCACGCCCCTTACCGACCTCTTAGGAATGGGGTGAGGTCGATGGTAGATAATCTGAGGTTGAAGTTTTTGGGGTTTGGGGAAGAAACTACTGAGTCAGGTAAAGTGTTCCAGGCATTGACCACTCTGTTGTTGAAGTCGAATTTTTTGCAATCAAGTTTGGAGCGGTTTACATTAAGTTTGTATCTATTGTGAGCTCGTGTATTTTTGCGGTTGAAGCTGAAGTAGTCATTAACAGGTAGGACATTGTGGCAGATAATTTTGTGGGCTACACTTAGGTCATATCGAAGGCGGCGTAGTTCTAAATTTTCAAGCCCAAAAATTTCAAGTCTGGTTTCATAAGGTATTCTGTTGTGAACAGAGGAATGTAATACTCTTCTTGTGAAGTATCTCTGGACATTCTCAATTGTGTTAATGTCAGATATGTAGTGTCTTTTGTCATTTAAGTAAAAAGCCACATTGATCTTCCTGAAAAAAACTATTGGAAAATGTTTTAATCTATCAGCCAAAACTAATGTGCACATTGAGCCGAGGTGGCGCAGCGGTTAGAGGCAGTACTGCAGGTGACTTTAGCTGACTGTGATCCGCAGGTCAGCGGTTCAAATCTCACCGGCTCAAGGTTGACTCAGCCTTCCATCCTTCTGAGGTAGGTAAAATGAGGACCCAGATTGTTGGGGGCAATGTAAATATACATTGCTTACTGGTGTAAACCGCTTAGAGAGTGCTTGCACTGTGAGATGGTATATAAATCTCACAAAATAAAAATAAAATAAATAAATAACACTTTATAAATACCATTCATAGGTGAATGGTGATTATAAACATGCAATCGGCATCTCCCTGGAGGCAAGTCTTTAGGACTTTGAGGAAGATGCATCCTGAGGGTCCCTAATGGCCCCTCCAGACCCTCTAGACAAACTCTCCTCAGCAGCCACTGCTCCCACTTGCCCCAAAGGCTCCACTTGGGGAAAATCTCATCATGGCAGCCATTTTTAGGTGGAGAAAACTCTTTTTTAGGACTTCAGCCTCCCCTCCATCTGCATTTCTGGGAGTTTTTGTCTCTTTATCATCAGTTTAAAAAAAGCTTTTAATTTTATCCTTATTTGATACCCTCCTTTTTGCACACACACACACCCATCTTTGTTTATTCAAACTGCTTCCCTATGAGGCTGATTGGTGGCTGAGTTTCCAGGCAACCATTGTGTCTTCCCTCCTGTTTGATTGGCTGCTGCTGTGTTTCCATGAGGATGAGGCAGGCCAGGAATAGAGGCAGCCACTAGAAAGAGAGAAAGAGGTGAGTCTTTTGCCTTCCCTTAGAACTGGATGAGTTTGAAGGGGAAAATCTTCTCTCTTTTAGGAAACTGATCAGATGTAGCCCAGAATCAGAAGTAGAGTGGGGGGGGACAAAATAATGTTTAAAAAATATTTTAAAACTTAAGGAAAAATTCAAGACCTTGACAGAAGGAAAATAGAAAACAGAAATTAAAAATACGTAAAAAGTAGGAAGATACGATGAAAATGGACATTGAAGAAAGTACAACTTTGAAATAATAAGGACAGCCTCTTTGCGCTCCGTGGTTTTACATATCAGGACACAGTAAAAGCCATCTGGGCCTCAGCAGTTCTTAAAAGTAGATAAATACAAGCTCAGATGAATAATAACACATGACATATTAAAACCCTGCCATAATTCGTTTTACAAAAAGAAAGCCAACATGGAGAAGTGTGAAATAACTCAAGTGTGAAATAAGTGTGAAATAACTCAAAAGAGGGTGTACTTTCTTTTTCACATGACTCTAGTGTGGATGAAGAGCTTATAAAAAAATAGAGAGCTGAAATAGAAAACAGTTTTAGTATTAAGATTAATTTTGTCATTAGTTGAAAGCATTTATAATTTACAATTCCTTTTTGAAAAAAATGTGTAAGCATTCCTTCTGTAAAATGAAAATGTCTCCCCAGCCACTGCAGACAGAAAACCCAAACCACCTGTTCAAGTTTCCAGTGATTATGGAAACCCTCCAGGCACCGGCCTCAGAAATGACCTGAGCTTCGACTGGGAGGTAATGGGAGATGGAAAAGCTGGAAGCTTTTCCCCCTCAAACTTGGTTTGGGCAGAAATACTGGCCCACAATTTAAAAATTGCAGATTTCAGGCAAAAGATCATGTATTAATTGAATCCATGGCCCTGGGAATTAATAAAGCCTCTCTGGTTTATTTGACCACTTTATCTCAAATCTCAAGACATTTTGAATTTATCTTGGAATTAATAAATAACCAAATGGAAAAATAAACACAAAGAGATGCCTTCCATAAAACATCTGAATGCACAAAGAAGCTTTACTCCATATATATATATATATATATATATATATATATATATACACACACACACACACACACACACACACACACACACACACACACACACACACACACGCCCCCCTCTACTGACCACTTAAGTATGAAGTAAGGTCCACAGAAAATTTGTGACTGAAACTGTGAGAATTTGTAGATAATAGAATAGAATAGAATAGAATAGAATAGAATAGAATAGAATAGAATAGAATAGAATAGAATAGAATAGAATAGAATAACAGAGTTGGAGGTCTTCCAGTCTAACCCCCTGCTTAGGCAGGAAACCCTACACCACTTCAGACAAATGGTTATCCAACATCTTCTTAAAAACTTCCAGTGTTGGAGCATTCACAACTTCTGGAGGCAAGCTGTTCCCCTGATTAATATCCAATTCCATTTTAAATTGCTTTTATCAAATTTTAGTAATAACTTGTTTCTGGAACTTTGCACTTTGATATGGCCCAAGGGCTAATCAGTAAATAAAGAATGAATGAGACTTACAAGATAACTTTCAGTTGGAGACCTGTGAAAACTGTATGGCTGAAACTCAACAGTTGTTTCAGAAAGGACCCACTACTGAAATGGTCTCCTTGCCTATAATCTTTTGGTGTGTTTGGTCTATTCCATCTGGCTCAAAAGTCTAGGGACATTTGGTCTTCTGTAGCCCATAGGCTTCATGGAGATGAATATCAAACAGTGATTGAATGGAGGGAAAAGAGTGGATGAGGATTGTGTCCACTATCTTGAGCTCCTGGAATGACCTGGGATATAAATCTAATAATGAATAAAAATGAGTGAACATGAGAATCATTTTTATTCTCTGGTAAAAAAAAATGTGAAGGGATGATGTTTCAATTTTCTCAATTTTGTCAAACATAGCAGTGTCCTGTATTCCCACCCCTTTTCCTCCAAAGACAAAGTGACACACACACACAAACATGTGCTAACTTTTGAATTCCAATTCAGCAATTAGGCCTTTCAATGCCTCAGGAATCTTGGAGGGGATGAGACAGTGGCAACACAAGGAAAGATTGCCTGGGGTGCTCCTGGTTTTGATTCTCAAACCAGCTCAACTAAAATAGACTCTTGAAGATTATGTCATGTGCTTCTTATTGGGAAACGTTATAGAGTTGGAAATGTAATGAACATGAAGGGACATTGTATTGTGCTTGGTGGACGTGTATAAAAGCTTACAAGTTTGGATTCAAATGCATACGAGCCGAGGTGGCGCAGCAGTTAGAGTGCAGTACTGCAGGCCACTTTAGCTGACTGTGATCAGCAGTTCAGCTGTTCAAATCTCACCGGCTCAGGGTTGACTCAGCCTTCCATCCTTCTGAGGTAGGTAAAATGAGGACCCAGATTGTTGGGGGCAATGTAAATATACATTGCTTAATGGTGTAAACCGCTTAGAGAGTGCTTGCACTATGAGGCGGTATATAAATCTCACAAATAAATAAACTAATAAACACACTGATACCGAGGATTTTAAAAATAAATATTCAACTTAAGTCAGAATGCTTCTTTTGAGGATTGATAGGTAAGCAATTGGAGAAATGTCATGGAAGATTCTTTCAGCGTGCCTACCGTCCCTGTCCTAATGTTCCCTTTTATTTGTATTCATTTTATGTATTCAAATCACGTTTATAACTATATATGTTATCTAATACATGCTTGACAAATAAATAGAATAAAAATAAATAAATAAATAAAATAAAATAAAATAAAATAAATATATGATTACTGTCACAAGTTGTTACTATATGTACAAAGTTGGAAAGAATTCAGTACCACCCACCACTGAGGAATGGTTGGTGAAATTACCAAACTTGCTGAGATGGACAAATTGACTTCTTTGATTAGAGAATGGACAATATCTACATTTATTGGTGACCAGAATACACTAATCAACTTTTTGCATAAAAAGTCCACAAAAATGAATTTGCATTGCTTTTAAATTGCATGTGTCAAACTCGATTGTGTCACATGACTTATCGTGACCTATCGTGACTTTTTGGCCTTTGCAGAGCCAGGGTGGGTGTGGTCTGCATGTCACATATCCGGCCCGTGGGCCACCAGTTTGACACCCCTGTTTTAAATGATTAGACAGGATAGGTTATAGTAGAAAAAAGAAAGAAGAAAAAAGGAAAAGAAGAAAAAGAAGAAAAAGAAGAAAAAAAAAAGAAAAAAAAAGAAAAAAGAAAAAAAAAGAAGAAAGAAGAAAGAAGAAAAAAGAAAAAAGAAAGAAAAAAGAAAAAAGAAAAAAGAAAGTCACAGTGTAACTTTAAACACAGAGTAAAATATTTCTTTCTTTTTGGTTTTCTCGGTTCTAATTTAGTTTACACTAGACTTCACCAGGAGAGCATCTATCTGCAACTGGAAAGTCCTCTCCTTTCTAATTGCCATCCAAGAGATTAACCATGACTCCTCTCCAATGTACACCTGACCTGTGTTATAACTTTAATGATGGTTATTCAGATTCCAGAATGACTTGGGATGTTGTGTGATGTTAGACCACCTGTTTAGTTAGGTCCCTAACTAAAGCTATGGAAGGTAGAAGGATTTTCATAGTCTTTGAAGGGATTAAGACTGAGATCTCCTCTCAGATTGCCACCACGCTGGCCTCCTACAAAATCCAAGAGGTATATGTACCTCTTCAAGTCTGGTACCACCAGACTTGAAATATTGGGATTAGACAATTTACAACTACGCCACCTCCAATCTGATCTAAATGTAGTTCATAAAATCATATATCAAAAAGTCCTCCCTGTCAATGATTACTTCAGCTTCAACTGCAACAATACACGAGCACGTAATAGATTCAAACTCAATGTAAACCGCTCCAAACTCGACTGCAGAAATTACAACTTCAGCAACAGAGTGATCAATGCCTGGAATGCACTACCTGACTCTGTGGTTTCCTCCCCAAACCCCCAAAACTTTAACCTTAGACTGTCTACAGTAGACCTCTCCCCGTTTCTAAGAGGTCTGTAAGGGGCGTACTTAAGCGCACCACTGTGCCTACCGTCACTGTCCTTCTGTCCTATTGTCATCTATTATTGGTACTTTTTTTACTTATGCTATGTTTATACAAACAACTACTATCCTGTACATGTTTGACAAATGAATGAATGAATGAATGAATGAATGAATGAATGAATGAATGAATGAATGAATGAATGAAATTTATAATGTTCTTGATGGAGTGAGAATAAATCTCACAGAGGCGAAATAGATCTTTTCCCCGGAATTCAGACATTAGAAATAAAACCGCAGTTTAAAAGTCTAAGTAAAATATTTATTTCGGTACAAAAACAATAAATTCTGATTAATTACATGTCTAATATAAAATGCGACTTCTCTCATTGGAAGCCAGAAGAAGAAGGATAGAACGGAGATTGGAATGCACACATACATACAAGAACATATCAATCACGTGCTCAGGAATGAACCATTATATTAAATAGGGATGCAGCTCCCTGCATATACATGTAACAGGAAATAAATCACACTGTGACAGTTCTGTAGCCCACTTCCCATGCTGTGGGGGTCAGTAGAAACAATGGAATGTCTGAACAAAATAAGGAGATAAGGATTCCCTGTACCAAATTTTCTACCATCTCCAACAGAACAAATAACTTGTTTCTTCATAACAACCACCATCTTTATAATAATTTTCTTTTTCTTTGAAAAAAATCAGCTCACACTATTGCATACTCTTAATGTCATCTTTTCATTCTTTTTTCTGTCAGCTCTGATTTGGAAGAGCACAATTCAGTGACACTCGGGCCCTTTCCATTTCCATAATACAGTTTGTAGATAAAGCATTTCATTTTTATTATTTGAAACATCAATTTTCAGAGGAAGTCTGGACAAGATGGCCATAGAAAGATGACTTGGACCCTCCCCCAGGAGGAGATTGAAAGGCCCTTGTACCTAAAAAAACATTACCAAAATATTGGAATTTTACCACCACCCCAACCCACCTCATTATAAACAGTATTTCTGGCATAGCAACAAGGTTCTAATTGCACACATGTCCTGATTAAAAAAAACCTGGTTGTGGCATCTTAAGCCTCAAGTAGGCTAAGGACATTGGCAGATATTCTGCTCAATGGACATCTTTGAATTTTACTTTATCCAGTTCGGGACATTATCTTCCAAACACCCATTAAACATGGTAAAGAAAATCATTGGCCTACTTATGTATGGAGAAGAGCTTGAACCATTTTCTTGAGCTTGACTGTTGAAAAAGGTTCAGATCTAAAATTCCTCTGTCTCATATTTCTACATTTTTTCTGGTTGTAAGATGCTCCCTTGTGTTCAGGTGTGGCCTCAGAATGATGATGTAGCACTTGGGGATGAAGATGCAACCCAGCAGAGCAGCACTGGAGGCCAAGATGGAGAAGACCTGAACAGCCACCATGTATTTCCCCTTGGTGCTCAGGTAGGTGGGAACAAAAGTCACCCAGACACTGCAGAAGACCAGCATGCTGAAGGTGATAAGCTTGGCTTCATTGAAGGCCCCAGGGAGATCCCTGGCCAGGAAAGCTACAGTGAAGCAGATGGCAGCCAGAAAGCCCAGGTAGCTGAGGATGATGTAGAACATGACATCATAGCCTTCATTGCATTGCAGAATGATCATTCCAGGCTGGGAGTGGAGGTCAAAATCAGGGAATGGGGGAGAAACACCCAGCCAGATGGAGCAGCTGATAATTTGGACAGCAGAACAAGACAAGATGATGGTGTTGGCCAAGCTCTTCCCTAGCCATTTCTTCACTCGGTTTCCTGGTTTTGTGGCCAGAAAAGCCAGCACCACTGTGATTGTTTTGGCCAAGAGAGAAGAAATAGCAGTTGAGAAGACAATGCTGAACACTGTTTGTCGAAGAAGGCAGGTAGCTTTCTTTGGTTGACCAATGAAAAGGAAAGAAGACAAGAAACAAAACAGGAGGGAGACCAGGAGGATGTAAGAGAGATCCCGATTGTTGGCTTTGACAATGGGAGTTTCTAGGTATTTAATGAATATGATTAAAACAAGGCCCGTGGTTAGGAACAAGATTAGGGCAAAAGAGACCAGCATGATGCCCAGATATTCTTCGTAAGACAGGAAGGTTATAATTTTGGGGATACATTGGACTCGGTCCTCATTTGGATATTGATCAGGTGGACACTTGCTGCATTTTTCTATATCTAAGAATACCAAAAGAATATTTTTAACAACCTCTCCATTCATATTCTTAGCACATCAGATACCAAGAACATTTTCCCAAATGCATATTTTAAGATCTCCTCAAAATAAAGATAATAAGAGTACCATTTTCATACATTCATATACACAGTCACACGCACCTATATGTATGTATGTGCATCTGTGTGCATGCTTGTGTGAATATATATGAAACATCTTAATATACTGGACTAACTTGCAAAATGTATGGCTGTGAAAATTGGACCATAAGGAAGGCTGAGAGCCAAAGAATTGAGGCCTTTGAACTATGGTGCTGGAGAAGACTCCTGCGAGTCCCTTGGACTGCAAGGCAATCCAACCGGTCAGTCCTAGAGGAGATCAACCCTGACTGCTCTTTAAAAGGCCAGATCCTGAAGATGAAACTCAAATACTTTGGCCACCTAATGAGAAGGAAGGACTCACTGGAGAAGAGCCTAATGCTGGGAAAGATTGAGGGCAAAAGAAGAAGGGGATGACAGAGAATGAGGTGGCTGGATGGAGTCACTGAAGCAGTCGGTGTGAGCTTAAATGGACGCTGGGGGATGGTAGAGGACAGGAAGGCCTGGAGGAACGTTGTCCATGGGGTCGCGATGGGTCAGACACGACTTTGCAACTAACCAACAACAACTTGTGAAATCTAGCAAGGTGGCAGAGAAAGCTAGTCATGGAAATTATCTAGAATGGCTAACCGGAACAGTGGAAATATGGATGAAATGAATAATTGTCCACAGCACCTCATTGTGGAACAGTATTAACTTCTCAGTGATCCTCACAGGCAAGCCCATATATAGAATACATTGGAAGAATCTTTCCATGATTATACTAAGGTATTTCCTCAAGTTTCAAAGAAATCTGATTTTCATAGAAGTCGAAATATGGAAGGAGATATCCATACTAAATCTAGAAGAGATATTTTATATAGTAGTAATACAGGTTGCCTTATATGGCAAAACCTCTTATCTCTTTGCAGCCCCTCTTTCAAGATCATTTTTCTGTTCTTCCCATTAGATAAGAAATTGTGCACTTTCAAAATAAAGAAGAAAACAGTTGAGTTTCAATCAGTCTCTTGCAATTCCAGAAAAATGCTCTAGATGAATCTACTTTCCCAAGTCCTGCACTTTTCTTTGGTGTTACCTACCTTCCTGAGTGGAGATTGTCCCCTCTGGACAAGGAATGCAGTCATAGCAGCAAACTGGCTCTCCTTCTCGAGCCCGTTTGACAAATCCAGGATGACATTTTTCCACACATTTGGACTGAGGAAGAGACTAAGCAGAAAAACAATTCCAAAGAAAATTTGTTAGGACTAACCATAGAAAACAAAGGTCAAAATGAACATTAGCCAAAGAGACTCTATTCTTCACTTAGATAAGTCTGAACTCTTTAACGAGTTCCAAGTAGTTGTAAGAGATACAACTACTGACAGGTTCTTCATTTAGGCAAGAAAAGGTAAGAAAAACCAACTGTAAGTATAGACTAGGTGAAACTTGGCTTAATGCCAGTAACGGCGAGAGGGATCTAGAAGTCCTGGTGGTTCATCACTTAAATATAAACCAACAGCAGCCAAAACAGCCAATGCAATCCAGGATTCATTAATAGAAGAAAAGAATCAAGATCACATGAAGATCTAGTACTGCTTTACAAACCCTTAATGAGACCACATTTGGAATACTACATCCAGTTCTGGTCACCACAATACAAAAAAAAAGATGTTGAGACTCTGGAAAGAGTGCAGAGAAGAGCAACTAAGATAATTAGGAGACTGGAGGCTAAAACTTACAAACAATGGTTATCGGAATTGGTTATGTCCAGTCTAATGAAAAGAAGGACTAGGGGTGACTGGGGTGATCACTTTTCCAAGATTTGAGGGGCTCCTACAAAGTCAGGGGGGTTTCAAACTATTTTGCAAACCACCAAAAGGCAAGACCAGAAACAATGGTTGAAACTAACAAAGGAGAGAAGGAACCTAGAACTAAATAGAACCCTAATGGTGAAAGTAATCAACCAATGGAATAGTTTGTCTTCAGAAGTTGTGGATGCTCCATCACTGGAGGCTTTCAGAAAGAGACTGGACAACCATTTGTCCAAAATGGTACAGTGTCTCCTGCTTGAGCAGGGGGTTGGACTAGAAGATCTCCGAGGTCCTTCCCAACTTTATTAGAATAGAATAACAGAGTTGGAAGGGACCTTGGAGGTCTTCTAGTCCAACCCTCTGCTTAGGCAGGAAACCCTTCACCACTTCAGACAAATGGTCATCCAACACCTTCTTAAAAACGTCCAGTGTTGGAGCATTATCAACTTCTGGAGGCAACTTGTTCCACTGATTAATTGTTCTCACTGTCAGGAAATTTCTCCTTAGTTCTAAATTGCTTCTCTCCTTGATTAACAGATTAACAGATTAATAGAGTTGGAAGGACCTTGCAGGTCATCTAGTCCAACCCCCTGCCCATGCAGGAGTCCCTACATCTGCCTCTAACTAAGATCGAACTCACAATCTCCTGATTGTGAGGCAAGAGCTCCACCTCTAGGCCATAGCAACCTTGCTCTTAGTTTCCATCCATTGCTTCTTGTCCTACCCTCAGGTGCTTTGGAGAATAGCTTGACTCCCTCTTCTTTGTGGCAGCCCCTGAGATATGGGAAGACTGCTATCATGTCTCCCCTTGTCCTTCTTTTCATTAAACTAGACATACCCAGTTCCTGCAACCGTTCTTCATATGTTTTAGCCTCCAGTCCCCTAATCATCTTTGTTGCTATTCTTTGCACTCTTTCTAGAGTCTCCACATCTTTTTTACATCGTGGCGATCAAAACTGAATGCAGTATTCCAAGTGTGGCCTTACTAAGGCATTATAAAGTGGTATTAGCACTTCACGTGATCTTGATTCTATCCCTCTGTTTATGCAGCCTTATTATTCTGTTCTAACCTGAAATGGATGCTCAGGCTATAGGAAATAGAGAAATAGAGAAAAAAAAGCAATATTTCTCCCACCTTGTTGACAGACTTTAGCAATGATAGAGTTTCTTCACTGACAATAAATCTTTGCCTCTCAAAACTCCCCAGTTGCTCATCGATGGGAGCCCACCCGGGAAGAAGGATCCAGCTTACGACTTTCAGATCTGTTACTACATTTCCATTTTGGTCCACATACAATTTCCAATGGGAAATATTGAAAAACTCATTCTTCTCCAGAAATGGATGGAACTAGAATAAAAATCCAGGGATTTTAAAAGCAGAAAACTTAGTTTCTTATCCCAGGTGGTCTTTTCACATTTGAAACTTTCGTCCGCAGTTGTTTAACTTGCAAGTATAGTGAGTTGGGAGAACAAGCGTTACCACTATCTTCACAAGTGAAAGGGGCTTATATAAATCTTGCTCAGATAAATTGGTAAATGATATGTTAAAAAGAATATGTATTGACAAAATATAATTGACCAAATTAGCCTATTAAAGGGAACATTTTAGAACAGAGGTCTCCAACCTTGGCAACTTTAAGAGTTGTGGACTTCAATTCCCAGAGTTCAATTCTCAGCAAAGCTGGCTGAGATACTCTGGGAATTGAAGTCCACAAGTCTTAAAGTTGCCAAGATTGGAGACCCTTGTTTTAGAACACATCACAAAAAAAATTGAACAAACAAACAATGAGATTATTCATAAATGTCTTGGGGTGGGGGGAGAAAAGAAACATGGAGTTCTCAAGAAGAAAATTGCCAGGCTAATCTTTTCCCAAGTAGACCAAGTAGATGGGAAACATGACCTCATAAGCTAATTTTACATTATTGTAAGGTACATTAAGAGTTCTCACAAGTTTTATAGCACAAATTTCCCACCAATACCAATCTCCCCCACAAAAACAACCCTGTGAGATTGGTTGGGCTGGGATTGATCAACCTGAGCTGGATCAACCTGGGATCAATCAGGTTGAATCAACCCGGGATCAATCAGGTTGAGATCAACCTGTGAGGTTGATCAGGCTGAGAGTGAGTGATTGGCCAAAATAACCCAGATGGCTTTCATGGTTAAGGCAGCATTTCAATTTACAATCTCCCATTATCTAGCCTGCTGCTATGCCATATATCCAAATATCATTATACTTTCTTAATAGATTATGGGAATGCTGGTGATATAACTTGATTTCATCAAAGTATCAACAATATACTTCCTGATGTATAAGGTTAAAAATCTGAACCTTAAGTGAAGGCTGAATAATATGATAATTAAGTGTATAAAAAATGGTATTTAAAATTGTACTGAAATGATTTTCTATACTCCTTGTATAACTGGGGAGTGGTGGATAACAATTAGTTCTTGATCATCTATTTTGCTAAATTGTCATTAATAAAGATAGCTACTTGTTAAAAATATGATTTTGTGATGCAACGTTTATATCAACACATAGACAAACCTATTCTGATATCGTTTTAAAAATAAAGAACTTCCCCCCCAGAAAATGAATACTGCCTATTTGTATGCAGATTACTAGTTTACTATACATGGACATATTATTTGTCTGAAGTCTTTAGTGTGTGCTTTTCAGCCTGAAATTAGGTGACCGATTCAGCTCATGTGTTCTGTTGAGGTGCTCCACTATCAGCCCCCTCCACCACAAAGATCCTGCACGAGAAGGACAGTATGGACAATTGTTGGATTTGGCAGAGTGAGAGCTGTGGAGCACAAGCATGATGCCTTTGGTGTATCCCTGCATAACAGTTGCACAATCCCTGCTAAACTTAATAGGGAAACTAAGAGGGCAGGTCCAGCTGTTTGTGATGGTGAAGACTCAATTGGGCAGGGGATGGTGGTTCATGCAGAAGACGTTATCTTGATAAGGGAAGGTAACTACTGCTAACTAGAGCATACAAAACCTTTGCTAGACCAATTCTCAAATACAGCTCATCTGCCTGGAACCCACACTGCATATCGGACATTAATATAATTGAGCGAGTCCAGAGATATTTCACAATAGCAATAGCAATAGCAATAGCACTTAGACTTATATACCGCTTCATAGTGCTTTACAGCCCTCTCTAAGCGGTTTACAGAGTTCAGCATATTGCCCCCAACAATCTGGGTCCTCATTTTACCGACCTCAGAAGGATGGAAGGCTGAGTCAACCTTGAGCTGGTGGGATTTGAACAGCTGAACTGCTGAACTAGCAGTAGCCTGCAGTGCTGCATTTAACCACTGCGCTACCTCGGCTCATAAGAAGAAGAGTCCTCCGCTCCTCTGCTCACAAAGAATACCTTATGCCACCAGGCTTGAAATTTTGAGCTTAGACAACTTAGAACTATGCCGCCTTCAGTCTGACCTAAGCGTATTACATAAAATGCAACCATCGCATCCCTAAACAGCTCCTCTATGGTGAGCTGTCTAAAGGAAAGCGATTGCACGGGGGACAAAGGAAGTGATACAAAGACTCATTGAAAGCCTCCTTCAAGTCCCTCGATATCGACACCACCTCCTGGGAAACCCTTGCACAAGATCGAACAACATGGCGCATGCTGATCCACCAAGGCTGCCAAATATCTGAGGACAGAAGATCCGCCTTAGAAGAAGAGAAGCAAGCACTCTGCAAAGCCAGAGCTGCAAATGCTGTGACAATGGTGCCCATACATGTCTGCCCAACATGTGGCAGAACATTTCGTGCCCGTATAGGCCTTACCAGCCACCTGCATACACGTCGTAAACAGCCCACAACCTGATAGATGTCAAGGTCCTCTTCGAACACGATGGATGAACAACAACATAAAATTATCTGCTACAATGTCCTACCTGTCAATGATTACTTCAGCTTCAACCACAACAATACACAAGCACATAACAGATACAAACTTAAGGTAAACTGCTCCAAACTCAATTGCAGAAAATGCAACTTCAGCAACAGAGTGGCCAATGCCTGGAATGCACTACTTGACTCTGTGGTTTCTTCCCCAAACCCCCACAACTTTAACCTTAGACTGTCATTGTTGACCTCACCCTCATTGTTGACCTCACCTAAGAGGTCTGTAAGGAGCGTGAATAAGCTCACCAGCGTGCCTACCATCCCTGTCCTAATGTCCCCATTCATTTGTATCCATTTCATGTATTCATAAACCATGTTAACACAAATAGACTTCACTGAATACAACGTTGAAAAAGCACTACGTGACCTAAAACCTTCTCTATCAATCGGACCAGATGGACTATGTGCATACTTCCTAAAAAAGATCTCCACAGCCATTGCCGAGCCACTACGCATAATCTTTGAAAAATCCTACAGGACCAGTTCCCTACCAAACCTATGGTCATTAGCCACGGTCATCCCCATCTTCAAAAAGGGAGATCCCAGTCTAGTACAAAACTACCGACCAATCTCTCTATGCTGCATCACATGCAGAGTCATGGAAACAATCATAAACCAATCCATTACCCTCCACCTAGAAACTAACAACCTACTTTCAAACAAACAATTCGGTTTCAGGAAAAAACTATCCTGCAATCTACAACTACTACACTGCAAAAACATATGGACCACAAAACTGGACCAGGGCAAAACAATAGACGCAGTTTACATAGACTTCTATAAAGCCTTCGACTCAGTGGTTCACTTCTGAAACTGAAATCCTACGGCATCTCTGGACCCCTACATGACTGGTTAACTGCATTCCTGTCAAACAGACAACAAATGGTCAAAATAGGGAGCGCCCTATCAAACCCCGTTCCTGTTAACAGTGGTGTACCCCAAGGCAGCGTACTAGGACCCACACTCTTCATACTCTATATAAATGACCTTTGCGATCACATTACAAGCGACTGCGTTCTCTTCGCCGATGATGTAAAACTCTTCAACACCACCGACAACACTACTATCCTCCAAAAAGACCTAGACTTTGTGACAGAATGGTCTAACATCTGGCAACTCCAAATCTCAACCAACAAATGCTCTGTCCTACACATTGGCAAAAAAAATCAGAACATTAAATACAAGCTGAAAAGTCAAGACCTTACAGACGACCCTCACTCTGTCAAAGACCTTGGAATACTCATATCAAATGACCTAAGTGCCAAAGCCCACTGCAACAACATCGCCAAAAAGGCTTCAAGAGTTGTTAACCTAATCTTACGTAGCTTCTTCTCCGGTAATATCACACTACTAACCAGAGCATACAAAACATTCGCCAGACCAATCCTTGAATACAGCTCATCTGTCTGGAACCCACACCGCATATCAGACATAAATACATTAGAAAGTGTCCAGAGATACTTTACAAGAAGAGTCCTCCACTCCTCTACTCGCAACAGAATACCTTACGCAACCAGACTTGAAATCCTGGGCTTAGAAAGCTTAGAACTACGTCGCATTCGGCACGACCTAAGCATAACTCATAAAATTATCTGCTACAAAACAGCCCACAACCTGATAGATGTCAAGGTCCTCTTCGAACACGATGGATGAACAACAACATAAAATTATCTGCTACAATGTCCTACCTGTCAATGATTACTTCAGCTTCAACCACAACAATACACAAGCACATAACAGATACAAACTCAAAGTGAACCGCTCCAAACTTGACTGTAGAAAATACGACTTTAGCAACAGAGTGGTAAATGCCTGGAACTCACTACCTGACTCTGTGGTTTTGTCACCAAACCCCCAAAACTTTACCTTTAGACTGTCCACTGTTGACCTCACCCGATTCCTAAGAGGTCAGTAAGGGGCGTGCATAAGTGCACCAGCGTGCCTACCGTCCCTGTCCTAATGTTCCCGCTTATCAGTACCCATCTTATGTATACAAACAATGTTTTATCTATGTATATTACCAACATGTACTTGACAAAATAAACAAATAAAATAAATAAATAAAATGTTTATACCTATATCTGTTATATTATAGATGCTTGACGAAATAAAATAAATAAATAAAAATAAAATAAAAAGGTCTGCATTAGGTGTTGCAAATCATCCATGTGTGGTGAGTACAGTGTCTAAAAAGAAAAGCCATATTCCGGTTAGTGATTCAATTGTAGGAGGTGTCTATTTAGTAAAGGATGTGGAGTATTGAAGGAGATGAAATATCTGCCTAGTACAACTGCTAGCAGAGAAAAGGGGTGCATTGTTAGGATTGTCAAGAATGCTAGTAAGGATCTTGATGTTATTGTGCATCTTAGCACAAATGTTCTGTCCAAACCAGATATGTTCTCTATACATAAGGATTTCCAGAGTTTGGGGCAAGAATTCCTTGACTGATTTATTTGTTTGTTTGTTTGTTTGTTTGTTTGTGAGATTTATATACCACCTCAAAGCAAGCACTCTCTAAGCAGTTTACACCAGTAAGCAATGTATATTTATATTGTCCACAACAATCTGGGTCCTCATTTTACCTACTTCGGAAGGATGGAAGGCTGAGTCAACCTTGAGCTGGTGAGATTTGAACCGCTGACCTGCAGATCACAGTTAGCTAAAGTGGCCTGCAGTACTGCACTCTAACCGCTGCGCCACCTCGGCTCTTGTGATTGGGCCCACAAGATGTCCTTTTTCTGGCATGGGTGGACTGACCCTGTCCCATTGGGGTGAAATGGTTCCTCAGGTAGCCTGGACCCACAACATGCAAGGCCTTAAAGGTGACAATCAGTACCTTGAATTGCACCTGGAAGCAAACTGGTACACAGTGCAGCTAGTGGAGCAGTGATGTAACATGGGCTACCCCAGGGATCCCAAGAACTGTCCACACTACTGAATTGTGCACCAGTTGTAGCCTCCAAATCTCTTCAAGGGCAGCCCCATGTAGGATGCATTGCAATAGTCCAAGAAGGAGATGACCACAGATTGAGTGACTAAACATAGAGACTCCTGATCCAGGAAAGGGTGCAACTGGTGCATAACACAATATTGTGCAAAGGCTATCTTAGCTGTGACTGCCACCTGCTCTTCAAGGAGTTGTGAGTCCAGGGGAACCCAAAAGTTCTGAACCAGTTTTTCAGGGGTAGTGAAACCCTGTCCAGAACTAAAGATGTTAAATTATTGGATCCTGAAGATCCACGCAGCAAAGGCTTCTTGGTGTTTCCAGCATTCAGCCAAAGCTTCTTATCCCACATCCCTGCAATGTTATTCTCTGGGTGGTTAGTTTGACCAGCCTGTTGGCCTTTTGTAGCACAAGGAAGTTGAGAAGGTTCTTCTCCCTCTCCTTGGCAGTTTTATGCATCCTGGGAGGAACTCCATACCTGCCATGGCTGCAGTTTTGAAGCCTCCAAGCTCTCGTCACCTTTCTTGCTTCTCCTTCTGGATCTGGAAGAATATGCAGCTTTCAAGGCATAGGCCAGAGTCTTAATAACACTATGCAAACGGAGGTGAAAAGGGATCCACGTGCTTCTATTTTCCGGTGTAGGCTCCAGTGGTGCTTTCTGGGTGCATCTTTTCCGACTTTTGACAGAAAAGATGTGCTTTGAAAAAGAACACTGGAAAAACCGATCTTCCAATCGCACATAGAGTTTGGTTCCAACGACATCATCTTCTGGCCTTCCTTTTTCCTGAAAAGCAAAGCTCCAAATACTATGGGCGTATTTGTAAAGATCCACCCTACTCGATACCAAATACTCGATGGCTCCCACGATCCAGATTTTCCCTTCAATAGGTCCTGGCATAGTTTCAAATTTTAACTGGAAAAAACGAATTCTGTCCCAAATGTCAGTATTTTCTACGTAGTTCACAAAGACATTGACTTGTCTCCACTTAGAGACATCATCACCGAGAGGTGCTGTAAATCCAGTTGCTGCAAATCCTCGTGATATAACAACACAAATTCCATTTCTGACAAGCGTAGTAGTAAAAGTCCTCATGAAACTCTCTCCATCATCTGTGTCTGAAGTAATGAGACCAATCAAGGTCCATCTAAAATGGAGGAGCAGTTGGAGAATTGCTGGGTACGTGATCCCTTTTTGGGGCAGCATCCGGTGGAAAAAAGGAAATTGACTTTTATCATTCTGAGCCTCTGAAACAAATGCATCACTGATCTGAAAAGGCAATGAAGAATGTTATGCTATATTTTGGGACAGATCAAGTCCAAAATACTAGATTTTTAACAACTCCAACCTAATATTTATGAACATGTTAGAATAATTTATTGTTAATTACTCATTAAACTATATAAAAACCCAGGATATAAAGTACAGAACATTAACAAATTAATTAACTGAAGTTAATTTAACTAACAAGTTAAAATTAACAATTACATAAAAATTAAAAAAAACCAAACACCCCACAGTAGTAATGGAGGACTTTAACTATCCTGGTATGAACTAAGAGACAAACTGCAGCAAGTGGAAGATCAAACGGATTCCTGGCCTGCCTAGCGGACAATTTCATCATCCAAAAAGTAGAGGAGGGAACAAGAGGAAATGCTATACTGGACCTAATTCTTACTAACAGAAAAGAAGTGATAGAGATAGATTGAATTTGCAGGAATTTTGGGGGAGAGTGAATATAACACAAATTCAAGCAATAGAACATATTCCAACCGGTGTCTTAAACATTAAAAAAAGTTTTATTTAAACAAAGAGAGACCTTAGGAAAGATTCCAGGGATGAACAAACCAAGAAGCTTAGAAATCTATGAAAAATATGTTAATAAAAGCCCAGTCCAGTACAATACCAGTGAAAAAGAAATCCAAGAAGAAACTAGCATGGTTACATAAAGATCTCTTTCTTATAAACTGAAAGACAAAAAGGAGAAGTTTAAAAAATGAAAAGAGGGACACAAAACTAAGGCAAAATATCAACAGATAGATTGAATCTACAAAGATAAAGGCATGAAAGCAAAGGCTCAGAATGAACAAAGACTTGCAAAAAAAGACAAAGATAATTTTAAAAAAGTTTTTTTTAGCATTTAAATAACAAGGAAAAAATCAATCCACTAAAGGGTAAGAATGGCAAGGAGGTAACAGACAGTAGAGAGAAAGCAAAGCTGCTTAACTCATTATTTGCATTAGTCTAGCCCCGAGACTAAAACATATGTCGAACAATTACAGGAATTGGATATAACTAATCTAGAGAAAAGAAAGACTAGAGGTGACATGCTAGTCATATTCCAGTATTTGAGGGGCTGCCACAAAGAAGAGGGGGTCAACTTATTTTCCAAAGCACCAGAAGAGAAGGCAAAAAACAATGGATGGAAACTAATCAAAGAAAGAAGCAATCTAGAACTAAGGGGAAATTTCCTAACAATGATAACAATTGACCAGTGGAATGACTTGCATTCAGAAGTTGTGGGTGCTCCAACACTGGAGGTTTTAAAGAAGAGACTGGACAGCCTCTTGTCTGAAATGGTATAGGATCTCCTGCTTGAGCAGGGGGTTAGACTAAAGGACCCCCAAGTTCCCTTCCAGCTCTATTCTGATTGATTGTTGACTAATAAAGCCACCAACACTTTGCCTATGGAATTCAAGAGCTACTTTTAACCATGGCCCTTATTTGTTTACACCAAGCCATACCTGATCCCTGCCTGACAATAAAGGCCATTGTGAAAAGCAGCTGTTGAATTCCATAGGCAAAATATGGTTGGATCTATCACTCACCCACAACCTCCCCACTCACTTTACCAGATAGAGAAACACACACACAAACCTGTGGGACTTTGTAGGTGCCTACTAATGTTGACATCTGAGTGGACGTTTCCCTCATAGCTCCATCAATAACAGCCAAAAGGTTTTCCTTCCTTCCACAGCTGTAGTTGGGAACATTGGCTTGCCCAGTAGAGAGGATGTCCAACAAAACATCTGAAGTGCCAAGGGTGCTGACATAGTTGTCGTGCAGGTTGTAGCCAAGTGTGAGATTGGGCAGAAGCTCGGGATACTTGTTGACTTTTTGAATGGCGAAAGCCAGGATTAGCAATTTAAAATAAAGTCCTGTACTGTAAAAAAAATGTTCAAGTTATTACCACCATCATCAACAGCAACAACAAAATCATTTTTTTTCCAATTTAATCCTCTTTGTCTCCACAAGTCTCCTGTGTCTTAAGCTAATACAGATCCAAAGCCAAGGACACATGATAGCCACCCATTGGCAGGTAATTTTTATGAGCATTGAGAAGATGGGATGGAGATAGTCCTCCACCGCAGTTAAAAACCAAAAATACATCATTATTTATAGAAGTCCTAATATTCATCTGCCCAGTAACCTGTATTCAAAAGCATTCAATCATTAAAGTGGAACCCTCCATAAAATAAAGAGGATGCACCGTAAGTGACCAGAAAAGCAACTATAAAAAGAAATCATTCCCCATTCCTCAAAGCATCAGGGATTGAATATCAATGAGTAGTTATATAAATATGGAAATGGGCTGGTCGGAGGCATCTGCAACCCTTTCAGTCACTATTTTTAACCAAACTCAGTATCCCCGTGATGAATGGAAATGGTAGTATTAGAAGGAAAAGCATAATACTAATATAGTATTAGAAGGGAAAGCATAAATAATCTGGTAGTATTAGAAGGAAAAGCATAATACTAATATAGTATTAGAAGGGAAAGCATAAATAATCTGGACTTATTTCAAGTTTTATTTGCCAGATGTTTGAATTCGAGCATATTCCACAAAAGAAGAGTAAAAGAGGAAAGCCATGAAAATCAAAATGGTTCAAGAAATTAGACAGGTCCTATAATATAAGAGTAAGTGAAATAGTGTTAGAACTACGAATGGAGGGAATGCAATTCCACCACACGGAATAACTTACGAGCGAGAGTCACTAGAAGGAACCATGTTGAAAGGCAACGTTCTAGGTAATGCCATTGTTTCAGTGGAGACTGCGGCAATGAGATGGTCTCCTGGCCTGTAATAGTTCCACGGTTTTTCCCCATCTCGGAT
Source organism: Diadophis punctatus similis (assembly GCA_023053685.1). Lineage (NCBI taxonomy): Eukaryota > Metazoa > Chordata > Lepidosauria > Squamata > Dipsadidae > Diadophis > Diadophis punctatus. The sequence goes on along the minus strand of JALIGW010000002.1, from coordinate 240,450,519 downwards.
CTCAAAATTTAGTGGACACTTCACTCTAAGCTTCTCAGAGACTGCCTGAAACACCAGCAGGGTTAGAAGCAGAAGATCCATAATTTATAGGACTGAATCAATCCCCTTCCTGTTCTAAAGAAGAATTAGGAGAATTCAAGGAACTCTCAGTTTCCTGATTCAGACAGAGACAAACCAATTCTCACATGGAAAGGAGAGAAAGGTACATTCAAGAGTTCAATCTCTGCCTGAACCAAAACATCTGCCATACAGAGAGTGAGCTGTGGCATTTATCCTTTTCTGATGAAAGATCCCTTTCTTGTTACTTGAGTCTGATGTCAACATCAAAGGCAGTCACTACAGCAGAAGATGTCTCAAAGAGCAGGATGGTGATAATTACAGTGAGAAATAATTTCTCCTCTGGGGATCCTGAAGTTCTTCCAAGACTCCATGTGCAGAGAGTCAGCTGGAGAATAGCACATAAGTGAAAAATCACAAATACACCCCTGAGTGTATTGTGGTCCTTCCTGTCAAGACATGTCCAGAAAGTGATGCTGGAGGAAAATAGTTCAACCCCCAAGCAATTGACTTCTTCTGCCCTTCATTGTGATCTCTTGTCTCCAGAGACTGCTGGGGAAGGTCACCCAGAGCTATGGAGTTTGATTAAACTCTACATTGATGACACTAGAGTTGTGTCAGTATCCTTGAACCCTTGAGGCAATCAGTATCCTTGAACCCTTGAGCCCACAATTTAACACTGATGTTAAGAGTAGGGTCTTTTTGTGATTTTCTTTTCTATTAGATCTCCATATTTCCATGCTAAATTGGAGTTGGTTTTTAAAATTCCTTGTGCCTGAAGTGAAATTTCATTTCCCATCAGTTCTGGAAATATCAGTTGTTGGATAACAGCCAACTAAGAGGCTGGAAAGTGACAACCTGTGGACTGTTATCATTGTTGAATGTTATCATATCCTTTGGGCTTCCCATCTCTGTATGTAAACCCTCCCCAAAATATCGATAATTGGTTGGTAAGTGTGGTTGGGTGTCCCTATATTCCTAATGCATCAAGTCAGGGGGAATTTCTCCTTAGTTCTAAGTTGGTTCTTTCCTTGATTAGTTTCCATCTGATACTTCTGACTTATCTTAAGTGCTTTGGAGAAACGATGGTCTCCATCTCCTTTGTGGTAGCCCCTCAAATATTGGAAGACCCTAGTCTTTCTTTTTGTTAGACTAGACATGCCAAGTTCCTGCAACTGTTCATTGCATGTTTTAGTCTCCAGCCATCCAATCATCTTTGTTGCATCTCTCTGGACTCTTTCTAGAATCTCAGCATCTATTTTTGTATCTAAAACTGGATTCAGCATTCCAAGTGTGGTCTTACCAGTGCAATATAAATAGGTACTAGCATTACATCAGGGGTATCAAATTCACAGCCCGCGGGTGAGATGCGTCATATGTTGGCCATGCCCACCTCTGTTTTAGCGAAGGGGGAAAAGTTGTGATACATCAGATGATGACAACATTGTTAATGTATTAGCAGAGTATTCCTTGTGTTACCAAGGTTGTGCATACAGAAACGTTTAGATTGAGATCAGTTGTGAATAAGTACTCAGCCACACACAGATACACTAACTTGAATTAAAATTTACTTTAAGAAATAGCATTTTCCTATAAACAGTCCAAAGTCATACACTTAATAGTCATAATGACAATCCAAGTACTATTAAGTACAAATACATTTTAGCTATAATACATAACTACAACACAGAGAGAAATGCAGAGCATACATACTCTAGGCCTTGCTCTAATGAGAAGCAGAGACTACACTCTGAGTAGCAGAGACCAAAGACAAACAGAGAGGGACTCCCATAGAAATAAGCTGTGAACTCTAGCTCCCTCTTGTGGCAGTCTGCAACACCTAAGCTAAACAGACTTATAGCTGTTAAAAGCTAAAACATATATTGTCCTACCCAATATTAGTTATGGTCAGGGACCTAACATTCTCCCCTTTGGGTAGATCAATATATAATACCTTACATCTTTAAACCATAGTTTTCACAACACTCTTTGTGTTTAATTGCACCTTGCGCTTTAGTGAAATGATCTGCAATATTCTGTTCAGTCATGCAGTATTCCAACTTAACCATTTTATTTTGAACACATTGTCTAACATTCAGATATCTCAAATCAGTATGTTTCGACCTTGTTTTCACAGCTAAACTATTAGCCATACTAATGGCAGATTGATTGTCTTCATACACAATAAATGGCTCCTGTACAGTAATTCCTATATCCTTTAACAATTGTTTATAATATACCAATTCTGTACACATTAATGATAAACTCGAGAATTCTGCTTCCATAGTGGATAAACTAATATGTTGTTGCCTAATAGATTTCCACCCTATTAAAGCATTACCCAACATTACCACTATACCTGATGTTGATTTGCGAGTCATTGCATCAGTAGCAAAACTTGCATCAGCATATGCAGATAACACTAATTCATTTCTCGGTTCTAAATATAAAGAATAATGTATTGTGTGCTTTAGATATCTAAGTATTCGTTTAGCTGCTTGCCAATGCCTTTCATTTGGTTCAGCATTATATCTAGCCAGTTGATTTACGCTGTAAGATATATCTGGCCTAGACCAATTACTCAAATATGAGAGACTACCAATTAGAGACTGATATATCTCCTTATCAAACACAGGACATTTAGTATCACTATTTGTAAATCCCTGATCCATTGGTGTCTTAGCAGTTTTACAATTCTCCAGGTTATATCTTTTTAACAATTGGCTAATCTTCTTAGCTTGCGAAATTTTGAATCCTCTATTTGTCTTCATTATATCAAGACCCAAATAATGTTTAATTTCTCCTAAATTTCTAATCTTGAACTTTCTTTGTAATTCAGAAACAATATCATTTGCTTCTTGTTCAGTCTTTGTTATAATCGCTATATCATCTGTAAATAATAGCAACAGAGAAATCAAACCATCTTTCTCTCTCCTAAATAAACAAGGATCAGCTATACCAGCTTTAAAATCCATGGAAACTAATTTTTTTTACAATGCATTTATTCCATTCATAACCTGATTGCTTTAAACCATAAAGACTTTTCTTTAATTTCCAATAATCATTTTTTCCATCATCTTTTAAACCTAATGGCTTTTTCATATAAATGGTATGTTGTAAAGGTGCATGTAGATATGCAGTTTCGACATCTACATGATTAATTATGCATTTATTTTTAGCTGCCCAAACTAATGCTCCTCTCAATGTATTTGCTCTCAGACTAGGTGCAAATACCTCATCATAATCCTTATCTGATTGAGCAAATCCCTGAGCAACTAATCTTGCTTTATGGGTAACAGTGCCATCCACACCAGTCTTTAATTTATACACCCATCTGCAACCTATTGCACGTTCACCTGGTGGTAACCTTACATCTTCATATACCTCAAGATCCTTTAAAGATTTTAATTCCTTATTCATAGCTTCCTGCCAAGCTACCTGTTCCTTTGTTGGATACAGCTTAAGTTCATTATAATTAGACGGTTCCACATTAATCTGGCATACAATACTTGCCTGATATCTATCAGGTGGACGTCTCTCCCTAGTTGACCTCCTAGGCAATTTAGTACAAGTTGTTGGAATTTCCTCTTCCTTTTCCTCCCCTAACGAAGTATCTTCTACATCATCCATAGATGGTTCCTCTATTGAGGATTCTTTCACTATCCTATCATCAGTACTATTCTTATCAGAATCATCAGGAAACAATGGATCCTCAACAACAATACTATCTTGTTCCTTGTATTCCTGTTCCAGTTTACTCCATCCAACATGCTCAAGGAATTTAGCACTTGCACTACAATATACTCTAGTAGTACCTGGCTCCCAGAATCTAAATGATCTATGATTAGATTCATACCCTACAAAACATAATTTCCGTGCTCTATGTTGTCCCTTTCGCCTTACTTGTGTGGGAATATGCACCCATGCTGGTGCACCAAATGTATGCAAATAACTAAGATTTGGTTTCCTACCATACCAACGAGTAAATGGCAATTCACCAGTTGTTGCATTCACTACATTGTTCAAAACATGGTTAGCACACATTATAGCTTCACCCCAGAGTCTTTCTGGTAAACCAGAATCTGAAATCATGGTTCGAGACATAGCCTGTAATGTCTGACCTCTTCTTTCAATATGCGCATTATGTTGCAGCCGAAAAGGAGCAGAACGCTTATGTTCAATACCAGCTCTCTTTAGCATATCTTCAAATCTCTTATTGGTAAACTCAGTACCATTATCTGTTACTAAACTAACCAGTTTCTTATTCATTTTTTGTTCAACAAACCTTAACCAGTTTACAAAATGCTGATATGTTTCTGTTTTTGTTTTCATCAGATAACAGAAACCATATCTAGAAAAATGATCAACTATGCTCAATATATAACAGGCTCCACCTAAACTGGGTTTCTTAGGGCCAATGAGATCAGCAAATACAACCTCTAATGGTTCCTTGGTTTTAAATCCATTTAACCTGTTTGCAGGAATTACCTTGCTCTTTTCCTGATTGCAAGCATTACAATTTAAATATCTTGCACAAGGTTTTAATTTTATACCATTAGATAACTCAACAGTTTTCTTTAAAATTTTGAAATTTAAATGTCCCATACGTCTATGGAGCAAATGAATACATTCGTCATGAGGCTTTCTATTTTCATAAACTGAATTAGCCTTATTTAATGGACTATCATGGATAATGTATAAGCCATCATGCAATCTTGCAGTAACTCTTTTACCTTGTTTTTCAATTAAACATTTATCTCCCTGAAAAGTTACCACAAACCCTGCTTTTACCAATTCTCTCACAGATAGTAAGTTATTTTTAAGGTTAGGTACATATAACATTGGTAAACTTTCATTAATACATGAACAATATGCATTACCTTCTCCAGATACTCTCAATTTCCAGCCATTTGCTAATGATACATGCTGTTTACTTTCAGTCATATTAACAAATCTCTCTTTACTTTTAGTTATACACTGAGATGCTCCACTGTCTATTATCCAGATATCATGGCTTACAGTTTTATTTGTACTTGATATAGCTGCACTAACATCATTATAAGCTCTCTGCATATTACTAGCATTCTGCTTTTTACCCTTTTTACAGAATCTGGCTATATGACCCTTAGCCCCACAAGAATAACATTTCCTAACAATATAGGCAGTTGAAGATTGTGGTTGTTTCTCTCTCTGTGGTTCTTCCTGTGGTTGTTTCTCTCTCAGTTGTTTTCTATCTTGCCTTCTTCTAGACTCTTCTAACAGTCTTCCTATTATGCCAGTCAATGTCAGTTCATCTCTGGTTAAAACTTCCAGTGAAGACACATAATCATCATAAGAGTCATCCAAAGAAGAAAGAATAATATAAACTTGATGCAACTCTGAGAAAATCAGTTCTTTTTCATGTAGCTCTTGTAATGTTCTCTTCATAAACTCCAAATGAGCTAACATGTCACCACCTTTTAACAAACGTGCTCTGAACAGTTTACGTGTAAGGTGTATATGCGCACCAACACTATCTCGAACATAAAGTCTCTCTAAGGTACTCCAACACTTGGCAGCAGAATCTTCACCATGAATATGGACCAGTTGCTGATCACTCAGTGTCAGTCCAATAATACTAAGAGCCTTTTCATTATCCCGGTTAAAGGCAGCTATTTTCTTCTTATCTTCATCATTTGTTAGATCCCAAGCTGTTATATCAGGTGGATTATTAACCACAGTCCATAATCCTTCTTTACGCAAAAGTAAGCTGCACTTCATAGACCAGGAAACATAGTTAGTTCCATCTAACCTGGTTATCTTGGATAAGCTAGTTGACTGTTCTTGTGCCATTGTTAATTTAACAGTAAACCACAAGTTAGCTCTCTGAGTATGAAACTGAATATTCACACTAACTCTCAATATCTCTCTGGGCCCATAACCAGTGTTAATGTATTAGCAGAGTATTCCTTGTGTTACCAAGGTTGTGCATACAGAAACGTTTAGATTGAGATCAGTTGTGAATAAGTACTCAGCCACACACAGATACACTAACTTGAATTAAAATTTACTTTAAGAAATAGCATTTTCCTATAAACAGTCCAAAGTCATACACTTAATAGTCATAATGACAATCCAAGTACTATTAAGTACAAATACATTTTAGCTATAATACATAACTACAACACAGAGAGAAATGCAGAGCATACATACTCTAGGCCTTGCTCTAATGAGAAGCAGAGACTACACTCTGAGTAGCAGAGACCAAAGACAAACAGAGAGGGACTCCCATAGAAATAAGCTGTGAACTCTAGCTCCCTCTTGTGGCAGTCTGCAACACCTAAGCTAAACAGACTTATAGCTGTTAAAAGCTAAAACATATATTGTCCTACCCAATATTAGTTATGGTCAGGGACCTAACAAACATGATGCTGTGAGTTTGACACCCCTGCACTACATGATCTTGATGCTATCCCTCTCTTGTTGCAGCCTAGGACCACATTGGCTTTTTTGGCAGGTGCCGCACACTTCTGGTTGATATTTAAGTGATTGTCCACTAGGATTCCAAGATCCTTCTCACCATTACTGCTTTTGAGCCAGGTACCAGTTACTTGGGGCTCCAATGGGAGAACATAATAGTGGAGGGGGTTGATAGATTAACAGGAAATCCCAGCTCCCTCCACCCTGCCCCACCCTTCCCATCTTTTAATTGGGTTGTAGTGTTTGGCTTTGTGTATGGTTGTATTTATTGTATTGGTGGAACAAGCTGAGAACTACATGGAAGCACAAAAGTCAGAGGATAGTAGAAAGCAAGATGCAGATGGAGAGAGGAGAATAAGAAAGCCTGTTCTGAAATGTAACACCCACCCCTCATCTTTATAGGATATTAAAACACTACTATCCTGTCTCTCCTGGTCCTTCTTTTCTCTAGACTGGACAAACCCAATTCTTGCAATCATTCTTCATATGTTTTAGCCTTCAGTCCCCTAATCATCTTAGTTGCTCTTCTTTCTAAAGTCTCAACATCTCTTTTATATTATGTTGATCAAAACTGGATGCAGTATTACAAGAGTTGTCTTATTAAGACCACTTAATAATAATCTTATTTGTAAAGGAATACTAATACTCTACAAGACCTTGATTCTATCCCTCGATTAATGCAGTCTAGAGTTGCATTGGCTTTTTTGGCAGCTGCTACACAATGTTGGCTCATATTTAAGTGATTGTCCACTTGGACTCCAAGATACCTCTCATTCCTCTTTCACCTAGTATATACCTGACAGTTGTTTTTTTGGGGGGGCTAAGTGTAAAACATTACTTTTATCTACACTGAATTTCATTTTATTAGATAGCTCCTCAGGGATATCACAAAGCATTAATGGAATTAGTCTGTAAAAATCCATGATTGGGATATACGTATAGGTAGCGATAAGACCACTTAAGAATTTTGGATTGATTCTATTGACCAGGGATCTGTGGAGAGGTGTCTCAGTACAGTAAATATTCCCCTATGTGTCAGTTGGTAAAACCAAAAGGGGAGCATGACAAAGTTGCTATTGAAAGAGGCCCTTCAGTCCATATTCCCTTTTCTAAAATAGCCATGGAAATTGTGGGCCACAATCTACTAAAGGCAATGAGTAGATCTTGATGGTTTGTGACTATGCCACTCAGTACTCAGAATCAGTTCCATTAAGAAATGTAAGCAATAAGCAAATAGCAGAGGAGCTGGTAAAAATCTTCAGTAGAGTAGGCATACCACATGAGATGCTGATGGATCTAGGCACTAATTTTCAAGCAGTGCTGCTGAGATACCTGTATGCAGAACTGGTAATGAAAGGGGTGTGTACTCTGGGTGTGTACTTTGCTATGCACAGAGTATGCAAATGTGAAAAGAGTTAGATAATTCTTTTTAAGTCTTTGCTGGAGCCCTGGATGATGGGGCAAAGCTGGAAACTCCAGTGAATACTTAAAAAAACCATCCACAAATAGGATGGAACTTGATCTGGAGCTTAAATGAATGGAGGTTGCTGAGAAGGAGCACATCAAGAGAAAGAAGAGGAGCACCAACCCCAGTTACAGCTGTTGAAGTTGCAAATCCATACCATCCTCACTAACCTTTCTTCATCACCACCACCACCCAGTACTATCCAAACCTCAGAGAAATGAAAATACCAATTCGCAAATAACCATGAAAGACCTTCCTAACTAACTTTGAAGGAGCCTGCCAATTTTATAACACTCTAAAGCCCAGGATGTGGCTCACATATGTCCTTGCTCGAAGGGTTGCTAAAGTCAAATATGGACTGTGTGATGAGGAAAAGGACGACTACCAACAGTTTAAAAGACATGGATATTAATTATTCATTTATTTTATTGTTTGATATTATTTTGTATTTTAATATGATTACTCTTATACTCTTAATATTTTTATTAGCTTTGGTTTTAAATAATCTTAATCAAATGCAAAGGAAATATACAAATCAATAATAATTGCAAACAATAATCAAATATTATGAGCCTAAGAATCCATTTCACTATCAATTCATTATGCTTTTATGTTTAGATGTTCCTTAGTGTTTAGATCTGGCCTGAGAATGATAATGTAGCACTTGGGGAAGAAGATGCAGCATAGCAGTCCAGCCCCGGAAGACAAGATGGAGAAGATTTGCACAGCCACCATGTATTTCCCTTTGGTGCTCAGGTAGGTGGGCAGGAAGGAGATCCAGACACTGCAGAAGACCAGCATGCTGAAGGTGATAAGCTTGGCTTCATTGAAGGCCCCAGGCAGGTTTCTGGCCAGGAAAGCTACAGTGAAGCAAATGGCAGCTAGGAAACCCATGTATCCGAGGACAACATAAAACATGGTGACTGAGCCTTCATTGCATTGAAGGACGATCACTTCTGGTTGGGAGTGGAGGTCAGAATCAGGAAATGGGGGAGAAACTGCCAGCCACATGGCACAGATAAAAATTTGGACACCAGAACAAGAAAGGATGATGGAGTTTGCTAGTCTCTTCCCCAACCATCTTCTCACACTGTTCCCTGGTTTTGTGGCCAGAAATACAAGCACCACCATGATAGTTTTGGCCAACAAAGAAGAGACGGCTACTGAGAAGACAATGCTGAACATTGTTTGTCGGAGAAGACAGGTGGCTTTCCTTGGTCGTCCAATGAAGAAAATGGAGGACAAGAAGCAGAGTATGAGGGAGGCCAGGAGGATGAAGGAGAGGTCCCAGTTGTTGGCTTTGACAATGGGAGTTTTTACATATTTAATGAATATGATTAAAACAATGCCTGTGGTTAAGAACAAGAGCAGTGAAAAAGAGACCAGGATGATGCCCAGATGTTCCTCAAAGGTCAGAAACGTTATTCTTTTGGGGATACACTGGACTCTGTCCTCATTTGGATATTGATCATCAGGGCACTTGGTGCATTTTTCTGTATTTGAGAAAATAAAAAAGCAATACTTCTTTAAGTTTCAAGGAATACCTTCTTGGGACATCAGCTGATACCAGCAGCATTTTTCAAGATGTGTTTCTTAATATCTCCTCAGAAAGAACATCATTTTCTAAACCATATAGAGTTAAGGTCTATGAAATTGGCGGAAATTCTAGGACCAATATCCTTTCTTATATAATCTGTAGAATTTTCATAGTAACCCAGATTATTACAGGTAAATAATGAATCAATTCACCTTATCAGGCACACTTTGGAAGTCCTTCCAGATGCTACTTGCTCAGAACCATACTGGATTCAGAAGATACCTATCTTCTAAAATCTAGTTGGCTAGCAGAGAAATCTAGTCCTGAAAATAGTCTGAATGACTACGTTTCATTATCTGAGGAAACAGAAGGTAATATTTTCTTTATATCTCTTTTCATGTTTCTTGAAAGATCTTCTTTGAATGACAGATGATACTGAGAGATAGGAAAGTCATAGCAAATGTTTAAAATATATAATATAACATATATTATATGTCTGGCTGCCCATATTAAACCAATTTAGAGCAGCTTAAGATAAAGGTTCCCCTCGCACATGTGTGCTAGTCGTACCCGAATCTAGGGGGCAGTGTTCATCTCTGATATTCCAGGCCGTTGCCGGCTGCCTATGATTCGCATGTCGACAGTGCCCGTTCCCTGGGTGGGAAGAAGATCATGATGTCCGTCCTCGTCGAGGGTGTGCCGTTTCAAATGGAATTAGATATGGGCTCGGCTGTGTCTATCATCGCCTGGAAAACTCTCAAGAAAGCCGTGCCCGGGTTCTCCACTGACCGCATCCGAAACACCGGGTTCCGCCTGTCGGACTACCAAGGGAACAGGATTCTGGTTCGCGGCCAAGCCAGTGTCAAGGTCCAATTTAAACACTTTTCCAGACCATTACAGCTCATCATTGTGGACGGTGACCTTCCGAGCCTTCTTGGACTGAGCTGGTTCGAAGCCCTTGGGCTGGAGGTCTCCGGAGTTAACGATGTCAGGACGGAGAAATTAGACGACCTGTTTGACGAATTCCGTGATGTATTCAGCGAAGGGTTGGGCAAGTATGTGGGGACCCCAATCTCTTTTAGCCTGGACCCTAATGTTGCCCCAATCCACTTGAAGCCCCGCCGGGTTTCCCTGCCCTTGAGGGAAAAGATTGACATTGAACTTGATAAATTGATCAAGCAGGGGGTACTCGAACCTGTGGATCATGCCCGGTGGGAAACCCCGATTGTCACACCAATTAAAGGAGATGGTAGCATCAGGATATGCGCTGACTACAAGTGCACGGTGAACAAGGCGTTGCAGCAGAGTGCCTACCCTGTGCCAATCGTGCACCAATTGCTGCACTCGTTGGGGTCCGGATGCCTGTTTGCTAAATTAGACCTGGCACAAGCGTACCTGCAGTTACCCGTAGATGGCCCCACGGCAGAAGCTCAGACCATTGTGACCCACAGGGGGGCATTTAAATGCCACAGATTGCAATTTGGGGTTAGCGTGGCCCCGGGGTTGTTCCAGAGTGTAATGGAACGTCTGTTGCAGAATATCCCCGGGGTCGTGCCCTACTTCGATGATGTTCTCATTTCGGCTAAAGACATAGGCCAGCTACGCTGTCGGGTTACAATGGTCCTTGAGTAATTACGAGCTGCCGGGCTGAAAGCGAAACACAGCAAGTGTGTCTTGGGAGTCCCTGAAGTGGAATTCCTGGGGTATAGAATAGATGGGAGTGGTATCCATCCCACGGAAAGTAAACTGAAGGCCATCCAAGAGGCCCCGGCTCCCAGAAATCAGGCACAGTTACAGGCTTTCTTGGGTCTTCTTAACTATTACAGCCTATTCCTACGTGATAACACAACGGTCGCAGAGCCCTTGCACAGGCTGCTAGCTAAAAACACTCCCTGGGTGTGGGGCCATAGGGAGGCTGTCGCATTTAGTGCAGTTAAGGGGTTGTTAACCAACAACAATTTCTTGATCCAATACAATTCCACTTTGCCAGTGGTCCTTGCTTGCGATGCTTCCCCAGTAGGGGTTGGGGCTGTTCTGAGCCATCGACTTCCGAATGGCCTCGAGGCGCCAATAGCGTATTACTCACGCACCTTGTCTAGCGCCAAAAGAAATTATGATCAGCTAAATAGGGAAGCTTTGGCCCTAGTAGCAGGGGTTAAGAAGTTCCACGAGTATTTGTTCGGTAGAGACTTCACCCTGGTCACAGACCACAAGCCTCTGTTGGAGTTGATAGCAGGGAATCGCCAAACTCCAGCTGCTTTGTCCCCCCGTTTTGCTTGTTGGGCCATCTTCTTGTCGGCATACTCGTATCAGTTGGTTCACAGGCCCGGAAAAAACATGGGGAACGCGGACACATTAAGCAGGTGCCCATTGCCCGAGATACTGTCAGACATAGCTCCAGAGGCCCTGGTACTGTTGATTGACCTAGCAGACTCAGGGTTAGTCACCTCGGCTGAGGTGGCCAGGCACTCGGCCAGAGACTCCACCCTCCGGACTGTCCTTAACTGGGTGTGGAGGGGGTGGCCGAGAGGCCCAGTCAGGCCCGAGTTCAAACCGTACGAGCTTAGACAGCACGAACTGTCGGAGCAAGGGGGATGCCTCTTGTGGGGGGACCGGGTGGTCATTCCCGCCAAATTGCGCACTGACGTACTACGAACCTTGCACGAGGGCCATCCGGGAATTGTGTGAATGAAGGCTTTAGCTAGGGGTTATGTGTGGTGGCCAAAGATGGATGAGGAGGTTCAAGAATGGGTAAACAAATGCCTGCCATGTCAGGAATCCAGACCGGCACCTCCCAAAGCACCGGTGCATGACTGGGACCTTCCAAAAAACCCATGGTCACGGCTTCATGCCGATTTTGCGGGTCCATTCCATGGGCAAATGTTCCTGATAATTGTAGACGCTTATTCCAAGTGGCTCGAAATCTTCCCTATGCGGTCGACCACTGCGGAGTCTGTTATTAAGATCTTCAGGCGTCTATTCGCTACCCATGGCATTCCGGACACATTGGTAACAGACAACGGCCCGCAGTTCACAGCCACAACTTTCGAGGGCTATCTGGCTAGTCAGGGAATCCGCCATGCATTGTCCGCCCCATTCCATCCTGCGACGAACGGCCTGGCGGAACGCTTCGTGCGATCGGCCAAAGAGGGGTTAGCTAGATTGGGACCTGGAGATTGGCAGGAAAGAATAGACAAATTCCTCATAACTCAACACATAACCCCAAGTGCCACTACGGGACGCAGCCCAGCGGAGCTTTTAATGGGCCGCAGACTCTGGTCACTCCTGGACCGGTTACACCCTGACTATGTAGTAAAAACCAAGACAGAAGGCACAAAGAAAACCAGGGTCTTTTCCACAGAGGACAGGGTGTTTGCTCACAACTACGCCGAGGGGCCTTTATGGCTGCCAGGGGTGGTCAAGACAATTTTGGGACCAGTGTCTTATGCGGTCCGGTTACAAGACGGCCACTTATGGAAGAGACACATAGACCAATTAAGACAGAGGGTACAGGAAGACCCCTCGGGTTCTGGAAATGTAACGCTGTGCATTCCTTTCCTAGCTAAACCACGTCCAGATGTCTCAGAGGCTTTGGAGTGCGAGACGGCAGGCCAACAGAGTCCCCCTGTCGAGTTAGGCCCTGAGGCAGAAGAACCCAAGAGCACTCCAGATCAAGAGATGCATGACACAGCCCCCAGGAACGAAGCGGCTAAGTCAGACCAGGCTGCTGTAGTTCCCCCGATTGAAATACGCAGGTCTGAACGGGAGCGTAGATGCCCCGCCTACCTTCGTGATTTCGTATGTCAGACGATTTCATCTAGAGGGGGAGGGATGTTATGTTCTGATTAGAGCTGGAGGTTTTCACTCAGGTCCAGCAATACTGAAGGGAACATGCTGGACCCTCATTGGTTATTTCAAAATGGTTTAGTTACAATTGTTACTGTCAGCTCCTATAAATAGGAGCCCTCTCTGAATGTGCTTTGCTGGTTGTACATCTATTGCAATAAAGAGCTGTTTGTCAAAGTCGGTCTCCTGTGCTGAATCCACCATCTAACAAGAATCACCCACCTTCCTGAGTGGAGATGGTCCCCTGTGGACAAGGAACACAGTCATAGCAGCAAACTGGCTTTTCTTCCTGAGCCCTCTTGACAAACCCAGGATGACAATTTCCCACACATTTGGACTGTGGTAGAGACTAAGCAGAAAAGCAAAAAATGACAAAGAAAACGTGTTAGAAGTCACCATCTATGGAAAATTGTGGTCAGCATGAATATTAGCAGTAATCTCTGAGCTTCAGTTAGGTAAATATGAAATCTCTAATAAGTTCCAAATGTTTTTAAGAGATATAAAATATGGCAAACTCTTCATAGCAAGAGCACAATAGCAATAGCACTTAGACTTATATACCGCTTCATAGTGCTTTACAGCCCTCTCTAAGCGGTTTACAGAGTTCAGCATATTGCCCCCAACAATCTGGGTCCTCATTTTACCGACCTCAGAAGGATGGAAGGCTGAGGCAACCTTGAGCCTAGTGAGATTTGAACAGCTGAACTGCTGAACTAGCAGTCAGCTGAAGTAGGTTGCAGTGCTGCTTTTAACCACTGCGCCACCTCGGCTCCTAAAACTTCATTTTAGTTCTTTGCTTTTATTTCTGCCATATCAAATTGCAATGAAATCCTTTTCTGCTTAATATATCTAGGGGGATGGAATTGAGAAAATATTTTAAGATCTTTTATAAGTGACAACCTTTGGGTTCCTCCTCATTTCTGTATTAATATGCATTCCTCCATTCTTCATTTAGCCATGATTTTAGAAAATGATGATCTATTCTTTTTATTTTTATTTTTAGAATAAATTATATTCTAAAATGTATTATTTTTATTCTATTATAGTTATTAGAATAGAATAAAAATGTAATGAAGACAATCTTCTTGCCAGTAGGATCTGCACAGGTATTTTCAAAGCTGTTCCCCTTTGAAAATAGCAATAGCACTTAGACTTATAAGCTGCTTCATAGTGCTTTTACAGCCCTCTCTAAGTGGTTTACAGAGTCCGCATATTTTCCCCAACAATCTAGGTCATCATTTTACCCACTTCAGAGGCTGAATCAACCTTGAGCCAGTAAGGATCAAAGCCCTGCCAGTCATCAGTTAGCCTGCATGCTCTCCCTCTCCCTCCCTCCCTCATCTCTCTCATTCTCCCTCTCTCCCTCCCTCATCTCTCTCTTTCTCCCCCTCTCTCATCTCTCCCTCTTCTTCCCCCCCTCTCTCTAATCTCTCTCTTTCTCCCTCTCTCCCTCCATCATTTTCTCATTTCTTTCTTTCTTGTTCTCCCCTTTCTTCTCTCTCATCTCTTTCTCGCACAAATGGAATACCCTCCTGGGCCAAGATCATGGCTGCAGAGACAGCAACTCCTCCTCCCACTGCTGCCACTGTGCAGTAAGGTGAATAGCTGGCTGCACTGCACAATGCAGGAAAGGTGCACTGCACAGGAGAGCTGTGTTGTGCAGGAGAGCCGGAGCCCTTCCCTCCCTGCATCCGGCACCGGTGGTGGCTGCTCCTCCCCATTCCCCTCCTTCCTGAGCTAACATGAAGGGGACCATGGCTGGGGCTGAGCTGCCCGCGAAGGATGTGGAATCGCAAAAAGCAGCCGGTTGAGGGCAGTGCAGAGAAAATGCTAGGAGCACTTCAGCTGTGTGGCTCTATGGAGAGGCTTGCATCTTCTTGGGGTGGAGAGTAGGTCATGTGACCAGGTTGGCAGGGAACCACAGGAGAGGGGTCAAAGAGCCACATGTATTTTACTTTGACCCACATAATCTGATCAGTTAGAGTTTGGAATACATTGTTTATGCAAGCTTGTGGAGGAACATACACTGCAAATAATAGAAATGAGGAAAACTCTTGTGAAGAATAAAACAGTTATATAAATTGATGTAAACATCAGCCAGGGAACAACAGGCTTTAGCTGAACCCTGGAAAGATTGAGTGGCTTTGGTGCTGGATGGGATTGCTCTGCCTCTGACAGACCTGGTGAGCAATCTGGAGGATTGATGAGAAGATAGCAGTTATGGCTAAAAGATTCATATTGTGTGCCAGTTGTGCCAGTTCCTAGAGCAGTGGTTCTCAACCTTCCTAATGCCGCAACCCATGCCGTGCCCCCGCCGCGACCCACCCTGCCGCTGCAATTTGGGTTCTTTTACCCTCTGCGCATGCGCAAAGCGTTCTGCGTTTATAAGTAATAAACTTTTAATGGAGTAACCCTTCTATTCTATTCTATTCTATTCTATTCTATTCTATTCTATTCTATTCTATTCTATTCTATTCTATTCTATTCTATTCTATTCTATTCTATTCTATTCTATTCTATTCCAATATCTATTCTATTCCAATATCTATTCTATTCCAATATCTATTCTATTCTATTCTATTCCAATATATATGCTATTCTATTCTATTCTATACTATTCTATTCTATTCTATTCTATTCTATTCTATTCCAATATTTATTCTATTCTTTTCCAATATCTATTCTATTCTATTCTATTCTATTCCCCAATAAGGGCAATAAGTGACAAGATGAGAATAACTCTCACTAGAGGCGAAAATGGATCTTTTCCTGGAATTCTAACATTAGAAATGAAACCGCAGTTTAAAGTTCTAAGTAAAAATATTTATTTGGTGCAAAAACAATAAATCCTCATTATTCTACATCTCTGATATAAAAAGGCACATCTTGCTTCGATAGAAGCGAGGAACAGAAGGATAGAACGGAGAAAGGAATGTACACATGGGTACTAGGAACATATCAATCACGTGCTCAGGAATAAACCATTATAATGAATAGGGATGCAGCTCCCTGCATATACATATAACAGGCAATATAAAAATCACTGCCTGACAATAAGCTGTAGTGGTTACAAAGCTGGCTGGAAAAATAAGCTCAAGGAAGGGTCATCAACTTACTCTTATGTTAGTATGGGGGAGGGGCGAAATCCAAGAAAGACATTATATGAAAATACCAGTCTGGCTCTCCATGATGGAGGCACTGATACATCCAAATGTGATTAATATGGAAAAAAATTGTAGGTATAAGGACCTTGAATGACAAAGGGGAACTCAAATTTAAACAAGAACTGACCAATCAAGGGATTGATTTAGCATGATGGCCACATGTACAAATACAATCAAGATATGAGAAAGATGCAAGAATGTATGGTTTTTATAAAGAACCAACAGCACTAGATCAGATATCACTAGGGACAGATGCAAAATAAATTTCAAAAAATGTACAACTATCTATTGAGTATTAAAGTGGAAGAAGAGCAAGTGAAAGAAACAATGATAAGATGGGCTAAAATTTTTGGTTATCCAATAGAACTGGATAAATGACAGAAACTGTGTGATAGAAACTGTAAACTAACAACGTCAATGGCATATAAGGAAAATCTATACAAAATATTTTATAGGTGGCATTTACCACCAGCGAAACTAGTAAAGATGTTTTAAATTTATCAGCTAAATGTTGGAAGTGTAATCAGATACCAGGTTCATATTATCATATATGGTGGACATGCCCAAAGGCAAAAAAATACTGGACTAAAATACATACTTGGTTAGAAAAAATGATAAAGCAACACATAGATTTGAAACCAGAAATATTTTTGTTGGGTATATTACCAGAACAGTATAATAAAGGGAAAACACACTTAATTTTACATTTGTTAAGGGCAGCAAGAATTGTGTTTGCACAATAATGGAAAAATGAAGAGATTCCTAAAGAGGAAAGTGTTATTAAAAAAATATTAGAATGTGTTGAGATGGATAGATTAACACTTAAAATAAAGGAAAAGCAAAAAAATAGAATACTTTTTAACATGGGACTTGTTTTATCAATGGTTAACTAACAGAAACAGAGGTTAGAAACTAAAAAGATTAAAAAGATAATAAAAAAAATTTTATTGGAAATTTTTCAAGATGGATAAACTAATTGTATTATTACTTTGTGATTAATATTGATATGTTAATTAGAGCCGAGGTGGCGCAGTGGTTAAAGTGTAGCACTGCAGGCTATTTTATTTATTTATTTATTTTTATTTGTCAAGCATATATGATTATAAGCAAAGTATAAACAGTAAAACATGATTGAATATATATGTAATAGTACAAGCATGACTAAGAGTAAAATAGGTAAGAATATATGTGAACATTAGGACAGGAACGGTAGGCACGATTGTGCGCTTATGCACGCCCCTTACCGACCTCTTAGGAATGGGGTGAGGTCGATGGTAGATAATCTGAGGTTGAAGTTTTGGGGGTTTGGGGAAGAAACTACTGAGTCAGGTAAAGTGTTCCAGGCGTTGACAACTATGTTGTTGAAGTCGAATTTTTTGCAATCAAGTCTGGAGCGGTTTACATTAAGTTTGTATCTATTGTGAGCTCTTGTATTATTGCGGTTGAAGCTGAAGTAGTCATTAACAGGTAGGACATTGAGGCAGATAATTTTGTGAGCTACACTTAGGTCAGATCGAAGGCGGCCGAGTTCTAAATTTTGAAGTCCCAAAATTTCAAGTCTGGTTTCATAAGGAATTCTGTTATGAACAGAGGAATGTAATGCTCTTCTTGTGAAGTATCACTGGACATTCTTGTCACGATGTGAATATTGTCAGTTTGTGCATCTCTATGTTTTTCTACTGTGTTCTTGTATCTATGGTCAAACAGACGTATGATATGTTCTACTACGCATGTATGCATTCCAAAGGTTTCCTCCTTTTCTTTTCTCATTGCCATCTCTACCGAGGTAGAACTGATTTATTTCCTTAGCTGATACAATGTAGTCCTAATAAGAATTCTTTATTATTTTTCTACTGAAATAAATATTTTGTTAATTAGATTTGAATCTCGGTTTTATTTTCTAAGTAACAATGTCTTCAAAAGGGAAGCCCGATCCATCGACCTCAGGAGGATTTATTTCTCCGCTAACAATGGTACCAGAGTTTGGCTGTAAACTTTATGGCTTCTTTTGAAGTTTTATTGCATTTTAGGATAGTTAGCTAATTAGAGAGATTTATGACCAGCCATGTCCTCCACGAACGGAGATAAGGAATTTCCTACACATGCTGCCGCTGCTGAAAACAGATAGAGACCGAAAAAATGATTTTAGAAGCCCAAGCAGAAAATTTTTCTCTGCATGAACAAGCCTCACCCACTCTCTTTGGAACGCAGATCGAAAAAATGATTTTAGAAGCCCAAGCAGAAGTAAAAGCTGGATCACAACTTTTTCAAAGGTCAGTGCACTATGTTAAAGGCACCCCTTTTCTCCCTGGGGGAAATTATACATGTTTAGAAGCTAATGCCCCACAAGATGAGGAAGAATCCTCTTATAGGCAGCAAATTGCCAGCCCACGAACATCTTCCACAGAGCAGACAAGTGCTGAAAGAGAAATAAATTTAACTTATGGCCAGGCACTGCAAAGACAGCGGGAAAAGATTATTTTTTTGCAAAGAGAATTACATGAGATTAAATTGCAGGCATTCTTTCATGCTAAAAACCAAGATGTCCACCCGCCTACAGGCACTTCAGGAAGGGGCCATGATTCCCCTCCTTCTTTAAACAAATTAGAGCAACGCCCTTGGATGCACACATCACAATTACATGGGCAGAAATTTTTTGATGAAAGGGACTTTGCATTTCTCCAAGTGATTCAGGAACAGAATGAAATTTTGCATAAACAGAGTGGATTCTTGAATAAACAAAATGAACAATTAACAATATTACAGGCTCAGAACAGAATGAATCAAATAAGACTAGATGCATTAATGCAGCGTACTTTTTTAGCTGGCCAACCTCTGCAGGCCCAGCCTGTTCAACCTGCCCAACCTATGGCAGCACAAATTGTGCATCCACCACAAGCTGGACCACCTCCTACTCCAGCACCAGGGGCCCAACTTTTGCCTGCTCCAGGGCCACCACCAGCTGTGGCAGCCCAACTTTTGCCTGCTCCAGCTCTACTACCTATTGCTGCCCCTCAGCAACAGCCAGTCCAGGCACCTCAAGCAGCAGCTCAACCTGCTCAGGCCCAAGCCTTGCCACAAGTGATTTCACAGGCTGCACCAGTGCAGGCCCCAATAGTTGCCCAACAATCACAAATTGTTCCACTGGTTGGCGACGCAAAATTAAAGCAATCGAGACAGAACTACAAAGCCTGGGCCACTGATATAACTACTTTGCTTCGTTGTGAGGACACTTTTGACATAATCCAGAATCCTTCACAAAAGGTACTAAGATGCCAATATTGCGACCATGTGGGTCATACAAGCAGAGATTGTCTTAAATTGCAACGCACTCAAGTTCCTGTTCAGCCCAGAGGAAAAGATTACAGACGTCAGTATCAGCCCAGAGGAAAAGCGCCTAGAGGCAGCAGAGGCAGAGGACAGCGCCGACCCGGTTCCAGGCGTGATTTCCCCCCTCCACACACCATGCTAGCAATCACCAATGATACACAGCCAAAGAAATATGACTGCTCTCTTTTGTGGACTCTCGATAGTGGAGCGGCTGTTCACATTACCTACAGAAAAGAACTTTTCAAAGAGCTACATGAGCCTGAACCAGAATATCGTGAACTGTACGCATTTGGCGGCCACACTTTCAAAGTTGAAGGAAAAGGGACTGTTTTTATTGAAGAGTTAGGTACCCTGGTACCTGATGTTTATTATATTCCTACAGCTAATTGTAATTTGCTTAGTCAGAATCATTTATCTGCTGTTTTGCATTTTTATGTCCTTCATTTAGGTAACGCCAGTTATATTTTTAAAGATGGTCATATTGTTGCTGACACAATTGTGATTGGTCAGGTCTACTATTTGAGGCCAAAGGCAGAACCTCAAATTCAGGCAAGTATAAAAATCTCAATAGATAATATCACAGGCCCAGAGAGAGATACCCCAGAGAGAGATCCTGTGAATACTCCAAAGGCTCCTAAAGCCACAAAGCAACAGGTAATCAAACCTAAGGTTCCTCATGTTAATGTTAATGCTGCAACTCCACTTACAGGTTTTCGTTTACATGACAGGTGTATTCATAGATGGCACAGAAGATTAGGCCATCCGAGCTTTGAGGTCCTTAAAAAAATGCCATTTTTCACACAAGGTTTGAATTTCAAAGGATGTATGGTACATCTAGATTGTGCCGTTTGCAAAAAGGCAAAATCGAGGGCAGCAGCCGTTCCAAAACATGCTACACGTAAGTCAACACGCATTTTTGATTTGGTTCATACTGATATCGTGGGCCCTTATGGTCCAACTATTGGCGGTAAAAAGTATTTCTTAACTATTGTTGATAATCATTCTAGATATGGTTATGTCTTTCTAATGAAAGAAAAATCTGAAGCCTTTCAGACCTTTAGAGATTTTGCAGTTCAAATTTACAATCAACACGGAGTGAGAATCCGGAGAATCCAGAGTGATCGTGGTGCCGAGTTCACGTCTCAACGTTTCCGGGATTGGATGCGACGAAACGGTATCCTACACCAAACATCTGCCCCATTTACGCCGGCTCAAAACGGAGTCGCAGAGAGAAGACAGGGGGTCCTTCAAACCATGATGCGTTGCTTCTTAGAAGATGCCAATCTCAAACACTCATTTTGGGGCGAAGCAGTTCAGTATGCAAATTACATTGTCAATCGCACATGGAGCAGTGTCATTGACCAAACACCCTTCTACATGTTATATGGCCACCAGCCAGATCTTAGACACTTACACATTTTTGGTTCATATGCCATGGTCAACATTCCATTGGCCCAAAGAAGAAAAGGTGGCCCAGTAGCAAAGAGACTGAGATATATGGGTGTTGATAGCAATTCTAAATGGGGAAGATTCATTGATTCTCACAATACGATAACAATTTCTAATTCAGCTAATTTTGAAGAAGATACAGATTGGTCCAGGATACATTCTAATGACCCTGGAGTTTATTTCCCTAGATCTGAAATTGTTGATACAGTGCAACCAGATGACCAACGTTCATCACCTGATATCCCATCCTACAACGCCGTGGATGCTGAAGCTAGCGACGCTGATGGAGATGTGGACAACAAGAAAGACGACTGGACAATCGTCCCGAGTCGTTCCAAGAGAACTACAAAAGGTATTCCACCAAAGAGATACACAATGCAATTGACAAACACACCATCGCCATTGATCTGTAATGTTACACTCCCACCGGAGAACTTTTCACAAATTAAATATCTTTCTGAAGATGAACAACAAAAATGGTATGAAGCCATGCAAGTTGAGATGGATAGTTTGCAGAAACTCAAAGTGTAAACATCTGCAACACCTCCAACACACAAAAAAGTCATTGGCACAAGATGGGTCTACAAAATCAAACAAAAGCCAGATGGTGAATTATTATACAAAGCAAGACTTGTCGCACAGGGTTTCGCACAAAGCTATCCTGAAGATTACACAAACACTTACTCACCTACAGTGCGAACTGAAAGTGTGAAAATTGCTCTAACCACTGCTTCTATCCTTGGACTCGAAGTTTTCCAATTTGATGTTGAAACAGCTTACCTACATGCTGATCTAGATGAAGAAATCTACGTCAGGTCCGCTCCCGGCTTCCGGGACCGAGAAGGGGATACCTGGTTCCTAAACAAAAGTCTCTATGGTCTGAAACAATCAGGTCTGATGTGGTACACATGTCTAAAAGACAAACTAAATTTAATGGGCTTTATTAAGTCCGACACTGATGAATGCGTGTTCACAAAAAGGTATGGAAATATTAATGAAATTGTTCTTGTTTATGTTGATGACATTGTTTACATTGGTCCAAACAAACGCATGAGTGAGAATTTTGTTAAAGGTTTGCAGAAATACTTCACATTGAAATCATTAGGACACATCAATGAATATTTAGGAGTTCACATTGAAAAGACACAGAAGGGGTTTAGCCTTTCACAAGAAGCTAAGATAGATCAACTTTTGCATCAATGCAACATGACAGATGCAACGCCTACACAAACACCTATGCAAACAGATTTTCACAATTTGAAAGATGCATATAGTCCTGAGTTCAAGGATCAAACACTTTATCGCTCAGTAATTGGTTCACTACTTTACATTAGTGGATGGACTAGACCAGACATAGCACTTAGTGTTAATTTACTTTCAAGACATGTAGGCAAAGCAACAGAGTTTCACTGGTCATGTATTAAGAAGTTATTGAGATACTTGATACACACAAAACACTTCAAATTGAAGCTAGAACCAGAACATACAGATTTTGCTGACATGTATTGTTATACAGATGCAGATTGGGCAAGTGATAAAGAGTCAAGAAAAAGCACATCAGGTTACATAGTGTTCCTGAATGGATGTCCAGTTTACTGGAATGTAAGAAAACAAAGTTTCATTTCCTGCTCATCAACTGAAGCAGAGTATGCATGTGTGTCTGATGCGTGTAATTTTTTAACCTGGTTCGATGCCTTAGTTACAGATATCTGGATGAAGCCCGAAAAACCGATCACTGTGATGGAAGACAATCAATCAGTAGTTTACATTTCCAGGACTCACTTCACAGGTTCAAGGTCCAGACACATTGACATACGTTACAAGAATGTTAGAGAGTCAGTAAGACAAGGTCTCATAAAGTTAGAATATGTGCCAACAAAATATCAGATAGCTGACATTCTGAACAAACCATTACCTATTGCTCAGCATGATTACCTCAGATATTTACTGTGTGTTGAGTGACACATTATATTAGCCCAACTGACAAAGAAGGGGTGTCACGATGTGAATATTGTCAGTTTGTGCATCTCTATGTTTTTCTACTGTGTTCTTGTATCTATGGTCAAACAGACGTATGATATATTCTACTACGCATGTATGCATTCCAAAGGTTTCCTCCTTTTCTTTTCTCATCGCCATCTCTACCGAGGTAGAACTGATTTATTTCCTTAGCCGATACAATGTAGTCCTAATAAGAATTCTTTATTATTTTTCTACTGAAATAAATATTTTGTTAATTAGATTTGAATCTCGGTTTTATTTTCTAAGTAACAATGTCTTCAAAAGGGAAGCCCGATCCATCGACCTCAGGAGGATTTATTTCTCCGCTAACAATTCTCAATTGTGTTAATGTCTGATATGTAGTGTGGGTTCCAGACTGATGAGCTGTATTGAAGAATCGGTCTAGCAAATGTTTTGTATGCTCTGGTTAAGTGTACAATGTTACCAGAGAAGAAGCTGCGCAAGATTAGGTTAACCACTCTTAATGCCTTCTTTGCTATGTAGTTGCAGTTCTACTTCAGCTACTTCAGCTGACTGCTAGTTCAGCAGTTCAGCTGTTCAAATCTCACCAGCTCAAGGTTGACTCAGCCTTCCATCCTTCTGAGGTCGGTAAAATGAGGACCCAGATTGTTGGGGGCAATATGCTGAACTCTGTAAACCGCTTAGAGAGGGCTGTAAAGTACTATGAAGCGGTATATAAGTCTAAGTTCTATTGCTATTGCTATTATTATTATGATTATTGTTGTATTTCTTTTTTAAAAAAATATTTTTATTAATATATAAACATTAAAAAAGACAAACATATATTGAAGACAACACCATATGTACTTACATGTACATATATACAAAATTTTACAGTAAACGTCTTGGCCATAGGTTTTAGTAGATTAATACATATATAATTATATTTATATTACTTATATTTATCTATTATTCTATCAGTTAATAAATTCTTAATTGTGACTTATCTATCTATCTAGATATTTCTATATTTCTTTTGTTCCATTTCTTTTTTCTAACCAGTTATAGAAGAGATTCCAAGTTTCAAAGTATTCTGAGTTTTCCTTCTGTTTCAATTCTAGTGTTAATCTGTCCGATTCTGCACATTCTAAGATTTTCCTTATTGTTATGTTTTTTGTTGGTACGTCACCCTGTTTCCAATGCTGCGCTAATACTATTCTTGCTGCCGTTAGTATGTGTGTTATGATATACCAGTTCTTTTTTTCTATTTCTTGATCTAACATCCCTAGCAAGAGGGTTTCTGGTGTAAAATTTATTTTTAATTTAGTTATTTCTTGAATCCAGTTGTGTATAGTTTGCCAGAAATTTCTAGTTTTGGGACACGTCCACCACATGTGATAATAGGTTCCATTTTTGTGGGGGCATTTCCAACATTTTGGGTTCATGTTTGGGTACATTCTGGCCAATCTCGCTGGTGGAAGATGCCATCTGTAGTACATTTTGTATATATTCTCCTTGTATGCTGCTGATTTAGTTATTTTCAAATTTTTAATCCATGTTTCTTCCCACTGTTCCTGGTTTATTTCATATCCAAAATTTTTGATCCAACTCGTCATATTTCCCTTAACTCTTTCTTTTTTCATTTTATAGTTTATTAAAAATTTATAAATTTTTGTTATCATCTTTTTTTCCGGTCCCAATAAGATTTTATCTAATTCTGATTTCTTTTTTGCTACTCCAAATTTTTTCATGTCCTCCTGTAGTCTGGTTTTAATTTGGTAATATGGCCACCAATCTATCCCGATTCTTTGATCTCTTAGAGTTTGGATCTCTTTTAGGTTCCCTTGTTCATCTAGTATTTGTTTGTATTTAACCATTTTGTATATGTCCGTTGTGGTGGGGTATGTAATCGCCTCCATAGTCGAAAACCATGTTGGGATTTCTGTGTAATGTTGATGTTTTATTTTGCTCCAAGTGTTATATAATGAGTCTCTGATTTTATGTTTTTGGAAGTAGGAATGCGTTTTGTGTTTTCCGTCCCATATGAAACTATGCCATCCTACCTGTAGATCATGTCCCTCGAGCATTAATATTCTTTTATTGTTAATTTTAATCCAATCCGTTATCCACTGTAGAGATGTTGCTTGATAATAGGTTTCCCATTCTGGAAGTCCAAAGCCCCCTTGCTCTTTATTCTGCTGTAAATATTTTAATTTAATTCTTGCCTTTTTTCCTGACCAAATGAATTTAGATATCATTTTATTTAAATTGTCAAAATATTTTCTATCTAATTTAATTGGTATCGTTTGGAACAAATATAATATTTTTGGTAGCACTGACATTTTAATCGTGGATATTCTCCCTGTTAATGAAATAGGTAGTTTTGTCCATTTTTCTAAATCTTTTTCTATTTGTTTATTCAGCTCTATATAATTATCATTTTTAATTGTTATGCATTTGGCCGTTAGTATTATTCCTAAGTATTTAATTTTTTTAACCGTTTGAATACCCAATTTCTCTTCCAGTTCCTGAATTTGTTTATTTGGTAAATTCTTCGTTATTATTTTGGTTTTATTTTTATTGATTTTTAGGCCTGCTACTTTCCCAAATTTGTTGATTTCCTCTATTAATTTTGGTCCTACCTCAATCGGGTTTTCCATATTAAAGACCATATCATCTGCAAAAGCTTGCAGTTTGTATTCTTGTCCTCTAATTTTAAGTCCTTCAATATTTGAATTTTGCCTAATTCGTTGTAGCAGCGTTTCTAAAGTGAATATAAATAGCAAGGGAGACAGTGGACATCCCTGTCGTACTCCTTTTTGAATGTCAAATTTATCTGTTGTATCTTGATTTATAATTATTTTTGCTGTCTGTTTTGAGTATATGGCTCTAATCATCCTGATATATTTGGGGCCGAAATTTGTAATCTCTAACTTTTTAATAAGAAAATCCCAATTTAAATTATCAAATGCTTTTTGAGCATCGAGGAACATGAGAGCTACAGGTTTTCCTGGATTTGCCTCATAATATTCTAGTATATTCATAATTGTTCTTGTGTTGTTTCTAATGTTTCTATGTGGGAGGAAACCATTTTGATCCGGATGTATGTTTTTGTTAATTACATTTTTTAGTCTTTCTGCCATTATGGTCATGAATATCTTATAGTCCACATTTAACAGCGAGATTGGCCTGAAGTTTTGTATCTTCTGTTTTTCTATTTTCTCTTTTGGGATTAGTGATATTATTGATGCTTCCCATGTTTTAGGAATTTCCCCTTTGTTTAGTACTTCATTGTATGTTACTAGCAATAATTGTTTAATAGGATTCTGCAATTCTTTGTAGTATTCCGCAGGTATACCATCTGGTCCAGGCGTTTTGTTGTTCTTTTGTTTTTTTATAGCTTTTTCTAGTTCTAGAGGTGTTATTTCTTCATCTAACATGTTTTTGTCTAATTCTATTATTGGTGAGTCTTTTGCCTGTTGCAGGTAGGTTTGTATATCCTCTTCCCTTATTTCCTCTTTTTTATATAGTTCTTTAAAATATTTAAGTATTATATCTTTTTTGTCCTCTAATGTTGTCTTTACTTCACCCTTCTCATCTTCTAATTGTTGTATATGTCTTTCCTCCCTTTCCTTTCGTAATTTATAGGCTAGCCACCTGCCTGGCTTGTTAGCATTTTCAAAGTAATTTTGTTTTGCCATTTTAATTTTCTGTGCCACCTCCTCTTGTGTCAGTAAATTAATTCTATGTTTAATTAGGGCCTTTTCTTCTTTAATTTTTTCATTTAATTGTTCCGTTTGTTGTCTGTGTTCTAATTCTCCCAATTTTTTTGCAGTTCATTAATTTGTTTATTTCTGTTTTTATTTCTTTTAATGGTATATGTTGTAGTTAATCCTCTTATGTATGCTTTTGCGGTATCCCATAGGTTCTGAATTGTAGTATCGTTATTCCAATTTTCCTTCATAAAGAAGGCTAATTCTTTTTCCATGTAATCAATATAGCTCCTTTCTTTTAGTATTGCCCTATTCATAAACCATCTCTTGTTTGTCTTTCTCCTCTCTTTTATTGTAAAAGCTATAGGATTATGATCCGCCCATATATTTGGTTTTATTTCAATTTCTTGGATTTTATTCAATATTTCTGTGTCGGCCCAAACCATGTCTATTCTCGACCAGGAGTTTTGTGGGGTGGAATAATATGTGTACTGGTTTTCGTGTGGGTGGTTTTCTCTCCATGCATCCCTAAGGTTAAATTCCCTAGTTAGGGCAAAAAATTCACATGGTAGTATCTTTCTTTCATGTTGTTTTTTATTTGCAGATTTGTAGTCCAATTTATTATCTGATACAGCATTAAAATCTCCCACTATACATATGTTTTCTTTTTCTAATTTGACTATTTGTTTATGTAATTCTTTAAAGTACTCTTTTTGTTTGTTATTAGGTGCATAAATTATTATAAGTAGCATTTTTTTTGTTTATTAAAGTCTCTATCATTAGTGCTCTACCTTCCTTATCCTGGTATACCTGTTTTGGTTGCAGCCAATCCTTAATATATACTGCAATCCCTCTCTTTTTTGAATCATCCAGTGATGTGAACAACTTTCCAAGTTTTGGTGCCTCTAATAATTTGATATGCTCTTTTTTAACATGTACCTCTTGCAGACAGATTATATCTAGATTCTGTTTTTGTAGTTTATTGAAAGTTTGTCGTCTTTTAATTGGCGAATTGATTCCATTTATGTTTACTGATAGTATTTTAACTAAATTTTCCATCTTATTATTTTGCTGCTGCCTTGGCTGTTCTTGCGCTTCGTGTTTCTACTTGGGTCTTGGTGTATATTTTCTCTAACTTCTCTCTTTCTTCTGTACTTTGTTCTTCTTGGCTCTGTGTTTCTAATTCTATGCTGCTCTCTCCTTCTGGTTCTAAGTAATGCTCAATAAAGTGATCTGCTTGCTCAAATGTGTCTATTCTAACTTTTTTATCTTTCCATGTGACCAGAAGTCCTTCTGGCACTAGCCATCTAAATGACACTCCTTTTCTTATTAGTTTCACTGAAAGGTATTGGAAGTCTCTCCTTTTGTCTCTTATTCTCTTTGGTATCTGTTTCAGAACTGTAATATCTTTTCCTTTATAATTTATTTGTTCTGTTCTTGTAATTTTGTAAATCTCGTCTCTTATATGTTTTTTTGTAAATCTTACATGAATTTCTCTTGGTAGTTTATGTTTCCTTATGTAATTGTTCTGAACCCTATATATCTCATCAATGTTAGTTTTTATTTCTTCCTTGTCTACTTGGAGAACCTCCCCCAGAATTTCTGACATTACATTTCTAGTGTCCTCTTCCTTTTCTTCTAGTACATTCTGGAATCTTAAATAATAATTTGCTTTCTCAAGTTCCAACAGTGAGATTGCCCCCTCTAACTCCCTGTTTATTGTTCTCAATCTTTCTTCTGTTGCATCTTGTCTTTTTTCTGCCTTCTCTGTTTTTTCCACTATTATCTGTATTTGTTGTTCGTGATTGGCAACTATTTCTTGTATATTTTTCATTCTACTGTCTAACTTCTTAATATCTCCTTTAACTACTTCGAAGTTCCCTTTCATTTCCTCGTGGTTATTTTCTATTGTTTCTTGCGTTTTTATCATTTTTTCCTGTGATGCAAGCATAAATTCTGTAATTCTGTCTAATGAGGCCTGCATAGTTTGTAGGGAGGGGATTTGTCCCTGTTTCTCTACAGTCGTCATTTCTGTTAGTAATCTTTGTCCTGCCGGTGATGGCGCAGCTGAAACTGCTTTCTTTACAGTTTTTGTCACCGTGGTCGAGGACATTTGTGCTTTTAAGAAAAAGTTATAATTTTTAAAGAAATTACTCCAAACTTTCATATAGCCTCCTCCTATATTTCCCCCTTCCCCTTTCTCCACCAAGCAAGCAATGTCAATATTCTAATTCCACCTTTGTCACAGT
The DNA here is from genome assembly GCA_023053685.1 of Diadophis punctatus similis. Classification (NCBI taxonomy): domain Eukaryota; kingdom Metazoa; phylum Chordata; class Lepidosauria; order Squamata; family Dipsadidae; genus Diadophis; species Diadophis punctatus. The sequence goes on along the minus strand of JALIGW010000002.1, from coordinate 240,421,288 downwards.
TTTATACATTTTGTCATTTGAAATCCTAGTTCTTAATTCCTAAGTCTTGATTTCAATTTTCTATGTATATATAGACAGTCAATTTCTATTATTTTCAATAGTATAACAGTATTAATCAATATAACAATCTATCTATCAGTCAATTTATAAATCAATCAATCTATATATCTATTTTTACAATTATTTATCACAATCTATTTCAATCAGAACTAAATTTAGCTTTTTGTTAATACTACAATCTTTCTTTTAAATTAATTAAGATTAATCCTATTTGTTATAATTATTTCAATCAAATATCAAATATTTAATACCAATCAACTGTCTATATTCAATATCCAAGTAATTTTTTTTCCTTGTTTACCAGTAGAGGCAATCAGTGTGTCTTCTTTTAAAGTTCCAAAATGTCTTCTTTTTCAGAAACTGCACAGTCACTGTCACTCTTTTTTTCCTTTTATATGTCTCTGTTATTCTCCTCCTTCTATACCAAATCCAGTGTATCAAATTCAAATCCAATTTTAAGCAGTAGTCTCTTTAAATCACTATAGTTTCTAAATTTCTGATTTTTGCTGCAACAGTTTCCAAATGTGTGATGTTGATCTCAAGGAACAGTTGTTAAAAAGTATCTCCTTCAGCTTCTCTAAGATGTCGCTGTCAGCTTAAAGAAATCTTTGCTTACTTCCGCAGTATAACAGAGCCAGTATTCCCACTGGTTTCACTTTTCCTTAGTTGTTTATTCAGGCACCAAAACAAAGTTCCGATCTTAAATCTAGCAACAGTTTTTTTTTCCTTCTTTTTTCCCCCAATCTTTCAGAACTCCTTTCTTTTTATTTGGTAATGTCCTCTCTTATAGCTCCTTACCGCTTCTGTGCCACCTGTTCCACTCGGGAGACTTTCACTTTTCCGCCCTTTGCTGTTCCGTCTCCAATTTCAGGTTCCGCACTTTAAGATTGATGAGAGTATTCGGCCAAGGGTTACTGTTTCCCTCTCGCTTTCTTCCTCTATGTCAGGATCAAGGCGCCATGACTCTGGATCGTCTATCCACCTCCGATCTCCGATCTCTTTCGCGGCTGTTATCGGGGGTTTCCACCTATTTCACCAGGAGATAGCACTTTCTTCTGGTGCAGTTCAGTGTCCCCCTTCTTTTAGCGATCTCCTCCAGAGAATCGCATGCCGCTTTCGGCTACCAGCTCCGCGAAAAGTCGGGCGAAGTCCGCTGTCAGCTTTCTTCGCTCCGCACCAGCATAGCGCCCGCCCCGGAAGTCGATTATTGTTGTATTTCTATCTAAAACCAACTGTGCCCAAACAACACGCTGTTCAGATGGATATGGAATGTTTTATGCTTATCAAAAAAAAGTATCAATAAAACATATATTTAAAAAACAAATTCCTCTTATGACCACCATTAACTATTGAATTTGGTCACAATGTTCTACTCTGGATAATGGATTCATCAACATTTGAATTAATGATGTACAGTAGATGAAGGGAGGGAGGGAATGTATTGTAGAACTTGGGATGGACTAACACCATAGAAGAACAAAGGGGTCATTGAGGCCTTGGATTATAAATTTGTCTATGAAGCTACCTGAGTCAAAATGAATTAAAATAAGGGTGTTTTAAAGTCCATCGGGAAATAGACTGAAATGAGTCTAGAATATGTGATTTATAACATTTTGAAACACATCTCTACAAGAAAAGAAACAACAGGCAAGGAAAGGCAGAGTGTGAAATTATGTAGGCCAAGCCAGGAATTCTCTATCTTTTAGGGGTTTCTGGCTCAGGACAGGACATAACTTTGCATCATTCCTTGTGAGTTTGCCACTCACTGAACTGGTTTCAAAAATGACAGCTGGAAAACTCCCTGGAGAGTAATGAGTGAAAAAGAAATCCCCAACAGTTTCATAATTACAGGGGAGAAGTGGAACACCTGCCATAGCTCCTTTGCAGACCTGGAAGTGACCCAGTAAACAAGAACTCACTTCCAATGACACAGAAACTTTTTCCCTCGTTGTGTATGTGATTTTTTTTTAACTCTGCAAAGTTTTAATGACTAGTTTTTAACTGAGCTTGATTTTGTTCTTAAGAGACTTGCATCAGCCCTTTTGTGATGATGCCCTTGATCATTAGCTTTCAAAGTACAGTAAATTTTGGCTCCAACTTAGCAGGGAGTTTTTTTCAGATCTATGACATGTTTGGGCACTAACTATCCCCCAGTGTTTTCTCTTTGACTGCTATGCCAACAAATACCAGCTTTCTTTTTCTTCGGTCACAGATGCTATGTACTCCCTCTGGGGCCAATTTCAAGGCTGGAGCTCCTAAGCCTCTCAGTTCTTGATGACCAATTTAATTCTAGCTCTACCCTACCATTATGAACCTATGGGGATTATTTCCCTTTCATTTCTCTCCAGAGAAATGCCCAACAATCTCTGAGTCCAAGAACTAGTTGAATTAGTCAGGGATCTCTCCTGATAGGGAGAATTCTAAGAAAAAGATTTAGCTCTGCTCTTTGGTAGAGTCCTCTGGGAGACTTTTGGCAGACATATCGAGTCAAGTGTAGTTCACTTCTCACACTGACCCAGAAGGGCTAAATGGAAATCTTTTCTGATTGAGAACTTGGCTTTAGGCAAATAAGGAGAATTCCACATTTGCTTATTTTAACAATAAGACTTCAATTGTATAAATTCTTTGTATATTACTACAAAGTGATATCTTGTACATTGGTTTTTTTTTTGATAAATTCCACATAATGCTTCATTTCATTTTACATCACAATTTGGCTATATTATATTCATTAATTAATATGTTCATAAAGAAATAGTCACATTCCATAAATTATCACACATTAACACTTTCCATTCATTTATCAATTTATACTGTAATTATAACTTCCCAAAGTTACGATTTATTTATTTATTTATTTATTTATTTATTTATTTATTTATTTATTTATTTATTTATTTATTTATTTATTTATTTATTTATTTATAGTTAAATTTATATACCGCCCTTCTCCGGGGACTCAGGGAGGTGAACAGCCAAGTAAAAATACAATATAAACATTAATATATATATACATTTAAAAGAAAATATTAGATGTGGCCCTGATTTAAGACAGGGATTTATTTATATTAATAATTATATCTGATTATGTTAAATATTTACTTATTTACGTATTGTTAACAAATACACTAAGAATAAAAACAAAAACACAAACACAAACAAAAAAACATAAGAGAGAGAGAATTTTTTAATAATAATCCCATCAAAATCATCCATTTTCTTTAAGATTCCATTCTCTTTTTCTTAATTCCCCTATTTTTTCTGAGTCATATTATACCCCCACTTTCTTTCCCCTTCTCCTCCTTTCCTCCTTATGTATGCCAATTGTACAAATCCTCCTCCTATTATTCTTAATCCCTTCCCCCTTTCTTTTTTAATTTAATACTTCTGTCCTTGCCCTATTTTTCCCTTACCACTGTTCTTCCCAGTGAAATCATCATAAAATACAATATATTTATCAATCTGTCCATTTACAAAATCTTTTTTCTCTTTATCTCCATTATTCTCTATATCTTCTTCCATCTGTTTTTCTTCTTCCAATTTCTTCTCTATTCCAATATTTTGTTTTATGTTTTGTGTCATCATATTTTCAAATTCTTTATCATTGGTCTTATTAATATCCTTATTAGAATCCTCATTATCCAGCACCTCTCCAGCTCTTTGCTTTGTATCTAATCTTTTATTTTTCAAGTACTTGTTATATTCCTTATCATTGTCCTCTCCAGCTCTTAGCTTTGTATCTGAATCCATATTTTGAAAGTCCTTATAATCCTTATTATAATCCTTAATCCAACTTTTAGCTTTGTATCTGAACTCATATTTTCAAAGTCCTTGTCATTATGTCCATTATTATCCTTGCCAGGAACCACATTCTTATCCAATATTTTCTGTGTTTTCTTTCTGAAACCATCTTCAAACACCATAAAGTCATTCTTTAATTCTTCACAGTAATCTTTAAAAAAATTGCAAAGTCCTCAAATTCATCCGCTTCCATATCGCCAATATTGCCGTTCGAAAACCTTTGTGATAAGTCCAGCTGTCTAAAAGTATCTTTCCAAGAGCCTAATACAAAGTGCTTTTCTCTGTGCAAGATACAATATCCATTTTATTTTATTTTATTTTTTAAAAATAGTCTTTATTAATTATGTTAAAAAGACAAACAAACATACAAACAAACAAACATAAAAACATGTATAAACATATGTATATACAAATAAAGCATCAAATATCTTTGAAAATAGAAAACATTGAACATACATGTCAACCATCTCGTCAACACTATCCTTTTGCAGCCTAGTAAATACAAAAACATGTTTATATACAATATCCATTTTAATATGTAATATGTAACCTTTTAAGTTCATTTAGAGTTCAGTCAGTTCTTTCAGCTAACAGATGTAAGCTCTTTTCAGTAACAAATACGAACAAAGTATCCACTGCTTTGTATTAACCAAAACAATCTCTCTGTTTGAGGTCACCAGCTGTGTAAATAGTCACTGAACAATTAAAACAGATGAACAAACTAAAACAGCAGATGGCACTCTTAATCAATCTTCTGCTTTATTTCAATGTCTTTGTATATTTTAAAAAACAGTATAAATCAATGTAAATTTAAATCCGATTCTTTCTCCTTCCATAAGCAATCCAAAAAAAAAAAAAAAACCCTCTCTAAATCTCCCAGCCATGGTCTTTAGTTACTGCCTTCAGAATTATTTGTCCAATAATATTTTTCATTTGCTAGTTAGCTGCTTCTTAATCTTTTAAATGTTTTTGTCTCTTAAAGTTTAAAAAAACACCAATTTCTTCTCCTTCTCCGGCTTTGTGACTCACCAGTTAATCTTCTAATTTATCTTTTCCTCCTGTCCATCGCTTAAACTCCTTTCCTTTCCAGATGACTCCAGTCTTCCAAAAATCACACTCAGATTGAATGTGACCACCGTGGCTAGGGCAACATTGCGTCGCCACCTGCCTAGAGGCTAAGTTGATTCCCTGGGGGGATTTTGCCACCCCACCAGTTTGCTGACAGTGCCTCTCTCTTCCCCACCCCTTCAGGGTGGTTCTAACCCAGCTCAGATTGAGCCGGGTCTCCAGGCGACACGGAACTCGGGATCCCATGCAGAGCGCGGGGGAACTCCGTCTTGCCGCAGCGCTGGCCATGCCCTCTCCCACATTCTTCTAGATTTTTCATTGTCTCTGCCAGTTCACCATTCCTTTTAGGAGGTCAAAGAAGGATATATGAGGGAGAAAGATCACAACAACATCATCACAACAGGTGCTTCTTTCTCAAATCTTTCAGCACCCCTGGAGTGGGAGGTAAGTTTGTGAGCTACTGACAGATCCAAAAGAGAGAGGAAATAACTTTTAGAGAGAAGCAACCTTTAAAGCGATAGGAAAGATTGGGCTGATTATTCTTAGTAATTTCAATTGATTTAAAAATATTGAAATATATTTTTATTGCTACTTTGACTTGAGAAACTTTTAAATAGAGCTCTTTGGACATTTTGGATATTTTAATGTTTGCAGTAAAAGTGGAGAAATAGAGCAAGGGCGATACCTACTGGTTGGGATGGACATCATAAAAGTGAAAGGGATGTGGATGTTTTGACTACCGCATATAAGCCCGAGACTGAGTCTGATACAAAGTAACACCCGCAAATTGTTTATACTGGATGTTTGGAGACAGACAGTGAAAACATTGAAATTATCCGAACCTTTGTGGATTATAAATATGATTGGCAGTGTGAAACTGGGGAACAGCTTGGATTTGTTTTTAGACCAAGTGGACAGCCTTTTGATCGGCTAGGCATTGTGGATTATAAAATACTGGGGACTTGGTGGACCCTTGTGGATTATAAAAATTAATTGCCAAAATATCAGAGTTTGTTGCAGAAAATTAAATCCAGAAAGCACATACAGGCAGACTGATGCAGCAGGATTGATTTAAATAAGAAACTTCTTTATATACAAGAATATATATACAATACCAATGTAGATTCTTATTCAAACAGTTACAAGCAAACACACAGGCAGGAGAGAACAGTTAGTTTCATTTTTAGAGTTCAGAGTGGACTGAGTACAGAGTGGGCTGAGCCACGCCCAGCCTTCTAGTTTCAGTTTTGATTCTCTGCACAAACTCAGATTTGTTTAGCTCCCATTGGCTGACTTAGTTGCTATGCCTATTCATTGGCTGACCTTGTTAACATGGCTCTCCCAGTTCATGAATATCTTAACACAAAGGAAGAAGAAACAACAGCTGTCTCCAAAGAAACTTTTTATGTTGCTAATGGACTAGTCTATGGACTGACTTTGCGGATTACAAAAATACAGGACTGCGAAGTTAGTTGGTGATTGGGAAAAAAAAGATGGTTCAGTGAATTACTGGAACCCTGAAGTACATTAATTTAGTGGAGACAAGCTGAACAATAGTTTGTAACTGAAATAACCAGGGACATTTTTCTTCCTGCAAGGATGATATTCACACAACAGACTTCACTAGATCAGGGAACATTCTCATAGCCAAAGTCACACAAATCACAGGTCTAAGTACAGCCACTGAACTGCATAGCTCTGAGTGATCTTTTCTAATGTTCTCTGGAGACAATGATGGACAGCAGAAGTCAGTTCCCTGGGTATTGGAGCATCTTCCTCCAGCATCACTTTCTGGACATGTCCTGACAGGAAGGATGACAACCATTATAGAAGGGTGTCTCCAGGGGCATATCTGCAACATTTCACAAAAATCCAGCTGCCCCTCTATATATGGAGCCCTGGAAAAGGTCCGGAGGACAAATTATCACTCACAGTAATTATCACAATCCCAGACTTTGAGATGTCTACTGCTATTTTTTCCAGTGACTGCCTTTGATATGACGTCATACTGAAGCAACATGGAATGGATCTTGCATCAGAAAAAGATATAAGCCTCTACCCATGCTGAATGGCTTGCACAAGATTTAGGACAAATGCAGGGGCTGTGCTGATGAATGTACCTTTCTCTCTTTTTCCGGATGAAGCTCGATTTGTTTCTGTTTGAATGAGGAAAGCCACTGGATATTCCATTTTCTGAGAGTGCTTTGAAATCATCTCATTGTTCTTTGGAAAGAGGCGATTGATTCAGAAGCATGAATTATGGACCTCCTGCTTCTGCTTTCGATGGTACTGGTGTCCCAGCCAGTCTCTGCAAAGCTTAGAATGAAGTGCCCACTGAATTTGGTGCACCTGGATAGAGAAAGACCATGGAGCTACTACGGGCCAGGAGACCATCTCATCGATATAGTCACCAGTGCAGTAACACAAAACCAGACAATGTTGTTTTTCAACCAGCTTCCTGATAATCAGTCTTACTTGTAAGTTATTCAGTGTGATGAAATTTTATTCCTTTCATCTGCGGTTCTAACACTCTCATTCTTTTCTCCTTATTCTGCTTACTCCTATATTTTTAGGAAGTGATTAATTTTGTTGATTGACCCGATTTCCATAGGTTTCCTGTTTTGTCTTATTTAGTGGAAGGGACACAAATTCAAAGATGGAGCGGGAAAAAATTACCCGAAAGAAGTCCGCATTATTTTCCTCTCCACGTCCAATCTGGAATTTATGACTTGAATAATGACTTTTGTTTAAAGTAGTGATTGTTGTACTTAACCCTGACCAGCTCATTTCCATATTTATATTTTTATAACTGCTCATTGGTATTCAATGCCTGATCTTTTTAAGAATAGAGGATGACTTGGTTTTAGAACAGCTTTTCTGGGTCACTTATGAAATATCCTCTTCCTTTTATGATGACTGTACTTTAAAAAATGAATTATATTGCAGACCGAGTACTATGCTGATGAAAATTACTGCTGCTATAAATAATAGGCTATTCGTGATTCTTACCTGCTTCCCATTTCCTTAACATTTACAAATATTAGATTTGATGGGTGACTATCATTTGCCTCTTGTTTTCAATCAATAGTCGTGTATTGATAAAGAGAATGAAATTGGAAGGGGGGAAAGGTATTGTATTACTGCTGTTGATAAAGCTTGTATTAACCAAAGCATTTTTTTTACATTAGTATACCTTATGCTTCCAAAGGAATAGAACGCTTTATTTTCACCATTCAAGAGATCAACAAGAATATACAGCTCCTGGGCAATCTCACACTTGGTTACAACATCCATGACAACTATTTGAATGCGCTTGGCACTTCAGATGCCTTGCTGGACATGCTCTCTACAGGAGAAGCCAATGTTCCCAACTACAGCTGTGGAAAAAAGGACAACATTTTGGCTCTTCTTGATGCAGCTGACAGGGAGATTTCCATCCAGATGTCAACATTAGTAGGCCCCTACAAAGTCCCACAGGTTTGCGTCTGTTTTTCTCTATATAGTAAAGTGAGTGGGGTGATAGTGGGTGCATGATAGATCCAACCATATCTTCTCTATGGAGTTCAAGACCTGCTTTTCACTATGTCCATTATAGGTGTCATGGTTGGAAACTGGGATAACATTAGGATGGGAGCATGTATCAAAACAGATAGATCCTCTCATGATAGCATCTCTATTGCTTTGGAGGCTTCTGCAGCATACCTGTGAAGGTGAGGAGAGGCTCTGTGTCCAATCAAAGGATCTTCTGTATAATACGAAAGTGTAGCACTGATAGAAAGCTCACGTTTTGCACATGATATTTGAAAAAATATGATAATGCTGAACAAATGCCATATTCATGAAAATAATTATGAAAGAGATGATTTGCATCCATTAAAGAAAGGGACTGAGTTACTTGGCATTAAATTCATGGAGAAACATTTCAACTAAGCAATGGGGACAGAGAGTTAATTGATACAAAACACTTTTCTCCCCAGCAATCTAAAAGTAATAAGGTAATCAGTGCTTGTAACATAGATGTTTGTGCGAGTAAGAATATCAACCTTGCTGTCAAGGAAAATCAAGCTTGTGTGTGCTATACCATGTGCACTAATAAAACAGGTGATAAGAAAGTAGGAGAACTCAGGCACAAAACAGGTTCTGAGCAGGGATGGGTTCCGGTTTTCTTTGCTGCTGGTTTGCTCAGTGATGCGCCATGTGGCTGCGTGGGTGCATGCTCAGTGCTTAAAACACAGCTTCTGCGCATGCGCAGAAGCAAAAGACAGCTTCTGCACATGTACAGAAGCAAAAAAAAAAGATGGCAGCACCTACAACACCACCGAGAGAGCTGGTTCGGGGGTGTGGCAGGCCTGAGTCGCTGCCGCTTTTAGCTACCCAGGCTGCCAAGTTACTACCAGTTCTGTAGAACCAGTCCGAACCAGCAGGAACCCACCTCTGGTTCTGTAGAAAGTAAACACCCTGACATCAACTGGGAGACAAACTCCCCATCAAGTGGAAAATCAAACAGGTTCCTACCAAACCTAGCAGAAAACTTTGTTTCCCAAAAAGTAGAGAAGTGAACTAGGGGATCAGCCATATTGGACTTAATTCTCACTAACAGAGATGAAATGATAGTAGAAAGTGTTCAAGCAACAGGAACCTTGTGGGGGAGTGAGCATGCAATATTGGAATTCAACATTATGCAAGCACAAGTAATAAGACAAAGTCAAAGTAGAGTCTTGGACTTTAAGAGAGCTAATTTCAATAAACTTAGAGAAAGCTTAGGAAGGATTCCATGGATGAGAATCTTCAAGGGGAAAACAACCCAAGAAGCTTGGGAAACTTTGAAAAGTTAAATTATAAAAGCCCTGTCTAACACAATACCAATGAAGAAGAAAAATAACAGCTCTCAAAAAAACCGAGGTGAAGAGCTGAGGTGGTGAAGCGGTTAGAGGCAGTACTGCAGGCCACTTTAGCTGACTGTGATCTGCAGGTCAGCGGTTTAAATCTCACTGGCTCAAGGTTGACTCAGCTTTCCATCCTTCCAAGGTAGGTAAAATGAGGATCCAGATTGTTGGGGGCAATATAGTATAAACCACTTAGAGAGTGCTTGCACTGTGAGGCAGTATATAAATCTCACAAATAAATAAACAAATGAATAAATGAATAAAATAAACAAACAAACAAACAAACAAACCCCAGCACTATCTCAGAGGCTGCCTTCCAATATCTCTTCTACCGTCTTCTACCATATACTGTACCTATTGGTCCGGATCTCGGAGGGTAGCTGATTCCACAAAGTAGGGGCCACCACAGATAGGGCCCTCACCCGTGGGCCTGCCAGCCAACATTGTCTAGCCTACAGGACCCGTAGCAGGCCAACCCTGTGCGATCTAACCGGTCACAGGGAGGTATATGGTAGAAGATGGTAGAAGAGACTCTACTTTGACTTTGTCTTATTACTTGTGCTTGCATAATGTTGAATTCCAATATTGCATGATCACCCCCCCCCCCAAGGTTCCTGTTGCTTGGTGGGGTAATGTGGGTGGGGCAGCCTCGTGGTCCTTCGCCGGCTGAATTAATGGCTTCGGCGGGCCCATGGTTTACTTCTTGATTGTTGATCTGATGTTAATCAACATCAATTAACCAACATCATGTTAATCAACATCAATTAAAACAGTTAATTATTGGTGCAAAATGAAAGTTACGGAAACTACAGACTCCCAAAATTCTGTCTGTTAGAACAGGCAAATTTTCAACTGAAGACTTCTTGGCTTATATAACTGACAAATTATATGAGGAACTATGGTCTCCCTGTCTCTTGTACAACTGGAGAAGAAAGTAAAAAGATTGCTGCATAAGGAATCTGAAATGTAGAAACAGAGAAAGATGTAGCAATCTTCAAAAATGAAATATAATATGGCCCTTTATTGGAGCAATATACTTCAGTTAACATCTGCACATGTGAGTTTAACTGCATTACATTGTAGGAGTGTTAGAGAAATATGATTTGCATTTTGATTATTCTTTTTTACTTAATTTGTTTTTCAACTTCTATTTTTATATAAAGTCTTTTTAATAGTTTGTGTTTAATACTTTAAACAATGGCTAATCAACAAACTATTCTAAGATGTTTATCAAAACAAAGTTGGCTTCCTATTGGTCTTCGGACACAATTCAAGGTGTTGGTCATCCCCTTTAAAGCCCTACATGGCTTAGGACCAGGCTATCTTCGAGACCGCCTTTTGCCACACAACTCCCAGCGACCGGTGAGATCCCACAGAGTTGGTCTCCTCCAGGTCCCGTCAGCTAAACAATGCTGGCTGGTGGGCCCATGTGGGAGGGCCTTCTCTGTGGCTGCCCCAGCTCTCTGGAACCAACTACCTCCGGAGATCCGGACCACCCCACCCTATTGGCCTTCCGAAAAGCAGTTAAGACCTGGCTCTTCCGGCAGGCTTAAGGCCGTAGATCTCACAGCTATAATTGGAGAGATCCGGCCATGAAAGGGTATGTATGAGTTTTTAAATCTGTTTTTTATCTGTTTTAATTGCTTTTATATTTTTTGTATTTGCAATTGTTGTTATCCGCCCAGAGTCCTTTGGGAGTTGGGAGGCATACAAATGCAATAAAAATAAATAAAATAAAATAAAATAAATTTATTAAAAAAACCTCATATTTTAGATTTGATCTGACCCCAAATATAACACAGTATTGTTCCTTGCTTTTCCAGATCAGTCATAGAATTGCTTCAGAGACTCTGAGTGATAAAAGTAAATTCCCTTTTTTCCACCGGATGCTCCTCAAAGAAGGGTTTCGGTATTCGGCAATTGTCCGAGTGCTCCTGCACTTCAGATGGACCTTGATTGGTCTCCTTGCTCCAGACACAGAGGAAGGAGAAAATTTCCTGACGATTTTTCCTCCTTTGCTTGTCAGGAATGGAATTTGTGTCGTTATATCACAACAGTTCACAATGACTAAATATCCAGAACCCTTCAGGGATTCTAGCTTTTCTCAGTGGAAGCAAGTCAATATCTTTGTTCACTTCACAGAACATATTATCGTTTCAAGCACATTTCAAATTTTTCATCTAACCCTTGACACTTTGTCTGGGCCCATTAGAGAGAAAATCTGGATCACCACAACTTTGGGAAACTATATAATATCTCATCTTGGATATCACAAATACATCCATAGCATTTGGAGCTTTGAATTTATGCAAAAAATAAGCCCAAAACATGGTGCTTTTGAACCCTTTTCCTTTGTAGACTCCCAGTATGAAGACAAGAATTTTCAGTGTTCTTTTTCAAAGCATGTTTTTTCTGTCAAAGGCCGGAAAAGATGCACCCAAAAAACTCCAGTGGAGACGGAAGATGAATTGAATGGGATGTTTGTTGAAAACAGTGACTCTGTTTATGTTATCTTTATGACTCTGGCCCATGTCTTGAAGGCTACCTATTCGTCCAGGTCCTGGAGGAGAAGGAAGGAGGTCCAAGAGACACTGGAGGCTCCAAGGCTGCAACCATGGCAGGTATGCCATGGTTGCAAACAAAGATCCAAACAAACTAAATTCCTTTGGAGAAGGAATCCATTAGAGAAAGAGGGGAATCATATCAACCTTCTTGTGTTACAAAAGGCCAACAGATTTGGCTAATCTAGTTGCTCGGGAGATAATTTACCAAGCAACTGGTACCAGATAGAATAGAATAGAATAGAATTTTTTATTGGCCAAGTGTGATTGGACACACAAGGAAGTAAGCAAGGTTGACTCAGCCTTCCATCCTTCCGAGGTCGGTAAAATGAGGACCCAGATTGTTGGGGGCAATATGCTGAACTCTGTAAACCGCTTAGAGAGAGTTGTAAAGCACTATGAAGCGGTATATAAGTCTAAGTGCTATTGCTATTGTCTTGGTGCACATGCTCTCAGTGTACATAAAAGAAAAGATACGTTCGTCAAGAATCATAAGGTACAACACTTAATGATAGTCCGGGTACAAATAAGCGATCAAATCATATTAGGGACCAGTCAATATAAATCGTAAGGATACAAGCAACAAAGTTACAGTCATACAGTCATTAGTGTGAGAAGATGGGTGATGGGAATGATGAGAAGATTAATAGTAGAGCAGACTTAGTGAATAGTTTGACAGTGTTGAGGGAATTATTTGTTTAGCAGAGTGATGGTGTTCAGGAAAAAACTGTTTCTGTGTCTAGTTGTTCTGATGTGCAGTACTCTATAGCGTCATTTTGAGGGTAGGAGTTGAAATAGTTTGTGTCCAGGATGTGAGGGGTCTGTAGATATTTTCACAGCCCTCTTTTTGACTCGTGCAGTATACAGGTCCTCAATGGAAGGAAGGTTGGTAGCAATTGTTTTTTCTGCAGTTCTAATTATCCTCTGAAGTCTGTGTCTGTCTCGTTGGGTTGCAGAACCGAACCAGACAGTTATAGAGGTGCAGATATATTTTGATATTAAACACTTCTAATTTTAAAAGGGTGATTGTACTTTTAATACTATCCCCGTATGTATGGTTTGTGATGAGCACTGTAGAATTTTACTTTTATACATTTGAAGGAGACCCTGAGAACAACTGGTGGCCTGAGCCTCAGCTGGGTTCTATTTTCCCCAGTGTGAGTGGCTCATGAATCATGCTGGTATGAGGAAGGCCAGTTTCAGTTGTTTAATCCCACAGAAATAGAGCTTCAGGCTTGGGACAGAGGTCCAAGTACTCTGAGTATAAATTAGCTCAGAACTTTATACAAAATGTTCCTTTGTTGTTTACAACATGTCAACCTGTGCGACTTCTTTCACAAGATCAGAGTTCACACTTTGTTAGGACTCAGTCCAAACAGTTGGGTTGACAATATATAAACCAACAATGTATGTATGTAGCTTTAACTGTATGCTGTTCCTGATTGGCTGTTGTGTTGCAAGTTGCCATAAGAGGGATCATAGCGCTCTCTCTCTCTCTCCCTCTCCCCCCCTCCCTCTCTCTCTCTCTCTCTCTCTCTCTCTCTCTCTCTCTCTCTCTCTCTCTCTCTCTCTCTCTCTCTCTCTCTCTCCCCAAGGGTTAATCCTGTCAGAGATGCAGGAAAAATTTTTTGTTCTTTTGTGCCTCAGTGAGTTATTTTTAGCCTGATCCTGCTTATCTTTATTGCTCTGTTTAAGTGTTTCCATGGTCAGGCTTTGTTACTTTGTTGTAACAGTCATTAATGGCTTTTGGCAGCCTTTTAATTAGCCTGAGCGTCTGCTCTTGTTTCTCCTCTTTGCTAGTGCTTTTTAGTTTTCTTTAAAGGGGAAGGGGTGTTTTAAGTCTTTAGGCACTGCTTTAGAGGTTTCGGCACTGTCCTTTTGTGGTGTACTTCCTACAGGATATTTGGATTTTTAGACTTGCAAGATTCTCCTTAATAGCACTCCAATAAACTAGGATTAGCTCCTGTGGTCATATTCTCTGTTTGGTTTACCTGGGAACAGATTATTTTGGGAACTTTCATCTTGGAAAAAATCTATGCTTTGGGGTAATAAACCTTTTTTTTCGAGGAGTTTATGAATAATCTCTTTTTTGCTATTGTTCAATTTATTTGATGCCTGCAGTAGAATGTTCCCTGTAATTTACTTATTTATTTATTTATTTTGTGAGATTTATATACCGCCTCACAGTGCAAGCACTCTCTAAGCGGTTTACACCAGTAAGCAATGTATATTTATATTGTCCCCAACAATCTGGGTCCTCATTTTGCCTACCTCAGAAGGATGGAAGGCTGAGTCAACCTTGAGCCAGTGAGATTTGAACCGCTGACCTGCAGATCACAGTCAGCTAAAGTGACCTGCAGTACTGCCTCTAACCGCTGTGTCACCTCGGCTCTTTTTGATCAAATGTGTCTATTATATTTTCTCAATACATATTTTTTTCAATATACGATTGACAAATTCTGCTGAACCTTTCTCATTCACTTATGAGCTTAGTGGTAACACTTGTTGTCCTAATTAAGCATGTTTACACATAAGAAAAAAACTGTAGAATAATACCAGGTGGGATAACAAACCAAGGTTTCTGCTTTTAAAATTCCTGGATGTTTCCATTCCAGTTCCATCCCTTTCTGGAGAAGAATGAGTTCTACAATCTTTCCCACTGGAAACTTTACCTGGACCATAATGGAGAAATAGCTGCAGATATGGACATTGAGTTCATGGTGATTTCACCTGAGGGGGATTTGATCAAAAGGAAACTGGGGAGTATTGAAAGACAGAGGCTTATTATTAATGACATTGCTCTTTCATGGCTAAATCTGCTCAACAAGGTGGATAAAGTATTGCTGTGTTTTCTTTTTCTAAACCCATTTTTTCTAAACCCATTTCAAGTGGATTAATTCTAGTTACCATGGTGGACAACCCTTACTGGGAGTTGAATGTACAGAAGAGAAAACTGAACATTTTGTTAGATGGATTGTAGGGACTTTACTACTATTCACAAAGGTGTCCTTCTGGTGCCGTGATAAGGAATATTCTTTTAAACTGATGCAGTCATGTCCAATATTGGATGCTGGGTAACTATTCTTTAGGATGGAGACCATGGATCAAGCTGAAGAGAAATATTCAAGTGCTGGCATTTGTGTTGCTAATAGCCTCAGGTTCTTTTAATCAGTGTCTGCATTAAGGTTTGGATTGAACCAGATGAAATATAGTCATGACTGGTTAGAGATCCTGTTGGTCCATGTGAGAAATAAGCCTCAACTTGACAGATAAGAATAACTCTCATCAGAGGCGAAATAGATCTTTCCCCGGAACTCTGACATTATAAAAGAAACCGCAGTTTAAAGTTCTAATTAGAAAATATTTATTTCGGTACAAAAACAATAAATTCTCAATAAATTCTCATTAATCACATCTTAGCTATAAAAACAGGTCTTGCTTCTTACAGAAGCTGAAGAAGAAGGAAGGATCAAAGAAAGGAATGTACACATGCGTACTAGGAACATATTAATCACGTGCTCAGGAATGAACCATTATATTTGATAGGGATGCATCTCCCTGCATATACATGTAACAGGCAATATAAAATCACTGCCTGACACACCTTGTCCAGGTTGAGGTATTTATTTATTTATTTATTTATTTATTTATTTATTTATTTATTTATTTATTTATTTATTTATTTATTTATTTATTTATTTATTTATTTATTTATTTATTTAATCATTTCTATGCCACCCCATTCCCGAAGGACTCGGGGCGGCTCACATCAGAGAGAAACATAAAAAACAAGATAAAAGATAAAATCACAGTTAAAAATACTTTATAAAACTACAATCATCCTACCATTCATGGGCCAACCTCCACTGTCTTCTCTTGAGGTCAATGGTCCCACGCCTGTTGGAAGAGCCAGGTCTTTACGGCTTTGCGAAAGGCCAGAAGGGTGGGGGTAACCCGAATCTCGGGAGGCAGTTGATTCCAGAGAGTGGGAGCCGCTACATAGAAGGCTCTCCCCCGAAAGCCCACCAGCCAACACTGTTTAGCTGACGGGACCTGGAGGAGACCGACTCTGTGGGCTCTAACCGGTCATTGGGAGGTATGTGGTAGTAGGCAGTTTCGTAAGGAATGTCTCTCTTGAAAGGTCATTGATGTTCTATAATGTTTTTAAGCAGCCCAAACTTGGCCAGAGTTATCCATATCTCTCTTTCACCCCACTGGGATAAGCAATAGGCCTTCTGCTCCTCTGAAGAAGCTCCAAAGGTACTCATGCTTCACATGAAATCATAAAGGCTATTTTGATGTGAGATAATACCTATAACCTGGAAAACTGAAGCACCGAAACAAGAGTTTGATAGAAAGAAAAGCCCTTCCTCATTTTGGAAAGAACAAGGGAGAATTTGAAAGGAAATGCTACTTAGATTTGGGCTTTGGCTTGTAAGAGGGTACTTCATCTGAAAAACTCAGAATGCAATTTTTTTAATCTTTATTGTTAGCTATGTTTTAGATTTTAGATTTATTATTAGAGTTGGAAGGAACCTTGTAGGTCATCTAGTCCAACCCCCTGCTCAAGCAAGAGTTCCTACATCATTTGAGACAGATGGAAGTCCTTGAAGGTCACAAGTGTTGGGGCTCTCACAACCTCCGCTGGCAAGCTGTTCCACTCGTTGATCACTCTCACCGTCAGAAAGTTTCTCCTCACTTCCAGGTTGAATCTCTTCTTGGTCAGCTTCCATCCATTATTCCTTGTTTGGCTTTCTGGTGCCATAGAAAACAGCCTGATCCCCTCCTCTCTGTGGTATCCCCTCAAGTATTGGAACACTGCTATCATGTCACCCCTGATCCTTCTCTTCGCTAGACTGGCCAAGCTCAATTCCTGCAACCACTCTTTGTATGTTTCATTTTCCAGACCCTTTATCATCTGGTTGCTCTCTTCTGCACTTTCTCTAGAGTTTGAATGTCTTTTTTGTAGTGTGGTAACCAAAACTGGATGCAGTACTCTAGGTGTGGTCTAACCAAGGCTTTATAGAGTGGTACAAGTACCTCTCTGGTCCTTGATTGTATCCCTCTATTTATGCAGCTCAGGACTGCGTTGGCCTTTTTGGCTGCTGCTGCACACTGCTGGCTCATATTTAGTTGGCTGTCTACCAGGACTCCGAGATCCCTCTCGCAATCGCTGCTTTTGAGTGTGGTTTCGCCCAGTTTGTATGTGTATTTTTGATTCTTCTTACCTAGGTGCAGAATTTTATTTTTCTCCGTGTTAAATTTCATTTTATTGGTTTGGGCCCAGTGTTCGAGTCTTCTCGAGGTCTCTCTGGATTTGAGTCTGTAAAAGGAGGATCCAAATTTAACTAATAAGAAATTTAGATTTGTCTTTCCATGCAAGTTGGTGTCCCCTAACTGTAGTTCTTCAGTAGAAAAAAAACCCAGATACAGAACTGGACACAAGTCGCCTACTCTTGTCCCACTTGCTGAAGATAAAAAGATCTCTTTTTGAGCGACAAGTTCTTATGACATCTTCTGCATCTCATTTCACCCCAGTTCTAGAAACTAGGCAGTCAGTTTTAGTCTTGGTTGAGAGCCATACGAAGTCAGGAAAGAAACACAGAAATAAAGAAAGCCCTAATTTTTAAGGATCCCCCCCCCATTTATATCTTAATTGGGGGATGGTTTTGGACTATTTTCAAAAGGAAGCAGTGTTGCAATGTTTTATATACTCCAGAAGAAGCCTATCCAGATCCTACTGGTCCAAAGTTTCTTTCTTTACTCCAGTTTTATTTTATTTAATAAAACTTGCCTTCGGAAGTTCTGGGATCTTTATCACTTGAGACTTTCAAGAAAAGATTGGACTGTCATTTGTCAGAAATGGTGTATCGTCTCCTGCTTAGGCGGGGGGTTGGATTGGATGACCTATAAGGCAGAGGTGGGTTCCTCCCAGTTTGGACCGGTTCTATAGAACCGGTAGTAACCAGAGGTGGGTTCCTGCCGGTATGCTCTTACCTGTTGGTCACCACAGAACCGAAGAAGCCGGTGGTGTTCGCAGCACAGGGCTTCCCCTGCCCACTTTCCCCCACCTGCCTGGACACCGCCATTTGTGTTCTTTTGCCCTCTGCGCAAGCAGAACGCTTTGTGCATGTGCAGAGGGCAAAAGAACGCAAATGGTGGTGTCTAGGCAGGCGGGGGAAAGCGGGAGGGGGAAGTCCCGCGCCGCGAATGCCACCGGCTTCTTCGGTTCTGCGGCGACCAACAGGTAAGAGCGTACAGGCAGGAACCCACCTCTGGTAGTAACCTGGCGGTCTGAGTTGCTAGATCCGGCAGTGACCCAGGCCTGCCACACCCCTGAACCATCTTGTTTTTTGCTTCTGTGCATGCGCAGAAGCTTTGTTTTAGCACTGTGCATACACAAAGCACCTGCGAAGCTCTCCCGCACCCACACAGCACATCACTGAGTGAACCAGCAGTGAAGAAAACCAGAACCCACCCCTGCTATAAGGTCCCTTCCAACTCTGTTAATCTATAGTCTGTAAATCTAATATAGTAGATGTAATATAATAAATTTTAATAAAACTTTTACAGTAATGTCTTTTCCAAAATTTAATGCAAGATCATCGTACTGTACTTTAGAATCATAGTTATGTCAAGAATGGAGAAATGTATGTTAACAACTCTAGGCGGAGGAACCAAACTGTTGTCACTTAAGGCTTAAATCTTTTCAATTCCATCCCTGCAGATTTTCTTAACTAGAAAAAGTTAGATGCCAAGAGCAAAGGGGAGTGAGTAAATGAACCATTTGCCAGTATTTATCTCTCCTAAATTTGTTTGGAATGAGACAATGATTTCATCTTTATCTAAGTGAAGCCCAGGAACTATTTGGCTAATGCTAATGTCTACATCCATTTTTATGCATTCTTCGTCCCAATCTATTTTCTTTCAAATTCCTTATTAGTCTCTGCCTCAGTCTCAATGTGTGGAAAATTGTCATCCTGGGTTTGTCAAGAGGAAGCGAGAAGGGGAACCTGCTTGCTGCTATGACTGTATTCCTTGTCCAGAGGGGACCATCTCCATCCATGAAGGTGGGGGACACCAAAGAAAAGGGCAAGTCTTGTGGAAGTGGATTCATCTGAAACACTGTCATGAAAGTGCGAGTTAAAAGATAGATTGAAGCTCAATTGTGTGGTTTTGGGGGTTTTTTGCCAGCAGTTCAGCAGTTCGATTCTCACCAGGCTCAAGGTTGACTCAGCCTTCCATCCTTCTGAGG
Organism: Diadophis punctatus similis; assembly: GCA_023053685.1. NCBI lineage: Eukaryota > Metazoa > Chordata > Lepidosauria > Squamata > Dipsadidae > Diadophis > Diadophis punctatus. Next base: position 240,401,657 of record JALIGW010000002.1, on the reverse strand, counting down.
TCGATAAAATGAGGACCCAGATTGTTGGGGGCAATAGGCTGACTCTGTAAACCACTTAGAGAGGGCAGTAAAAGCACTATGAAGTGGTATATAAGTCTAAGCGCTATTGCTATTATCTTCAAATTTCTTAAATAGAGGGAGGAATAGCAGAAAAAAATTGAGGGAGGGACTAGGAAGAGATAGGAGGGTGTAGCAGAATGGACAAGCTTCTCTACTGCCCGAAAAAAAATCTTCTGCTTTTTAATTTGGATTCCAGATTATTTGCAGAACTAACTTTTTTTCTAGATAATTAGATTTTGAAAGATAGGCATCCAGAGTAAAGTATATTAAGAAATCCCATCTGGCAGGATCCAGGAAATGTGCCTAGAAAGATTTATTTATTTATTATATACCTCTAATAATGTAGGTTCTGTAAATTACACAAGAAATCATTCAGGTTCCAGGACTTCTTCCAATTTCATAAACTATAAAAATTTAGCTTTTTTTTTAGAAAATGATATTCTTCTTATCTTCTCTCTGTAGAGATTTTAAAATGCTTTTTTGAAAATGCTGATGGTAACAATTGTGGTCACAAGAAGGTATTTCGTGAAAGTATAAAATATTTTTAAAAATTCCTTTTTTTGGTTACTCAGATACAGAAAAATGCACCAAGTGTTCAGATGAGAAATATCCAAATGAGGACAGAATCCATTGTGTCCCAAAAGGAATATCCTTCCTTTCTTATGAAGAACATCTGGGAATCATTCTGGTCTCTTTTGCCCTCTTCTTGTTCCTAACCACAGGCCTTGTTTTAATCATATTCATTAAACATCTAGAAACTCCCATTGTGAAAGCCAATAACCGAGACCTCTCTTACATCCTCCTGGTCTCCCTCCTGCTTTGCTTCTTGTCTCCTTTTCTCTTCATTGGTCAACCAAGGAAAACCACCTGCCTTCTCCGACAAACAGTTTTCAGCATCATCTTCTCAGTTGCCATTTCTTCTCTCTTGGCCAAAACCATCACTGTGGTGCTGGCTTTCCTGGCCACAAAACCAGGAAACCAGATGAAGAGATGGTTGGGGAAGAGCTTGGCCAACTCCATCATCCTTTCTTGTTCTAGTGTCCAAATTATGATGTGCTCCATCTGGTTGGGAATTTCTCCCCCATTCTGTGACTCGGACTTTAACTCCCAACCTGGAGTGATCATCCTGCAATGCAATGAAGGCTCTGTTTTCATGTTCTACATCACCCTCAGCTACATGGGCTTCCTGGCTGCCATCTGCTTCACAGTGGCTTTCCTGGCCAGGAATCTGCCGGGGGCCTTTAATGAAGCCAAGCTGATCACCTTCAGCATGCTGATCTTCTGCAATGTTTGGGTCTCCTTCCTGCCCACCTACCTGAGCACCAAGGGGAAATACATGGTGGCTGTGCAGGTCTTCTCCATCTTGGCCTCCAGTGCTGGCCTGCTGGTCTGTGTCTTCAGCCCCAAGTGCTACATTATTATTCTGAGGCCAGATTTGAATACAAAGGAGCATCTTGTGACCAGAAGAAATGTCTAAAGGTGAGTTAGATTCTTTCCACTCTCAACACATTCCAACTGGCCAACAGGCCAAACATAGAAATCATTTCAAGCTGTCCCCATACATGAGCTGGGGCAGCAATTTTGGTTGAAATAATTAATCTGGATTATCGAACCGGTCAAATTATGTAGAAATACAATAAGAGGGGAGCTGAAATACAGCTCTGGAAGAGTTTTACAAAATAATTCCTAAAGAATTGAGAGTATCCATATTTGAATGTTCCATAAATGTGGTGTAAGGGAGGGAGGTGGGATTGGGCATAAATACTTCTTACTAAATTTCAACAATTCATCCATCTCATTCATAGGAGCTGAGATAGCGCAGTGGTTAAAAGCAGCATTGCGACCTTCAGCTGATTGCTAGTTTAGCAGTTCAGCTGTTCAAATCTCACTAGGCTCAAGGTTGACTCAGCCTTCCATCCTTCCGAGGTGGGTAAAATGAGGACCCAGATTGTTGGGGGCAATATGCTGAACTCTGTAAACCGCTTAGAGAGTGCTGTAAAGCACTATGAAGCGGTATATAAGTAAAGTGCTATTGCTATTGCTATTTTGATCGTGGACACTCCAGAGTTATTTGCGTCATGAATAACAGCATAACAGAGTTGGAAGGGACCTTGGAGGTCTTCTAGTCCAACCCCCTGCAAAAAATTCGACTTCAGCAACAGAGTGGTTAATGCCTGGAATACATTACCTGACACTGTAGTTTCTTCCCCACAGCCCCAAAACTTTAACCTTAGACTGTTTACCGTGGACCTCACCCCATTCCTAAGAGGTCTATAAGGGGTGTGCATAAGCATACCATCATGCCTACCATCCCTGTCCTAATGTACCCATGCATTGAAAAAATTTCTTGTACTCATAACCATGCTTGTACTTCTTATATACTCACAACCATGTTTATACTTTGTTTATACTTTGACTGTAATCATATACACCGCTTGACAAAATAAATAAATAAATAAATAAATAAAATAAAATAAAATGCAGAAAACCCTATACCATTTCAGACAAATGTTGTCCAAACTCTTTTTAAAAACCTCCAGTGTTGGAGCACCCAAAACTTCTGGATGCAAGTTGTTCCACTGATAAATTGTTCTAACTCTCAGGAGATTTCTCATAGTTCTAGATTGCTTCTCTTCTTGATTAGTTTCCATTAGTTGCTTCTTGTCCTGCCTTTTGGTGCTTTGGAGGGTAGGTTTAGTTTCTTTATTGTCATTGCACCTTGTACAATGAAATTAAATGCCATCTTCAGTGTACATTATAACTTATAAAAAATAAAACACAAACACACATCCTTCACATTCTATACAATTGAATTGAAAGCCCCTGATATTGCATTAATATTGCACTATACAGTAGAATTCAGTATACTAGTTACTGTCCTGGGATAGCAGCTGTTTTTCAGCCTATTTGTCCTTGTTTTTATTATCCTGTACCATCTGTCATATTAACCCTCTGGAGCACTGCCCTATCTGCCACTGTGCAATTGGCAAAGCATACACTGGTGCAGTAAGTTACAATACTGTCTATGATGCAGCGGTAGAAGGTCACCAGCAGTTATGTAGATTTCCAACAAGACAATTGGGCGGAGCTACTCCCATTTGCAGAAGTAGCGTATAACAACACTGTCCACAGGAGCACCAGATTAACCCCTTTCCAGATCACCAGCGGCCAGGAGTTCGTTCCCATGCCGGAACTACCTACAGAAGCTCCCACTTCAATGTCCCTCTACTGAATGGATGAAAACACTGAGAAAAGGATGGGAAAATACCAAGAAAACACTAGCTGAAGCTGCAGAAGCCTATAAGAAGCAAGCAGACAAGCACCGATCGCTCCAACCCCTTTTCCGAGTTGGGGATAAAGTTTTCTTAGCCACTAAATATATCCGATTGAGAATGCCCAGCAAAAAGCTAGGGCCAAAATTATTGGGGCCTTTCCCAATAGTCAAAATTATTAACCCAGTCACTGTACAGCTTGCATTGCCAAGAATATTGGGGAAAATCCACCCAGTATTTCATTGCAGCTAACAAAACCAGTCATCAGGTCCAATTTGAGGCCACAAACCCAACCACCGCCTCCCCCTGTAATAATACAAGGGGAGACACATTATGAAGTGAAAAAAATCTTGGACTCCAGAATCTTTAGGGGTCAATTACAATACCTGATCCATTGGAAGGGGTACCCTTTGTCCAAATCCACATGGGTAAAAAGTTGGAAAGTGAAAACTGATAGATTAGTGAAGCAATTCCAGGATAAATACCCGGACAAGCCAAAGGGTCCCCCTGGAGGGGAGGGGTGGTTAAGAATGCTGAATTAACCCCCTTGATATATTTTCTCTCTCCCTTGCAGGGCACTTTTTTTTTGAGGGGAAGCCGCCTGTCAGGCCAAAGCCATCTTTGACTGGAGACTTTGGTCTGCCACACTTTATGCTTTAGAATGTATTCTTGCTGTGGGAACTTGGGAGGGGATGTTGCATGAGGGATGTAGAGATGTAGCCATAACAAATTCCTTCTAGAGTCTCAAGGTTGTCCTTTGTTCAGCACCTGCCCGGAAGCTGATGGGAGTAATGGACACGTTGGCAAAAGTCGACTGGTCAACGTGATGAACATGTGGGCGTGGGGGCAAAGGAATGAACTTTAAACTGGGTGGAGAAACCCTTGTAGCTTTAGATTCGGGTTTCTTACAGTTGTGCCAACATGGCTCTGTTAATAAATTGGGACTTTGAGGAATGCCTTGCCTCGGACTCTGATTTAGTTTTGGATGCTATTTGGAACCCTGACAGTGTGTGTGTGTGTGTATTCAATTTTCTGTCCAATAGGTAGCTCTTATCCAACAATTGACATTTCTAGAACTGATGGAAAAATGAAATTTCTCTTCAGGCACAAATAATTATAAATCAGCTCCAATTTAGGATTGAAAAATGAAGCTATGATAGAAAATAAAATCACAAAAAGACCTTACTCTTAAATTTATGGAGGGTTCAAGGATATTTGAATTAGAAGACAGGCAGGACTAGAGTTGTGTCATCAACATAGAGTGTAACCAAACTCCACAGCTCTGGGTGATCTTCCTCAGCAGTCTCCGGAGAGAAGACACCATTATGAACGACACCTGAAGTCAATTACCTGGTATTGAATGATTTTCCTCCATTTCTGGACATGTCCTGACAGGAAGGACCACAATACCCTCAGGGGTGTATTTGTGATTTTTCACTTATGTGCTATTCTCCAGCTGACTCTCTACACATGGAGTATTGGAAGAACTTCAGGATCCCCAGAGGAGAAATTGTTTCTCACTGTAATTATCACCATCCCGGTCTTTGAGACATCTTCTGCTGTAGTGACATCTTCTGCTGCCTTTGATGTTGACATCAGACTCAAGTAACAAGAAAGGGATCTTTTGTCAGAAAAGGATAAATGCCACAGTTCAATCTCTGTATGGCATACGTTTTAAGACAAGAGAGATTGTGTTCTTGAATGTACCTTTCCCTCCTTTCCACACGAAGATTGGTTTTTTCTGAATTGGGAAAGCCGCTGGCATTTCCATTTTGTGAAGATGTTTTGAATTGTTCTTGTTTGGAAACAGGAAAGGGATTGATTCAGTCCTATAAATTATGGATCTTATGCTTCTAATGCTGCTGGTGTCTCAGGCAGTCTCTGAGAAGCTTAGAAAGAAATGCCCACTAAGTTTTGAGATCCGGGATGGGAAAAAACCATGGAACTATTACAGGCCAGGAGACCATCTCATTGCCGCAGTCTCCACTGAAACCACAGCCTTACCTAGAAAGTTGCCTTTCAACATGGCTCCTTCTAGTCAGTCTCGCTCGTAAGTTATTCCGTGTGATGGAGTTGCATGCCCTCCATTTGCACGTCTAACACTCATTATTTCACTTACTATTGCAGGACCTGTCTAATTTCTTGAATAGTTTTGATTTTCATGGCTTTCCTCTTTTGTCTTCTTTTGTGAAATATACTCAAATTCAAACATCTGGCAAATAAAACATGAAAGAAGTCCATATTATTTATGCTTCCCCTTCAAATGCTATGTTCATCACTGGGACACTGAGTTCCGTTGAAAGTAGTGATTGAGAGGGCTTAAGGTGCCTCTGACCAGCCCATTTCCATAGTTAAATAACTACTAATTGATATTCAGTGCCTGAGAGGAATAAATGATGTTTTCTTTTTACAGTTACTTTTCTGGATCCCTTATGAAACATCTTCATTTCATGGTGGTTCTACTTTAATAATGATTTTGAATACAGGTTTCTGGGGAGATGAAAGTTAGAACGGGTAGAAATAATGATGTATTTGTGATTCTTAACCATGGTGGAAGACTATCTCCAGCTTTTCAATGATCAAAAAATATGCTGATGGGTGACTATCATTTGTCTTTGGCTTTGGATCTGTGTTGGCTTAAGACACAGTAGACGTGTGGAGACAAAAAGGATTAAATTGGGGGGGGGAATAATTTTGTTGTTTCTGTTGATGATAATGGTAACGACATGAACTTATTTTTTTTACAGTGCAGGACTTTATTTTAAACTACTAATCCTGGCTTTTGCCATTCAAATGGTCAACAAGAATCCACAGCTCCTGCCCAATCTCACACTTGGCTACAACCTGCATGACAACTATATCAGCACCCTTGCCACTTCAGAAGCCTTGCTGGACATACTCTCTACTGGACAAGCCAATGTTCCCAACTACAGCTGTGGAAGGAAGGAAAACCTTTTGGCTGTTGTTGATGCAGCTAAAAGGGAAACCTCCATCCAGATGTCAACATTAGTAGGCCCCTACAAAGTCTCGCAGGTGTGTGTGTGTGTGTGTGTGTGTGTGTGTGTGTGTGTGTGTGTGTCTATCTGGTATAGTGAGTGGGGAGGTTGTGGGTGAGCAATAGGTCCAAACATAATTTGCCTGTGGAATTCAAAAGCTGCTTTTCACAATGGCTTTCTGTCAAGGCTTTGGATTGGGGTACTCTTTGGGAAGGGGAAAAAAAGCAGACATATCCTCTTATGACACCATCCCCACTGCTTTGGGAGCTTCTTCTGCATCCTTACGAAGTTGAGGAGAAGCTCTGTGTCCAATCAAAGAGTCTTCTGTAAAAAAAAAAAGGAAGGTACAGTTGTGAGGAGAAATTTTGTACAAAATAATATTTTTCATGGTAAACAAATCCATGATTCATGAAAGAATCTCAATCTTTTGCACCAGTCTTCACACAAAAGAAAACTATTGTGCAACTTAACAACAACATAACTGTAAAAGACAGACTAGAAATAAAAATTAAAACAAGCAAGAAAATTGTAAGATAACACCTGTCTAACCTTGATGAATATAAATCACCGGGACCTGATGGATTACATCCCAGCATTCTAAAAGAGGTGGCAGATGTTATCTCAGAACCATTGTATTCTATCTTTGAAAAATCTTGGAGCACTGGGGGACTACGAGAGGATTGAAAAAGAGCTGATGTGGTTCCCATCTTCAAAAAGGGGGAGAAAACAGACCCTAAATTAGTAGACCAGTGAAATGCTGTTGACATAGTATATTTAGACTTTAGCAAGGCATTTGACAAAGTAGACCACAATTTACTACTTGATAAGCTAGAAAAATGTGGAATTGACAGCATCACCACCAGTTGGATTTGTAATTGGCTGGCAAACTTTACACAATGAGTAGTCCTTACTGGTACCACATCCACATGGAGGGCAGTAAGCAGTGGAGTTCTGTCTTAGGCCCAGTACTCTTCAATATCTTCATAAATGACTTAGATGAGGAAATAAAAGGAGAACTCATCAAATTTGCAGATGACACTAAACTGGCAGGAATAGCCAACACCCCAGAAGATAAACTCAGTATCCTAAAAAATCTTGACAGACTTGAACAATGGGCCCCATCCAACAAAATGAACGTTAATGTGTAGAAAAGCAAAGTTTTACACCTGGGCAGAAAAAGCCAAAGGTACAAGTATAGATTAGGTGAAACATGGCTCCAAAACAGTAACTATGAGAGGGACCTTGGAGTCTTAGTGGAAGATTACTTAAACATGAGTCAGCAGTGTGCAGCAGCAGCCAAAAAAGCTAATACAATCCTTGGTTGCATAGAATCAAAATCACATGAAGTATTAGTAAAGTATTATAAAGACTTGGTAAGACCACATCTGGAATACAAAATATGTCAGTTAGGAGAAACAATGTGTTGAGTTCCAATGCTGAAGAGTCAGGAGGCAGGTTGAGTGACTTCAGCCCTTTATTACTTACAGTGAGCAAACTTGAGGAAAAGCCCAGCCGGAGGCTCCAGTTTAAATAGAGAGCCCCGGTTAGGAAGAATCAATCACTGATCCTGCTCAATAGAGTGGACCTGGTTGTAAACTTCCCAGCTAATATGATAATCCCAGGACACAACACAATGGTTTGCTGCTTTTTAGATCTTAGTGAAGCATTTGACACAATAAAGAGAGAAATATTATGGAGGAAAATGATTGCCCTTAAAAAAGGAACTCAGACTGTTGGCACTGATCAAAATCCTGAGTACAAGCACTGTCACGAGGTGATTTTTGATTGTCAGCTGTATTCATATGTCAGATTTTATGACCCAGCGGTTCTTAACAAAGTAGAGCAGTCACATGATGAGTGAACTGTGCAGATATTACATTCCATTCTCATCCTCCTTCCTTCTTCGCTGCTATCCTCCCTCTTAGATTGTCAAGATGTAATTATTAAGATTTAGTGTTTTTATATTATTTTTATACTGGAATAAATATCTTGTTATTTAGACTTTTACTCGCGCTTTATTTTATCAAGGATTGGTTTCCAAAGGAAAGATTCATCTCCTTTAAGATTTATTTTCTAATTGCGTCATGGTAGCACTCGGAAGCCTTGAACATTATCTTATCCTAACAAGCACTTTTTTGAGAGTGCAGTTTGGGCTCAGTGGAGGCATGTGAAGAAGGATTAATATTTACCAAGGGATAAGAGAAGGATGCATACTTGCACCATTTTTATTTAGTCTAGACATTAATCACTTACCAGGACTAGTGAAGTACACATGCCTAATAGCTAGATTACCTATTGTAACACTATTTTTTATTCTGTGAAAATGATATTATCATGGACATTAGCCTATCCATTTGTTGTGAAATTAAGGAGTTTTTATCATGTCTTCCAACTGCTAGTTGGTGTTCAGTGGTGGGTTGCTACCAGTTCGGACCGGTTTGCGTGAGCCAGTGGTGGAAATTTGGCCCCGTTTGCTGAACTGGTAGCGTCGGCCAGCTTGCCACGCCCCCAAACCGGTTCTCTGGTCGCCGCTGCTTGAAAGCGGCTGGCAAAGAACCCTCTGTGGTGAGAATTCAAAAAACAACATATAATAGAAACATTTATTTGAACAAAACAGTTCAGTCGAGATCTGCATATATGGGTCTGATTGTGGTAAATCGGAGGAGTGATATGGAAATATGATTTGCATTCTTTAACCTTCTTCTTTTTAACTTGGTTTTTTGTTTTATTTTTACGCAATTGTTAATTTTAATTTGTTATTTAAATTAAGTTAATTAACTTCCTAACGTTCTGTACTTATATGCTATATATGCTAGATTTTGATATGGTTTAATGAGTAATTAACAATAATCCATTATAAAGTATTCTAATATGTTCACAAGTAGCAAGCTGGATTTATTAAAATCTAGTACTTTGGACTTGATTTGACTCCAAATGTAACATAGTACTCTTCATTGCTTTTTCAGATAAGTGATGCAATTGTTTCAGAGGCTCTACATGATAAAAGTCAATTCCTTTTTTTCCACCGGTTACTCCCCCAAAAAAGGATCACGTATCCAGCAATTGTCCAAATTCTCCTCCATTTCAGATGGACCCTGATTGGTCTCATTACTTCAGACACAGACGAGGGAGAGAATTTCATGAGGACTTTTACTCCTGTGCTTGTCAGGAATGGAATTTGTGTTGTTATATCACGACGATTCTCAGCGAGTGGATATACAGCACCTCTCGGTGATGATGTGTCTAAGTGGAGACAAGTCAATGTCTTTGTGAACTACATAGAAAATGTTAGCCTTTGGGACAGAATTAGAATTTTCCAGTTTAAATTTGAAGGTATGCCAGGACCTATTGAAGGGAAAGTCTGGATCATGGGCTCCATTGAGTATTTGGTATTGAGGCGGCAGGACCTTTATAAATATGCCCACAGTATTTGGAGCTTTGCTTTTCAGGAAAAGAAAAGGCCAGAGGATGATGCCCTTGGAACCAAACTCTATGTGAAACTGGAAGATCGGTATTTTCATTGTTCTTTTTCAAAGCACATTTTTTCTGTCAAAGGTCGAAAAAGATGCACCCAAAAAGCACCACTGAAGCCTATACAGGAAAGGAGGAGGATATGGATCCCATTTCACCGCCATTTGCACAGTGTTATTAAGACTCTGGCCTATGCCTTGAAAGCTGCATATTCTTCCAGATCCAGGAGGGGAAGCAAGAAGGGTGGAGAGAAGTTGGGGGCTCCAAGGCTGCAACCATGGCAGGTATGTAAAAGCCGTGGTGGTCCAGTGGTTAGAATGCAGTACTGCAGGCTACTTCTGCTGACTGCCGGCTGCCTGCAATTTGGCAGCTCGAATCTCACCAGGGTCAAGGTTGACTCAGCCTTCCATCCTTCTGAGGTCGCTAAAATGTGGACCCAGATTGTTGGGGGCAATATGCTGACTCTGTAAACCGCTTACAGAGGGCTGTAAAGCACTGTGAAGGGGTATATAAATCTAAGTCAGTAGTGGGTTCCTACCGGTGCGGTGTGGAGCGCAGTTCCAGTAGGAGCCCGGCGATGACATCATTTTCTGGCACTTCTCCGCGTCCTGAGCTGTCGGGAAAAAGCCCTCCCACCTGCCCTTGTGTGAATACTGACCTTTATTCTTCCGCCGAAGCACAGCTGAGAAGCTCCTCAGCTGTGTTTCGGCTTGTAATGTCATCCTAAGCATGCACAGAAGTGAAATCGCCTGATGGAACTCGAGTTCACTTCTGTGCATGCTCGCGATGCGCACCGGTAGCGAAAATAACCAGAACCCTCCGCTGGTCTAAGTGCTATTGCTATATAGAGCTATGGCAGCACAGTGGTTAGAATGCAGTATTGCAGGCTAATTCTGCCGAGTGCCAGCAGTTCAATCCTGACTGGCTCAAGGTTGACTCAGCCTTCTATCCTTCAGAGGTCAGTAAAATGAGGACTGATTCTATAAACCACTTAGAGAGGGCTGTAAGCACTATGAAGCAGTATATAAGTGCTACTGCTAATGTTATTGCTATCAAGAAACTCCAAGGAGGGAGAATAACTTTCTCAACCTCCTTTGTACTATAAAAGGCCAACAGCTCAGAGAATAATATTGTGTGGATGGGGAAAATGAGGCTTTGGCTGAATTCTGGCAAGACCAAATGGCTTCAGATGCATGCATCTTCAGGGTCAATAATTTGACATTTTTAGTTTTGGATGGGATTTCATTAATCCTGAAAAACATGGTCTGAAATGTTGGGGTTTTCCTGGACTCACAACTCCTTCTCAAAGAGCAAGTGGCAATCACAGCTATGATAGCTTTTGTACAACATCATATTGTTCACCAATTGCACCCTTTCCTGATCAGAAGTCCCTGTGCTCAGTCACTCAAGCCCTGGTTATACCCTGCCTGGACTGTTGCAATACACTCTACATGGGACAACCTTGAAGTTGATGGAAGATTTCTACTATAAGATGTTCGTGATTGCTCTTCCGGCAGGCAGGGTGAAGAAGATCGGATTTCTCCTGGATGAATGGTTTCTTTTTTAAAATTATGTAATATTTTAAATGGTTTTTTATATATTGTATTGTTTTTATCCCTGCTCTATGCCGCCCTGAGTCCTACGGGATTGGGCGGCCTATAAGAACTAAATTAAATTAAATTAAATTAAATTAAATTAAATTAAATTAAATTAAATTAAATTAAATTAAATTAAATTAAATTAAATTAAATTAAATTAAATTAAATTAAATTAAATTAAATTAAATTAAATTAAATTAAATTAAATTAAATTAAATTAAATTAAATTAAATTAAATTAAATTAAATTAAATTAAATTAAATTAAATTAAATTAAATTAAATTAAATTAAATTAAATTAAATTAAATTAAATTAAATTAAATTAAATTAAATTAAATTCTCTTAATGTACCCTTACAACAATGTAGTATTAGCTCATCAGTTTCCCATCTGGAAGAAGATTCGTCTGGCAACTTTCTTTTTGAGAACTCCCTGCTTTCTAACAATCACCCTATTTTTATCAAGGATTTTATTTCTTTCTCTATTCAATTTATTTGAGATGTGTTCCAAAATGTTCCTTTTAATGGACAAATTTGCTCAATTATATTCTTCAATATGTATTTTTTTTCAATATATTATTGGCCAATTTATCTGAGCCTCTTTATTTTATTTTTTTACTTTTGAACACCTGTTCTCCCAACTCACAATATTCATGTTAGACAACTGTAGAAGAAAGAGTCAAATGTGAAAAGACCACCTGAGATAAGTAACCAAGTTTTCTGCTTTTAAAATTCCTGGATGTTTCTGTTCTAGTTCCATCCATTTCTGGAGAAGAATGAGTTTTGCAACTTTTCCCATCGGACATTGTACTTGGACCAAAATGGAGATGTAGCAGCAGATCTGAATGTCATAAGCTGGGTGCTTCTTCCCAGGTTGGATCCCATCGACAAGCAACTGGGGAGTTTTGAAAGGCAGAGATTTATTGTCAATAAAGATACTCTGTCATGGATAAGCTTGAACAGCAAGGTGGGAAAACATTGGTGTTCTTTCTCTATTTCTGAAAGTGTGGGGACCTATTTCAAGTTGGCCTAGCCTAATCAACAAGGTGGGGTTTTTTAGATTTATTATTAGAGTTGGAAGGGACCTTGTAGGTCACCTAGTCCAACCCCCTGCTCAAGCAGGAGTTCCTACACCATTTGAGACAAATGGCAGTCCAGTCTCTCCTTGAAGGTCGCAAGTGTTGGGGCTCTCACAACCTCCGCTGGCAAGCTGTTCCACTGGTTGATCGCTCTCACTGTCAGAAAGTTTCTCCTCACTTCCAAGTTGAATCTCTCCTTGGTCAGCTTCCATCCGTTATTCCTTGTTTGGCTTTCTGGTGCCATAGAGAACAACCTGACCCTCTCCTCTCTGTGGCATCCCCTCAAGTATTGGAACACTGCTATCAGTGGTTGACCACTGAGAATTGAATGTGGGGAGTAGAAATATCACATTTTTCTTACACTGTTTGGAATGCATCGGTACTGTTGATCAAAGTGTCCTTTACATGCTAAAATATGGAGCACTGTTCTAAGTGTCTATGGAGATTCTCAGTCATCCAGGTCATGGTTGTCCCAAAGATGCTTTTTCAGGAGACAACTGGACTTTCTGGTTTTTCTCTGAAGACATTTCAGGTGAAGAAGCTTCTTGGATGAGAAGCGAAACATCTTCAAAGAAAAATCAGAAAGTCCAGTTGCCTCTTGAAAAAGCACCTTTGGGACACTGTTCTAAGCTGATTCTGAACTGTCCAACATGGGATGCTGGATGACAAATTTTTAGGACACAGGTCATGGCCCTTTTGTATATCCTATAGAATCTGGTATCTCCATAAAAAGGAGGACAGAGGCATCAAGTGCTGAGGTTTGCGGTGCTGATAGATTCAATTTTGCTTGTTCCTTGTTCTAAAACAGTGAAGGAAAAAGCAATTATGTTAAATAGTTCCCAAATTCAGGTTTGGACTGAATTGAATAAAAATGAATCAAAACTGAATAAATACCCACATGGTCCTTGTGGCAAATACTGTATTTTTCGGAGTATAAGACGCACCTTTTTACCCCCCCAAAAGAGGGTGAAAACTTGGGTGCGTCTTATACACCGAATGTAGCCCCACCCACTCACCCCCACCCTTTGGCCTCTGTCTTCCAGCAATTTACCTGCTTGCAGGAAAGAGGGAAGAGCCTGTAAAGCCAAGCAAGTCAGTAGCAGTTTCCCGACGTACAGCTGATTAGGTTTGCCATGTGGGAAAATGAAAGTGAAACTAACTGCAAAGAGGCAAAGAGCTGGGAGAGACATGCAGGTTTTTATTTTTGCTGAACTGGCTGCAAAGGGGTAATAACTATAAATGTCTGTAGAATGTTCAAATTATTAGACTTATTTTTTAAAGACTGCTTTATTATTGTTCTAGAGCCAGGGGTCTCCAACCTTGGCAACTTTAAGACTTGTGGACTTCAACTCCCAGAATTCAACAGCCAGCTTTGTTAGCTTTGCTGGCTGTGGAATTCTGGGAGTTGAAGTCCACAAGTCTTAAAGTTGCCAAGGTTGGAGATCCCTGTAAATCTAGACAACTTAACAAAATAAAGAAGCTTTTTAAAATAAATGCTTGCTCTGAAGAGGCCCAGTGCTATTTAAATAATAGAGAATAATGTATACTTCCAGAAATTTTAATTAATTTTAACAGCTCTGTACAAGTATAGTATGAAATGTAACAGTGTCCTGTTTAGTATTAGAGTTTAGTTACCTTGGAGTAGATCTATTTAAATAATTGGGAAGAGTTAGTGTGACGACATTTAAGAAAACTTTCTGGCATAATGTACATTTCTTCAATTCTTTGCTATTTCTATGGGTCAGGCACACATGCACAGAAATACACAGCAAACAGTGTATATCATCTGTGCTGTTTGCTGTTTGGCAAATTGCTTGGAGGCAGAGGCCTTTTTTCCTTATTTTCCTCCCCCAAAACTAAGGTGCGTCTTATACTTCGGTGCGTCTTATACTCCGAAAAATATGGTATGCCTCAGGATTCAGATTGTCCTGGCTGTGTCCAGTGTCTCCTGAAAAGGAAGGACCATAGTCAGTAAAGTATTAAGCAGATTATCTATAGTTTACTTTCATTCCACTTTGATAGAGCAATAGGCCTTCTGCTCATTGGAAGGAGGTTCAAGGCATTCAGTTCACTTGAAATTAAAAGGACTGATCGTATGAGATAATGCCCTGACATGGAAAACTGGAAACTGAAACATGATTTTTATTTTATTTTTTTAAAAAAGCTTTCCTGATATTGGAAATAAAAAGAGCTAATTTGGAAAGAAATGTTACTTAGATTTGGCCTTTGGCTTGTAAGAGGGCATTTCATCTGAAAGAAATCTTGAATGGTATTGTTTAGCCTGATTGTTAATTACCTTGAGTCTCTCTGGGCAAAATTATGGCTCCAAATTTAACTAATGAGGCACATGGATCTGTCTTCCCATGCCAACTGTTGTCACCTAATTGCAGTTCTTCAACAGAAAGGACCTTGTCTTTGATGTTTAGCTGGACTTTTTAAATAACCTTGTCCAACAAAGGGTTCATATTCAAATTTATCTCCTGCAACAAAAGATGCTTGAGATTTTCAGGGACATGTTCTTACCTGTATGTCATCTACCTATAATTCTAGAAACTACCTACTTGGTTTTAGTCTACATTGATCAAGATGGCAGAAATATAGATAGATAGATAGATAGATAGATAGATAGATAGATAGATAGATAGATAGATAGATAGATAGATAGATAGATAGATAGATAGATACATACATACATACATACATACATACATACATACATACATAATACATACATACATACATACATATGATAGATAATAGGAGAGAGAGAGAGAGAGAGAGAGAGAGAGAGAGAGAGAGAGAGAGAGAGAGAGAGAGAGAGAGAGAGAGAGAGAGAGAGAGAGAGATCTTTAAGGTTGTCAGCTCTAATTTATAAAGAATTTTTTCTCCTGTGCATCTTAACTGAGAGACTCTTTACAAAAAATGGAAGGTGGAACCCATAACTAAGGCAGAATACCAACAAATAGCCCAAATTTGCAAACATGAAAATGTAGGGCTCAGGATGAAGTAAGACTTGTAACAAATATAAAAAAGAATAACAAAAAATTCTTTCAACATATAAAAAAACAAGAAAAAAATCAAGGAAACAATTGGTCCACTAATGAGAGAAGATGGCAAAGAAGAAATGGGCAGTAGAGAAAAAGCAGAGCTGCTTAATTCATTCTTTGCATCTGTCTTCACCCAAAAAGATAATATAGCCCAATCTATCAAAAACATAACTATCAAAGATAGACAGGGAACACTGAGCCCTATTTACAAAATGAAATTCAATGGAGAGAAAAGAAGGATTTCATATTTAGGCAGGAAAAACCAAATGTACAGGTATAGATTAGGTGAAACTTGGCTCAATATGAGTAACTTTGAAAAGGATTTTGGAGACCTAGTGAACAATTAATTAAATATGAGCCAACAGTATGCAGCCGCCGCCAAAAAAGCCAATAAAACCCTACCTTGCATCAGCTGAGGGATAGAATAAGATCATGTGAAGTATTAGTACTGCTTTAGAAGGTTGTGGTAAGATCACATAATATTGCATCCAGGTTTGGTTACGAGGGTGAGTCAAAACTGGTACCATATTATGAGGGTGAGTAATGCCATTTTCTTTAGGACAGGTATAATTACCAACACAGGAACATGTAGCATACATCAAAATGAAGCTGGTCCTCTGTGGATCACATCCCTACTTCTCAACATAGTCACCGTTTCTCTCAATAGCAATGTTCCATCTTCGAATGAGAGCATGTATCTCTGTACTGTGAGCCACTTCTTCACTGCAGTTTTCAGTTCCTCGTCACTGGAATAATGTTTGCCTCTCAAACCCTCTTCTTCAGCCCCATGAAAGAGGGTTTGAGAGGCAAACATTATTCCAGTGATGAGGAAGTGAAAACTGCTGTGAAGAAGTGGCTCTAAGAACAGTCAACAAAATTTTTCAAGACAGGGATACATGCTCCCATTTGAAGGTGGAACATTGCTATTGAGAGAAATGGTGACTATGTTGAGAAGTAGGGATGTGATCCACAGAGGACCAGCTTCATTTTGATGTATGCTACATGTTCCTGTGTTGGTAATTATACCTGTCCTAAAGAAAATGGCATTACTTTTTGACTCACCCTCATATAAAAAAAGATGTTGAGACTCTGGAGAGTGCAGAAAAGAACAACAATGGTTAGAGAGCTGGAAGCTAAAACATATGAAGAATGGTTGCAGGAATTGGATATACTGTATTTTTCAGAGTATAAGATGCACTTCCCCCCTAAAAGTGGGTGAAAATTTCAGTGCGTCTTATACAGTGAATGTTGCGGTGGGGGGGTGTTGGTGCAGCACCGATCAGCTGTTCTAGAATGGGCTGTGGCGGTGGTGGTGAATAGGCTGTGGTGACAAACAGGCTACAGCAAAGGGGCTGCGGCGGTGGCGAATGGGCTGCGGCAAAGGGGCGGCAGCGAACGGGCCATGGCAAACAAGTGGTGGCAAATGGATTGAGCTGAATGGGCCACGGCAACACTGAATGGGCCGTGGCAGTGGTGAATGGGTGGTGGGGAACGGGCTGTGGTGGCAGTGAATGGGCTGCGGCGAACAGGCCAGATGAATTCTGGATGGATGCTGGGAGGCAAATTTTTTTTTCTTGTTTTTCTCCCCAAAAAAGGTAGGTGCGTCTTATAGTCTGGAGCGTCTTATACTCTGAAAAATACGTTATCTAATCTAGTGAAAAAAAGAACTATTTATTTTTATTTATTTGGGAATTCTTCTATGCCGCCCTACTCCCTAAGGACTCAGGGCGGCGTACAGCATTTTAAAGAACACCAAACAATACAATCATTAAAAACAATTTTTAAAAAGTTAAAAAAAACATACAACACCATACATACATGGGGGAGACCTCAGATGTAAAATTGTCTCAGAACACTGCCTGCAGGAAGAACCATGTCTTAATGGCTTTTCGGAAGGCCAGAAAGGTGGAGATGATTCGGATCTCTGGGGGAAGTTGGTTCCAGAGAACAGGGGCCCCTACAGAGAAGGCCCTCCCCCTAGGCCCCGCCAGTCAGCATTGTTTGGCTGACGGGACCTGGAGGAAACCCACTCTGTGGGAACTGACCGGTCGAAGGGAAGTATGAGGCAGAATGCGGTCCCGGAGCTAACCTGGTCCTAAGTCATGTAGGGCTTTAAAGATGATGATCAACAGCTTGAATTGTACCCGGAGACCAATGGGCAGCCAATGCAACTGGCGGAGTATGGGTATTACGTGGGTGTATCTTGAAACACCCACCACAGCACGCGCAGCCGCATTTTGCACCAATTGTAGTCTCCGAATACATTCTCCGAAACTAGGGATGATATGATAGCAGTGTTCCAATATTTGAGGGGCTGCCACAAAGAAGAGGGGGTCAACCTACTTTCCAAAGCACCAGAAGGCAAGAGAAGAAACAATGGATGGAAATTAATCAAGAAGAGAAGCAACCTGGAGCTAAGGAGAAATTTCCTAACAGTGAGAATAATTAACCAATTGAATGGCTTTCCTTCAGAGATTGTGGGTGCTCCATCACTGGAGGCTTTTAAGAAGAGCCTGGACAGTCTGGAATGATATAGGGTCTCCTACTTGAGCAGGGAGGTGGACTAGAAGACCTCCAAGGTCCCTTCCAACGCTGTTATTCTGTTATTTTACTATTCTGTCAAAGTGTATGCCAGAGACAATTTCATTAATGTTCATGTTTATTTTTATATTCTACAATTGGTTAACCCTAACATATTTTCTTTGGCATTCCTTGGTTTTTTTTTCTTTAGTCTCTGCCTCAGTCCAAATGTGTGGGAAATTGTCATCCTGGATTTGTCAAGCGGGCTCGAGAAGGAGAGCCAGTTTGTTGCTATGACTGCGTTCCTTGTCCAGAGGGGACCATCTCCACGTTGGAAGGTGAGTGACACTAAAGAAAAGGTCAGACCTTGGGGAATTGGATCCATGCAGAGCCTTTTCATGAAAATGCAAGTTAAAAACAGATCAAATACGTTCTTTTTTGTTTTGAAACTGTGCAATTTCGATGGTAATGTAAAGAACAGCAAAATGATCTGGGGCCAGGAAGAGATAAGATGGTGTGGCAATTTACTATTGCCTGATAAAATATATCTTGTGTTTTTTTAGTTTAGAATTTCCTTCCACATTTTGACTTCTAGGAAGATCAGATTTCTTTGAAACTTGAGGAATTGTCTGAGGATAATTATTGGAAAGATTACTGCAATGTATTCTATGAGGGCCTATATGGGAAGGTATTGCTGGTCCACAATGAGGTGCTGTAGACAGTTATGTGGATATCTCACTCACCCATATTACCGCTTCTCCCAGCTTTCTCTGCCAGCTTACTAGAGTTCATAAGATACACATCATCTCAATTCATTATATTAACAAGTGCCATCCAGCAGGGCTCAGGAAGTCTGGCTATAAAGATTAGCTTATTCATTATTAACCTCTAATACTATAGATTCCAATGTAGGTTCTGCACATTTCATAGGCAATAGATGATAGACAGATGATAGATTAGATAGATAGATAGATAGATAGATAGATAGATAGATAGATAGATAGATAGATAGATAGATAGATAGATAGATAGATAGAATGAATTATATTTTAAGAAGTTTTTTATTTCAAATATTAACAAATGCTTCTTTGAAAATGCTCATGGTATCAGCTGTAGCTCCAAGAATGTATTTCTTGAAATTTAAAAGGATAGAATGTTGAGGAAATGTTGCTTTTGGATTTTCTCAGATATGGAAAAATGCACCAAATGTCCTGATGATAAATACCCAAATGAGGACCGAATTCAATGTATAGCCAAAGTTATATCCTTCCTGTTGTATAAAGAAGATCTGGGCATCATCCTGGTGTCTTTTTCCCTACTCTTGTTCCTAATCACAGGCCTTGTTTTAATTATATTCATTAAATATCAAGAAACTCCCATTGTCAAAGCCAACAACCAAGACCTCTCTTACATCCTCCTGGTTTCCCTCCTGCTTTGCTTTTTATCTCCTCTTCTCTTCATTGGTCAACCAAAGAAAGCCACCTGCCTTCTCCGACAAACGCTTTTCAGCATCATTTTCACAGTTACCATTTCTTCTCTTTTGGCAAAAACAATCACAGTGGTGCTGGCTTTCCTGGCCACAAAACCAGGAAATCGAGTGAAGAGATGGTTGGGGAAGAGCTTGGCCAATTCCATCATCATTTCTTGTTCTGCTGTCCAAATTTTTATCTGTGTCATGTGGCTGGGAGTTTCTCCCCCATATCCTGACTCTGACTTGCACTCTCAGCCTGGAGTGATAAACTTGCAGTGCAATGAAGGTTCTGTTGTCATGTTCTACATCACCCTCAGCTACCTGGGCTTCCTGGCTGCCATCTGCTTCACAGTAGCATTCCTGGCCAGGAATCTGCCTGGGGCCTTCAACGAAGCCAAGCTAATCACTTTCAGCATGCTAACCTTCTGCAGTGTCTGGGTGAGTTTTGTGCCCACCTACCTGAGCACCAAAGGGAAATATATGGTGGCTGTGCAGGTCTTCTCCATCCTGGCCTCCAGTGCTGGGTTGCTGGGCTGCATCTTCATCCCCAAGTGCTACATTATCATTCTGAGGCCAGACCTGAATACAAAGGAGCAGCTTACGACCAGAAGAAATGTAGAAATGTGAGGCAGGTGAATTTTAAGTCTCATCGTTTTTTAACAGTCCACACCTAGAAAATGGCCTCAGCTGCTCTCCATACATAAATGGGCCAATGATTTTGGTTGAAATAGTTAAAATGTGTTTGGAAGATAATGTCCCCAACTTTGTAAGCAAAATACTTTTACCTTTGCCCATCTGAAAATACAAATCACCAGGTAATTCTGGCAAAATATATATATTAAAAATGGGGGGCAGGTCTTTTTATAGGGTGTAGAAACAAATGATACATACATTTACAATATATGATATAATAGAAAGCATATGTTCAAACAATAAAAGACACTGATTATATATGACACTTCAACAATGGGAAACTTTGTTTCTATATAACATTCCACAAGTGGCAAATTTATCAATTACAATATTTTTTCCCCAGTAGGGTTTGCACCAGGGGTGGTTTCTAACTTACCTCGCCGCTGGTTTGCTTCCTTCCACGCCGCGTGTCTGCATGCACATTGCACACTGCGTGGCTGCGCATGTGCACGCACATGCCTAGTGCCAAAAATTTGCAAAAAAATCCCCCCCAAAAAAGCCAAAAACAAGATAGCAGCACATGCACAGTGCCAGAAAATCAGCCAAAAATTCAAAAAAAAAAAATCTGCCCCCCCAAAAAAATCCAAAAAAAGATATGGTGGCATCCATGGACTGGCACTGACAGAACTGGGTCCTTGATGTCACCAGCGGTTTGCTACTGGTTCTATAGAATTGGTGCGAACTCGGAGGAATCCACCTCTAGTTTGCACTACCTTAAAGCTTGCAGATGTATTCAAGTGGTTTCAAGTCTATTTATAAGGTACAGAAACAAATGTTACATACAGCACATTTGGTGCTGTAATACCTTAGAAAGCAAGTGATCAAACTATAAAAGTTAATTTTATTGTTAATATTTTTTTTATTTTAGTGTTGAATGTTAAATCTTGTTTTTTCTTGATTGTAAACTGCCTAGAGCAGGGGTCTGCAACCTGCGGCTCTGGAGCCACAGGTGGCTCTTTCATCCCTCTGCTGCGGCTCTCTGTCACTCAAAACATATGTCACAATCGCCAATGTGTGACACCCGCTGGTATGCAATTTATTGAGCTTTTCGACCCATCTTTTTTTTCAGAGTTCAAAATGTTTTTGTTACATGCAGAAATAAAAAATTGTTTTCCCTATAGCAGTTCATTGATTACATAAATGCAACACACTATAGTTTTTTATATATAGCATAAAGGTAAAAAATGATATAATGCAGTGTTATCTTCATTTTAGATGTCAAAAGGTTTTTGTGGCTCCCGGTGTTTTCTTTCCTATGGAAAATGGGTCCAAATGGCTCTTTGAGTGTCTAAGGTTGCCAACCTCTGCCCTAGAGTCACCTCTTGTCAAGATGATCAGTATATAAATAAACAAAATAAATAAAACAAAAGGAGTTTATTTATTAATGTTTATTAATGAGACTTATATACCGCCTCAAAGTGCAAGCACTCTCTAAGCGGTTTACACCAGTAAGCAATGTATATTATATTGCCCCCAACAATCTGGGTCCTCATTTTACATACCTCAGAAGGATGGAAGGCTGAGTCAACCTTGAGCCGGTGAGATTTGAACAACTGAACTCAAATGATCACAGTCAGCTAAAGTAGCCTGCAGTACTGCTCTCTAACCGCTGCACCACCTCGGCTCATCAGTTGATTGCATGTTCGATTACATTGAAAACTGGAAAACTCTGATTTTAAATAAGTGGCAAATTTATGGGTTACATTGCTCTTTTCAGTCTGGGGATCTGTTTTAAAACCTTCAAGTATATTCAAGACCTTTCAGGATACACTCTCTATTGTTTGGTGCTCAAAAGGCAATATTCCTATACCAAAAGAAATGGCCTTGACCGAGTAGAAAAATAATTGCTCTCCTGAAGCTAATAAAATGGCTTAGATTGTCATGTTAAAAGTGTTAATATCACATTTTAAAATGCTATTCGTGAAGTCTAAAATTCCAGGCAACACTGTTATAGAGATATTATAAGCACTATAGGTCAATTTCCCTATTGAATGGTGATTAGAAACTGTTTACCATATTTTTCGGAGTATAAGACACACCGGAGTATAAAGACGCACCTTAGTTTTGGGGGAGGAAAACAAGGAAAAAAGGCCTCTGCCTCCCAGCAATTTGCCAAACAGCAAACAGCAAACAGTACAGATGATATACACTGTTTGCTGTGTATTTCTGTGCATGTGTGCCTGACCCATAGAAATGGCAAAGAATTGGAGAAATGTACATTTATGACAGTATATTAATCCCAGAAAGTTTTCTTAAATGTAATCACACTAACTCCTCCCAATTATTTAAATAGATATACTCCAAACATGACTAAGTCAAGGTTTCTCAGCTGCCTTCTTTTAATACTAATACTTAATACTAATACTTAATACTAAAACAGGACATTTCAGATTATACTTTTACAGATCTTTAAAATTGATGTGGCTTTCTGGAAGTATTCTCTGCTATTTAAAAGAAGATACAATAGCACTGGGCCTCTTCAGAGCAAGCATTTATTTTAAAAAGCTTCTTCATTTTGTTAAGTTGTCTAGAACAATAATAAAGCAGTCTTTAAAAAATAAGTCTAATAATTTGAACACTCTACAAACATTTAACAAAATAACATATTAACAGAATCTGCCTCTACCTAGGATAGAACTCATAACCTCCTGATTGTGAGGCAAGAGCTCTTGCTCTGAGCCATAGCAGCTATAGCTTGCCTCTTTTCAATTTCAGCAGCCTAATATTCCCAGCAGTTTATCTCCCAGCAATTTGTCACATTACAGCCACCGTAGTTAGTTTCATTTTTACCACATGGCTTGCAAGCCTGTCAGCTGTAGGTCGGGAGGCAGATCATCTCTTCTTGTGCTCTTCTTGTGCTTTGCCCTGTTTGCTGCAAAGAGGTAAATTGCTGGCAGGCAGAGGCCAAAGGGGGTGGCTGGGTGGGGCTGCATTCGGTGTATAAGACGCACCCAGGTTTTCACCCTCTTTTTGAGGGTAAAAAGGTGCGTCTTATACTCTGAAAAATACAGTACCTTAGTTTTGGTTGATAGATAAAAATATTTTTCAAGAGTTTATTCCTGAAGACCAATGTCTATTGTTACATCAAAGACAAAAGACAATGTGAGAATTGTATTGGATATAATAGACTATTTACAACAATATAATGAAAATCAAGGTGTCTTAATCTTCTTAGATGCAGAGAAAGCTTTTGAGAAATTTCATTTAAAGTTTGGAAGATATGGACTTGGGAGAGAATTTTATTCAAGGAATTAAATAATACATACCTGTCAGAATTATGTTTAATGGTGATTTTACTAAACCATGAGATATCCAGAAGAGGACAAGACAAGTTTGTCTTTTGTCTCTTTTTTTTTCTTTTAGCTCTTCAGATGTTGCCTTGTCATAACCAAGGGGAAAGAAGAACAGAAGGGAGGTTCCATTAAGGTTAGTTGCCTACCAACAGAATTAAGATTCCAATGAGTAACAATTGGCTGCAATAACATTCCAAGGAGTGTCAGCCTCTATATAAGACTGAGTTCCTTCTCTTCAATGGAAAGAACATTTAGCTCAGGTGTAATCACTGGGTATGAATTTCACTCTTGAACCTTAGATCCTTACAACCTTGATTCTGCTCTTGAGCCTTAGACCAACTTCACATGACCCCTTTCCCATGCTCCTCCTTCAAAAGCACACTTTGCAGAATGCAGTTGCTCCGAATGAACAATTTCAGGAAAGGTTGGCAGATGAGATTCTTCAAAATTAGTAGAAAGTAAATGTCTGGACACAGTGTAAGAATTAATTCAGTTGTGCTTGCACATAAATTAGCACCTAAAGGCCAGAGCCTATAGTAACAAACCTGTTGTCATGCCTGCAACATCTCAGCCTATGTTATTATTATGTATGTTTAAATAATATGGTGATTGGCATTAAAATGGCGCATAGAAACATTGAACAACTAAACAATGAAGGATTACATCTTAATACAAACACGTGTATCAACAGTAGGATTAGTAATGGTGGCCTGACGAAAAGCTAGAATAGAGGTAGAAATAAGAAATAGGGGGAATATTAGTATACACATTTTTATATAATAGAATAAAAGCAATAACCAGTTGGAAAGATTAGAGGTCGAAAGATGGCATTACTAATGTATGTTCAAATAATATTGTGATTGGCATTAGAATGGCACATTGAAACACAGAACAGCTAAATAATGAAGGATGATATCTTAATACAAACATGTGTATTAACACTAAGAGTACAAAAGTTTGACTAATGTAACAAATATATTTAACACCATTATTGTTATTTGTATATTTGTATATGTGTGTGTGTGTGTATGTGTATATATAATATAATACATAATACATAATATAAAATAATATAAAATATATACTATACACTATACACTATACACTACATACTATATACTATATAGAATAGAATAACATTAATAATATAATATATACTACATACTACATACTACATAGAATAGAATAAC
Organism: Diadophis punctatus similis; assembly: GCA_023053685.1. NCBI lineage: Eukaryota > Metazoa > Chordata > Lepidosauria > Squamata > Dipsadidae > Diadophis > Diadophis punctatus. The sequence goes on along the minus strand of JALIGW010000002.1, from coordinate 240,376,969 downwards.
ATTAATAATATACTATATACTATATACTATATACTACATGCTACATACTATATACTACATACTACATACTACCGTATTTTTCGGAGTATAAGACGCACCGGAGTATAAGACGCACCTAGATTTTAGAAGAGGAAAACAAGGAAAAAAGTATTCTGAACCAAATGGTGTAGTCATATATTATTTAATAAAATACCAGTGTAGCAGAATACTTTTTACAACCATGTACACTTTTTACAAACTTCAAACTTGACAGCTTTAAGACTTGTGGACTTCAACTCCCAGAATTCCTCCTCCAGTCATGCTAGCTCAGGAATGGGAGTTGAAGTCCACAAGTCTTAAAGCTGTCAAGTTTGAAGTTTGTAAAAAGTGTACATGGTTGTAAAAAGTCTTGCCAAGTTTGAAGACCCTTGCACCCCTAACCCCTAACCCAGGGGTCTTCAAACTTGACAGCTTTTAGACTTGTGGACTTCAACTCCAATTCCTGAGCTAGCATGACTGGAGGAGGAATTCTGGGAGTTGAAGTCCACAAGTTTGAAGACCCTTGCACCCCCTTGGCAAGTTTAAGACTTGTGGACTTCAACTCCCAGAATTCCTCCTCCAGTCATGCTAGCTCAGGAATTGGAGTTAAAGTCCACAAATCTTAAAGTTGCCAAGTTTGAAGAGCCCTGGGTTAGGGGTGGCAAGGGTCTTCAAACTTGTTAAGTTTAAGACTTGTGGACTTCAACTCCCAGAATTCCTCCTCCAGTCATTCCTGAACTAGGATGACTGGAGGAGGAATTCTGGGAGTTGAAGTCCACAAATCTTAAACTTGACAAGTTTGAAGACCCTTGCACCACTAACCCAGGGCTCTTCAAACTTGGAAGTTGGTCTTCAAACCTGTCAGGCTGCTTGCTTTGGGCAGCAGCAGCGGTGGCTCCGGCAGCGGCGAGTATCAGCGGTGGTGAGTATCGGTGGCTTCGGGTCCTGCAGCGGGGGCGGGGGCTGCATCGGGGTGGCTGCGGTGGCGTGTCCTGCGCCGGGGGCGGGGGCTGCACCGGGGGTGGCTGCGGGGGCTGCACCGGGGGTGGCTGCGGTGGCATGTCCTGCGCCATGGGCGGGGGCTGCAACAGGGGCGGCTGCGGGCCCTGCGGCGGGGGCGGGGGCTACAACAGGGGTGGCAGCGGCGGCGGCAGGTCCTCTGGCGGGGGTGGAAGCTGCAACAGCAGCTGGGGCGGCAGCGGCTCCCAGCAACAGCGGCTGCAGCTCCAGCCAGCAACGGCGGCAACGGCGGTGGCCAAACACTTCCTTCCCCATTCCAAAAACAGGGTGTGCAACCTGAAACGCGATGCTTTTTTTTAGTCTCCGCATGCTCTGTATTTGGAATCGGGGAGGGGATCGCAGCGCTGCCGCCTGAAAACGCTTTCCTCCCCAGGCTGAGTGGTGGCTGGCAGGTGGGTGAGGCTACATTCGGAGTATAGGACACACCCACTTTTTGACCCCTTTTTGGGGAGTAAAAAGGTGCATCTTATACTCCGAAAAATACGGTATATACTATATACTATGTACTATGTACTATGTACTATATGCTATATACCATATACCATATACCATATACCATATACCATATAATATATAATATATAATATATAATGTATAGATATATATAATCTCAGCCTATGTTTACTGGTGAAAAAACGTCCCCTGAGGTACACATGCAGATTGGTAATGCATGCAGATTTAGTATTCAGCTGCCCCCGCCCACCCACCTGGCTCTATGCCATCCTATTTAGGCACATTTTAAAGCCACACACATGCATGCAAGCTGCACACACGAGCAAAGTGCATGCACGGAAGACTGCGCACATGCACGCACTCACATTTTCGGTGCTGGCGAACCGGTAGGTGAATTATGTGAATCCCACCTCTGGATGCATGGCCTAGTTTGACAGATTCTGAGAAGGCACAGAGCCTGGGGGGTTTATTTATACTGTGGTGACCTGGAACATAGGACAGCAAAATACCCTATCAAGAAATCCACCTCAGCCCTCTTGGGAAATTGTTTAGGTTTAGGTGGGCTACTAAACTGGGGCAGGTTCTTGCAAATGAAGCCCAAAGACTATCTCCTACTCCATCAAAACACTTAAGAGGTTTTAGTGCCATTGCAGAGATCAGGGAAACTTAGTTTGAACAGCCTGACCATGTTTGATTGTGGGACTACAACTAACTTCATGGGCTTCCAGTTTGTAGTGGTTGATATTCCTACATACACTGTCCAATCCCTAGTGGTTAAATCAATTGATGGCCATCCACCGCAATCTAGTACTATGGCTTGAACTACGATTCTGTTGAAAATTTCCTTCTTTTGCCAATCATTTTGAAACTCCTAGAATGCTTTCAAAATGCTTGTTGCTTACCAAGCTGGACTTTAGAGGTGCTTCTACTATGTCCATTACACCAAATGTCCTTTGACTCTGGAGCTGGATGGAGTAGAGCCACCAAACCATTACAGGCCAGCAGACCATCTCAGTGGAGGTGAATTTTCTGTAATAATGGCTGTCTTGAAATCACACCATTTTGACAAGTATCCATATATTGAAATTGCTGGGTAAGTCACCCTTCTGGAAGTGGAATTGAGGCCAGTCCACTCACAACTCACACATGATTCTAAAACCTCTGAGCATTTCTCAGGTTCTGTCATGTGTCTGCTTTGCCTGTCCCCTTTAGTGAATTACCATCCTATTCTGCCTGTGGAGAAATGGTTAGGATGCATCAGTGCCAGAAACACAGCACAGGTTGATGGTGGGATAAAACCAGGGGTGAAATGCTCCCGGTTCGCTTTTACCTATCTGTCATCAGTGAGCCGATCGTGCAGGTAGCGCGGTGCTCCGCCCACCCGCCGGGACACCGCCATTTGAGTTCTTTTACCCTCTGCGCATGCACAGAACACTTTGTGCATGCGCAGAGGGTAAAAGAACTCAAATGGCGGTGTCCCGGCGGGTGGGCGGAGTGCCACGCTACCTGCGCGATCGGCTCACCGACGACAGATAGGTAAAAGCGAACAGGGAGCATTTCACCCCTGGATAAAACCCATGATTGGAACACAGAACCAGAAGTATATCAATTGTTCAAAAGAAATAGACACAACAATAGAGTTGGAGGGTGGAGGTTGCATCCTATGTAAAGAATTATTACATTTCCATAGAAATACACAATACTAGGGATGAAAGCCTTCTTGAAAGTATTTGGGTAAATATTACAGGAAAAAGAAATGACTGCTATTGGTGTGTACTTCAGGTCACCCAACCAGCTGGAGGAAATAGAAGAACTCTTTACTAATAAGTTAGCTGAGGTGTGCAGGAAACAAACCACTATAGCCATGATGGCGAACCTATGGCACACGTGCCACAGGTGGCATCCGGAGCCATTTCTGCGGGCACACGAGCCATTGCCATAGGTCAGCTCCAGTGCGCATGCACGTGCACCAGCCAGCTCATTTTTGGCTGGCCCCATCCACACTGCCCCTCCCCTCCCACACGGCCCGTTTTGGATGCCAGGTAAGTACAGGGCTCGTGCGGAGGCTCTGGGAGGGAGAAAAACAGGCCTCCAAGAAGTCCAGAAACTGGCCATTTCCAGCCTCCGGAGGGCTCCTGGGGGGGATGGGGGGTCATTTTCGCCCTCCCCAGGCTCCAGGAAAGCCTCCAGAATCTGGGGAGGGCGAAAAACAGACCTACTGGATGTCCAGAAACGGGCTTTTTCCAGCCTCTGGAGGCTTCAGGGAGGCCTGCTAGGCCCAAAACAGGGCACAGGGGGGGGGGGTTGTGTGCACATGTGCAGGGGAGCACAGGGGGTTGCACGTGCATGCACAGGGGGGGGGGCAGCATAAGAGGCATTGCATTATGGGTGTGGGCATCCGCATGTGCTTTTGGCACCCGAGGAAAAAAAAGTTAGCCATCACTGCACTATAGTAATGGAGGGCATTAACTACCCTGACCTCAACTGAGACACAAGCTCTGCAGGAAGTGTGAGATCAACTTTATTATTCCAAAGGTAGACAAGGGAACTTGAGGGACAGCTACACTGGACTTAATCCTTACTAATTGGGATGAAATGGTTGAGGAAGTAGAAGTTATAAGAACTTTGGGGGAGAGTGACCATTGTTGTTAGTTGCAAAGTCATGTCCGACCCATCGCGGCCCCATGGACAATGTTCCTCCAGGTCTTCCTGTTCTCTACCATCCCCCGGATTCCATTTAAGCTTACGCCGACTGCTTCAGTGACTCCATCCAGCCACCTCATTCTCTGTCATCCCCTTCTTCTTTTGCCCTCAATCGTTCCCAGCATTAGGCTCTTCTCCAGTGAGTCCTTCCTTTTCATTAGGTGGCCAAAGTATTTGAGTCTCATCTTCAGGATCTGGCCTTCTAAAGAGCAGTCAGGGTTGATCTCCTCTAGGACTGACAGAGTGACCATAGCCTATTTCTTGATAAGATAAAAGAATGTGGGTTACACAGCTCAACCACCAGATAGATTTGCAATTGCTGAACAACCACACTCAACATGTAGTTCTTAATGGAGCCTTGGAAGAAGCTCAGAAACCCCAGAGGACAAATTGCTTCTCACTGTCATTATCACCACCTGGGTGTTTGAGACAATTTCTGCTACTTCTCCAGTGACTGCATTTGATGTAAACATCAGACTGAAGGAACAAGAAAGGGATCTTTTATCAGAAAAGGATAAATGCCTCTGTGGACACAAGTTCTGGGACAGGATCTTCTCCTCTACAGATGAATCTTGGTTTCTCTCTCTTTGAATTAATAAAGCCACTACATTTCTATCTTGTGAGAGTGCTTTGAATTCTTCTAGCTGGTTTTTTTAAAATTTATAACAGGAAAGAAATTGATTCAGCCCCTTGAATAATGGACCTTCTGCTTCTGGTGTTGCTGCTGCTGCCCCAGCCAGTCGCTGGGAAGCTTAGAATGAAGTGCCTCCTGTATTTCAAGAACCAAGGTGAAAAAAAACCATGGAGTTACTACAGGACAGGAGACCATCTCATTAGTATAGTTGTCACTGCAACAAAATTATCGGATATAATGTTGTCTTTCAACATGGCTCCGTATCATCAGTCTCAATCGTAAGCCATCCTTTATGACAGAGGTCTTCAAACTTGGCAACTTTAAGACTGGTGGACTTCAGTTCCCAGAATTCTCCAGCCAGCAAGTTGCCAAGTTTGGGGACCCCTGCTTTATGATGTAGTTGCATTTCCTCTGTTTGCAATGCTTTTCTTTTTTCTTATTTCACTTACTCGTATGCTACAGAATTGATCTAATTTCTTGAATTACAGAATCGATCTGATTTCTTCAATTGGTTTAATTTCCATGTGCTATCATGTGGAAGAGACTCAAATCCAAAGATGGGACAGAAAATACATGAAAGAAGTTCAGATTATTTTCCTCTCCCCATCCAATCCAAAATTGATCAGTTGAATACTGACTTTTGTTCAAAGGTGTGATTGAAATGGTTGTAGTTAACCTGGCACAGCCAATTTTCATATATTTAAAACTGCTCATTGATATTCAATTCCTGCTGTTTATAAGAATAGAGAATGACTTGTTTTCAGAGTTGCTTTTCTGGGTCACTTATAAAACAGCCTCTTCTTTTTGTGATGGTTCTTCTTTAGTGGTTGAATAATATTGAAACCTGGTTACTGGGCAGATGAAAATTAGTACTGCTGTAATTAATGGTTTATTTGTGATTCTTAACCCTGGTGGAGAACTATCTCCATCCCATCTTCTCAACACTCACAAATACTTAAATGATGATGGGTGACTATCTTTAGTGCCTGATTTTGGATCTGTATTGACTCAGTAGGCTTACAGAAACAAAGGGGATTATATTGGGGGAGGGGAAAAACTATTTTGGTGTTTCTATTGTCAGTGATGGTAATAACATGAACACTTTTTTTACAGTACTTTATCTTATGATGCATCAAAAATCCCAGGCTTCATTTTCAACTTTGAAGTGGTCAACAGGAATCCCCAACTCCTCCACAATCTCACATTGGGCTACAATATCCATGACAAATATTTTAACACACTTGACACTTCAGATGCCTTGCTAGACATGCTCTCTGTTGGAGAAGCCAATGTTCCCAACTACAGCTGTGGAAGGAAGGACAACCTTTTGGCTCTTCTTGATGCAGCTAAAAGGGACATCTCCACCCAGATGTCAACATTAGGAGGCACCTACAAAATTCCACAGGTTTGTGTGTGTTTCTCTATGTGGTACTGTGAGTGTGGTGGTGGTAGTGGTGGTGTGTGAGCAATAGATGCAATAGCTTCTCTATGGAATTCAAGAGCTGCTGCTCACCATGGTGGCATCAAGGCTGGAGAATGGGATACTCAGAAGAGAGGAAGCAAGGATTAAAGCAGATATATCCTCTCATGACACCATCCTCACTGCTTTGGGCGCTTTTGCTGTACACCTGTGAAGGTGAAGAAAAGCTTTGTGTCCCATCAAAAGGTCTTCTGTACAAAACTATGGGGAAATAGTGATGGGAACCTGATATTCCATACATGATATCATCCAAAAGAATGATATTTTCAATGGTGTACAAATCCCAGATTCATGAAAAGAATCCCAATGAATTTACCTTACCTACAATTGATAATGCATACAGTATATGTCAGTATATGTCTTACGGAATTATAGGGACCAGAGAATTCACTAAACAACTTAGAAATTATAGGGGCAAAAATCTTTTTCTGCCTTTATAGATGTTAGTGCAGCATTTGATACAATAAACAGGGAAATATTATGGAGGAAATTGATTGCCCCTAAAATGGAACACAGACTGTTTTTTTAAAAATGTCTTTATTAATTTTCAATTTTTTTCCAAAAGTTACAATATATCCTTAAACAATTCTACATCTACTTATTTACATTGATTTCCTATTTCTACAATATAATAATTACAATATATACAATTTTCTGTGTCTTTATTTCATTTTCTCTTTTTTTGTTTTCTATCGTCAATCCATTGATACCAGTTTTCCCATATTTCATAGTATTCTGAGTCTTTTTGTCCTCTTAATTCTATAGTTAATTTGTCCATTTCTGCACAGTCGTAAATCTTCTTAATTATTAAACTTTCAATAGGTGAGTGAGGATTCTTCCAACATTGTGCGAACGCAAGTCTTGCAGCTGTTGTCAGTTATTTGATTTTTTTTCTGTATTGATTTTTAAATATTCCAAGTAGAAAAAGTTCTGGAGTAAATTCTATTATTGTACCTGTTATTTGTTGCAACCAATTATGTATTTTTTTACCAATAGTTCCTTGCTTCGGGACACAACCACCACATGTGAAAGAAGGTGCCCTGTTCTTTTTTACATTTCCAACAACTCGAATTTAAATCTGTTGGCACTGATCAAAGCCCTTCACAGAAGCATTTTTTTGAGATTGTGGTTTGGGCTCAATGGAGCCATGAGAAGAAGGATCAATCCTTACTGATGACAAACTTTTTAATTAAGTCTAGACATTAATGACTTACCAGGATTAATGAGCGATTCAGATGTGCACTCTTCTGATGTGTCTAAGGCACGAAATACACATTGTAACACCCTGTTATATGCTGACAATATATTATTATCCTACTTGCAACTTGGGTTGAATAGCCTGTTAAGAAGACTTGGGCTCTTACCCTCATAATAATTGTCTACATTAGTAAATCAAAATCTAGACTTCTGGTCTAAATGATTATGGTGAAGGAGAAAAGCAAGTTAACACCTTTCCTTACCTGGGGTAGTTTTGTCTTAAACTGGATCTTGGCTTCTTCATCAAAGTAGCTCATTTAAAGAAAGGACATGAATGAATTTACTGCTTATTGTTTTTTTAATCACACTTATTCAACTTCCGGAGCTCTGTATATTAATGTATTTAATGTTAAAATTACCCCCAAGCTCTTATACTGAGCTGATATTTGGGACTTAAGATATATGTCACTACTAAAACAAACCCAATTACAGCATAAATACTTTGGGAGTGGATAAAAGTAGTTTTGGGAATTTATTCAATTTGTTCTTTTTCTAAAATCATGGCATATAATTGTTGGTGTAAAATTAAAACTATCAAAACTGACAAACTCCCCAAATAATGTCTATTTGAACAAACAAAATTTCAATTAAAGGTCTTTTGAATTGCGTGCTGTGGTGGGTGTGCCAAGGTACACCCACGTGACACCTATACTCCACCAGCTGCATTGGTTGCCCATCGGTCTCTGGGTACAATGCAAGGTGTTGATCATCATCTTTAAAGCCCTTCATGGCTTAGGACCAGGCTATTTTCGGGACCGCATTCTGCCTCATACTTCCCTTCGACTGGTTAGGGCCCACAGAGTTGGCCTCCTCCAGGTCCCGTCAGCCAAGCAATGCCGGCTGGCGGGCCCTAGGGGGAGGGCCTTCTCTGTGGCGGGCCCCGCGCTCTGGACCAACTTCCCCCAGAGACCCGAACTATCCCCACCCTGCTGGCCTTCCGAAAAGCCATCAAGACATGGCTTTTCCTGCAGGCAGGGGGTAGAGCCTAATCCATCTGAGCTCTCCCCCGGGTATGTCTGGTTGTTGGATGTTTTTAATATTGAATTTTTAATTTTTATATTTGGTTTTAAGTAATGTTTATTGTTGGTTGCTCTTATATATATATATATATATTTTTGCTGTACGCCGCCCTGAGTCCCTCGGGAGTTGGGCGGCATATAAGAAAACCAAAATAAATAAATAAATAAATAAATAAATACAAATGACATTATTATATCAGGAGCTGTGGTCTCCTGTACAATTGGAGAAGAAGCTAAAAAGATTTCTGCAGAAAGAATCTGCAATATCGAAGCAGAGAAAGATATTGCCCTCTTCAGTAAGGTTGGCACACTTAAATGGATGAGTGCTACAAATGTATCTTCCAAATTGTCACATATTTTAAACCAAAAATGCCTAAATGACTTTGGGTAGTGTTTACTCGAGCAAGATTTGAGCAACTAGACACGATGGTTAATTATGGCAAATTTAATGAAGTCTCTTATAATGAATAGAGTTGAATTTGTGAAGGTCAAAAGACAGAAGACATAATACAACTATTAGTTGAATGTCAATTGTAACAAATGTAACAGATTTATTATCTGAATGTTAGTTGTATGAGAAAGAGAAAGATCAGTATCTTGGACTGCACATTAGATAAACAACGTATTGGGATCCTTATAATAAAAGAACATATATCCTGTATAGTCAGAATTTTTTAAAAAATATGTACAATATATCCCTTATTTCGACAAAACAGTTCAGCTGAGATCTGCATATGGGTATGATTCGGGTAAATTGTAAGAATGATACAGAAATATGATTTGCATTCTTTGTTTATATTCCTTTTTCATTTGTTTTTTTCCCCTTTAATTCTCTTATGCATATTCTTGTTAGTGTTCTGTGTTTTATATTCTGTATTTTGATATTGCCTAATATCTAATTAGAAATAAATACTTGTAATATGTTCATGAGAACATATTACAGTATTTGGATTTATTTAAAAAAAACACAATACTTTGGATTTGATCTGACCCCCATATATAACACAGCCTTATTCATTGCTTGTTTGTTTTCAGATTAGTTATGGTTTTGCTTCTGCGGCTCTGAGTGATAAAAGTCAATTCCCTTTTTTCCACCGGATGCACCCCAAACAAGGGATCCAGTACCCAGCAATTGTCCCACTGCTCCTCCATTTCAGATGGACCATGATTGGTCTCTTTGCCGCAGATACAGAAAACGGAGAGAATTTCATGAGGACTTTGACTCCTGTACTTGTCAGGAATGGAATTTGTGTTGTTCTATCACAACAATTCTCAACAACTGGACATACAGCACCCATCAAGGATGCCCTCTCTAAGTGGAGACAAGTCAATGTCTTTGTTCACTTCATAGAACATCCTTCCTTTTTGGATAGACTTCTTTATTTTCATTCAGCGCTTGAAAGTTTACCAGGACCTGTTCCAAGCAAAGTCTGGATCATGACACTCTTTTGGCATTCGGAAATTCAATACTATTCTCTTTTCAAATACGTCCATAGTATTTGGACCTTTGCTTTTCAAGGGAAAGAAAATCCTAAAGAGGATGACTTTGAACCTGACATCTTTGTGCAACACCAATTTGCAAGTCAGTCTTTTCACTGTTCTTTTTCAAAGCACATCTTTTCTGTGAAAGGCAGGAGAAGATGCACCCACAAAATGCCCCTGGAGACCCAAAAGAAAAGGAATAGTAAATGGATCTCAAATGACCGTGATCTTTACACTGTCATTAAGACTCTGGTCCATGTCTTGACTGCTGCATATTCCTCCAGATCCAGGAGGAGGAGGAAGGACAGCAAATATTGGTTGGCAGGCCCAAGGCTGCAGCCATGGCAGGTATGGAGTATTGACAAGGATGCTGTACGCTGCCCTGAGTCCTTAGGGAGTAGGGCGGCATAGAAGAACTCCCAAATAAATAAATAAATAAATAAATCCATCCAACGTAGTTCCTTTTGAGAAGGATTCCAAAGTGCAAGGAAAGGAACCATCTCAACCTACGAGTGCTAAGAAAGGCCCACAATGCAAGATGGAGGATGGGGGGAGGAGAGACATGATGAGTGGGGTAGAAATGATGAGTGGGGAAGCCTTACAATAAAGTGAAATTAGTTCACCTGGTCATGTTTCCCACCTTGTTACCTGGGAGAAGGCTAGCCTGGCAAATGCTTTCTGGCAATCACAATGTTGTCCTGCAGAGTTTATGAATAATCTCATTATTTGTTCATTGAATTTATTTGGGACTTGCTCTACAATGTTCCCTATGATTGAAACATTTTGTCAATTATATTTTGTATACATACATACATACACACACACACACACACACACACACACACACACACACACACACACACACACACATATATATGTATATGTATATGTATATGTATATGTATATGTATATGTATATGTATATGTATATGTATATGTATATTGCTGCAGGTACAAGCAGACTGCCCAGGTTCAATTCCCACTAAGGGTATGACTATCTGACGAGAGCAAAATAGCTCGAAATAGATTTATAATAGTCTCCCTTTATTTTCATTTATCAGCAAAAAAATGTTGCATATATATATATATATATATATATATATATATATATATATATATATATATATATATATGTATGTATGTATGTATGTATGTATGTATGTATGTATGTATGTATGGATGGATGGATGGATGGATGGATGGATGGATGGATGGATGGATGGATGGATGGATATAGAGATAGATAGATAGATAGATAGATAGAGAGAGAGAGAGAGAGAGAGAGAGAGAGAGAGGGAGGGAGGGAGGGAGGGAGGGAGGGAGGGAGGGAGGGAGGGAGGGAGAGAGAGAGAGAGAGAGATTCAAAATATAATTGACAAAATTCAATATACAATTGACAAATATTGCTGAATCTTTGTTTTTCACTTTTGAAGATATTAATAACATTTGTTCTCCCAACTAAGAATATCTGATAGTTTAAAAAAATGTAGAAGAAAGGTTTAAGTATGAAAAGTTACCATGTGGAAAAAGAAATCAAGTTTTCTGCTTTTAAAATAACTGGATGTCTTAATTCTAGTTCCATCCCTTTCTGGAGAAGAATGAGTTTTGCAATATTTCCAAAATGAAACTGTACTTGGACCAAAATGGCGATGTAGCAGCAGATCTGAACATCGTAAGCTGGGTGGTTGTCCCCAGGAAGAATACCATCAAAAAACTACTGGGGAGTTTTGAAAGACAGAGACTTGTTATCAACCAAGATGTTCTGTCATGGCTAAATTTGCTCAACAACGTGGGTGAAATATTGCAGTGTTTTGTGTTTTCCAAAGCCTTAGGTCCCATTTAAAGTGAGCTAAGTCTGATCACCATGGTAAATGATCTTTACTGAGAATTCAATGTGGGGAGAATTCTTAGAGTTTTCTGTGATTGCTTTAGTACTATTGACCATGGTGTCCCTCAGCTGCTAAAATATGGAACATAGTTTCAAGCGCATTCAGCCATGTCAACATGAATTCTGGATTATTAGTGTGTGTGTGTGTGTGTGTGTGTGTGTGTGTGTGTGTGTTTCCTCTACAATTTAGTATCTCTATAAAACTAAGAGAGGCCTTCAAGTGCTGGGGATTGTGTTTGCTTATTCCTTGTTCTCAAATAGCAAAACAATAGGCAATTATCTGCCCAAGTTCATGTTTGGAATGAATCTGATAAATTTCAAATTTCAGTCAAGACTGAATGGAGGTCCTCTCCCTGTGGGATATAAGTTTAATCTCAACCAGAATAGAGCTGGAAGGGACCTTGGAGGTCTTCTAGTCCAACCTCCTGGTCAAGTAGGAGACCCTATACCATGATGGCAAACCTATGGCATGGGTGCCACAAGTGGCACGCGGAGCTATATCGGTGGGCACGCGAGCTCAGGTCCGGCGTGCATGTGTGCACCAGCCGGCTGATTTTCAGGCCTTCTGGGCCCACTGGGAGTCGGGAAACAGGCTGTTTCCAGCCTCCAGAGGGGGTGGGGAAGGCCGTTTTCGCCCTCCCCAGGCTCCTAGAAAGGCTCTGGAGCCTGGGGAGAGCGAAAAATGGGTGTGCCATTGCATGCTGGGAGCAGGGGGGTCATGCGTGCATGTGAGGGGGTGCATGGAATTATGAGTGTGTGCACACTCACACATGATCCCCACATTCCCCCCCTTTTGGCATACGAACCAAAAAAGTTTCGCCATCACTGCCCTATACCATTTCAGACAAATGGCTGTCCAGTCTTTTCGTAAAAACCTCCAGTGATGAAGCATCCAGAACATCGGATGACAAGCTGTTCCACTGGTTAATTGTTTCACTGTCAGGAAATTTCTCCTCAGTTCTAGGTTGCTTCTCTCCTTGATTAGTTTCCATCCATTGTTTCTTGTCCTGCCTTCTGGTGCTTTGGAAAACAAGTTGACCCCCTCCTCTTTGTGGCAGCCTCTCAAATACTGGAATACTGCTATCATGTCCCCCCTAGTCCTTCTTTTCTCTAGACTAGCCAAACCCAAATCCTGCAACCATTCTTCATATATTATGTCTCCAGGCCTTTAATCATCTTAATTGCTCTTCTTTGCTCTTTTTCCAGTCTCGGTATCTTTTTTGCAAAGTGGTGAGCAAAACCGGATGCAGTATTCCAGGTGCGGTCTTACTAAGGCTTTGTAAAGCAGTACTAATGCTTCGCATGATTTTGGTTCTATGCCTCTGTTTATACAACCAAGGATTGTGTTAGCTTTTTTTGGCTGCTGCTGCATATTGCTGTCTCATATTTAAGTGTTCGTCCATTAGGACTCCAAGGTCCCTCTCGCTTACTTACTATTCTGGCTTACTATTTTTGTTCTGTCCCCATGGGTATGCCCCACAAATAAGATGCACAAGAAGGAATTGGAAACAATATTGTTTTACTGCAAATAAATTCTTAGCCAGAGTTGAGTCTTTTGAAAAGAATATCATTCATTCACAAAGTCTTTCCAGTATTTGGCTAGAGTCTCAGAGAGCAATTAAGGAGCGTTTTCTCACCTCATGGAGGTTTTGGCAGAAATCCAAACTCTCATTAATTACAGGAAAAATGTTAACTGTTGATAATCCGAGCTGCAGATACAAGAGCAAAATGCTGAAACCACAGAATGGGGTTGTTCTCTGCAACGAAGTCCCTTGTGACAGACCCTTAAATACCCTCAGGGCATGGTCAAGCCCTGCATTACTACTCACGAGGAAGCCTCCTCCTGATTAGCCACTCATGTCTCTTTGAGAACCTGTGTGCTCTGGCATCCAGAAGAGCCTCCTCCTCTTCTCCTGAGTCACTAATCTCAGGAGATACATCAGGTTCTAATTGTTCGCCAGCCTCTGACCCCAGGTCCTCTTCACTCTCCGTCTCTGGTGCCAGGAACACCGGTCTTCTGTACTGCACCCTCACTACCTCCGAATCCTCGGGATCGGCTGCTAATTGCCCTGGACTCGACCTGGCCACAACAATTTTTGAGCCAGGTTTCGCCTAATCTGTACTCATACCTTTGGCTTTTCCTGCCTAATTGTAAAACCTTGTTTTCCTCTGCATTAAATTTCATTTTAGAATAGAATAACAGAGTTGGATGGGGACCTTGGAGTTCTTTTAGTCCAACCCTTTGCTCAGGCAGGAAACCAGTAGTTCTGACGATCAGCTGGCCCTGCCCTATCCTGTCCTATATTTCCTTCTTTCTGGCTCAGCTGATTCGTGCAGCACAGCTAATTTCCACACCTCCTCTGTTCTACTTACTGGGTATTTTGAGTGCACGATCACCGAACCGGTTGTTAAACCGGTTGCAACCCACCACTGCAGGAAACCCTATGCCATTCCAGACCAATGGTTGTTCAATCTCTTCTTAAAAATGTCCATTGATGGAGCACTCACAACTTCTGGAGGCAATTTGTTCCACTGATTAATTGTTCTAACTGCTTCATCTTTTCCTGATTGGGGGCAATCAACCAAGCAATCCACACCTGGCCAGAGTTATCCATGCTTCTCTTTCGCCCCATTGGGGTAGTGGACTTGGTCTCCTGCTCTTAAGAAGGTAACGTCTGAGACTTTCGGTTTATACTAAGTCATAAAAACTAGTCACATGTGAGTTAAGACCCTGATCCAGAATGCTGAAATTCTGAAACCTGGCTTTGAACCAAAAAGAAGACTTTTTTGATAAGTAATGCATTAACAGAGGGATAGAATCGAGATCACGCGAAGTGTTAATACCACTTTATAATGCCTTGGTAAGGCCACACTTGGAATACTGCATTCAGTTTTGGTCGCCACAATGTAAAAAGGATGTTGAGACTCTAGAAAGAGTGCAGAGAAGAGCAACAAAGATGATTAGGGGACTGGAGGCTAAAACATATGAAGAACGGTTGCAGGAACTGGATATGTCTAGTTTAATGAAAAGAAGGATCAGGGGAGACATGATAGCAGTGTTCCAATATCTCAGGGGTTGCCACAAAGAAGAGGGAGTGAAACTATTCTCCAAAGCACCTGAAGGTAGAACAAGAAGTAATGGGTGGAAATTAAACAAGGATAGAAGTAACTTAGAACTAAGGAGAAATTTCCTGACAGTTAGAACAATTAATCAGTGGAACAGCTTGCCTCCAGAAGTTGTGAATGCTCCAACACTGGAAGTTTTTAAGAAGATGTTGGACAACCATTTGTCTGAAGTAGTGTAGGGTTTCCTGCCTAGGCAGGGGGTTGGACTAGAAGACCTCCAAGGTCCCTTCCAACTCTGTTGTTGTTGTTGTTATTATTATTATTATTATTATTATTATTATTATTATTATTATTATTATTATTATTATTATTATTATTATTATTATTATTATTATTATTATTATTATTATGAGTAATGAGGGTCAATTTGAAAACAAATGCTAGTTAGATTTGGCATTTGGCTTGTAAGAGAGCAGTTTATCTAAAAACCCTGTGTTTATCATGATTGATAGCTACCTTAAGAGTCTCTGGGCAAAAAAGGAGGCCCAAATGTAATTAATAATAAATCTGCCTTTTGATGGCAGTTGGTGTCACTTAATTCTAATTCTTAAACAATAAGCATTTTGTCCCAATACATACAATAAATATCCCTTTCCGACACAAGGCTCATATGGATGTCCCACATACTGCAGCAAAAGATGCCTGACTCTTTTTGAGGGACACTTGCTCATTAACTCAACTCTATCTCAATCAGAATAGAGCTGGAAGGGACCTTGGAGGTCTTCTAGTCCAACCCCCTGATCAAGCAGGAGATCCTATACCAGTGATGGCGAACCTTTTCAGCACCGAGTGCCCAAACCGGAACACGCATGCATGTGCGTGCATGTGTGTGCGCCGGAGCGGCGGAAACTCAAAGACCAGCTGGCCGGTGCATGCATGCCTGTTTTTTGCCATTTTTCGGGCTGTTTTCAGGTTGCTTTTTTGGGCCGTTTTCAGGTCATTTTCAGGCTGTTTTTGGCCCCCCAAATGGCCCCCAAATGACCAGCAAACGGCCTGGAAAACAGCCCAGAAAATGGCCATTTTTCAGCCCATTTTCAGACCATTTTTGGGGCCATTTTTGGCCTGGTAAACGGCCTGAAAACAGCTGAAAAATGGCCAGAAAACAGCCTGTTTTTTTGGCTGTTTTCAGCCCATTTTCCACTGCAGTGAAGACGAGCTGGCGACGGCGCGGGTGCCCACATAGAGGGCTCTGTGTGCCACCTCTGGCATGCGTGCCATAGGTTCACCATCACAGTCCTATACCATTCCAGACAAGAGGCTGTCCAGTCTCCCCTTAAAAACCTCCATTGATGAAGCACCCACAACTTCTGAAGGCAAGCTGTACCACTGGTTAATTGTTCTCACGGTTAGGAAGTTTCTCCTTAATTCCAGGTTCTTCCCTCCTTGATCAGTTTCTATCCTTTTTTTCTCATCTTGCTTTCTGGTGCTTTGGAAAATAAGTTGACCCCCTCCCCTTTGTGGTAGCCCCCTCAAATACTGGAATACTGCTATCATGTCACCCCCTAGTCCATCTTTTCTCTAAACTAGCCTTCTCATCTCACTACACTTCAAGAAAGTAAGCAATCAGTTTTAATTTTATTTAACTAAGATGGCAGCTATATAAATTGAAGAAATGCAGCAATAAACAAAAAACATCTGCTTTAATTTTTTTTAAGGAATTCTTCCTTTGCATCTTAAATAGAAGACGGTTTTGGGTTACTTTCCAAAGCAAGTGGTTTTGCAATTATTTAAGTAGTTCACAAGAAATACTTTCAGATACTGCTGGTCAGAAGTTACATTTTTCTTCACAATTTCACTCTATTTTATTAAAACTAATGGAAAAAATAATAATAAATCTTTTAGAATAAATTTTATTCTAAATATTAATAGGAATAGTTCATCATCACATTTTAAAATCATGGCTATATGAAGAATGAAGGAATTCATGTTACTACAGCCATGAGGAGGAACCCACTAGTTTTTACTTAATGTTTAAATCTTTTCTCAATTCCACCCAATTCCAGACACTAACATTTAGAAAAGGCTTTTATTACAATTTGATGTGGAAGTAGCCAAAGGGAGGCCCTAAATGAACTACCTGCCAATAGTTGCATCTTTGACAATTATTTGGAACTAGTTTTTTATTAATTTGAAGCTTATTTGTTTGTTTCTTTGTTTGTTTCTTTGTTTCTTTATTTTTTTATTTTTTTATTTTTTATTTATTTTTTTATTTTTTTATTTTTTTATTTTTTTATTTTTTTATTTTTTTTATTTTTTTATTTTTTATTTTTTTTATTCAAAAAGTTTTATAAGTACAAAGTACAAGCATTTTTCAATTTTTCTCCCCCCCATTCTTCCTACCCCCAACCCACTCCCTTCCCATCCCCCATCCCCCCCAGACTTCCCAGAGAAAGTACAGGGCATAATATTCAATAAAATAAATTTAAATTAAGTTAAAACAACTTCTTAATATCCCCATTTTTTTTTGAAATCTTTAACTCCGAATTTTTCTAGATTATTCAAAACATAATCATGAGAAGAGTAAAAATAATAAAAAATAAAGAAAATAAGTGATTGAAAAGAAAGTAAACAATTAAAAAAACATCTCACAAGATCTCATACTATAATTCACATCTTAAAACCTCTATCTTTTACATAATCTATATTAATAATTAAAAAGAAAAAGAGGGGGAAAAACAAGAAAAAAAAGAAAAACAAAAATAGAAAAGAAACAAAGATGAACCTCAAAAACTAAACTTAATCATAAATTCAAACAATATTAATAACATAATATTGCAATATATCAACTTCTTAACTTCCCAATATATAATATATCTGTTAATAATGATAAGAAAGGAAAAAAAAAAACACTAACCCCTTATACCTCAAAACCCCTAAACTTAAACCTGAAACCCAACAACTTATTAATAACATGATATTACCTATATAGCATTTCTTCTAAACATAAAACCATAAAATCAAACATATTAATAACAATATTTCTACACCTTAAGGTATCGACTTCAAAATATGTATCATATATACTAATAGTAGTAATAATCAAAATATATAATAATAATAATAATAAAAAAGGGGTGAAAACCAACCCCTTATGCCTCAAAAACCTTGAACTTAATCCCTAAATCCTCCAAATATTGATAACAAAATATTACACTATATCCAATTTATAATTCCTAAATATATGATATATACATGTAAAATATTCTAAAAAGAAAATACCATCAAAAACAATATTAATAAAAAAGGTAAGAGAGAAAAAAATGTTTACAATCTTATTCATCTTTCCAATCATCCTATAAATTTCAACACCATCTGTCCTCTGGCCATTTAGAATTTATCGATTCAGCTCCCATCTGGTCCCAATCCTCCGTCTCCTTTCCCACGTCACGAACATCAATCTGGCTCTGGCAATCACTTTGAATCTTTGGAATTTATTTATTTATTTTTTATTTTTATTTATTTATTTATTTGTTTGTTTGAGACTAGTTTAATTAAGGAGAAACTTCTTAACAGTGAGGACAATTAACCAGTGGAACAGCTTGCTCTCAGAAGTTGTGGGTGCGTCATCATTGGAGGTTTTTAAGAAGAGACTGGACAGCCTCTTGTCTGAAATGGTATATGGTCTCCTGCGTGACCAGGGGGTTGGACTAGAAGGCCTCCAAGGTCCCTTCCAGCTCTATTCTCATTGAGATGGAGTTGAGATAATGAGCAAGTGTCCCTCAAAAAGGGTCAGGCATCTTTTGCTGCAGTATGTGGGACATCCATATGAGCCTTATGTTGGGAAGGGATATTCCTAAAGCCCAGCTATGTATCCAGACATGACGTTTATTGTTTAAGAATTACAATTAGGGTCCCTTCCAGCTCTATTCTGATTGATTGATAGTTAAAGATTTTATAACTTCCTAAGTGAAGTCCAGAGTCTGCAATGTTCATGTCCATGTCTAGCTCAGTTTTCCATGTCTAGCTCAGTATGGTGAGTCCTAAAACATGGTCTTCGGCATTCCTTGTTTTTCTACTTAGTCTCCTCCTCAGTCCAAATGTGTGGAAAAATGTCATCCTGGATTTGTCAAATGGGCTCGGGAAGGAGAGCCAGTTTGCTGCTACGATTGTGTCCCTTGCCTGGAGGG
The DNA here is from genome assembly GCA_023053685.1 of Diadophis punctatus similis. Classification (NCBI taxonomy): domain Eukaryota; kingdom Metazoa; phylum Chordata; class Lepidosauria; order Squamata; family Dipsadidae; genus Diadophis; species Diadophis punctatus. Next base: position 240,357,762 of record JALIGW010000002.1, on the reverse strand, counting down.
GACCATCTCCACTCAGGAAGGTGGGTAACAATAGAGAAAAGGTACTGGGTCTATTCATTGCATTTTGATCAATGTGCATTTAAAAAGACAAATCTAAACTCGACTATTTTGTTCTGGACCTGGCAAAATACTTCGCAAAATACCTGGAGGTTATGTGTATCTAGAGGGGAGGATCCGATTTCAACCTAACCCAGTAAGAACGACCAAATCGGGTTCCGACCAAACAATTCACAAATAATTTTTTTTACTCACGGCTGATTTTCCCTTCCGTGCCATTTTTTTAGATGCGCCAAATTTCCAAAATTAGGTTCGGGTCACAACCAAATTGGGCAGCGACCAAATTTATGGAACGTATTATGGTCATGACCAGAGGTTCTACTGTACTTTGTTTCCTCAGATACTGAAAAATGCACCAAGTGCCCGGATGATCAACATCCAACCAAGAACCAAGTCCAGTGTATCCCCAAAAGAATAGCCTTCCTGTCCTATGATGAACACCTGGGCATTATCCTCGTCTCCTTTGCCCTACTCTTGTTTCTAACTACAGGCTTTGTTTTACTAGTATTTCTTCAATACCATGAAACATCCATTGTCAAAGCCAACAACCGGGACCTCTCCTACATCCTCCTGGTCTCCCTCCTGCTTTGCTTCTTGTCCTCCATTTTCTTCATTGGACAACCAAGCAAAGTCACCTGCCTTCTCCGACAAACAGTGTTCAGCATCGTCTTCTCAGTAGCCCTGTCTTCTGTGTTGGCCAAATCAATCACAGTGGTGCTGGCTTTTCTGGCCACAAAACCAGGAAACCGAGTGAAGAGATGGTTGGGGAAAAACCTGGCCAATTCCATCATCCTTTCTGGCTCTACTGGTCAAATTTTTATCTGTGTCATGTGGCTGGGAATTTCTCCCCCATTCCCTGACTCTGACCTGCACTCCCAGCATGGAGAGATTATCCTTCAATGCAATGAGGGCTCCATCACTATGTTTTATGTTGTCCTTGGCTACATGGGTTTCTTAGCTTCCATTTGTTTCACGGTAGCTTTCCTGGCCAGAAACCTGCCTGGGGCGTTCAACGAAGCCAAGCTGATCACCTTCAGCATGCTGGTCTTCTGCAGTGTCTGGATCTCCTTTGTGCCCACCTACCTGAGCACCAAAGGGAAATACATGGTGGCTGTTCAGGTCTTCTCCATCCTGGCCTCCAGTGCTGGACTGCTGGGCTGCATCTTCTTCCCCAAGTGCTACATTATCATCCTGAGACCAGATCTAAACACTAAGGAACATCTAATGATAAAAGTAGGGAAGTGAGAGAAAAAATTGTTTCTTAGGCGCCTTTTTAAATTATTCATTGCATTTATTATTGGGTTTCCATTCTTCCTTTTAATCTGTTTGACAATTAAGGTTATTTGTAAGACTAATCAAATCAGAAGGCAAAAGAAATTAGAATCCAAAAGAATAATATTATAGAACAGTAAAATAATAGATTTAATAATTAAAATTGTAATTAATTATTCGTTTGTTAGATTTATTTGCCACCTATATCACTGTGGGACTATTCTAGGCAGCTGACAATGATAAAAAGGAAGGACTAAAAAGAATATAAACAGAATGGAAAGTAATAGAACCATAAAATAAACAATGAAGAACACAATGAGAATACATTAATATGATAACCCAAAAAGATTTTTAGATTTATTATTAGAGTTGGAAGGGACCTTGTAGGCTCAAGGTTGACTCAGCCTTCCATCCTTCTGAGGTCGGTAAAATGAGGACCCAGATTGTTGGGGGCAATATGCTGAACTCTGTAAACCGCTTAGAGAGGGCTGTAAAGCACTATGAAGCGGTATATAAGTAAAGTGCTATTGCTATAGTCCAACCCCCTGCTCAAGCAAGAATTCCTACACCCTTTGAGACCAGATGGCAGTCCAGTCTCTCCTTGAAGGTCGCAAGTGTTGGGGCTCTCACAACCTCCGCTGGCAAACTGTTCCACTGGTTGATCGCTCTCACCATTAGAAAGTTTCTCCTCACGACTGTCCAAGCTCAGTTCCTGCAACTGCTCTTTGTATGTTTTATTTTCCAGACCCTTTATCATCCTGGTTGCTCTCTTCTGCACTTTCTCTAGAGATTCAATGTCTTTTTTGTAGTGTGGTGACCAAAACTGGATGCAGTACTCTAGGTGTGGTCTGACCAAGGCTTTATAGAGTGGTACTAGTACCTTTCTGGTCCTTGATTGTATCCCTCTGTTTATGCAGCTCAGGACTGCGTTGGCCTTTTTGGCTGCTGCTGCACACTGCTAGCTCATATTTAGTTGGCTGTCTACCAGGACTCCAAGATCCCTCTCGCAATTGCTGCTATTGAATTTGCCATCAGTCCAGCAACCACCTCCAGTGTGGAACTTCCCCATTTGGTCCCCAGGCCAACCAGCAGAGCCAGATCTTCAACCTCTTTTGGGATGGTATGAGGGTGAGGGCAGATCGTACCTTAGAGGATAAGATGTTTCAAAGAGCAGGCACTGCAACAGAGAATCCTGGATCCTGACAGATGGAATTCTTTGACTGATAGAATCTGAAATAGGCCCTCTGCCAGCAGGAATAGGATGCCATGCAGCCAGGGAAGGTCAGGATAAAAAATAAGTTATTTATATTGAATAAAGCAGCTAAAGAGAAGAGACAAAACACACACACCCTCCCAAAGAGAGAGGGAATGAGTCTTGCCTAAGACCTTTTTGCCTCTCTAGGATTTTCTTTTATTCCGCAGCAGGATACTGTGCCCGTGAATGACGTCAGTGGTGGGTTCCTACCAGTGCGGTCCACTCTATAGCACCGGTAGCAGCCCGCTGGTGATGTCACAGTACCGGTGTGGACGGTTGCCGTTGCCTGGACACCGCCATTTTTTTAAAAAAAATGTTTATTTTTTTAAAAAAATTCTTCTGCGCATGCCCAGAAGCTGAGCTTCCGGCACTGCGCATGCGCTGCCTTCCTACCCCACAGTGAGTCCAAGCAGGGGAGGATGGCTGAGGGAGTGCGTGAGATGCTGAAAGAACGGGCGGCAGGACCTATCTCAGTTCCCCACCCTTCAGCAGTCTGAGAAGCCATGAACATGCGGTGATGATCCTAAGCATTTTCACACATTTGAGGCTTCTTGAGCTGCTGAGGGGAGGGGGAACGGACGGCAGGAGACTAGGATCATCGAATGGGGAGAAGCATTCAGGCCAGACGGAGCCTCCTAGAAGAATTGCTGCCGCGGTCTTGCTGCTCCCGCTACGGGGGGCTGCGTTGCGGGTGGGCAATGCCCCCCGACTTCTCCGGCCGCTGCCAAGCTCCCGAGGCCCATGCCCACCCAGTCACATGGCTGGCAAGCCACACCCACAAAATAAGCCATGCCCACAGAGTGGTAGTAAAAAAATTAGGAACCTGCCCCTGAATGACATAACAGTTGTCATGCTAGTAATTTAGATGCTGTTAAATATGTAAATAGGAAGTGAAGTCTGGAGTAAAGGCTTCACTCAGGTCCAGGGTAAACAGAAGGATTAGCATGCTAGCCGCTCATTGGTCCGTTTGAGCGGCGGGAAACTAAAACGATGTCAGTGGCCGGGCTGACTGACAGAACCCTTTACAAGAGGGTGCTGTCGACCAGCCGGGAGAGCATGCTTGCTGAATCTGAAATAAAGAGCTAAGCTACTAGCCGGAGTTCTGCCTCTTCATTCACCCACCCAACTTAACAGATGCCAGACACAATGACACCATGAGGATGATAAGTGGTTGTATTAAAAGCAATTCAAGTTGCTGGCTTCCTGTTCCAAGCTATATATGCCAGCTTTATGAAGGCAAGATGAGATAGTGAGAGAAATACAGAAAAATTATGAGCAACTCACTCCTACCGGTGCATTCTGATCTTCCTCATTTATCAGGAGGAAGTTTCAAATCCAAAAAGCCCCCCACTGGCACTTGCGCAACATCCGCCCAATAACTTTAACCTCAATTCTCAATGGAAAACCAAGTGGGTCACTGAATGCCCAGTCTTTGGTCTCCCCCCTGGTATGAATGATAGATGATTTTTTTAATCTTTTTTATAATATTTTAATTGTTGTTATTATGTTGTTTTTTATAACTGTTTTTATGAATTGTTCTTCTCTGTATTGTACACCGCCCTGAGTCCCACGGGAGTGGGGCGGCCTATAAGAACGTTGAATTAAATTAAATTAAATTGAATTGAAGTTATAGGAAGACATATAAATGACTCCACAAAAAAGGTGCCAGGCTTTGAACTACCACGTCAACAATGGACAATCCTGAATAGGATTTCCACCTCACATGGCTTCTGCTGGGACTCTTTGTGTAAATGGGGTATAATATCCTCCCCTCAGTGTGACTGCAGGGTCCCACATCAAATTGTAGATCACATCATGACCGGCTGCAAGCTGAGGGCATATACCGATCCAGTATCTGTTTTTTTTTAAGATGAACAAACCTGTGCTTCAATGATTAGTTCACCTAGACACTGATATTTGAACATAGATATTTTTAACATCTACATTTTATTGGGTTCTACTCAGGGGTGGGTTCTAACTTATCTCGCTGGCGGTTTGCTTCCTCCCGCGGCGCCCACGGACTAGCACCGACAGAAACGGTTCTGTGACATCATCAGACATGACCAGCGGGTCGCTACCGGTTCGGGAGAATCGGTCCGAACCGGCAGGAACCCACCTCTGGTTCTACTAATCTAGATGAAATGTTAATATATGTTGCTAGTCCATGTATGATAGGCCATAGGCAAAATAAATAAAAATCTGTAGAGCTCTACATTGTAACACTCATTTGGAGATGATTTTAAAATGGCCCATATTCCAGGTTTGTTATTTGAAAGTGGTTCCACTGTATGATCCTTGGCTTCTACTCTCAGTGCCTGGCAACCAACTCCTTGATGGCTCTGGGTTCCAGATGTTGCTTTTGAACACCCAGTTGATGCATAATAAGGCGGCTCATGTCCATTGCATTATCTGCTATCTTGCGCTGAAGCAAGGAACCTGGGTCAGTCACTCTTTCAGAGCCCTTGGAAATAAGCAATGGTTATCCACTTTTGAAAAGCCTTAGCAAGATCTCCAATGTCATCTCCATCTGTTGCTTTTCTGACAACCTTCATACAAAGATGGCTGAGGCTCTGGGCTTTGATGCACCTGGCTTCCCAGGGTTGTGTCAGTTAGATGACATTGAGAGGTTCCTATTATTGAGTGACACAGAGTTCTGGTGGAAACAGGAAGGCAATCAGAAAATTCTGTAATGTGCTCTCAATCAGAAATTATAACATTTGGCTATTCTCTGTCACAAATCTTTGATTCTCATGGAGAAAATGTCTGTTCTCTTTACTGTGCATCTCTGCCTTCGAAATGATGAGTTAAGTAAGGTCTTGGTCCTGTTCACAGAAAATATTGGGTTAATCAAACTCACCATGGCCAACTCACCACAGCCAACTTACTATGGCCAACTCGCGGCAGGACAACTTGCTTTGGGACAAGAGCTACACTAATATCAAAGAAATGGTGGAATAGAATCATTAAAGAAAAGATATAAAAGAGGGACTGAATGAAATATAAATGGCAAAAGTTAAAATAATATTTTATTTATTTTAAATAACTAAATTGAATTGTTAAATTGCCCCACGTCAAGTTGTCCTGCAGCGAGTTGTCTGTGGTGAGTTGTCCCACAGTGAGTTGGCTTATTTTTCAGAGTTTTACCCCATTTGTGACTCAATTCCCATTGGGCACCTACCTGTTGATTCACTCAAGAGTTTAGAGAGGTGATGTCTCTCCTGGGGGCCATTATCCAAATCACAGTGATTTATTTGTTGTTTTGACGCAAAATCTCTAAAGACACTTTGGATAGCTTTCAGATGTCACACAAACAGCAGTAATATGCTTCCTTCTTGACATCCCATCAAAGTCTTGTTGGTGAATGTCTTTGCACTGGAAAATATTTTGGGCAGAAATGGAGAAAGAAAGAAAAAAGCTGGACAGGTGTTTTTTTTTGACAGGAAAAGGGTGTGTTTTCTCCCCTCCCCTTCAGATATATAGCCTTGACTGGACTCTGTCTGGATTAGGAACCCTCTGAAGCTTCTGTTTTGGAAGAGGGGTTTGGATTCTTCCAACTCTTCCTGTCACTGTTTCTTTAAAGCAGACCCCCGTCTGGAGACCCCATCAGGAACAAAAGCCATGTTGCCGCTTCTGCTGCTTCTGCTGTCCCAGGTAGTCTGCAGGAGTCTCAGTGCCAAATGCCTTCTGACTTTGAAAAAGGATGAGGTGTACCCACAGAACTATTACAGACTGGGGGAGTTTCTCATTGGTGGCATAGTCTCTGCAACAATGGCAAGTTTTCCATCATTGCGCTTTAACAAATCTCCTTTGACTCAGTTTGATAGGTAAGTCAAGGTTCCTGCACTGCATGAGAGCCACGCCATTCCACCCTGATGTCTAACAAGTGCATATTTCTAACTGATTTCTAACTGCATCCAGTTTTGGTCACCACACTACAAAAAGACATTGAAACTCTAGAGAAAGTGCAGAAGAGAGCAATCAGGATGATAAAGGGTCTGGAAAATAAAACATACAAAGAGCGGTTGCAGGAACTGAGCTTGGCCAGTCTGGCAAAGAGAAGGACCAGGGGTGACATGATAGCAGTGTTCCAATACTTGAGGGGATGCCACAGAGAGGAGGGGGTCAGGCTGTTCTCTATGGCACCAGAAAGCCAAGCAAGGAATAAAGGATGGAAGCTGACCAAGGAGAGATTCAACCTGGAAGTGAGGAGAAACGTTCTGATGGTGAGAGAGATCAACCAGTGGAACAGGTTGCCAGCGGAGATTGTGAGATCCCCAACACTTGTGACTTTGAAGGAGAGACTGGACTCCCATCTGTCTCAAATGGTGTAGGAGCTCCTGCTTGAGCAGGGGGTTGGACTAGATGACCTACAAGGTCCCTTCCAACTCTAATAATAAATCTAAAAAAAAAAAGTTTGAGTCTCATCTCTTGAAATGAATGGTCTGATCTGCAAGGTTCTTTCTCTCTCTCTCTTTCCTTATTTCATCCTTGAGGATTCATTTCCACCCTGCGGCTGATGGGCCTGATTTGAAATTCTCAAATAAATCTGTAAGATCTTCTACTTTTTCTTGAATTTTTAAGAAACATCCACTTTTCCTGACATGCTATGAGCAGAGCAGGACTGTGGATGGAGAAGACAGGGTGGTTCTTCTCTTCTAGCCCTCCCTTATCCAACAAAGCGGTCAACATAGCTACAACAAAAGGGAATGTTGCATTTCCCCCTGCAGTAAAAATGAGTTGACTACTATAATTCTTATTCCGGCCACAAAATCACTAATCAAATGAATGAATCCCAGATCAGAATAGGTCACTTTTCAAATATTAAATATTTGGAATGTGACCTAAACATTTGAAGAAACCAGAATTCTAATGATTGGGAGTTCTGCACACAGAAAAGAGTGATAGTGGACGGATTTTGTATATGGTAAGTCCAGGAAGATTATTATATGCACAATGATGGAAGGATAATGAAATTCCTAAAGTGGAGGACTGGATTTTGAAAATGTCAGAATTTGCAGAAATGACAAAATTATCTGTTGAAAAAAAAGATTGGGAATCAATGAAGAGTCTCAGTCATCCAGACAGAGCTCTCTGAAAGTTGACTCATGGCACTGGACCTATAGATATTTAATATTGGAAGCCAGCCATACATTTCTGAACTTGAGTTTCAGAGAAGAGAAATTTCAGAGAAGAGCAATAGAATAGAATAGAATAGAATAGAATAGAATAGAATAGAATAGAATAGAATAGAATAGAATAGAATAGAATAGAATAGAATAGAATTCTTAATTGGCCAAGTGTGATTGGACACACAAAGAATTTGTCTCTGGTGCATATACTCTCAGTGTACATAAATCATAACACTTAATGATTGTCATAGGGTATAAATAAGAAATCAGGAAACAATCAATATTGATATATATCTTAAGGATACAAGCAACAAGTTATGTGGGAGGAGATGGGTGATAGGAACAATGAGAAGACTAATAGTAATAGAAATGCAGCCGTAGTGAATAGTTAGACAGTGGTGAGGGAATTATTTGTTTAGCAGAGTGATGGCATTTGGGAAAAAACCATTCTTGAGGGTAGGAGTTGAAACAGTTTATGTCCAGAATGCGAGTGGTCAGTACATATTTTCACGGCCCTCTTTTTGACTCATGCAGTATACAGGTCCTCAATGGAAGGCAGGTTGGCAGTAATTGTTTTTTCCAACCAATGGAACAGCTTGCCTTCAGAAGTTGTGGGAGCTTCATCACTGCAAGTTTTCAAGAAGAGACTGGACTGCCATCTGTCAAAAATGGTGTAGGGTCTCCTGCTTGGGGGAGGTTGGACTAGATGACCTACAAAGTCCCTTCCAACTCTGTTAATCTGTATCTGTAACTTTCTGGTTTTAATTTCTTCTACATTTTCTTCTTCCTCTCTTTCCTTCTTTCCTTTTTTTTGATTATTTTTTTTATTTTATGTAACATTCTTAACAAATGTAACTTTGAAAAAATAATTAGACAAAGCTACTAATAATTTCAGACATAAGATGCATACAGTATCTTAAAATAAAATTGAAGGACTCCAGAGTTACAATCAAATAAGTGAGATATTTTTGGAGATTTGAAAAAAAAAATCATCAGATACACAATTCAATGCTCCAAACGTCTTAGTCTTGGGTGGATTAAAAATATTATTGTTCAAAAGTGTTAACTAAATGTTCTTTCCACTGATTATGTTCCATATATTCGTATTTTCAGGACAGCAGGAACAGAGTACTGGAAATTGCTATCCTTTCCTTTTGCCATCTGGGAGATCAACAAGAATCCCAATATTTCATTCAACGTCAATCTGGGTTACATTATCTATGAAAATTATTTCAGTGCACAAATGACCTCGGAGGCTTTGCTGGACCTGCTTTCGGAGGGGGAGGCCAATGTTCCCAATTACAGGTGTGGAAGGCAGAGAAACACAGTGGCTGTTCTGGAAGAGGCTGATACTGACACCTCCATCCAGATTTCGACCATGTTGGGAGCCTACAAAACCCCACAGGTGTGTCTTTTTTGTGAAGACCATTTTAAGTCATGCAACATTCAATCAGCCATCCTCTCTTATAAATGAAGAACCAAATTCCATTAATGAAATTGATTAAATTAAGGATGAATTTATTAAATGAGAGAAGGATCCAAGCAGACACATCCCTTCCTGGCACACTCTTAATGCAGGTTGTGCATCTCTGCTGGCTATTTGCAAGAAGAAAATGCTGCACTGAAGTGAGAGGATTACAGATGACAGATTAACAGAGTTAGAAGGGACCTTGTAGATCATCTAGTCCAACCTGCTCCCCGCCCAAGCAGGAGAAGGTTCACAATTTCTAACAAATGGCAGTCCAATCTCTTCTTGAAAGCCTCCAGCGATGAAGCTTCCACAACTTCCGAAGGCAAGCTGTTCCATTGGTTGATTATTCTCACTGTCAGAAAATTTCTCCTTATTTCTGGGTGGAATCTCTCCTTGATCAGTTTCCATTCATTAATCCTTGTCTGGCCTTCAGGTTCTTTGGAAAATAGCTTGACTCCCTCCTCTCTGGGGCAGCCCCTCAGATATGGTAACACTGCTATCATATCTCCCCTGGATCATCTCTTCTCTAGACAAGCCATGCCCAGTTCCTGAAACCGTTCTTCATATATTTTAGTCTCCAGTCCCCTAATCATCCTGGTTGAAGATCCTGGAGAAGCAGCATAAGAGAAGAATGACCAGAGGAGTCTCTACAGAAGGTTCTTCTATACTATGAGTATAAGAATGCTCCATTAGGGTTAAACTTTTGGATTTATGCGTCTGAAATAAAATACTTTACTTTTTTTCGCTTTTCAGATCAGTTATAGTTCTATTTCCCAGATTCTGAGTGATAAAACTCAGCTTCCTTTCTTCTACCCAATGCTCCCAGATGAAGGAGTCCAGTATCCAGGGATGGTGAAGCTGCTCCTTCATTTCAGGTGGACTTTGGTGGCACTCCTTACTCCAGACACCGAGAATGGACAAAGGTTCATGAAGAGATTGACTTCCATGCTGATAAAGAATGGCATTTGCCCAGTTTTATCACAAACCTTTTCCACAGCTTCTTGGAAAGCGAACATAGACTGGCATTTATACCTCAATTGGAGAAAGGTGAATGTCTTTATGTATGGTGCAGAGATAACTACATTTATTGTAGGTGTTATACTTTTGAATCAGATATTTGAAAGACTTACTGAACTTCCTAGAGGAAAAGTCCTGATCACCACTCTACGCTGGGACTTCACAATTTCTTTGAAAGCCAGCAACTTTCCCACTCAATATATTCATAGCATTTTTTCCTTTCTTATGAAGAGTAATCAAATGGCAAAGTATGGTGGTTACACAAAGTATGATCCTTCGATGAGCCGCATTGCAAAGAACTCCTTCCTGTGTTCTTATACCAAAGATGCCGTTTCGGTGAAAGTCTGGAGACGGTGCAGGGAGAGAGAAGAACTGGAGGCTCTGAGGAAAGAGGAGGTGGATCCGATCCTGGCTCTGGACAACTATTTCATTTACAACACAGTCTGGGCTGTGGCAGAGGCCATAAATGCTGCTTTTTTATCAAGACCCAGGAGGACAACATTTAAAGGTGTTAACAACATGAAAACTCCAATGCTGAAGGCATGGCAGGTATTTCTTTTCTATTGCACAGCTGCCCATTTTATTTTCATTGATGTATTTATTAAATTAGTTGGCCTCCCATCTTATCACAGGATAATTCATTGCGGTTGAGAATCAATTTTACCATTATAAGCCGGGTCACTGTTCTGACTTATATAAAAATTAAATCAATGCCAACTTTCTATTTCTCTTCCTTTTGCACTTGTTTCATCCTGCTCATTTATTTTATTTTTATACTCCTTTTTAATAGCTTCTTGGTAAATATATTGTTTTACCTCCACCTCTTTCTTCTTGAAGTCTTTTCTTCATAAGCAGGAGCACTGCTGTGCCATCCACAATTGAAAAAAGTGTGCTGCAAATATTAGGCAGTGTAACACTTTTGACCCACTCACCTGCTGGGTAGGCCCTCTGCTCCATGACAGCCTTGACTCAGAATGGGTCTCATCAGGGGCGGGTTGCTTCTTCTCCGTGATACCGGTGCACTGCGCGTGAATCGCCATGTTTCGGCACGCGCGCCCTTGCGCAACTTTGCTTACTGTGCATGTGCGGAAGCAAAATCTTGCAAGGGGACACGCGCGTGTATGCGATTTCTGTGAATGCCCGAAAGCAAAAATTGCCAAAATCTCATGCGCACGCTCGTCCCCTCATGAAATTTTGCTTCCGTGCATGCGCAGGAAGCAAAATCAGCCCAAAAATTCCAAAAAAAGATGTCGCCGGGTGACAGACTGGTGAAGACAGCACCGGAGCTGTCGTGCGCAAGTAGCACCATCTGCTGGTCACTACCGGTACTGTATAGTGGACCGCACTGGTAGGAACCCACCACTGGGTTTCATCCCTTGACTAAGAACCCTTTTGATTCCTCTTCCCCTGCTCAAAACTCTCAGTAGCATCAGGGACATCAAACAGTCTCATCAGCATTTTATTTTATTTATTTATATTTATTTAGTTTGTCAAACATGTACGAGACAACAGGTATAAGTATAAACATGGGCATGAGCACATGAAATGAGTACAAATAAACGGGGACAGTAGGACAGGGACGGTAGGCACGCTGGTGCGCTTATGCAGGCCCCTTTAAAGACCTCTTAGGAATGGTGTGATGTCCACAGTAGACAGTTTAAGATTGAAGCTATGGGGGTTTGAGGAAGTAACAATGGAGGCAGGTAGAGCATTCCAGGTATTGGCCATTCTATTGCTGAAATCGTATTTTCTGCAATCGAGTTTGGAGAGGTTTACCTTGAATTTGTATCTATTGTTTGCCCGTGTATTATTGCGGTTGAAGCTGAAGTAGTTGTTGATAGGTAGAACATTGTAGCAGACAATTTTGTGTACTATTCTAAGGTCAGAAGATAAGTGATGTAGTTGAAGGTTGTCCAAGCCCAAAATTTCAAGCCTGGTGGCATAAGGTATTCTATTGTGAGCAGAGGAGTGGAGTACTCTTCTTGTGAAATACCTCTGGACCCACTCAATTGTATTAATGTCTGATATACAGTGTGGATTCCAGGCAGATGAGCTGAATTCAAGAATTGGTCTGGCAAAGGTTTTGTATGCCCTAGTTAGCAATGCAATGTTACTGGAGAAGAAGCTTCGCAAAATTAGGTTAACATCTCTTAATGCCTTTTTGGCAATGCTTTTCAAGTGAGCTCTGGGGCTTAGATTGTGGATATGATAAGAGCCGAGATGGCGCAGTGGTTAGAGGCAGGTACTGCAGGCCACTTTAGCTGACTGTGATCCGCAGGTCAGCGGTTGAAATCTCACCGGCTCAAGGTTGACTCAGCCTTCTATCCTTCTGTGGTAGGTAAAATGAGATTGTTGGGGGCAATATAAATCTACATTTCTTACTGGTGTAAACTGCTTAGAGAGTGCTTGCACTATGGGGCGGTATATAAATCTCACAAAATAAATAAATAAATAAATATGGAGAAACATCTTTGGGCCAAGAAACTAAGCATACTGAGGTCAAGTCAGAAGATGAAGAGTTGCACTGGGAAAATTCTAGGATCAGCAAGAGTGATGAATGTTCATAAAATATTCCATATATGTTCCATAAAATTACAAGGAGCTGACCTTAACTTGAATGAGAGATCATCTTTCACAGTGAAGATCTTGGGTCTCTTCTCCATGCCAAGTGATCCATTTTCATCTCAAGGCAGAATGTACTAGTAGATTACTAGTAGGCCCCCCATAGTCATCCTCAAGGTGAGCAGAGATTTTTCTCTTAGTGATTTGCCCATGTAAATCAATTTTTTACAGCATTGTTTCTGTGTGGGAAATTTCTTTTCACTTTGGCAGAATTCCTTCAGTGGGCTTGAGCACAGCTTCCATTTCCTTTAGGGCAGTGGTTTCCAACCTGGGGGTCGCGACCCCTTTGGGGGTCGAATGACATTACCCAGGGGTCACCCCAGCATGCTCAGCTCCCCCCCATTTCCACAAGCCTGGCCATATCGTGGCCCACAACCCATGCCCCCACCGCGACCCATCCCGCCGCCACCATTTGGGTTCTTTTAGCCTCTGTGCATGCGCAAAGCGTTCTGCACATGCGTAGAGGGTAAAAGAACCGAAATGGCGGCGTCCGGGCGAAGTTTCCAAATCCGGGCGAGGTCTATGCTCGCTTCATGTGTTGCCTCTGGGAGCATTTTGAGCCCCGTCGCAAAAGGTGTGCGCAACTTCCACGGGGCCGGGACAGGCGGTTTCCCAGAGTGAGCCATCCCCTTCGCCCCGAACGGTACAGGAAGATTGGAGAGACTCTGCAAAGGGGATGGTTTTCTTCAGGCAGCCGCCTGTCCTGGCCCCGCTGAAGTCGTGCATGCCTTTTGTGACGGGGCTTGAAAATCTCCCAGAGGCAACATGCAAAGCAAGTGGAGACCTCACCCGGATCTGAAGACTTGGCCCAGACACTGCCATTTGGGTTCGTTTACCCTCTGCGCATGCGCAGAATGCTTTGCACATGTGCAGATGATAAAAGAACCCAAATGGCAGTGGCGGGGTGTGTTGCGGTGGGGGCACGGGTTGTGGTGCGTGAATCACGGCATTAGGAAGATTGGGAACCACTGGGGTTTTAACTTTGGACCTCATTAGTAGGAGCTACCGGATTGCATCAAACTTAGCTCACCCTGGATGCTTTCTTTTGCTCCACTTCTCATTGGTTTTCGAAATTCTGCAGTGACAATTATGAATGGGAAGAGATAAAGGGCACCACCCTTGTTTTCAAAGTCATTCTTGGTCCTTCCAATGGGATGTTTATGGTGCATTCCACAGGACAGATCCTTCAGTGCAGCCCAAGAGTCTATGGAGTCTTGCCCTAGAGCGTTCTCTGTCCTGTGTAACATTGTCCATTTTCTCTTCCATTCCAGCTTCATTCGTTCCTTTGAAGTTCTCAGTTTTATAATCATTCCATCGATGGGGTATATTTGGATGGGAGTGGAGAGCTGGTAGCAGACCTGGACATTGTAAACACAGTGATTTTCTCCAATAGGTCTGTTAGCAAAGTGATATTTGGGAGTCTAGAAAGACATGGATCCTTGGATTTCAACTTCATAACCTACAAGAATGCTACTGCAAAGATGGAACTGCTGAACAAGGTGGGGAAAAGATTTTATTGTGTCCTTTTTATAGTCTTAACAAGAGAATTGCAGAGTTGGAGCAGGAAAAGTCATCCCATTTATTCCAGAGAGGAAACAGCTGCTATGGTTAGATGTTCAGGTATCTATGAGAAAAAATTATCCTTAACTATACCAGTTAAATGTTTATCAGTCTTCTGCAAGGGAGCTAGGCTTAAGTCATGGGACAATTGATTTTCCCAAAGCAGAGAATTCATTCAACTTCCCCATGATTATTTTCATTAGGAATTTAAAATAAAATATTTCTGAATGAGAAAACTTAGTAGGCAAACCCAAAGCTGCAAAATCAGTTCGATGAGCTCCAAGGTTTTCGGAGGCTTCAAATTTAGCAAGGGTGGAGATCCCCAAACGTTTACCTTTTGCCTCTTTCTGGAAATGCAATAATTCATTTTGTGGATGCCATTTCTTTCCCTCTCTCTGCCCAGCCCTTGCCCCCTTCCAGGTGTGCAGAAAGCTGTCTTCCTGGGTTCATGAAGGTGGCTCAGGAAGGGAAGCCCATCTGCTGCTACAACTGTTGTCCTTGTGCAGAAGGATCCATCTCCACCATTGAATGTGGGTGACAACAGCAGACTTTGGGGATGACCATAAATCTTGGGATTTTCCACAATCATACATTTTGAAAGGCTTGACCAGAGAGTGTCCCACCTCTTTGAGTATTGATCAAGATATTTTACGGGGTCAGGAAAAAAACAACAAAAACAAAAACCCAAGATAGAATATTTCCCCTAAAGGAGAAATGGGGAAAAGTCTTAAGGGAGGCAGAAACCAGCCCCAGTCTTCCTGCCCCAAGCAGAAACTGAGGAGGCCAACTTTTAGAAATGGAGATTTGCTAATCCATTCAGAAAGACTGGGTCAGATACCGTGTTTCTCCAAAAATAAAACCCTGTCTTATATATATTTTTTGAACCCTGAAAAAAGCGCTTGGCCTTATTGCCATGCGCTCAAAAGCCCGATTGGGCTTATTATCAGGGGATGTCTTTTTTGGGGGGGAAACAGGGTAGAAAACTTCAGATAAGCAATTAGGCAAGCCAAAAAGTTGACAGGATTAGCTCAGACAAACACCTACGATTTGCATTTCCCCTTTTGCCTATAGAGCCAGCCATGACCCCATAGGAATCTGATAATAGCCAATGTAGAATATTAAAGGACATGTCCTTGCACAGGAACAGGAAGCTCAAATACAAAGCCCAAAGAAGGCATAAAAACCCACCCACTCTCAACTCCATTTTGTCAGCTGCCCCAGAACCTGCATACTGTGTGTGTGTGTGTGTGTGTGTGTGTGTGTGTGTGTGTTAGTTCTGTTCACCAATAAACAGAATCTTTCTTTCCAATCAGTCTCCATTTTACATTTAAATGGACAAAATTACCTATTTCACTAATAGGGAGGATATCGACGATTAAAATGTCAGTGCTACCAAAATTATTATATTTGTTCCAAACGATACCAATTAAATTAGACAGAAAATATTTTGATAACCTAAACAAAATGGTATCTTAATTCATTTGGGCAGGAAAAAAGGCAAGAATTAAATTAAAATATTTACAGCAGAATAAAGAGCAAGGGGGCTTTGGACTCCCAGAATGGGATACTTATTACCAAGCAGCATCATTACAGTGGATAACAGATTGGATCAAAATTAATAATAAAAGAATATTAACTCTCGAGGGACATGATCTACAGGTAGGATTGCATGGCTTCATATGGGATGGAAAACACAAAACACACTCCTATTTCCAAAAACACAAAATTAGAGAGTCATTATATAGCGTATGGAACAAAATGAAGCACCAACAATACAAAGAAATTCCGATATGGTTTTCAACTATGGAGGCGATTACCTACCGTACCACAACAGACATACATAAAATGGTTAAGTATGAACAAATATTGGACGAACAAGGAAATTTAAAAGAGATCCAAACTCTAAGAGACCAAGGAATTGGAATAGACTGGTGGCCATACTACCAAATTAAAACTAGACTACAGGAAGACAAGAAAAAATTCGGAATAGCAAAAAAAGAAATCAGAATTGGACAAAATTCTATTGGGACCAGAAAAAAAAGATGATAACAAAAATCTATAAATTCTTAATAAACTATAAAATGAAAAAAGAAATGGTAAAGGGAAATATGACGAGCTGGACTAAAAATTTCGGATATGAAATAAATTTGGAGCAATGGGAAGAAATATGGACTAAAAATTTGAAAATAACTAAATCAACATCATATAAGGAAAATACCTATAAAATGTATTATAGATGAAATCTTCCACCAGCGAGATTGGCCAGAATGTACCCAAACATGAACCCCAAATGTTGGAAATGCCCACACAAAAATGGAACTTATTACCACATGTGGTGGACTTGCCCCAAAATTAAAAACTTCTGGCAAACAATACACGCCTGGCTCCAAGAAATAACCAAATTAAAAATAAATCTCATACCGGAAACCTTCTTGTTAGGGATGTTGGAGCAAAATATAGAAAAGAAACACTATAACCCATGTACTAACAGCAGCAAGAATAGCACTAGCGCAGTACTGGAAACAAGGTGATGTACCAGCAGAAAATATAATAATCAAAAAAATCTTAGAATGTGCAGAATTGGACAAATTAACACTAGAACTGAAGCAGAAAAAAAAATTCAGAATTCTTTGAAACTTGGAACCTCTTTTATAATTGGCTAGAAAAAAGAAATGAAAAAAAAGAAACATAGAAATGTTTAGACAGATAGATAAGTTATAATGGATAATCTATCAACCAATAGAATAATAGATAAGTATAAGTATTATAAATATATGTATGTATTCATTAATTTATAAATAACTTATAAGTAGATAAAAATGAGAAGAGAAATATTATATATATAGATAGATATAGTTGTATAGAAATATATAAATAAAAGGACAAGGTCAAGACGTTTACCGTAAAAGTTTATATGTATATATGTACATGTAAGTACATATAGTGTCGTGTTCAATGTATGTTTGTCATTTTTAATGTTTATATACCAAATAAAAATTATTTTTTTAAAAAAAAAAGAATATTTCCCCTAAAGGAGAAATGGGGAAAAGTCTTAACGGAGGCAGAAACCAGCCCCAGTTTCCCTGCCCCAAGCAGAAACTGAGGAGGCCAGCTTTTAGAAATGCAGATTTGCTAATCCATTCAGAAAGACTGGGTCAGATACCATGTTTCCCCGAAAATAATACCCTGTCTTATATATTTATATTTTGAACCCTGAAATAAGTGCTTGGCCTTATTGCTATGCGCTCAAAAGCCCGATTGGGTTTATTATCAGGGGATGTCTTATTTGGGAGGGGGGGGGGAACAGGGTAGAAAACCTCAGATAAGCAATTAGTCAAGCCAAAAAGCTGACAGGATTAGCTCAGACCAGCACCTACGATTTGCATTTCCCCTCTTGCCTATAGAGCCAGCCAGGACCCCATAGGAATCTGATAACAGCCAATGTAGAATATTAAAGGACATGTCCTTGCACAGGAACAGGAAGCTCAAAGCCCAAAGAAGGTATAACTCCACTCTCAACTCCATTTTGTCAACTGCCCCAGAACCTGCATACTGTGTGTGTGTGTGTGTGTGTGTGTGTGTGTGTGTGTGTGTGTGTGTGTGTGTGTGTGTGTGTGTTTGTGTGTGTGTGCTAGTTCTGTTCACCAATAGACATAATCTTTCTTTCCAATTAGTCTCCATTTTACTCCCAGCTTGGAACTGGAACTGGATTTTTTCTTCCAACAATATACATTTATGTCACAGTGAATTATAAGAAATTATCTTGGAGGTTAATCTGTTATATAGGTGAAGCAAACAGGGATACAAATCCTAAAGATAAAGATACAGGATAAGATTTCAGATTTATTATTAGAGTTGGAAGGGACCTTGTAGGTCATCTAGTCCAACCCCCTGCTCAAGCAGGAGTTCCTACACCATTTGAGAAAGATGGCAGTCTGGATTGAATATTGTGAGGGAGATGACATCTCTTGCTCTTTCTGCTTTACAATATATCTTCCATGTTTCAAATTACTATTTACTTATGTACATCATTGCTCTCAATAGTGAGAGTTTCCACATTCCAGAATGCAATAATCAAACTTTGATTGGATTTTGCAGGAGGATTGATCAGATTCTTGCAAGTGTCCATGTCTCATGGTTACTTTGTGGGCAGCCACAGGTTCAGGTTGTCAATCAAATGATGTGGTTCTTTGCTAAAGGGGCTTCACATGGTGTCTTTGCTGTGTTCTTCATTCTAATTGAAGTGGTGGAAAGACTGGGCAGCCTTATGTAATAATCCTTTGACCGCTCTATCTGTTCAGGCACTGACACTTTTTTGGTCATTCCTGGGTTTATGTCTCCTGAGGCTGAGACTCTTTTTTAAAGTCATTGTCTGAGTTCTTTCCCACGATTTATTTTATTTTATTTTTATTTATTTTAATAAAATTTATATGCCGCCCAACTCCCAAAGGGACTCTGGAGTCCCTTTGATCAGGAGAGGAGAAGAGAGGAATCATGATTTGGGATTGAGATAAACTTCCTCCTTGACCTTAAGGAAGGTCTTTCTCTTCGGAGGTGGCATTCAACCGGTTCATGCAAACTGGTAGTAGCAACCTGCGAGTCCGCCCACCCGCCTCAGCGCTATGCCGTCCTATTTAGGCACATTTTGAAGCCACATGCATGGATGCAAAGTCGAACGCATGAGCAAAGCACATGTGCGGAAGGCCACACACATACGTGGAAGGAGTGCGTGAGAGCGAAGCCAGTGCGCGCACACACACACAATCACATGCGCGCATACACTCTTTTTGAAAGTCATTGTCTGAGTTCTTTCCCATGATCAGGAGAGGAGAGGAGAGTAATCATGAGTTGGGACTGAGACAAACTTCCCCCTTGACCTTAAGGAATGTCTTTTTCTTCAGAGGTGGCATTCAGCCAGTTCGACCGGTTCGGGCGAACTGGTAGTAACAATCTGAGAGTCCACCCACCCGCTATGGCACTATGCTGTCCTATTTGGGCACATTTTGGAGCCACGTGCATGCATGCAAAGCCGAACGCATGAGCAAAGGGCAAGTGTGGAAGGCCGCATACATGCGTGGAAGGAGCATGTGAGAGCAAAGCCAGCACACAAACATGCACACGCACATGCTCACATTTGCGAACTGGTAGGGAAAGTAAGTGAATAGCACCTCTGTTCTGCTTATACAAAAGAGAGGAATGCATTTTGATGTCCTCACTCCCTATCTAACTCCTATTCAAAGGGGAAATCTAGCTGTCTTTCTCCATGGCAAAAGTAGTGTTTATCCATTTCAGCTGGCATAAGCCATGCTAAGGGAGCATTCACATGAACTTCATTCCATTGTAAGCTGGATCTCATTGGTGCCTTAAAGCACTGAGAAAAGTCTGGGTTCCAGTTTTCAACAGGTTCAGAAGTAGAAAGGTAAAAATACTGGAACTGCCTTCCCTCCTTGAATCCTTTCTTCCTCCCTTCTTCTCTTCTCTCTCAACAAGTACATTTATGAAATTATGACATTAAAAAATGGTATTAAGCTCTTCTAGACATCTACATACAGTCGTTCACACCAACAATTTTACCCAAACAATGTTTTTGATTAAAGGGAGATCCTACTCTTGCTCTTTTTCAGATGCAGACAAATGTACCAAATGTCCAGAAGGTCAACATCCAAACACCAATTGAGTTCACTGTATTCCCAAGATGAAATGCTATCTTTCTTATAAGGAAAATCTGGGGCTCATCCTGACTGCCATTGCCTTGTTCCTCTCTTTAACCACAGGCTTTGGTTTGGGGATCTTCATTAAGTTCATGGAAACACCAATTGTGAAAGCCAACAACCGGGACCTCTCCTACATCCTCCTGGTCTCCCTCCTGCTTTCCATCTTGACATCCTTTCTGTTCATTGGCCGGCCAAGGAGAGTGACTTGCCTCCTCCGACAAACAGCCTTCAGCATTATATTCTCACTTGCCATTTCTTCAATCTTGGCCAAAACAATCACGGTGGTGTTAGCTTTCTTAGCCACCAAACCTGGGAATAAAGTGCAGAGATGGCTGGGGAAGAGCTTGGCCAACTCCATTGTCCTTTCTTGTTCCGGCTTCCAAGTTGTCATCTGCAGCATCTGGTTGAGAACTTTCCCCCCATTCCCTGACTCTGACATGCACTCCCAACCTAGAGAGATCATCCTGCAGTGCAATGAAGGCTCTGTCACCATGTTTTATGTTGCCCTTGGGTACATGGGCTTCCTGTCTGCGGTCTGCTTCATGGTGGCTTTCCTGGCCAGGAATCTCCCAGGGGCCTTCAACGAAGCCAAGCTGATCTCCTTCAGCATGCTGCTCTTCTGCAGTGTCTGGGTGTCCTTTGTGCCGGCCTACCTGAGCACCAAGGGAAAGTACATGGTGGCTGTTCAGGTCTTCTCCATCTTGGCCTCCAGTGCTGGCTTGCTGGGCTGCATCTTCATCCCCAAGTGCTACATTATTATTTTTAGGCCAGATTTGAATAGCAAAGAATATCTGATGTCAAAATAAAATTTAAAAAATGACTTTTAAAAATCTATTAGTTTTCAAAAATGTCATTTAGTAGGTTTGATTAAGAGGTTTTAATCATTTGATGTTTGTTAGCTTATTAAACCTAAAAACTGCCCATCTTGGCTAGAGATGACCCTAGGCAGCTTGCTATCAAGAAAATAGCAATAGCAATAGCAGTAGCACTTAGACTTATATACCGCTTCATAGTGCTTTTACAGCCCTCTCTAAGCAGTTTACAGAGTCAGCCTCTTGCCCCCAACAATCTGGGTGCTCATTTTACCCACCTCGGAAGGATGAAAGGCTGAGTCAACATTGAGCCAGTGAGATTTGAACTGCTGAACTGCAGCTAGCAGTCACCTGGAAGGAGCCTGCAGTGCTGCACTCTAACCACTGCACTACCTCGGAAAAGAGAAAGACAATGATTAAAACAATAAATAGTACCTCTAACATTTGTTTAAAATTGACAAAGATGGGAAGGAAGGGAGCAAGATGCACATGGGGAGGGGGTATTCCTCTTACTCCTAAAGCTACTTATATTAATTTTCCTCTATATTCCTAAAGAAACCTGTTAAATTGTGGGCAAAGATCGCAGGAGACAGACGCCAGAACAGCTCTTTTATTAACTCACTCAAAACAACCAGCAACTTGCAGTCTGACAGATAGCCCTTATATAGGGAACTGTCAGACACAACAACCAATAGCATATGAGCATTCAAACACATGACCAGGGTGGCAACAACAGTTCAGGTAGAGTTCAACTATAAACATAACAACAACAGTTCAGTCAGAGGTCATCTGGTCAAAACAAGTTTATGGTTCAGTTATAGGTCAGTCAGAACACAACAAAACCAGTAACAATACACCAGTTTCCAGATGAATGGGACTGTTTAGTAGGCAAATGGAGACATAAGGAATGTGGCCTTGCAGCTGCTAGTGAATTGTGGTAAGTTTTATCACAACATCCCCATAGCAACCCCTGAATCTGAAGATGCAAATATTTCTTATATTGTTGCTGTTGTTGTTGCGAAGTCATGTCCGACCCATCGTGACCCCATGGATAATGTTCCTCCAGGCCTTCCTGTCCTCTACCATCCCCCGGAGTCCATTTAATCTCGTGCGGACTTCTTCAGTGACTCCATCCAGCCACTTCATTCTCTGATGTCCCCTTCTTCTGTTGCCCTCAATCGTTCCCAGCATTAGGCTAGTGGGATTTGTCACATGGTGGGATTCAAAAAATTTAACAACCAGTTCTCTGCCCTAATGACCCATTGGGTACACATGGCTGGGTGGTCATGTGACTGAGTGGGCGTGGCCAAGTCAACATCACTCACGTCGAGAGGTGTTTCGCCTCGCCTGGCCTCTCATGACAGTGGGAGGCTGCAACGGTCGTAAGTGTGAAAAATGGTCATGAGTCACTTTTTTCAGTGCCATTGTAACTTTGAATGGATACTAAATGAACTGTTGTATGTTAAGGATTACCTGTACAAAAATATAAAAGCTTGCAAAAAGCTGCTCTAAATACCAATCATTAGATTAGAAATGGAGGAATACACACTGATGATCAATGATAGCCACAGCCATCATGGAAACCTAAACCATTCTGTCTGAATACCTTCCTTTTCATCAGCAATACCTGCATCCCAGAGTTACAAATCAGGCAGGATGCCAGAGCACCTTACCAATAGCACTTAGCACTTAGACTTATATAATGCTTCATGGTGCTTTACAGCCCTCTCTAAGCGGTTTACAGAGTTCAGCATATTGCCCCCAACAATCTGGGTCCTCATTTTACCGAACTCAGAAGGATGGAAGGCTGAGTCAGCCTTGAGCCGGTGAGATTTGAACAGCTGAACTGCTGAACTAGCAGTAGCCTGCAGTGCTGCATTTAACCACTGCACCATCTCGGCTCTTCTTGAAGAATTAAAATAGTTAAAATGCAATGATAACTATCAACAGCCAACTCTTTCTCCTAGAGTAAAACCCCTTAGCAGAGAGGTCATCTACACTCTCCAGAAAGTGGGTGGGCATATTTGGGCTACAAAATGCTGAGCTAAAGAGACAAATCAACAAAGTATATAGGGGACCCAGGTTGAAGTCCTCCCAAGTTTGTCAGGATCACAATAAAATTTGTACATGCCACAGATATCTAAATAAACTTCAAGCCTGGTGCCATGTTACTAAGCCTTATTATCATGAGATAGAACTAAAATGAATTGAAGGATCCACACCACTACCTCCTTTTTAAAAAATCTTACTATCAGTGAGCAACCATATGCCTCAGCCACTCCAAAGCAATGAAAGAGGCTCCTGTCCCAAAGATGCTTTTTCAAGAGGCAACTGGACTTTCTGAAAACTAAGAAAGTCCAGTTGCCTCTTGTAGAAAGTTAGCACCCATTCACATAAGAATGAAATATTTTGAGAAATATTAAAAGGGCAGAAAATTATATTTCCCTAAATAGAGAAACATGCTCTTAAAAGGCAGGAAACAGACCCAGTCTTTCTTAATAGCTGGTCCGAACTGGGAGGACACCAACAATCTAGATGAAATGTTAATATATGTTGCTAGTCCATGTATGATATGCCATAGGCTAAATAAATAAAAATCTGAAGAGTTCTACATTGTAACACAAATTTGAAGATGATTTTAAAATGGCCCATATTCCAGGTTTGCTATTTGAAAGTGGTTCCACTGTGTGGTCCTTGGCTTCTACTCTCAGTGCCTGGCAACCAACTCCTTGATGGCTCTGGGTTCCAGCTGTTGCTTTTGAACACCCAGTTGATGCATAATAAGGTGGTTCTTGTCCATTATGTTATCTGCTGTCTTGCGCTGAAGCAAGGAACCTGGGCCAGTCACTCTTTCAGAGCCCTTGGAAATAAGCAATGGTCAACCACTTTTGAAAAGCCTTAGCAAGATCTCCAATGTCATCTCCAACTGTTGCTTTTCTGATAACCTTCATATACAAATATGGCTGAGGCTCTGGGCTTTGATGCACCTGGCTTCCCACGGTTGTGTCAGTTAAATGGCATTGAAAAGTTCCTATTATTGAGTGACACAGAGTTCTGGTGGAAACAGGAAGGCAATCAAAAAATTCTGTAATGTGCTCTCAATCCGAAATTATAACATTTGGCTATTCTCTGTCACAAATCTTTGATTCTCCTGGAGAAAATGTCTGTTTTCTTTACTGTGCATCTCTGCCTTCAAAATGATGAGTTAAGGAAGGTCTTCTTGGTCCTGTTCACAGAAAACATTGGGTTCTCTTCCAGGGGCCCTGCAACATTTGAAAAGGTAGCTGTGTATTTCCAAGAAAAGCCGTGGACACTGCTGGATTCTGATCAGGAAGTCTTATATTTGGGGAAGTCATGCTGGAGAACTCAAGGAACGTGGCCTATCCGTGGAAGGGCCCTCCTTGGGGAAGGAAATTTGTACCGGAAATAATTAGATGGACTGGTTTCTTCCAGAAAATAGCCAAACCAGAATTCCTTTTTAAAAAAAATTCTTTATTAATTTTTGCATTTTAAACATAATATTTCTACACAGATCTACACCTATTTTCATACATCGTTATTAAGTTTGTATAATTTATACATTATTTATTTCATATTCATGAGATCTTGCGTCCTCATCCCACATTGTTTCTCAGACTTTCTCTCTTTTTTTTGTTCCAATCATACCATTTTGTCTATATTTCATAATATTCCAAATCTTTTTGTCCTTTTAGTTCAATAGTTAATCTGTCCATCTTGGCACAGTCGTAAATCTTTGCCATTATTACGTTCTCCGAGGGCACTTGAATGTCCTTCCAATGTTGTGCGTACGCAATCCTTGCCGCTGTCACAATATGCAATGTTAAATATTTAATATCTTTTAGGATATTGCCTTCTAACTATTCCTAATAAGAAAAATCCAGGAGTATATTCTATTGTTCTTCCTGTTATGCCTTGCAGCCAATTGTGTATTTTCTTCCAATACTTTCTCGCTTCGAGACACGTCCACCACATGTGAAAGAAGGTGCCTAAGTCTTTTTGACATTTCCAACAATCTGGGTTTAAATTTGAATATATCTTAGCCAATCTTGTTGGGGCCAAGTGCCACTGATAAAACATTTTATAGTAATTTTCCTTATAGGCTACTGATTTTGTAATTTTATAGTTCCTATTCCAGGTCTGCTCCCAGTCAGCCAATTGGTCCCTTTACTATATCCTCCATTTTATCAAATTCCAATAGGTAGTTATACAATTTTGAGATATTTTTTTTTCTTTTGGGCCCGTCAGAAGTTTATCCAATTGTTGAATTTCTATGTCAATGCCAATTCCTTCTATGTCTTTTTTGTATCTTGATTATAAGTGTAGGTAGGGCCACCAGTCAATTTTTACAGCCAAACTAGAATTCTTGGTGGGAGAAGTAGAAAGTCCCTTTATCTGGATTGGTCTGAGATCTAATGAGGCATGCCATTTGGCCCTTTTGCAGCTCAGAATTGAGGAAGCCCCTCCATGAAGTTTTCTGCCCGATCTCATCAAGAAGAGATTAACTCTGCAATTTTAGAGGATGACTCCATTGGCCTCTTATCCCTCTGATCATCCTGGACCATCTGCCCATCTCTAACAGAGCAGTTTCTCTGAGTGGCAGGTTTGACAAGCCCTCCTTACAGCCCTTCTAAGGTTCCTGTGAAAATGTTTTACAATACACCAAAGCTACCGTATGTAACTCTGTCCAATATCACTTCTTTTCTCAATGTCTTCCGCAACTTGGGCATCCTTTAGATGTGAATTCCCTGAATTCTGAGCAAGCTAGTTTATGGCTAGTTTATGGGGTCTATGACAATTTGCTGTGGCCAACTCACCATGGCCAACTTGCCGCAGCCAATGTGCTGCAGCCAACTCACCATGGCCAACTCACCATGGCCAACTCACCATGGCCAACACACCATGGCCAACTCACCACAGCCAACTTGCTGTGGCCAACTCGCTGCAGGACAACTTTCTGTGGGACAAGAGCTACACTAATATCAAAGAAATGATGGAATAGAATCATTAATAAGGATATAAATGGAGGGACTGAATCAAATGTGAATAGCAAAAGTTAAAATAATATTTTATTTATTTTAAATAATTAAATTGAATTGTTAAATTGCCCCACGGTGAGTTGTCCTGCAGCGAGTTGTCTGTGGTGAGTTGTCCCACCG
The DNA here is from genome assembly GCA_023053685.1 of Diadophis punctatus similis. NCBI lineage: Eukaryota > Metazoa > Chordata > Lepidosauria > Squamata > Dipsadidae > Diadophis > Diadophis punctatus. The sequence continues at coordinate 240,331,676 of JALIGW010000002.1, read as the reverse complement.
TGAGTTGGCTCATTTTTCAGAGTTTTACCCTATTTGTGACTCTCTTCCCGTTGGGCACCTGCCTGTTGATTCACTCACGAGTTTAGAGAGGTGATGTGTCTCCTGGTGGCCATTATCCAAATCACAGTGATTTATTTGTTGTTTTGATGCTAAATCTCTAAAGACGGTTTGGATAGCTTTCAGATGTCACACAAACAGCAGTAAAATGTTTTCTTCTTGACGTCCCATCAAAGCCTTGTTGGCTAATGTCTTTGCACTGGAAAATATTGGGGACAGAAATGGAGAAAGAAAGAAAAAAGCTGGACAGGTGTGTTTTTTTTGACAGGCAAAGGATGTGTTTCCTCCCCTCCCCTTCAGATATGTAGCCTTGACTGGACTCTGTCTGGATTAGGAACCCTCTGAAGCTTCTGTTTTGGAAGAGGGGTTTGGATTCTTCCAACTCTTCCTGTCACTGTTTCTTTAAAGCAGACCCCCGTCTGGAGAACCCATCAGGAAGAAAAGCCATGTTGCCACTTCTACTGCTTCTGCTGCCCCAGGCAGTCTGCGGGAGTCTCAGAGCCAAATGCCTTCTGACTTTGAAAAAGGATGAGGTGTACCCACAGAACTATTACAGACCTGGAGAGTTTCTCATTGGTGGCATAGTCTCTGCAACAAAGGCTTGGTTTCAATCACTACGTTTTAACAAATCTCCTTTGACTGGGTTTGATAGGTAAGTCAAAGTTCCTGCACTGCATAGGAGCCACGCCATTCCACCCTGATGTCTAACAAGTGCATATTTCTAACTGATTTCTAACTGCATCCAGTTTTGGTCACCACATTACAAAAAAGACATTGAAACTGTAGAGAAAGTGCAGAAGAGAGAAACCAGGATGATAAAAGGTCTGGAAAATAAAACATACAAAAGAGCGGTTGCAGGAACTGAGCTTGGCCAGTCTGGCAAAGAGAAGGACTAGGGGTGACATGATAGCAGTGTTCCAATACTTGAGGGGATGCCACAGAGAGGAGGGGGTCAGGCTGTTCTCCATGGCACCAGAAAGCCAAACAAGGAATAATGGATGGAAGCTGACCAAGGAGAGATTCAACCTGGAAGTGAGGAGAAACGTACTGACGGTGAGAGAGATCAACTAGTGGAACAGGTTGCCAGCGGAGGTTGTGTGATCTCCAACACTTGTGACTTTGAAGGAGAGACTGGACTTCCATCTGTCTCAAATGGTGTAGGAACTCCTGCTTGAGCAGGGGGTTGGACTAGATGACCTACAAGGTCCCTTTCAACTCTAATAATAAATCTAAAAAAAAAGAGTTTGAGTCTCATCTCTTGAAATGAATGGTCTGATCTGCAAGTTTCTCTCTCTCTCTCTCTCTCTCTCTCTCTCTCTCTCTCTCTCTCTCTCTCTCTCTCTCTCTCTCTCTCTCTCTCTCTCTCCTTATTTCATCCTTGAGGATTCATTTCCACCCTGCGGCTGATGAGCCTGATTTGAAATACTCAAATAAATCTGTAAGCTCTTCTATTTTTTCTTGATTTTGAAGAAGCGTCCACTTGTCTTGACATCCTATGAGCAGAGCAGGACTGTGGATGGAGAAGACAGGGTGGTCCTTCTCTTCTAGCCCACCCTTATCCAACAAAGTGGTGAACATGGCTACAAAAATGGGGGAATGTTGCATTTTCCCCTGCAGTAAAAATGAGTTGACTACTACAATTTTTATTCTATCCCTAAAATCACTAAACAAATGAATGAATCCCAGATAAGAATTGGCTTTCCATACATGTGCGAATCCCATTTGAGTGAATGCCAGGCATTCTAGCTCACCTACCCCTTTTGTTAACAATCATAGTTGCTGATTTTGTTTGTGTGCTTGTGTGCTTTAATGACCTTATATTTTATATGGAAGAATAGGTCACTTTCCAAATATTAAACATTTGGAATGTGATCTAAACATTTGAAGAAACCAGAATTCTATTGATTGGGATTTCTGCACACAGAAATGAGTGATAGTAGAGGGATTTTGTATATGGTAAGTTCAGGAAGATTATTATATGCACAATGATGGAAGGATAATGAAATTCCCACAGTGGAGGACTAGATTGTGAAAATGTCAGAATTTGAAGAAATGACAAAATTATCTGTTGAAAAGAAGGTTGGGAATCAATGAAGAGTCTCAGTCATCCAGACAGAGCTCTCTGAAAGTTGAATCATGGCTCTGGACCTATTGATATTTAATATTGGAAGTCAGCCATATATCTCTGAACCTGAGTTTCAGAGAAGAGAAATTTCAGTGAAGAGCAATAGAATAGAATAGAATAGAATAGAATAGAATAGAATAGAATAGAATAGAATAGAACAGAACAGAACAGAACAGAACAGAACAGAACAGAACAGAATAGAATAGAATAGAATTCTTTATTGGCCAAGTGTGATTGGACACACAAGGAATTTGTCTTTGGTGCATATGCTCTCAGTGTACATAAAATAAAAGATTCATTTGTCAAGAATCATGAGGTACAACACTTAATGATTGTCATAGGGTATAAATAAGCAATCAGGAAACAATCAATATAGATATAAATTGTAAGGATAAAAGCAACAAGTTATAAGTGGGAGGAGATGGGTGATAGGAACAATGAGAAGACTAATAGTAATAGTAATGCAGCCATAGTGAATAGTTAGACAGTGGTGAGGGAATTCTTTATTTAGCAGAGTAATGGCATTCGGGAAAAAACCATTCTTGAGGGTAGGAGTTGAAAAAGTTTATGTCCAGCATGCGAGGGGTCAGTAAATATTTTCACGGCCCTCTTTTTGACTCGTGTAGTATACAGGTCCTCAATGGAAGGCAGGTTGGCAGTAATTGTTTTTTCCAACCAATGGAACAGCTTGCCTTCAGAAGTTGTGGGAGCTTCATCACTGCAAGTTTTCAAGAAGAGACTGGACTGCCATCTGTCAAAAATGGTGTAGGGTCTCCTGCTTGGGGGAGGTTGGACTAGATGACCTACAAAGTCCCTTCCAACTCTGTTAATCTGTATCTGTAACTTTCTGGTTTTAATTTCTTCTACATTTTCTTCTTCCTCTCTTCCCTTCTTTCCTTTTTTTTGATTATTTTTTTTATTTTATGTAACATTCTTAACAAATGTAACTTTGAAAAAATAATTAGACAAAGCTACTAATAATTTCAGACATAAGATGCATACAGTATCTTAAAATAAAATTGAAGGACTCCAGAGTTACAATCAAATAAGTGAGATATTTTTGGAGATTTGAAAAAGAAAATCATCAGATACACAATTCAATGCTCCAAACCTCTTAGTATTAATAATTAATAATTAATAATTAAATAATAATTAATAATTAAAATATTATTGTTCAAAAGGGTTAATTAAATGTTCTTTCCACTGATTATGTTCCAATATATTCATATTTTCAGGAGAGCAGCAACAGAGTACTGGAAATTGCTGTCCTTTCCTTTTGCCATCCGGAAGATCAACAAGAATCCCAATATTTCATTCAATGTCACTCTTGGTTACATTATCTATGAAAATTATTTCAGTGCAAAAATGACCTCGGAGGCTTTGCTGGACCTGCTTTCGGAGGGGGAGGCCAATGTTCCCAACTACAGCTGTGGAAGGCAAAGAAACACAGTGGCTGTTCTGGAAGGGGCTGATACTGACACCTCCATCCAGATTTCGACCATGTTGGGAACCTACAAAATCCCACAGGTGTGTCTTTGTTGTGAAGACCATTTTAAGTCATGCAACATTCAATCAGACATCCTCTCTTATAAATGAAGAACCAAATTCCATTAATGGAATTGGTTAAATTATGGATGAATCTGTTAAATGAGAGAAGGATCCAAGCAGACACGTCCATTCCTGGCACTCTTAATGCAGATTTTGAATCTCTGCTGGCTATTTGCAAGAAGAAAATACTGCACTGAAGTGAGAGGATTACAGATTACAGATTAACAGAGTTGGAAGGGACCTTGTAGGTCATCTAGTCCAACCCCCTCCCCCTGCCAAAGCAGGAGACGGTACACAATTTCTAACAAATGGCAGTCCAATCTCTTCTTGAAAGCCTCCAGTGATGAAGCTCCCACAACTTCCGAAGGCAAGCTCTCCCATTGGTTGATTGTTCTCACTGTCAGAAAATTTCTCCTTATTTCTGGGTGGAATCTCTCCTTGATCAGTTTCCATTCATTATTCCTTGTCTGGCCTTCTTTGGAAAATAGCTTGAGCTCCTCCTCTCTGTGGCAGCCCCTCAAATATTGGAACACTGCTATCATGTCAATGTCACTGTCAATATATGTCAATGTCACTGCTATCATATGTGAATGTCCTACCTGTCAATGAATACTTCAGCTTAAACAGCAACAACACACGAGCACTCAATAGATTCAAACTAAATGTAAACCGCTCCAAACTCAACTGCAGAAAATACGACTTCAGCAACAGAGTAATCAATGCCTGGAATGCACTACCTGACTCTCTGGTTTCTTCCCCAAACCCCAAAAACTTTAACCTTAGACTGTCTACAGTCGATCTCTCCCTGTTTCTAAGAGGTCTGTAAGGGGTGTGCATAAGCGCACTATCATGCCTACTGTCCCTGTCCTTCTGTCCTATTTTCCAAATTTACCTATACCTACTGTGCTTTGTTTATGTTTATACCATACCTGTTATCTTATATACATTTTGACAAACAAAAAACAAACAAACAAACAAACAAAAATATCTCCCCTGGTCCTTCTCTTCACTAGACTTGCCATGCCCAGTTCCTGTAACTGTTCTTCATATGTTTTAGTCTACAGTCCCCTAATCATCCTGGTTGAAGATCCTGGAGAAGCAGCATAAGAGAAGAATGACCAGAGGAGTCTCTACAGAAGGTTCCTCTTTACTATGAGTGTGAGAATGCTCCATTAGGGTCAAACATTTGGATTTTTGGGTCTGAAATAAAAATACTTTCCTTTTTTTTTTCCTTTTCAGATCAGTTATAGTTCTATTTGTCAGATTCTGACTGATAAAACTCAGCTTCCTTTCTTCTATCCAAATGAGAACGCAGATTGTTGAGGGCAATATGCTGACTCTGTAAACTGCCTAGAGAGGGCTGTAAAAGCACTGTGAAGCAGTATATGAGTCTAAGTGCTTTTGCTATTGCTATTGAAGTGAGAAGAGAGACAATATAAACAGAATGACCAGGAGTAGAACAATTCCTTCACTAGGGCCAGATATTGTTTTTATGATCTCTAAAAAAAAATAAAATAAATAAAGTTAACTTTTTCCCCCTTTTCAGATCAGTCACGGTTTTGATTCCCAGGTTGTGAGTGATGAGAATCCTTTCTTCTACCCAATGCTTCCAGCTGAAGGAGCCCAGTACCCAGGGATGGTGAAGCTGGTCCTCCAATTCAGGTGGACCTTGGTGGGTCTCCTTGCTCCAGACACCGAGAATGGACAAAGGTTCATCAGGACATTGACTTCCATGCTGATAAAGAATGGCATTTGCCCAGTTTTATCACAAACATTTTCCCTAGCTTCTTGGAAAGCGAACATAGACTGGCATTTATACCTCAATTGGAGAAAGGTGAATGTCTTTATGTATGGTGCAGACATTTTTACATTCAGTGTAGGAGTTGCACTTTTGGATCATGTATTTGAAAGACTTACTGAACTTCCTAGAGGAAAAGTCCTGATCACCACTCTACGCTGGGATTTCACAATTTATTTGAAAGATAACTACTTTCCCACTCAATATATTCATAGTATTTTTTTCTTTCTTATGAAGAGTAATCAAATGGCAAAGTATGGTGGTTACAGAAAGTATTATCCTTCGATGATGCGCTTTGCAAAGAACTCCTTCCTGTGTTCTTATACCAAAGATGCCTTTTCGGTGAAAATCTGGAGACGGTGCAGGGAGAGAGAAGAACTGGAGGCTCTGAGGAAAGAGGAGATGGATCCGATCCTGGCTCTGGACAACTCTTTCATTTACAACACAGTCTGGGCTGTGGCACAGGCCATAAATGCTGCTTATTTATCCAGACTCAGGAGGACAACATTGAAAGGTGTTAACAACATGAAAGCTCCAATGCTGAAGGTATGGCAGGTATTTCTTTTCTATTGCACAGCTTCCCATTTTATTTTCATTGATGTATTTATTAAATTAGTTGGCCTCCCATCTTATCACAGGATAATTCATTGCGGTTGAAAATCAACTTTACCATTATAAGCCGGGTCACTGTTCTGACTTATATAAAAATTAAATCAATGCCAACTTTCTATTTCTCTTCCTTTTGCACTTGTTTCATCCTGCTCATTTATTTTATTTTTATACTCCTTTTTAATAGCTTCTTGGTAAATATATTGTTTTGCCTCCACCTCTTTCTTCTTGGACTCTTTTCTTCATAAGCAGGAGCACTGCTGTGCCATCCACAGTTGAAAAAAGTGTGCTGCAAATATTAGGCAGTGTAACACTTTTGACCCACTCACCTCCTGGGTAGGCCCTCTGCTCCATGACAGCCTTGACTCAGAATGGGTCTCATCCCTTGACTAAGAACCCTTTTGATTCCTCTTCCCCTGCTCAAAATTCTCAATAGCATCAGGGACATCAAACAGTCTCATCAGCATTTTATTATATTTATTTTTATTTATTTAGTTTGTCAAACATGTACGAGATAACAGGTATAAGTATAAACGTGGACATGAGCACATGAAATGAGTAGAAATAAATGGGGACAGTAGGACAGGGATGATAGGCATGCTGGTGCGCTTATGCACGTCCCCTTACAGACCTCTTAGGAATGGTGTAAGGTCCACAATAGACAGTAGTTTAAGGTTGAAGCTATGGGGGTTTGAGGAAGTAACAACGGAGTCAGGTAGAGCATTCCAGGTATTCGCCACTATATTGCTGGAGTTGTATTTTCTGCAATCGAGTTTGGAGAGGTTTACCTTGAGTTTGTATCCATTGTTTGCCCATGTATTATTGTGCTTGAAGCTGAAGTAGTCATTGACAGGTAGAACATTGTAGCAGACAATTTTGTGTACTATTCTAAGGTCAGAAGATAGGTGATGTAGTTCAAGATTGTCCAATCCCAAAATTTCAAGCCTGGTGGCATAAGGTATTCTATTGTGAGCAGAGAAGTGGAGTGGCATGGGGTGAGGTTCCAACAGTACGCTGACGACACTCAGCTGTACATATCCACCCCATGCACATTCAGTGAGGCAGTTGATGTGATGTGCCGGTGGTTCTTGGGGGGGGGGGAATTTGATCCCCTCAGAACGGGCTTGCAACTTGGGGGTCCTTCTGGATCCACAGCTAAAATTGGACCAACATCTAATAGCTGTGGCCAGAGGGACCTTTGCACAAGTCCGTCTTGTGCACCAGTTGCGTCCTTTCTTGGATTGGGAGGCACTACTGACAGTCACTCACGCTCTTGTTACCTCACGCCTTGACTATTGCAATGCACTCTACATGGGGCTACCCGTGAAGAGACTGCAGCTAGTGCAGAATGCGGCAGCGCGTGTGGTGATGGGTGTCCCTAGATACACCCTGTGACACCCATCCTTCGCGAATTGCACTGGCTGCCCATAGGGCTCCGAGTGCAATTCAAGGTGTTGGTGATTACCTTTAAAGCCCTACATGGCTTAGGACCAGTTTACCTCCGAGACAGCCTTCTCCAACATATCTCCCTAAGACAGATTAGAGCCCACAGAGTTGGTCTGCTGGTGGTCCCGTCAGCCAAACAATGTCGGCTGGGCCCCCCACGAATGAGGGCCTTCTCTGTGGCGGCACCAGCTCTCTGGAATACACTACCCCCCGAGATCCACATAGTTCCCACCCTGCCAGCCTTCAGAAAAGCATTAAAAACATGGCTTTGTCGACAGGCCTGGGGCCAATGATTTTAATATAACATTGATTATGCTTGGCCACATGAGTGCATCATTGGGTTTTTAAATTGTGGTTTTTTAAAAAAAATGCTTTTAAATGTTTTAATTTTTTACATTATTTTAATTTTGTTTTTAAAGTTTTTAACTGTTTTTTAGATTTTGTATTTAATATGCTGTGAGCCGCCCAGAGTCCCTTTGGGACTTGGGCGGCATACAAATATATTAATTAATTAATTAATTAATTAATTAAATAGATATATAGATATATAGATATATAGATAGATAGATAGATAGATAGATAGATAGATAGATAGATAGATAGATAGATAGATAGATAGATAGATAGATAGATAGATAGATAGATAGATAGATAGATAGATGATAGATAGATAGATAGATAGATAGATAGATAGATAGATAGAAAGAAAGATAGATAGATAGATAGATAGATAGATAGATAAATAAATAAATAAGCAAATAAGCAAATAAACAAATAAACAAATAAACAAACAAATAAATAAATAAATAAATAAATAAATAAATAAATAAATAAATAAATAAATAAATAAATAAATAAATAAATAAATAAATAAATACTCTTCTTGTGAAATACCTCTGGACCCGCTCAATTGTATTAATGTCCGATATATAATGTGGATTCCAGGCAGAAGAGCTGTATTTGAGAATTGGTCTGGCAAAGGTTTTGTATGCCCTAGTTAGCAATACAATGTTACCAGAGAAGAAGCTTCGCAAGATAACGTTAACAACTCTTAATGCCTTTTTGGCAATACTGTTACAGTGAGCTCTGGGGCTTAGATTGTGGATATGGAGAAACATATTTGGGCCAAGAAACTAAGCATACTGAGGCCAAGTCAGAAGATGAAGGGTTGCGTTGGGAAAATTCTAGGATCAGCAAGAGTGACGAATGTTCATAAAATATTCCATATATATGTTCCATAAAATTGCAAGGAGCTGACCTTAACTGGTATGAGAGATCATCTTTAACAATGAAGATCTTGGTCTATTCTCCATGCCAATGATCCATTTTCATCTCAAGGCAGAGTTTCACAAGCAGAATGTACTAATAGATTACTAGTTGCCCCCCCCCATAGTCTTCCTCAAGGTGAGCAGATATTTTTCTCTTAGTGATTTGCCATGTAAATCACTTTTTTACAGCATTGTTTCTGTGTGGGGAATTTCTTTTCACTTTGGCAGAATTCCTTCCTGTGCTTGAGCACAGCATCCATTTCCTTTAGGCTTTTAACTTTGGACCTCATTAGTGGGAGCTACCGGATTGCATCAAACTTAGCTCACCCTGGATGCTTTCTTTTGCTACACTTCTCATTGGTTTTCGAAACTCTGCAGTGATAATTCTGAATGGGAAGAAATAAAGGGCACCACCCTTGTTTTCAAAGTCATTCTTGGTCTCTCTAATGGGATGTTTATGGTATATTCCACAGGACAGATCCTTCAGTGTAGCCCAAGAGTCTATGGAGCCTTGCCCTAGAGCAGTGGTTCCCAACCTGGGGGTCGGGACCCCTTTGGGGGTCGAACGACAATTTCCCAGGGGTCGCCCTGGCATCCTCAGCTCCCCCCCCCACTGCCATCGGCTTAACTCGCCCGAGCCCTCCGATTGGTCGGGAGAGGTGCCATTCGGTGAGAGGCGTTTGTTGTGGAAGATGATATTCCTTGTGCTCTTGCAAAGACTGGCCCGAGAATTTCTCATCTGGCATAATTACATAGTTTTTGTGATTAATCACTATGCTTTAATTATGTTCAATTTGTAACAATGAAAATACATCCTGCATATAAGATATTTACATTACGATTCATAACAGTAGCAAAATTACAGTTATGACGTAGCAACGAAAATAATTTTATGGTTGGGGGTCACCACAACATGAGGAACTATATTAAGGGGTCGCGGCATTAGAAAGGTTGGGAACCACTGCCCTAGAGCGTTCTCTGTCCTGTGTAACACTGTCCATTTTCTCTTCCATTCCAGCTTCATTCTTTCCTTCAGAATTCTCAGTTTTATAATAATTCCATCAATGGGGTATATTTGGATGAGAGTGGAGAGCTAGTAGCAGACCTGGACATTGTAAACACAGTGATTTTCTCCAATAGGTCTGTTAGCAAAGTGATATTTGGGAGTCTAGAAAGACAGGGATCCTTGGATTTCAACTTCATAATCTATAAGAATGCTACTGCAAAGATGGAACTGCTGAACAAGGTGGGGAAAAGATTTTATTGTATCCTTTTTATAGTCTTACCAAGAGAATTGCAGAGTTGGAGCAGGAAAAGTCATCCCAATTATCCCAGAGAGGAAACAGCTGCTATGGTTAGATGTTCAGGTATCTATGAGAAAAAAATATCCTTAACTACCGTATTTTTCGGAGTATAAGATGCAGCGAAGTATAAGACGCACCTTAGTTTTGGGGGAGGAAAACAAGGAAAAAATTGCCTCCAAGCAATTTGCCAAACAGCAAACAGCAAACAGCACAGTTGATATACACCGTTTGCTGTGTATTTCTGTGCATGTGTGCCTGACCCATAGAAATAGCAAAGAATTGGAGAAATGTACATTATGACAGAAAGTTTTCTTAAATGTAGTCACACTAACTCTTCCCAATTATTTAAATAGATCTACTCCAAGGTAACTAAACTCTAATACTAAACAGGACACTGATAAATTTTATACTATACTTGTACAGAGCTGTTAAAATAAATTAAAATTTCTGGAAGTATACATTATTCTCTATAATTTAAAAGAAGATACAATAGCATTGGGCCTCTTCAGAGCAAGCATTTATTTTAAAAAGCTTCTTTATTTTGTTAAGTTGTCTAGATTTACAGGGATCTCCAACCTTGGCAACTTTAAGACTTGTGGACTTCAACTCCCAGAATTCCACAGCCAGCAAAGCTAACAAAGCTGGCTGTTGAATTCTGGGAGTTGAAGTCCACAAGTCTTAAAGTTGCCAAGGTTGGAGACCCCTGGCTCTAGAACAATAACAAAGCAGTCTTGAACAAATAAGTCTAATAATTTGAACATTCTACAGACATTTATAGTTATTCACTTACCTCCTTCCATCCAGTTCAGCAGAAAATAAAAATCTGTGTGTCTCTTCCAGCTATTTGCCTTTGCAGTTAGTTTCACTTTCATTTTCCCACATGGCAAACCTAATCAGCTGTCCATCGGGAAACTTCTACTGAGTTGCTTGGCTTTACAGGCTCTTCCCTCTTTCCTGCAATCAGGTAAATTGCTGGAAGACAGAGGCCAAAGGATGGGGGTGGCTGGGTGGGTGGGGCTACATTCGGTGTATAAGATGCGACCAAGTTTTCACCCTATTTTTTGGGGGTAAAAAGGTGCGTCTTATACTCCAAAAAATACGGTATGCCAGTTAAATGTTTATCAGTCTTCTGCAAGGGAGCTAGGCTTAAGTCATGGGACAATTGATTTTCCCAAAGCAGAGAATTCATTCAACTTCCCTGTGATTATTTTCATTAGGAATTTAAAACGAAATATTTTAGAATGAGAAAACTTACTAGGCAAACCCAAAGCAGCAAAATCAGTTCGATGAGCTCCAAGGTTTTGGGAGGCTTCAAATTTAGCAAGGCTAAACCTTGAACTGGATATCCCCAAACATTTACCTTTTGCCTCTTTCTGGAAATGCAATAATTCATTTTGTGGATGCTATTTCTTTCCCTTTCTCTGCCCAGCCCCTGCCCCCTTCCAGGTGTGCGGAAAGCTGTCCTCCTGGGTTCATGAAGGTGGCTCAGGAAGGGAAGCCCATCTGCTGCTACAACTGTCGTCCTTGCGCAGAAGGATCCATCTCCACCATGGAAGGTGGGTGACAGCAGCAGACTTTGGAGATGACCACAAATCTTGGGATTTTCCACAATCATACATTTTGAAAGGCTTGGCAAGAGAGTGTCCCACCTCTTTGAGTGTTGATCAAGATATTGTAGGGGGTCAGCAAAACAAAACCAAAACCAAAACCCAGGATAGAATATTTCCCCTAAAGGAGAAATGGGGAAAACTCTTAAGGGAGGCAGAAACCAGCCCCAGTCTCCCTGCCCCAAGCAGAAACTGAGGAGGCCGGGTTTTAGAAATGCAGATTTGCTAATCCATTCAGAAAGACTGGGTCAGATACCGTGTTTCCCAAAGAAATAATACCCTGTCTTATATGTTTTTTGAACCCTGAAATAAGCACTTGGCCTTATTGCCATGCGCTCAAAAGCCCAATTGGGCTTATTATCAGGGGATGTCTTATTTGGGGGGAAACAGGGTAGAAAACTTCAGATAAGCAATTAGTCAAGCCAAAAAGCTGACAGGATTAGCTCAGACAAGCACCTACGATTCACATTTCCCCTTTTGCCTATAGAGCCAGCCATGACCCCATAGGAATCTGATAACAGCCAATGTAGAATATTAAAGGACATGTCCTTGCACAGGAACAGGAAGCTCAAAGCCCAATGAAGGTATAAAAACCCACCCACTCTCAACTCCATTTTGTCAGCTGCCCCAGAACCTGCATACTGTGTGTGTGTGTGTTAGTTCTGTTCACCAATAAACAGAATCTTTCTTTCCAACCAGTCTCCATTTTACTCCCAGCTTGGAACCGGAACTGGGTTTTTTCTTCCAACAATATACATTTATGTCACAGTGAATTATAAGAAATTATCTTGGAGGTTAATCTGTTATATAGCTGAAGCAAACAGGGATACAAATCCTGGATAAAGATATAGGATAGGTCTGGATTGAATATTGTGAGGGGGATGACATCTCTTGCTCTTTCTCCTTTACAATGCAGTGTATCTTCTATGTTTCAAATTACTATTTACTTATGTACATCATTGCTCTCAATAGTGAGAGTTTCCACATTCCAGAATACAATGATCAAACTTTGATTGGATTTTGCAGGAGGATTGATCAGATTCTTGCAAGAGTCCATGTCTGATGGTTACTTGGTGGGCAGCCACAGTTACAGGTTGTCAATCATATGATGTAGTTCCTTGCTAAAGGGGCCTCACGGGGTGTCTTTGCTGTGTTCTTCATTCTAATTGAAGTGGTGGAGGGACTGGGCAGCCTTATGTAATAATCCTTTGACCGCTCTATCTGGTCAGGCACTGACATTTTTTTTAATCAGTCCTGGGTTTATGTCTCCTGAGGCTGAGACTCTTTTTTTAAAGTCATTGTCTGAGTTCTTCCCCATGGTTTATTTTATTTTATTTTTATTTTTATTTATTTTAATAAAATTTATATGTCGCCCAACTCCCAAAGGGACTCTGGAGAGTCCCTTTGATCAGGAGAGGAGAAGAAAGGAATCATGATTTGGGACTGAAACAAACTTCCACCTTGACCTTAAGGAAGGACTTTCTCTTCAGAGGTGGCATTCAGCCGGTTCGGACCGGTACGGGCAAACTGGTAGTAGCAACCTGCGAGTCCACCCACCCACCCCGGCCCTATGCCGCCCTATTTAGGCACATTTTGAAGCCACATGCATGCATGCAAAGTCAAACGCATGAGCAAAGCAAACGCGCAGAAGACCGCATGCATGTGTGGAAGGAGCGTGTGACAGCGAAGCCAGCGCACACACATGTACACGCACCTGTGCACCTGCACACATGCGCACACACATGCACACGCACACGCTCACATTTGCAAACCGGCAGGGAAAGTAAGTGAATCCCACCTCTGTTCTGCTTATACAAAAGAGAGGAATGCATTTTGATGTCCTCACTCCCTATCTAACTCATCTTCAAGGGGAAATCCACCTGTCTTTCTCCATGGCAAAAGTCATGTTTATCCACTTCAGCTGGCATAAGCCATGCTAAGCGAGCATTCACATGAGCTTCATTCCATTGTAGGCTGGATCTCATTGGTGCCTTAAAGCACTGAGAAAAGGCTGGGTTCCAGTTTTCAATAGGTTCAGAAGTAGAAAGGTAAAAATATTGGAACTTCCTTCCCTCCTTGAATCCTTTCTTCCTCCCTTCTTCTCTTCTCTCTCAACAGGTACATTGATGAAATCATGACATTAAAAAATGGTATTAAGCTCTTCTAGACATCTAGATACAGTCGTTCACACCAACAATTTTACCCAAACAATGCTTTTGATTAAAGGGAGATCCTACTCTTGCTCTTTTTCAGATGCAGACAAATGTACCAAATGTCCAGAAGATCAACATCCAAACACCAATCGAGTTCACTGTATTCCCAAGATGAAAAGCTATCTTTCTTATAAGGAAAATCTGGGACTCATCCTGACTTCCATTGCATTGTTCCTCTCTTTAACCACAGGCTTTGGTTTGGGGATCTTCATTAAATTCATGGAAACACCAGTTGTGAAAGCCAACAACCGGGACCTCTCTTACATCCTCCTGGTCTCCCTCCTGCTTTCCATCTTGACATCCTTTCTGTTCATTGGCCAGCCAAGGAGAGTGACCTGCCTCCTCCGACAAACAGCCTTCAGCATTATATTCTCACTTGCCATTTCTTCAATCTTGGCCAAAACAATCATGGTGGTATTAGCTTTCTTAGCCACCAAACCAGGGAATAAAGTGCAGAGATGGTTGGGGAAGAGCTTGGCCAACTCCATTGTCCTTTCTTGTTCCGGCTTCCAAGTTGTCATCTGCAGCATCTGGTTGGGAACTTTCCCCCCATTCCCTGACTCTGACTCGCACTCCCAACCTAGAGAGATCATCCTACAATGCAATGAAGGTTCTATCACCATGTTTTATGTTGCCCTTGGGTACATGGGCTTCCTGTCTGCGGTCTGCTTCATGGTGGCTTTCCTGGCCAGGAATCTCCCAGGGGCCTTCAACGAAGCCAAGCTGATCTCCTTCAGCATGCTGGTCTTCTGCAGTGTTTGGGTGTCCTTTGTGCCGGCCTACCTGAGCACCAAGGGGAAATACATGGTGGCTGTGCAGGTCTTCTCCATCTTGGCCTCCAGTGCTTGTTTGCTGGGCTGCATCTTCATCCCCAAGTGCTACATTATTATTTTAAGGCCAGATTTGAATAGCAAAGAATATCTGATGTCAAAATAAAATTAAAAAATGACTTTTAAAAATCTATTAGTTTTCAATAATGTCATTTAGTAGGATTTGATTAAGAGGTTTTAATCATTTAATGTTTGTTTGCTTATTAAACCTAAATGCTGCCCATCTTGGCTAGAGATGACCCTAGGCAGCTTGCTATCAAGAAAGGAGAAAGACAATGATTAAAACACTAGATAATACCTCTAACATTTGTTTAAAATTGACAAAGATGGGAAGGAAGGGAGCGAAATGCACATGGAGAGGTGGAGAATAGTGGAGAACCCTCTTTTTAGGCAAAAGGAGTTAAAGGATTTTTCAAGCCCAGAACTACAAGAGAAAATTTGCGAGTGGCTCAGGCAGCTGCCTCCCTGATTCACAAAAGGATAAGAAGGAGGTTCAGCACAATGAGATTTGAAAAATTTGATTATTGCAGCCAATCTCAAAAAAATTGATTTTAGCCTTCTGAGAAGTTGATATTCTGCTCTGGGCAGCCCAAGAAGGATGACACAAGCGCTGCTGAGGGTCCAGAACCTCCCGGGTGGATTTGGCCTCTTGGTCTCAACCCCCTCACTTAAACAGCTCCTTTGGAGGCAGACCAGCTGATGGGATTCGGGATATGCTGGAACAACTTTAAGCACCAGGAAGCTTGGAACGTGTCCAGACTTCACAGACAAAGGCTCTATGGATCGAGGGACAGAAGGCAAGATTGGGGGTCAAGCCTCAGATGGTATCCCAATGTTGGCAGAGGGCAGCTGGGCTCAGGCAGGGCAGGGCAGGGCAGGGCAGGGCAGGGCAGGGCAGGGCAGGGCAGGGCAGGGCAGGGCAGGGCAGGGCAGGGCAGGGCAGGGCAGGGCAGGGCAGGGAAAGGAGGAAGCCTCTTGGGGACAGGAACTCCCCACCCTTCTTGTTTGCTGGGGCCATGAGAGGTGTAGCAGCGGGCAAAAGGCTAATGTCACATCTGTGGTTGGAGCTGCAGAATGAGGTTGGATGGCAGAGGCCAAGCAGGCAGGGGCTGTGACGTGGCAGTGACAACAACTGGCAAGGCTGCTTCGCCACAACCCCACCATCTGTCTTTACTTGCCAATGGCCTCTGCAGCTGAGACAGGGAGGGCAGCCACCAAGTGCATCTGACAAGCCGGATCACATGCCTCCCCCCATGTCACGTAGTGACTATTGTCAGCTGTATGTCTATGCAGGGTGATGCACCCCTATCCTAATATTATGGTACATTCCAATACAAGCAGGACAAGTGATGTGATCTTATACACATGTGTGCATTCCTAATTCTCCATTATTCTCTTCTGCCTTTGATTCTGACCAGAGTGGTCACGATTTGTTAGCAAGATGTAACTATTCATGATTTATTTATTTATTTTTGTACCGAAATAAATATTTTCTATTAGACTTTAATCTCGATTTCATTTCTAAATGTCTGAATTCCAAGAAAAGATCCACATCGCCTCTATGACATTTATTCTCACTTTTAACACCCCACGCCTTTGCCTCCACCTGCTACTTAAAGGGCTGGCCCGACAGCCACAGCACCCAGACCCACCTGTGATGCACGAGCTGCAGGGCCCCAAGGTGGCGTGAATATGCTGCAGGTGGAGTGGAGCCAGGAACAGCTTAATGCACACTCTGGGCTCACATCCAGCTGGCCATTGCTGCTGGCCAATGAGCGGTCAAGGGGACAATGAGCTGCAGCTGCTGCCCGGCACCGCCAGCCCCTGCACGCTCACCACCTCTTATCCGCACGCCCAGGGGGCTGGATCTGGCCCGTGGACCTTGTGTTGGACATCTGTATATGACACCAATTCATCATTTATTTTATACACTCACCCCTCCAAAGCCAATTTCCCCTTTGTTTTCCAGACACATCCAATCATTTCTCAGTTGAGCTCACAGCGGGGTCAGGGGCAATTGAGAATTGGAATGGAAGGAACCACATACATTCAACAACTCTCTCTAAACAAAATGGAAGTTTAGAAACAGATTGTTGCCTTACACACACTCCTAAACAGTGTCAGCAGGAAGGGACATAGGATCAATCTCACAACAATCATCCTATACAAGTGCCCCAACTGTTGTCCCTGGTCACAAACGGAAGATTGTAAGATTGTGAAATCCACTTCTGACCCCAGTTTCTTTGGAATCCAACACAGGGCCGCAAAACTGCAATAATCAAGGCTCACTGCAGTTATTATTTATTCAGTATACACTGGAAGAATTCCCTTCTAGAAAACAGTGGGTGGAAATCCTACAGACAAAAGGATGCACTGATATTTATGCATTTCAGGAAAGCAGAACAAACAATAATTATATACATGCAATTTGAATTCCCAATATCTCCTCCGGTTTCTTATTTATTTATTTATTTATTTATTTATTTATTTATTTATTTATTTATTTATTTATTTATTTATTTATTTATTTATTTATTTATTTATTTATTTATTTATTTATTTATTTATTTATTTATTTATTTATTTATTTATTTATTTATTTATTTATTTATTTATTTATTTATTTATTTATTTATTTATTTATTTATTTATTTATACGACTTCTTATAGGCCGCCCAATCCCGTGGGACTCAGGGCGGCTTACAACAGAGATTAGAACTACACATTAAAATAGCATCTAAAAACATCCTGTTACAATTTAAAAAACCATTCATACATGGGGGAGTCGTCTCTTCACCCCGCCTGCCAGAAGACCCATGTTTTTACTGCCTTGCGGAAGGCCAGTAGGGTGGGGATAGTCCGGATCTCTGGCAGGAGTTGGTTCCAGAGAGATGGGGCTCCCACAGAGAAAGCCCTCCCCCGTGGGCCCGCCAGCCAGCATTGTTTGGCAGACGGGACCTGGAGGAGGCCCTCTCTGTGGGACCTAACTGGTCGTAGGGAGGAATGTGGCAGGATGCGGTCCCGAAGGTA
The DNA here is from genome assembly GCA_023053685.1 of Diadophis punctatus similis. Taxonomy (NCBI): domain Eukaryota; kingdom Metazoa; phylum Chordata; class Lepidosauria; order Squamata; family Dipsadidae; genus Diadophis; species Diadophis punctatus. The sequence goes on along the minus strand of JALIGW010000002.1, from coordinate 240,313,841 downwards.
ACCTGGCCCTGAGCCATGTAGGGCTTTAAAGGTCAAAACCAACACCTTGAATTGCGACCGGAGACTAATGGGCAGCCAATGCAGCTGGCGGAGGATGGGTGTTACGTGGGTGTATCTCAGTACACCCACCAGAGCTCGCGCAGCTGCATTCTGTACCAATTGTAGTCTCCGGATGCTCTTCGAGGGTAGCCCCATGTAGAGCCCGTTACAGTAGTCAAGCCGTGAGGTGACAAGGGCATGAGTGACTGTGAGCAAAGCCTCCCTCTCCAAGTAGGGTCGCAATTGGTGCACAAGGCGGATCTGTTTAAAGGTCCCCCTAGCTACAGCTGAAAGATGTTGCTCCAATTTAAGCTGTGGATCTAGGAGGAGACCCAAATTGCGGACCCGTTCTGAGGGAGTCAATTTTTCTCCCCTGAGAACCAAGGAGGGACAGTCGACATAGTCCTTGGGGGGCAATATCCAGAGCCACTCAGTCTTGTCTGGATTTAGCCTGAGTCTATTCACTCCCATCCAGACCCTCACATCATCCAGGCAGCGGCACATTACATTAACTGCTTCACTGAACTGACACGGAGTGGAGATGTACAACTGGGTATTGTCAGCATATTGTTGATACCTCACCCCGTGTCCTCAGATGATCTCACCCAGCGGTTTCATGTAAATGTTGAACAGGATGGGCGAGAGGACCGAGCCCTGTGGCACCCCGCAAACCAGGGGCCTGGGGGCTGACCTCTGCCCTCCTGTCAACACCGACTGCGTCCTGTCGGAGAGAAAGGAGGAGAACCACCGAAGAACGGTGCCCCCCACTCCCATCTCCCCAAGACGACGCAGAAGGATACCATGGTCGATGGTATCGAAAGCCGCTGAGAGGTCAAGTAACACCAAGATGGAGGAATGACCTCCATCTCGGGCTCGCCAGAGATCATCCATCAGAGCGACCAAAGCAGTCTCTGTACTGTAGCCGCGCCTGAAGCCCGATTGAAAGGGATCCAGATAATCCGTATCCTCCAATAACCGCAGGAGTTGGAGCGACACCACTTTCTCAACAACTTTACCCACGAAGGGTAAGTTGGAGACTGGACAGAAGTTCTTTAAATCCGCTGGGTCCAGGGAAGGCCCCAGAGGAGGGGCCTCACCACCGCAGCTTTTAAGGGCTGCGGGATGGACCCCTCTCTCAAAGATGCGATCACAATGGCCTGGAGCCAGCCGCGTGTCACCTCCCTGCTGGCCAAAACCAGCCAGGAGGGACACGGGTCCAATAAACAAGTGGAGGCGCTCATCGCTCCTATGGCCTTGTCCACATCCTCAGGAGTGATAGGCTCAAACTCCTCCCAAATAACAGGACTAAAACTTGCCCCTGTCATCTTGGCCTGCCCTGTCCAAATGGAGTCCAGGTCTGTCCGAATCTGAGTGACTTTATCCGCCAGGAACTGGGAAAATTCTTCAGCTCTACCCTGCAAGGGTTCTTCGCCCCCCGCCTTTGCAAGCAGGGAGCGCATTACCCTAAACAGGCGGCTGGGTGGGAGTTGGCAGACGCAATAAGGGCGGAAAAATGTGCACATTTTGCCACCCATATCGCCACTAAGTAAGACTTAATGCAAGTTCTTAAAAGTGTCCGATCAGATTCAGCTTTACTAGCCCTCCATCGTCGCTCTAGGCATCTCATTAGGCGCTTCATCTCCCGGAGTTCCTCAGTAAACCAAGGAGCCCTCCTGGATCCGCTGCCACAGAGAGGCCGCAAAGGCGCAATCCGATCTAAGGCCCCCGTCACTGCCCGGTTCCAGGTAGCCACTAGAGCCTCTGATGAATTGTGTACTAGGGATTCAGGTATTTCCCCAAGTTCCCTCTGAAATCCTTTGGATTCCATTAGGCGCCTGGGGCGGAACCACTTAATCGGTCCCGCCTCCTTGCGGTGGAGGAGTGGTGCCATGAAATCCAACCTCAGGAGGAAATGATCTGACCATGACAAGGGTACTGTGACTAAACCCCTCAGCCTCAGATCATCTCTCCACTGCCCCGAGAGAAACACAAGGTCAAGTGTGTGACCACCCTCATGAGTCGGACCCTGAACTACTTGGGTCAGGTCCATGGTTGTCATGGAAGCCATGAACTCCTGGACTGCCTCGGAGGTTTCGCCGGGAGATGGCAGGTTGAAGTCCCCCAGCACCATCAACCTGGGGAACTCAATCGCCAGCCCGGCTATCGCCTCGAGCAGAACAGGCAGGGCCTTTGCAACGCAGCTAGGAGGCAAGTACATTAGCAGAAGGCCCACCTGTACCCCTAAGTCCAACTTCAGAAGGAGCGTCTCACACCCAACAATCTCCGGGGCAGGGATCCTCCGAGGACATAGATTTTGGCGAGCTATAATAGCCACTCCTCCACCCCTTCCCTGGGGTCGCGACTGATGCTGCATTGAGAATCCATCTGGGCACATCTCGGAGAGGGGGACCCCCCCTCCTGGCCCAGCCAGGTCTCAGTAATACATGCCAGGACCGCCCCCTCCTCCAAGATTAGATCCCGGACAAGGGGGGCCTTGTTGTTAATTGACCTGGCATTCAACAGCAGCAGCTTGAGCCCAGGGCCCTGACATCCCTGGTTACCAGGTACTCAGGCTGAGCTGGATGGAACCTGATCTGAGGGGCCAGAATGAGGAATCGCTTGTAAACAGCGAATTCTCGTTCCCCAAGAGCGGCCTACCCCTCTGCTCCCGGCATACCTGCCCCTCCCTGTAATGACCGTGATGCTCCCACTCTCTATCCCACCAGAGATCCCCTCCCCCACTGGTCCTCCCCACTCCTGGCAGGCCATGCACTCCATTCATACTGGGCCTGGAGTGGGGCCCGACCCCCCCTCCGCTTCTGTTTTCACACTCAGCGGAGGAGGGCAGGACCCCTGCCCCAGGCTCCCTCTTTCCCACAAAAATCATCCAAAAAACTTCAGTTACACTCCATCCAATCAACCCTATACAACTCATACACAAAATCCATCCATCTATCCCCCCCCCCGAGGTAGGATAATATATAAAACAGGCAAGGGTAAAAATCAGTTAAAAAACAGTTTGCACGTATGGGAGGTACATAGATGCCGGTCTCCTAACTGGTCTGATAAATGATTCTAACAGGTATTAATCTAGCTCTTTCGCTCTTCCTCCTAAACTTTACACCAAAGCTGATAGTAATTCTTGGTGAAGCTTTTAAGTTTCTCTGTGATTGCTCCCCGGTTTTCGTCACAGTATTGGTGCTGACTAAGTTTTTAATAAATATAGTCCCCGCAGAGGTTCCACAGATGTCACATAGTCCTCCAGCTTCACTCCGCCAGATCACAACAGTCCCGGACGTCCTCATAAGGCTGGGGAAGATCTTGAAATCGGTCTCAGCCGGAGGCAGCCTCGAGGCCAAGATGGCGGTGGCAAAACTGCGCAGGGAACACCGCTCCAAACGGGAGAATGGCGACCGCGGTCCAGATGATAGGCACCACTCCCAAGGTGGTAGCCCGCCAGTGCAGTTAATAAAGCACATAAAAAGTCCCCCAAAACGGGTCAAATTAATTTGGTCCACAGGGATCTCGCAATCGCGGTGGCGGCAACCACGCTGCCAAACAGAGAAAGAAAGTGCCACAAAGATCACAGAGGTGGCAGCCTTTCAGCCCAAGGAGTCCCTAGAGCCTCAGACCAGGTTAACCTCGGTCTGGCCAGTCATTTTTAAAATTGGTACAAACAGTCGTGGGGTTGCACGTCCTCGCACCGGCCAATGCTATCTCGTGATCTGGGGCCAGACTGTACCTCGCTTCCACTCAGATCACCGTCCCGCAGAGTGCCAGGCAAAAAACAGGATGCCCCGAGAGATGGACAATGGCCCCACGTCTCCGACCGGCAGACGATCCCAACACTCGGCTTTCTAATCCGCTGCCCTCCGGGTTCTTCTTCCGCCCATACGGTACCTCTCGCCTTGTTTATGCTCTCCGACGCTGTACTCGCTACCATAATGGCGGCCGTACTTTTGTAGCCTGGAGCTCACAAGTTCCCCCCGTCCTCATGCCGGACAGATTTTTTCGTCACGGGGTTCCTGGGGGATGTCAAGATCTTCATTCACCTTCTCCCAACCCCAAAGTTGGAAAAATTGGGGTCGGGACTCCAGAGTTTCGAGATTGTGGATTCGGACGAGTGGAGCTCTGCTCTCCCCGCGCCCTCTCCGTCGGAGGCTCCTCCCCCTCATATTTTGGTGATGTGTGAGGTTTTTCGTTATTATCTTTGTTTTTTTCTTTATTCATTTTCAGTCCTGCTATCTTACCAAATTTCTCTATCTCCTGAATTAGTATGGTTCCTGATTCAAGGGGTTCTTCAATAATGAAAACCGTATCATCGGAAAATGCCTGTGTTTTATATTCTTCTTTCTTGATTCTTAAGCCCTTTATTTCTTGATTGTCCCTCACTTAGGTCAACAGCACTTCTAAGGATAATATAAATAAATGGGGTGATAGTGGGCATCCTTGTCGAACCCCTTTTGTTATATCAACTGTCTCAGTCAGTTCACTGTTTACTATTATTATTTGTTTTGAATATATTGCCTTAATCATCCTGATGAATTATGAATATTCATAATTAGAAAGCCTCAGATTACTTCCCCAGCTTTGTATTGTTACTATCCTTAAGAAAGAGTTTTTGTCTAAATAAAAGAAACGTATCAGTTGAATGGCCATGCCGGGTTTGATAGAATGTAATGAGAAATAAGGTGTCAAGGTTGCCTCATGCATTCCTTCTATCTTTCTAATTTGTTAAAACATTCCCACTCTTTCAAGAACTTTTTAATTCCAACACTATTTTACAGCCACTCTTTAATAATTTTAAGTAAAATTACTGGTCCCCTCATGTACAGAGAAGACCTTCGGCCATTTTCTAGGTTTAGCCTGTTTATTTATTTATTTGTTTGTTTATTTTTCCTCTCTAGAGCTTTTGAATACAATAAACATTTAAATGGAAATGTTTATTTCCATTTCCATTCACATTTCTACATTTCTTCTGGTTGTAAGCTGCTCCTTTGTATTCAGTTCTGGCCTCAGAATGATAATGTAGCACTTGGGGATGAAGATGCAACCCAGGAGACCAGCATTGGAGGACAAGATGGAGAAGACCTGAACAGCCACTGTGTATTTTCCTTTGGTGCTAAGGTAGGTGGGCACAAAAGTCACCCAGACACTGCAGAAGACTAGCATGCTGAAGGTGATCAGTTTGGCTTCATTGAAAGCTCCAGGCAGATTCCTGGCTAGGAAAGCCATTGTGAAGCAGATGGCAGCCAGGAAGCCCAGGTAGCTGAGGGTGATGTAGAACATGACAACGGAGCCTTCATTGCACTGAAGGATAATCTCCCCAGGCTGGGAGTGGAGATCAGAGTCAGGAAATGGGGGAGAAACTCCCAGCCAGGTGGAACAGATGATAATTTGGATAGCAGAACAAGAAAGGATGATGGAGTTGGCCAAACTCTTCCCCAACCATCTCTTCACACAATTTCCTGGTTTTGTGGCCAGGAAAGCCAGCACCACCGTGATTGTCTTGGCTAAGAGAGAAGAAATGGCAACTGAGAAGATGATGCTGAAAACCGCTTGTCGGAGAAGGCAGGTGGCTTTCCTTGGTTGACCAATGAAGAGAAAAGGAGATAAGAAGCAAAGCAGGAGGGAGACCAGGAGGATGTAGGAGAGGTCCCGGTTGTTGGCTTTGACAATGGGAGTTGATCTGAGTTTAATGAATATGACTAAAACAAGGCTTGTGATTAGGAACAGGAGTAAGGTAAAAGAGACCAGGATAATAGTCAGATGTTCTTCATAAGACAGGAAGGATATGACTTTGGGAATACATTGGACTCGATCCTCATTTGGATATTTTTCATCTGGACACTTGGTGCATTTTTCCATATCTGAGGAAACCAAACACCAATATTTCTTTAATAATATGTTCTTTTACTTTTTACAGAATACCTTCTTTGGAGGGCAGCTGATACTGAGAGAAAGGAAAGTCCCAGTAAGTAGTAAATAGTTCATAAAAGTATAAAAACAATTTGTTGAACACCAGCAGACACAATTCTTTACTATTCTGTCTTTTTACTTTTCAAGAAATACGGTCTTGGGAGAAAGTCTGATGCAATATTTTCCAAAATAATTCCATAATTTTACAATTGTACAAAGAAAATTAAGAAGAAATTAAGAACACACACACACACACACACACACACACACACACACACACACGCACACACACTATAGTTAAGGTCTATGAAGGAAGGAAGTCCTAGGCCCTGAAGAATTTCCTGTGTAATTTGCTGAATCTTGATAGGAACCTACATTTTTGGAAGTACATAATGAGTCAGTTAATCTTTTAGATCCAGTTCAGAGGATTGGTGAAAATTCACTGGTAGAGAAAGCTAGTTCTGCAAACAATCTGGAGTATCTACTTACATAAATGGTTAAATGGGTTTAATGAGGTGCACCCATAACTGTCCACATCATCTCATTGTGGATTAATAGCAATAGCAATAGCACTTAGACTTATATACTGCTTCATAGTGCTTTACAGCCCTCTCTAAGCGGTTTACAGAGTTCAGCATATTGCCCCCAACAAGCTGGGTCCTCATTTTACCGACCTCAGAAGGATGGAAGGCTGAGTCAACCGTGAGCCTGGTGAGATTTGAACAGCTGAACTGCTGAACTAGCAGTCAGCTGGAGTAGCCTGCAGTAGCTGCATTTAACCACTGCGCCACCTCGGCTCCTAAATCAGTGGCATCTTCTCAGTAATCCTCAAGGGGAGGCCCATGTAGAACCTCCTCTTCCTGGAAGTTGATGTAAGACCAGGGGTGGGTTCCGGATTCTGCTACTGCCGGTTTGCTCGGGGGTGCGTTGCACTGCGCATGCACAATACTAAGAAATAGCTTCTGCACATGCGCAGAAGCAAAAAGCAAGATGGCGGCACCTATGGCACCTATGGCGCCGCCGAGAGACCAGCTCAGGTTGCTGCCAGTTCCAGTGACCCAGGCCACCAAGTTACTAATGGTCCTATAGAACCGGTAGGAATCGGTAGGAACCCACCTCTGTGTAAGACCATTACTCAAGTTTCAAAGAACTCAAGTGTTCTCAGATAAATAAACATGGAAGGATACATCCAAACCAAAAAGCAGAAGAGATATTTTATCTGGCACTAGTAAAGCTTGCCAAATCTGCCCCTCCCCCCTCCATTTCTTCCCAGTCCCTTCTTCAAGCTGGTTTCGCTGTTTTCCTCCATTGAGGTATGAAATTGTGCACTTTAAAAAAAAATTAGAAAATGATGGAACTGCAATCTGCCTTTTAATTTGCACTTTCATAAAAATGCTCTGGATAAATCCACTAGCACGAGGCCTCCCTCTCCTATTTATTTATTTATTTATTTATTTATTTATTTATTTATTTATTTATTTATTTATTTATTTATTTATTTATTTATTTATTTATTATCTATCTATCTATCTATCTATCTATCTATCTATCTATCTATCTATCTATCTATCTATCTATCTATCTATCTATCTATCTATCTATCTATCTATCTATCTATCTATCTAGCCAGCCAGCCAGCCAGCCAGCCAGCCAGCTAGCTAGCTATTTGTCATCTATCTATCTATCTATCTATCTATCTATCTATCTATCTATCTATCTATCTATCTATCTATCTATCTATCTATCTATCTATCTATCATCTATCTATCTATCTATCTATCTATCTATCTATCTATCTATCATCTATCTATCATCTATCGATTTATCATCTATCTATCTATCTATCTATCTGTCTGTCTGTCTGTCTGTCTGTCTGTCTGTCTGTCTGTCTGTCTGTCTGTCTGTCTGTCTGTCTGTCTGTCTATCTATCCATCCATCCATCTATCCATCCATCTATCATCTATCTGTCTATCTATCTACCTACCTATCTATCTATCTATCTATCTATCTATCTATCTATCTATCTATCCATCATCTATCCATCCATCCATCCATCCATCCATCCATCCATCTATCTATTTGTCAGCCACCTTCCTGAGTGGAGATGGTCCCTTCCGGACAAGGAACACAGTCATAGCAGCAAACTGGCTTTCCTTCTCGAATCTGCTTGACAAATCCTGGATGACAATTTTCTACACATTTGGATTCAGGCAGAGACTAAGCAGAAAAACAAGGAATGACAAAGAAAATGTGTCAAGACGAATCATCTATGGAAAATGGAGGCCAACATGAACATTAGCCAAGTAGCCTTAACAGATTAACTGAGTTGGAAGGGACCTTGCAGGTCATCTAGTCTAACCCCCTGCCCAAGCAGAAGAACCTATATCTACCTATACCTAGGATCGAACTCACAACCTCCTGATTGTGAGGAAAGAGCTCCACCTCTAGGCCACAGCAGCTGGGTTCTCTGGACTTCATATATATATATCCTCCACACAGGAAACAAACAGTGCATAACATCTCAGATAGGATCCTCAGCAAAGCCGAAACCAATGTCCTTTCCAAAGGATTCAACTTTGCAGTCGCTCCCAAACACATCCCCACTGAAACCATTATATGCGGAGTTGAAACCAGCCTGACCAAAATCAACCCAGACGATGCTAACAGAATCAGACTCGATATCACCAACATCCTCTGCACCAGCAAGCCACCCAAAAGCAACTTACCCAAAGAGGAACAGACTGCACTACGTAACCTGAAAGAAGACACCAGCATAATAATCCTACCAGCAGACAAGGGCAATGCCACGGTGGTTATGAACACATCTGACTACCAAACCAAATTAACCAACCTACTCCAAGACTCCACATACAAACCCCTAAACACAGACCCCACCACCTACCTGGAAAAAACCACTAGATCCAAAATAAAAGCCTCTCCCATCAGCGAAGAGATCCAGCAAAGAATCATTCCCAGAGAGAAATCATCCAGATGCCCCAAGCTCTATGGTCTCCCCAAGATACACAAAGAAGGAACCCCACTTAGACCCATAGTCAGCTCCATAGGCTCACCTCTACAAAACCTAGCCAAATTTCTCGCAAAACAACTACAACCTTATGCAGAATCAATCACCTCATATGTAAAAAACTTATTCCAGTTCATAGAGATCATAAAGAAACAAAACTTACAGCCCAGCGACCTACTCGTGAGCTTCGATGTCATATCCCTCTTCACCCAAGTGCCAATAAAAGAAGCCTTGACAGCTATCCAAAACAAATACAACCCCCCCCCAAGCACATCCTAGATCTGACCAACCACTGCCTATCCAACTTCATCTATAACGGACAAAAATACAAACAAATGGAAGGAGCACCCATGGGATCACCCCTCTCACCTGTCATTGCTAACCTCTATATGGAACACTTTGAAACCCAAGCTCTAGAAAAATCTGATCACAAACCCAAACTCTGGCTCAGATATGTAGATGACACCTTCATAATCTAGCCACACGGGAAAGAAAAACTGGACAACTTCCTCATACACCTCAACAGCCTACACCCCAAAATACAGTTCACCATGGAAACAGAAGCTAACAACCAACTTCCCTTCCTGGATGTCTTAGTCTACAAGAAATCCAATGGCTCCCTAGGACACACCATCTACCAGAAGAAAACCCACACAAACCGCTATCTGCACGCACTCTCACACCACCACCCAGCACAGATCAACTCCGTAGCCAAGACATCATCTCCAGAACAAAACGCCTAGCTGACGAACAACACCTAAACACTGAACTAAATACTCTCACTAACGTACTAGCATCCAATGGATTCCAAAGAAATAAGATCACCAACCTAATCCAAAAAGAAACCCCCACTAAAATCCAAGACAGAGAACAAGAAAATGGCAAAGCCCTCCTCCCATACATAAAAGGCACCACAGACAGAATCAGCAAGATCCTCCACAAACACAACATCAAGACAGCATTCTGCACAAACCGAAAAATATCCACCATCCTAAGAAACCCCAAAGACAAAACTGAGTTAGAAAATCAAGGAGTATATGAAATTCCATGCACCGCCTGCCCCACCACATACATTGGACAAACCAACAGAAGAATAAGTGCACGCATTGAAGAACACAAGAACACAAGTGGATATTTTTCACTTAATTTTTAATGAGATTATCTTTACATGCTCCTTATTAATTTTATTGATTTTAACATTTGTGATAAGTAACCTTGCAATTTTTACCCCAGAAGCAGTGTGACTGTGGTTATGGTGTGGGCTATGAATGGTTATGATTGTGTGATAGAGTTTTATGGATTATAGTGGAATGAGTAAGCCGGGGGTTTGGTCTTTGTCCCCCTCTGCTGAGTGTGGAAACAGAAGTGGAGGGGGACTTAGGTTCATTCCCAGGTGTAGTATGAATGGTATGCATGGTCTGTCGGGAGAGGGGGGGACCAGTAGGGGAGGGGAGTGGATCTCTGATGGGATGGGGGACGGGAGGATTACGGTCATAACAGGGAGAGGTAGGTATGGCGGGAGCAGAGGGGTAGGCCGCTCTCGGGGAACGAGAACTCGCTGTCTTCAAGCGATTTCTTGTTCTGGCCCCTCTGGTTTGGTTCCATCTTGCTCAACCCGAGGTCCTGGTAACCAGGGATGTCAGGGCCCTGGGCTCAAGCTGCTGCTGTTGAACGCCAGGTCAATTACCAACAAGGCCCCCCCTTGTACGGGATTTAATCCTGGAAGAGGGGGCGGACCTGGCATGTATTACTGAGACCTGGCTAGGCCAGGAGGGGGGGTTCCCCTCTCCGAGATGTGCCCGGACGGGTTCTCAGTTCAGCATCAGCCGCGACCCCAAGGAAGGGGTGGAGGAGTGGCGATTATAGCTCGCCAGAACCTTAATCCTCGAAGGAGCCCTGCCCCGGAGATTGTTGGGTGTGAGACGCTCCTTCTGAAGTTGGACTTAGGGGTCCAGGTGGGCCTTTTGCTAGTGTACCTGCCTCCTAGCTACGTTGCAAAGGCCCTGCCTGTTCTGCTCGAGGCGGTAGCAGGGCTGGCGATTGAGTTCCCCAGGTTGATGGTGCTGGGGGACTTTAATCTGCCATCGCCCGGTGAAACCTCGGAGGCAGTCCAGGAGTTCATGGCTTCCATGACAACCATGGACCTGACCCAAGTAGTTCAGGTTCCGACTCATGAGGGAGGTCACACACTTGACCTTGTGTTTCTTTCGGGGCAGTGGAGAGATGATCTGAGGCTGAGGGGTTTAGTCACAGTACCCTTGTCGTGGTCAGATCATTTCCTTCTGAGGTTGGATTTCATGGCACCACTCCTCCACCGCAAGGAGGCGGGGCCGATTAAGTGGTTCCGCCCCAGGCGCCTAATGGAATCTGAAGGATTTCAGAGGGAACTTGGGGAAATACCTGACTCCCTGGTACACGATTCATCTGATGCTCTAGTGGCTGCCTGGAATCGGGCGGCAACGGGGGCTTTAGATCGGATGGCGCCTTTGCGACCTCTCCGTGGTAGCGGATCCCGGAGGGCTCCTTGGTTTACTGAGGAGCTCCGGGAGATGAAGCGCCTAAAGAGACGCCTAGAGCGACGATGGAGAGCCAGTAAAGCTGAGTCTGACCGGACACTTTTAAGAACTTGCATTAAGTCTTACTTAGTGGCGATAAGGGCGGCAAAATGCTCGCATTTTTCCGCTCTTATTGCGTCCGCCGACTCCCGCCCAGCCGCCCTGTTTAGGGTGACTCGCTCCCTCCTAGCCAAGGGGGGAGTTGAAGATCCCTTGCAGGGCAGAGCTGAGGAATTTTCTCAGTTTCTGGCGGATAAAGTCGTTCAGATTCGGACAGACCTGGACTCCATTTGGACAGGGCAAGCCGAGATGACAGGGGCGAGTCTTAGTCCTGTTATATGGGACGAGTTTGAGCCTGTCACTCCTGAGGATGTGGACAAGGCCATAGGAGCGATGAGCGCCTCCACCTGTTTATTGGACCCGTGCCCCTCCTGGCTGGTCTCTGCCAGCAGGGAGGTGTCACGCGGCTGGCTCCAGGCGGTTGTGATCGCTTCTTTGAGAGAGGGATCCATCCCACAGCCTTTAAAAGCTGCGGTGGTGAGGCCCCTCCTCAAGAAGCCTTCCCTGGACCCAGCGGATTTAAAAAACTTCCGTCCAGTCTCCAACTTACCCTTTTTGGGTAAAGTTGTTGAGAAGGTGGTGTCGCTCCAACTCCTGCGGCTATTGGAGGATACTGATTATCTGGATCCCTTTCAATCGGGTTTCAGGCGCGGCTACAGTACGGAGACTGCTTTGGTCGCGCTGATGGATGATCTCTGGCGAGCCCGGGATGGGGGTTATTCCTCCATCCTGGTGTTACTTGACCTCTCAGCAGCTTTCGATACCATTGACCATGGTATCCTTCTGCGTCGTCTTGGGGAGATGGGAGTGGGAGGCACTGTTCTACGGTGGTTCTCCTCCTACCTCTCTGATAGGACGCAGTCGGTGTTGACAGGAGGACAGAGGTCGGCCCCTAGTCCCCTGGTTTGCGGGGTGCCACACGGCTCGGTCCTCTCGCCCATCCTGTTTAACATTTACATGAAACCGCTGGGTGAGATCATCCGACGACATGGGGTGAGGTATCAGCAGTATGCTGATGATACCCAGTTGTACATCTCCACCCCGTGTCAATTCAGTGAAGCAGTTGATGTAATGTGCCGCTGCCTGGACGATGTGAGGGTCTGGATGGGAGTGAACAGACTCAGGCTCAACCCAGACAAGACTGAGTGGCTCTGGATATTGCCTCCCAAGGACTATGTCGACTGTCCCTCCTTGGTTCTTGGGGGAGAAAAATTGAATCCCTCAGAACAGGTTCGCAATTTGGGTGTCCTCCTAGACCCACAGCTAAAATTGGATCAACATCTTTCAGCTGTGGCTAGGGGGACCTTCGCACAGATCCGTCTTGTGCACCAATTGCGACCTTACTTGGAGAGGGAGGCCTTGCTCACAGTCACTCATGCCCTTGTCACCTCACGGCTAGACTACTGTAACGCGCTCTACATGGGGCTACCCTTGAAGAGCATCCGGAGACTCCAGTTGGTACAGAATGCAGCTGCGCGAGCTGTAGTGGGTGTACCAAGATACACCCACGTAACACCTCTCCTTCGCCAGCTGCATTGGCTACCAATTAGTCTCCGGTTGCAATTTAAGGTGTTGGTCGTTACCTTTAAAGCCCTACATGGCTCAGGGCCAGGTTACCTGCGGGACCGCATCCTACCACATACCTCCCTAAGACCGGTTAGGTCCCACAGAGAGGGCCTCCGCCGGGTCCCGTCGGCCAAACAATGCCGACTGGCGGGGCCTAAGGGGAGGGCCTTCTCTGTGGGAGCCCCGTCCCTCTGGAACCAACTTCCACCAGAGATCCGGACCATCCCCACCCTGCTGGCCTTCTGTAAAGCCTTAAAAACATGGCTCTTCCGGCAGATGGGGTGAATAGGATAATCAGATTCCCCCTGAATGTTGTGTTTATAATGTTTTTCTTTTTAATTATATTTTATTTTAAATTATGATTACTGTTTTTATATGTACGCTTCTTATTCATGCTGTACGCCGCCCTGAGTCCCACGGGATTGGGCGGCCTATAAGAGCGTCTAAATAAATAAATAAATAAACAGTCAAAAAAGAGGAACCAACTTCTTCCCTGGTCCAACATCTTAAAGCCACAGAACATGAAATTGACTTTAAAAAGACCAGAACTATCGCCAAAACTGAACACTTTAACAACAGAATAATCAGAGAAGCCATTGAGATAGAAAAACGCCCACACTGCGTGAATAAACGAGATAACACCTCCCGCCTACCAGCCATTTGGAAACCCGCCCTTATTGACAAATGAGTCCCTAACACAAAGAATGACACCAGACCCACACTCACGAAAACCACACAGGATGTCACCACCACACATCCACGCAATAAGCAAACCCAAACCCACACCAATGAGGCACGACCACAAACCAGAAGCCATACTACAGCTGCATCATTAGCCACTTTAAACCCCTCCAAACCACACATGAAGCAAACTGACACCCTCCATGAAGATGTGGCACGACCAAGAACCAGAAGCCAAACAGCAGCAATGCAGCTCACCAGCTCAAATGCCCCTGCAAGTCAGACTAACCTAAGAACACCCCCAGCCAATCAGAGCACAGCTAAGCCCCCAACCAATCAGAACACACCTCCAACCAATCAGAACACAGCCAAGCTCCCTATCAGTTCAAACCTCCACTGGCAGTTAAAAGGAAGAAACAGCAGCAATCTCACATTGCTCCTAGAAGCAGGAAGCAGAAGACACCAGCCTGAAGATGATGAATGAGACTTCATCGAAACGTCGCCAAGACACTTCCAATTTCACGCGGGAGAAAACCCGAATACCCAAAGACCTACATACAAACACCCGCGAAAACCTCAGAAAATATATATATATATATATATATATATATATATATATATATATATATATATATATATATATGTATGTATGTATGTATGTATGTATGTATGTATGTATGTATGTATGTATGTATGTATGTATGTATGTATGTATGTATGTATGTATGTATGTATGTATATATGTATGTATGTATATATGTATATATGTGTGTATATATGTGTATATATATGTGTATATATGTGTATATATATATATATATGTATATGTATATGTATATGTATATGTATATGTATATGTATATGTATATGTATATGTATATGTATATGTATATGTATGTGTATATATGTGTATATATGTGTATATATGTGTATATATGTGTATATATGTGTATATATGTGTGTATATGTATATGTATATGTATATGTATATATGTGTATATATATGTGTGTATATATGTGTGTGTGTGTGTGTATGTATGTATATGTATATGTATATGTATATATATATATATATATATATATATATATATATATATATATATATATATATATATATATATATATATATATATATATATATATATATATATATATATATATATATATATATATATATATATATATATATATATATATATATATGTTTTTTTTCTGTGGAGTCATCCTGGTGTATGGAAGGAAACATCACAGCTTCCTTTTGCCTTTCAGCCCCTCCTGGGACCATCCAGGCAGTTTTCTATAGTCGACAAACTATATTGTCTATGTGTGTAACATTTTTGCTGATAAATGAATAGTCTCCTTTTATTTTCATTTATCAGCAAAAATGTTACACACACACACACACACACACACACACACACACACACACACGTATATATATATATATATATATATATATATATATATATATATATATATATATATATATATATATATATATATATATATATATATATATATATATATATATATATATATATATATATATATATATGTATATATACACACAGTAACATAAAACAAATCAGGACAGTCAACCTTAAAGAAGATGGTCTTTGTTTTATTCTATATATTTTCTTCAATTTAAAACTCAGGTAGAGTTTTGGCTTGTAATTTTAGTTTTAAAACTGCGTGTTATACGCCGATAAATACAGTAATAGAGGCATCTCTGTGTCCCGAAACCAACTTTCGGGACACAGAGATGTCCCGTAGCAAAAACACCCCGCGGGTGTTTTTCCCACGGCACACCTTACACTATGTCATGGCACACTAGTGTGCCGCGGCACAGTGGTTGAAAAACACTGTTCTAGTCCAACCCCCTGCCTAGGCAGGAAACCCTACACTACTTCAGACAAATGGTTATCCAACATCGTCTTAAAAACTTCCAGTGTTGGAGCATTCACAACTTCTGGAGGCAAGCTGTTCCACGGATTAATTGTTCCGTGGAACAGCTTGCCTCCAGAAATGTAGGGAAAGTACAAGGTCATGAGAATATGTCCTCAAAAAATAATAATAATTCAAACATCTGTTGCAGGGGTGGGTTCTACTACCCTTCCCTACCGGTTCGCATCGCAATGGAAGTGCACGCTTTGCACTTCACAGAAGTGACCCTGTGCGCATGCACATAAGCCTTTGCGCATGCGCAGAGGGTTGTTTTGCAATCTGTGTTGACCGGAGGACCTGTTCAGGAGCATGGGCCACCGGTCTTCGCTGCCGGTTCGGCTAGCGGTGACAAATTTCCACTACCAGTTCTAAAGAACCAGTCCGAACCAGCAGCAACCCACCACTGATCTGTTGCTGCAGTATTCTGTACTTTTAATATTTCCTAAAATATCTCATTTTCCTAGGAGAGGGGTGGATGCTAACTTCCTACAAGGGTAAGGAACAATCAAACAAACATGAGGCTTTCAGTGGCACAATCTCCAGGAGTTCAGAGCCTCTGTAATTTTTATGGAGGTTTTTTTTTAATGGAGATACCAGATTGCAGAGAGGACACAAAGTGACCTTGATATAAATATGAGCCAGCAGTGTGCAGCCGCAGCCAAAAAGGCCAATGCAGTCCTGAGCTGCATAAATGGAGGGATACAATCAAGGACCAGAGAGGTACTAGTACCACTCTATAAAGCCTTGGTCAGACCACACCTAGAGTACTGCATCCAGTTTTGGTCACCACACTACAAAAAAGACATTGAAACTCTAGAGAAAGTGCAGAAGAGAGCAACCAGGATGATAAACGGTCTGGAAAATAAAACATACAAAGAGCGGTTGCAGGAACTGAGCTTGGCCAGTCTGGCGAAGAGAAGGACCAGGGGTGACATGATAGCAGTGTTCCAATACTTGAGGGGATGCCACAGAGAGGAGGAGGGTCAGGCTGTTCTCTTTGGCACCCGAAAGCCAAACAAGGAATAACGGATGGAAGCTGACCAAGGAGAGTTTCAACCTGAAAGTGAGGAGAAACTTTCTGACGGTGAGAGCGATCAACCAGTGGAACAGCTTCACAGCGGAGGTTGTGAGAGCCCCAACACTTGCAACCTTCAAGGGGAGACTGGACTGCCATCTGTCTCAAATGGTGTAGGAACTCCTGCTTGAGCAGGGGGTTGGAGTAGATGACCTACAAGGTCCCTTCCAACTCTTAATAATAAATCTAAATCTAAATCTAAAATCTCTATCCTAAGGTATAGTCTTTTAGCATGGCTGAATGACTGAAAACAGTATTCCATATGATAGCCTCTGAAGGACATCTTGCTCAATAGTACTGTAGTCTACCAAGCCATTTAAGAAACCTACAAGGGTTTTCCTCCCCACATTCAATCCTCAGTCAATTCTCATCCACCCAATTGAAATGAGTCCTAAAGCTGTGAGAGAAAAAAAATGCCAATATTTCACCCACCTTCCTGAGCCACTTTAGCTCTGAAAGAGCAGCTTGGTTGCTAATAAGTTTCTGTCTTTCAAAATTCCCCAGGTTTTCTAGTACAGAATTCTCCTTAGCGGAAAGCATGGAGCTCCCAATCTTTACATCTCCTTCTACATCTCCATTTGGTTTCAAGTACAGATTGTCTCGGGAAAAATTCCAGAACTCATTCTTAGCCAGAAAGGGATGGAACTAGAATAGAAACATCCAAGAACCTTAAAAGCAGAAAACTTGGTTTCTTTTCTCCCACAATCTTTGCACAATTGAATCCTTCTTCTACAGTTATCAAACTTGCTCATATGCTAAATTGTGAGAAAACGTGTTACCACTATCTTCAAAAGTGAAAATTAAAGGTTCAGCAAAATTTGTCAAGCACATATTGATAAAATATACTGTATATTAGCAAAATAAATAGCTGTATTAATTATAGAGAACATTATTCCCGACAAATGCCCCTCCCCACAGCGTCTCCTTAAATCATATTCCCCAGCCGAGCCTGGTAATGAGGGGCGTGGTGCCCTCTTCCCAAGTTTCTAGGTTGCCCTGAGCTGATTCCACCTCTTCTCCATTCTCCGTGCTCGGGGATCAGGCAGGGGAGGTAGTTGCTCTTCTCTGGAGCTCTGTCGCTCCTCTGCTCCATTGCCTGTCCTCTCCGCCTCCTCCCCCCTTGCTCGGTTGTCCTCTGCTTTGTCTTCCTCTCTGACGACCCTTCCCAGGACTGAGGGACCCAGGCAGGGGTGGGTTCTAACTTACCTCACTGTCGGTTCGCTTCGTCCCGCACTGCGTGGGCACGCCGCATGGGTGCGCTCGTGCTTCGTGCACATGCGCAGTGCCAAAAAAACCAGAAAAAAATAAAAATAAAAAAGCCAAAAACAAGATGGCGACTGCATGCACAGTGCCGGAAACTCAGCTTCTGCACATGCTCAGAAAAAGAAAAAATTTAAAAAATTCAAAAGAAAAATCAAAAAAATTCAAAAAAAAAGATGGCGACACCCACATACTAGCACTGACTGAACCGGTTCCGTGATGTCATCGTGACATCACCAGCAGGTCACTACCAGTTCGGGTGAGCCAGTCCGAACCGGGAGGAACCCACCTCTGGACCCAGGGCTGCCTCATCCTGCTTCTCTGGTCAGTCCTCCAGGGCCAGAGAGGCTGCATAAACTTTCTCTGTCAGCCCCTCCTCCTCCTCGGACCCGGCCTCTGATGGGGCCATGACATGATGCACAATTTGTACTAACTCATACAAAAAGCTATTTTGAGGTCTTTCAAAAATACCAAACTCCCAGAAAAAATATTTTTGATTTCCTGATAGAGAGAAGATCATAAACAAAACCCAATAGAAAATTATCTGATTTTTAACAACTAGGATTTGACAAATGATGGTATCTCATATAAGAACAAATAGATGGCATTGACAATACTGTATAAACATTTCAGTAAGTTTTAATTTGTACTTTTTCCTCATGATATTATGTATCGTTTGTCTGCTGGCCACTGATTATAACAAATTAGTAGTAGTTGTATTTTAATGATTTCATAAGAATCATATAATTAATGATAATGTCATTAATGATACATGGGAAGAAAGATAAGGAATACCAAATTTGTGAAAATGATCTCAAAATAGAAGTTGTTTGCAAACCAAATGTGAGCCAGCAAAGGGAAACATATGAAGAATGGTTACTAAAACATACAAATGCTAAAATATATGAAGAACTAATGCTAAAACATACAAAGAATGGTTACAGGAATTGTTCTAGTCTAATGAAAAGAAGGACGGGAGGTGACGTTATATGGATCTTCTAATATTTGAGGGGCTCCTACAAAGATGAGAAGATCAAACTATTTTCCAAAGCTCCAAAAGACAATAGCAATAGCAATAGCACTTATATACCGCTTCATAGTGCTTTACAGCCCTCTCTAAGCGGTTTACAGAGTTCAGCATATATTGCCCCCAACAATCTGGGTCCTCATTTTACCGACCTCAGAAGGATGGAAGGCTGAGTCAACCTTGAGCCGGTGAGATTTGAACAGCTGAACTGCTGAACTAGCAGTAGCCTGCAGTGCTGCTTTTAACCACTGTGCCACCTTGGCTCTTGACAAGAAACAATGGCTGGAAACTAATCAAGGGGAGAAGCAACCTAGAACTAAGGAGAAATTTTCTAAAATTTTGCCTTCAGAAGTTGTGGGTGCTCCATCACTGGAGGTTTTTAAGAAAAGACTGGACAACCATTAGTCTGGAATGGTATAGGATCTCCTGGTTGAACAGGGGGTTGGACTAAATGATCTCCAAGGTACCTTCCAACTCTATTATTCTATGTTCTATGTGATGCTTGTGGAAACAAGGCAGAACATCCATAAAAACATTAGGAAATTGCGGACATCACACTTTGAAGAGATGCCAATCAAATACCAGGTCTTATTTCAGACAACTCTCTGGAGAAAACATTACAGAAAACCTGGATCGGATTTAGGGAAGGGTAAAGAAGCCAAAGAAGATGTCAAAGGAACTGCTCTTAAACTTCAGGAAAGTCAACAAGGAGAAAAGCCATGTTGGTCTACAGGAGCTGAAAATAACAAGTCTGGGAAGATCTTTTCCAACTAAACACTTTATTTGCTGGAGAAGGGAGGATACTCTTCTAATAACTGAAAGATGTTAGAAAAAATGTTAAGATCTTTTTTTTCACACTGTAGGACACAGTAAAATGAACTTACCATATTTTTCGGACTATAAGACGCACAGGAGTAGAAGACGCACCTTAGTTTTTGGGGAGGAAAATAGGGGGGGGGGAATCTGCCTACCAGGTATTCATCTGGCTAGCGTCCTTAGTCTGGTCAGCTTCAGCACATTATCTTATCCCCTGGTTAGGACTTAAAAAAACCTTCTGCGGAGAGAGTAACAATGAAAGAGCCTGCAAGCCAGTAAGAGCTGGGAAGATCGTTAGCACCTGGTTAGGGCTAGAAAAAAACTTATTCGGAGCAAGTAGAGCAATGAAAAAAACCCTGCAAAGACTTGGGGCTGGAAAAACCTTCTTCTGAGAGAGTAACAATGAAAGAGCCTGCAAGCCAGTAAGAGCTGGGAAGATAGTTAGCACCTGGTTAGGGCTAGAAAAAAACTTATTCGGAGCAAGTAGAGCAATGAAAAAAAATTCTGCAAAGACTTAGGGCTGGAAAAACATTCTTTGGAGAGAGTAACAATGAAAAAGCCTGCAAGGTAAGAGCTGGGAAGATCTGTTAGCACCTAGTTAGGGCTGGAAAAAAAAAAGCTACATTCGAAGTATAAGATGCACCCAAATTTTCAGCCACTTTTAGGGAGGAAAAAGGTGCGTCTTATACTTCGAAAAATACGGTAATCACAAGAGAGGAGAATCTGGCAGAATACAAAGAAAAACATCCTAATGGGATGAAGAGTCTTAGAAGTGAGCCAATATAGCAGAGAGGACCAGTCTTCCCTTCACCTATTTTCTAAATGCAAAGACTGAGCAGACATCAGTCAGAGAAGCTTTAACTAGGATTCCTACAGAGAGGAAGGATTGATTTATATCAGTGGTTCCCAACTTAGTTTTGGCCATGCCCCACCTAAGCATCTCTAAAATCCTGATACCACCCCCACCGTACCCCGTGACATATAGCACTTAGCAATAGCACTTAGACTTATATACCGCTTTACAGCCCTCTCTAAGCAGTTTACAGAGTTCAGCATATTGCCCCCAACAATCTGGGTCCTCATTTTACCAACCTCGGAAGGATGGAAGGCTGAGTCAACCTTGAGCCTGGTGAGATTTGAACAGCTGAACTGCTGAACTAGCAGTCAGCTGAACTTGCAGTGCTGCTTTTAACCACTGCACCACCATATAATTCTTACTATTCAAAAAGTGAATTGCTGCTCATGCGGAGGAAGCCTAAAGGGCCATTAACTTGGTTCAAACAAGGTTCCAATTGCCCCCATTAAAAATCAAATTGCCCTCCTGTTTAATATTAGCTGGGTTTAATATTAAAATGTATGTGTTATGATGCTGGCTCGTTGGTGCTGAGCAATTAGATTGGCCAAATCTGTTGGCCTTTTCTAGCACAAGGAGGTTGAGATGGTTCTACTTCTTCTTTGGATTCCATCACAAAAAGAATTTAATTTGATGGATCCTTGTCAGGACCCCATACCTGCCATGGTTGTAGCCTTGGAGCCCCCAATATATTTTTACCCTCCTTTCTCCTCCTCCGGGATATGGATAAATATGCAGCATTCAAGGCATGGGCCAGAGTCAAAATGAAACTGTGAATATAGGAGTCATTGTGCATCCAGAACCTGTTCTTTTTTCTTTCGGTCTCCAGTGGTAATTTCTGGGTACATCTTCTTCGTCCTTTGACAGAAAAGATGTGCTTGGAAAAAGAACAGCGAAAGGACTTATCTTCGTATTTGAGTTCCAGAAAGAGATCAGTTGCAAAGCCATAATCTCGTCGCCTTTCTCTAGCCAGAAAAAAAAAGTTCCAAATACTATGAACAAATTTGAGAATTTTATTACTTTTATTTGGGCAATCCACATAAGTTGCCATGATCCAGATTTTGCCTTCAATGGGTCCAGACAACTTAATAAGTATTAAATGGAAAGGAAGAATTCTGTCCAGAAGGGAAACAAATTCTATGAAATGAACAAAGACATTGACTTGTCTCCATTTAGAGAGAGCATCCCTGAAGGCTGCTGTATTTCCAGTTGTTGAGAATTGTTGTGATATAACAACACAAATTCCATTCCTGACAAGCATAGGAGTTAAAGTTCTTATGAAATATTCTCCCTCATCTGTATCTGAAGCAAAGAGACCAATCATGGTCCATCTCAAATGGAGAAGCACTTGGACAGTTCTTTTGTAGAAGAACCCTTTTTTGGGTAAAAGCTGATGATGAAAGGGGAATTGACTTTTTTCATTCAGAGCTTCTGAAACAAATGCACAATTGATCTGAAAGAGCAATGAAAAATGCTATGTTAGATGTGGGATCACATCAAGTCCAATATATTGGCTATAAATAAATTCAACTCTGTTCCCATGAACATATTAGAATAGTTTATTGTTGATCAGTTTTTAGGCCATATCAAGATACCAAATGGTGGTCCGTGAGAAAATTTTGGTGGTCCGCAGAAAAATTATTTGCATTTTTTATATTGCACTAAATCAGGGGTCCTCAAACTATGGCCCCTGGGCCAGATATGTGCAATGAACACTTGTGTTGCTGCAGAGAGTCTCCCCCTTTGGGGTCTTTTTGTGCAGGGCAGAGGGGGGGCAGAAATTCCCACTTGGGGTCCGCTTCAGCCTCCTGGTGCAGGGCTTTGGACGAAGGCTGGAGGGAAGCGCCACTGGTGACAAAGAACCGGAGGGCCTTGTTCCAGTGGGACAGCATCAGGGCCTGGAATTGGCTGACCATCTCAGCCCGCTGAGCCTCCAGGCGCTGCTACCTGGCCTTGCACTCCCGCAGGTCTTCCCTCTGCTTGAAAAGCCTATGCTGGTAGTCCTCAGTGAGGTGCTTCTGCTGAGCCTCCTTCTTGGTCAGATCCAATTTGAACTGAGCCAGCTGTTTTGCCAACTCTTTCTCGTGATGGCTGCTTAGCTCCAACAACTGCTTCCTGTTGGGGCTATAAGGAGCCCGGGCGGGCAGGAGGGGAGTGGGTGGGAGGGGTGGGGCAAGTAGAAGCTGGCGAAGTGCCCCTTGATGTAAGTGACATTGAGTTGGCCACACTCAACCAGTCACATGACCCATGCCCACCCAGCCAGACATTAGGCAGATCATATCAGTGGTCCGCGGGATTTAAAATTATGAATTTAGTGGGTCCCCGAGGTCCGAAAGGTTGGTGACCCCTGGTCTATCTAATGTGCAGTTCAAGATACCGACCTCTCTTTTTTGCACAATTCCCATTAAAATAATATATATGTTACATCTTCTAGCTCTGGAAGCTAGTCTCCATTGTGAAGGACTCAGTTAAATATTCCATTGTGTCCAGCTCCTCAAATTTTTCTTGATTAAATACCACCCTCAGATGTTTAGGCATTTCTTCATTTAAATATTACGCAGTTCTGAAGGTTATGTATGCAGTGGCACATCCATTTCAAGGTGCCAATTTTATTGAGGATAGTTATATCTTTTTCTGCTTTGATATCCTGAATGCTTTGTGCAGAAAACTTTTTACCTTCTTCTCCAGTTGTACGAGAGAAAAAAGAGAGCACAGCTCCTAATATAATTTGTCAATTGTACAAACCAAGGCCTCTTTAATTTTGCCTGCTCCAAAGTACAGAAGTTTGGGAGTTTGACATGTTCCATGGGTTCCACACCAATACTTTTCTTAGAGTCTTAGGATGTGTACTTCAAGTTGGCTCATTAGTGCAGGTAAGTCATTAATGATGAATGACAATGGTTGAATTATGCATCCGTGTCTTACCCCTTGGAAAGTATCAATCCTTCTTCCCATGTCTTCATTGAGTCCAAATCATCCTCTCAAAGAAGTGCTTGTAGAAAAGGTTTTGACCAGGGCCAATTGTATCCATTCTATTTTAAGGGCAATCAATTTTCTGCATAATATTTCTCTTTTTACTGTGTCAAAAACTGCACTAAGATCACCACATGGTTGTTTCTATTGATTGACATATTTAGTAATTAGATAGTTCAAGACAAAGCAATTGTCAATTACAGATTTCCTCTCTCTAAAGCCTGCTAGTTATTTTATTTATTTATTTATTTATTTATTTATTTATTTATTTATTTATTTATTTATTTATTTATTTAGTCAAGCATATATGATTTTAAGCAAAGTAAAAACAAATATAGACATGATTTTGTGTGTGTGTGTGTGCGCGCGCGCAACATTTTTTGCTGATAAATGAAAATAAATGACGAATGAATATATATATATATATATATATATATATATATATATATATATATATATATATATATATATGTGTGTGTGTGTGTGTGTGTGTGTGTGTGTGTGTGTGTGTGTGTGTGTGTGTGTGTGTGTGTGTGTGTGTGTGTGTAGGATATATATATATATATATATATATATATATATATATATATATATATATATATATATATATATATATATATATATATATATATATATATATATATATATATATATATATATATATATATATATATATATATATATATATATATATATATATATATATATATAATATTACAAGCATAAATAGGAGTAAAAGAGGTATGAATATATGGGTACATTAGGACAGGAACGGTAGGCACGAATGTGCGCTTATGCACGTCCCTTACCGACCTCTTAGGAATGGGGTGAGGTCGATGGTGGATAATCTGAGGTTAAAGTTATTTATTATTTATTTTATTTATTTTGTTATTCTTATATGCCGCCCAACTCCCGAGGGACTCGGGGCGGCTTACAACAAGGAGAAATACAAGAATAAACAAAGAAATTGCATAAAATTTAAAAACAAGTACAAAAATATAAAACAATTATTTACAACAGCCACATCCATTCAACACATACATACTTGGGGGTAGGCTCAGGTGGAATTAAGTTGTCCCCCCCCACCTGCAGGAAAAGCCATGTCTTAATGGCTTTACGGAAAGCCAGCAGAGTGGGGATAGTCCGGGTCTCTGGGGGTAGTTGGTTCCAGAGCACGGGGCCAGCCACAGAGAAGGCTCTCCCCCTAGGGCCCGCCAGCCGACATTGTTTGGCCGACGGGACCTGGAGGAGGCCAACTCTGTGGGCCCTAACCGGTCGGAGGGAAGTATGAGGCAGAATGCGGTCCCGAAGATATCCTGGTCCTAAGCCATGAAGGGCTTTAAAGATGGTGATCAATACCTTGAATTGGACCCGGAGACCGATGGGCAGCCAATGCAGCTGGCGGAGTATCGGTGTCACGTGGGTGTACCTTGGCACACCCACCACAGCACGCGCAGCCGCATTTTGCACCAACTGAAGTCTCCGGATACTCTTCAAGGGTAGCCCCATGTAGAGCGCATTGCAGTAGTCCAACCGCGAGGTGACAAGGGCATGAGTGACCGTGAGCAGCGCCTCCTTCTCCAAATATGGCCGCAACTGGTGCACCAGGCGAACCTGTGCAAAGGCCCCCCTAGCCACAGCAGAAAGATGGTGGTCCAATTTTAGCTGTGGATCTAGGAGGACCCCCAAGTTGCGGACCTGGTCTGAGGGGGTCAGTTTCGCACCCTCAAAGACCAAGGAGGGGTAATTGTCATGAACCTTAGGAGGCAGTATCCACAGCCACTCAGTCTTATCGGGGTTCAGTCTGAGCCTGTTCCTCCCCATCCAGATCTTAACGTCGTCCAGGCATCGGCACATTACGTCCACTGCCTCCCTGAAGTCAGACGGGGTGGTGATGTACAGCTGGGTGTCGTCAGCGTACTGGTGGAAACACACCCCATGTCTGCGGATGATCTCACCCAACGGTTTCATGTAGATGTTAAACAGGATGGGCGAGAGAACCGACCCCTGGGGCACCCCACATAATAGGGGCCTAGGGGACGATCTCTGCCCACCTGCCAACACCGACTGCATCCGATCGGCGAGATAAGAGGAGAACCACCGTAAAACGGTGCCTCCCACTCCCAACTCGCCAAGCCGATGCAGAAGGATACCATGGTCGATGGTATCGAAAGCCGCTGAGAGGTCAAGTAGCACCAGGATGGAGGAGTTCCCCCCATCCCGGGCCCGCCAGAGATCATCCATCAGGGCGACCAAGGCAGTTTCGGTACTGTAGCCGCGCCTGAAACCCGACTGATAAGAATCTAGATGGTCTGTTTCATCCAGGAGCTGCAGAAGCTGAGTCACCACCACCTTCTCCACAACTTTCCCTAAAAAAGGTAAGTTGGAGACTGGACGATAGTTCTTCAAATCAGCTGGATCCAGGGAAGGCCTCTTCAGGAGGGGTCGCACCACCGCAGTTTTTAACGACTGCGGTACGGATCCCTCCCTCAAAGAAGCGGTGATCACCGCCCGGATCCAGCTGCATGCCACCGCCCTGCTGGCCGAGACCAGCCAGGAGGGGCACGGGTCCAATAAACAGGTGGAGGTCCCCATCGCTCCCATAGCCCTGTCCACATCCTCGGGAGAAACAGGCCCAAACTCCTCCCACAAAGATGGATTAAGACTGGCCCCTGTCAACTCTATGGACTCTGCCCTGCCAGAGTCCAAGTCCAACCGAATCTGAGCGACTTTATCCGACAGAAACTCAGCAAATTCCTCAGCTCTGCCTTGCAAGTGTTCCTCGCTCCCCCCTTTTCCAAGGAGGGAGCGAGTCACCCTAAACAAGGCGGCTGGACGAGAATCTGCGGACGCAATAAGAGCGGAAAGATAGGATCGTCTTGCCGCCCCTATCGCCACTAAATAAGATCTGATGTAAATTCTTAATAGTGTTCGGTCAGACTCGGCCTTCTTGGTCCTCCAGCGGTGCTCCAGACGTCTCTTATGGGGGTTTTGGGAAGAAACTACTGAGTCAGGTAAAGTGTTCCAGGCATTGACCACTCTGTTGTTGAAGTCAAATTTTTTGCAATCAAGTTTAGAGTGGTTTACATTAAGTTTGTATCTATTATGAGCTCGTGTATTATTGCGGTTGAAGCTGAAGAAGTCATTAACAGGTAGGATGTAATGGCAGATAATTTTGTGAGCTACACTTAGGTCAGATTGAAGGCGGCGTAGTTCTAAATTTTCAAGTCCCAAAATTTCAAGTCTGGATTCATAAGGTATTCTGTTGTGAACAGAGGAATGTAATACTCTTCTTGTGAAGTATCTCTGGACATTCTTAGCTTTTTCAGTGAATGATGTAATATTTTTGCTGATGCCAATAGTTTCTAAACATTTGATGATCCAGCTGAGTGGCAGTGAGTCGTACGCCTTTTTGTAATCAATCCAGACCATATTCAAGTTCCTTTTTCTGTTCTTACAGTTTTCTAGTATCATTTTGTCAATTAGGAGCTGATCTTTTGTGCCCCTGCTCCTTCTTTTGTTGCCTTTTTGCTCTACTGGCAAGATGTTATTTGTTTCCAAATAATCCATTATGTTATCTGCAATTATCCTGGTGAGTAATTTGAAGGTTGTTGGCAAGCATGTTATTGGTCTGTAGTTTCCAGGTGTTGTTCCCTTAGTTGCATCTTTCTGAATCAAGTATGTTTTTCCCGTTGTCAACCATTCATCAATTTGACCATTTTGTAGCATTTCGTTCAGTTGCTTGGCCAATATTGCATGCAAACTGGTCAGATATTTGAGCCAGAAACCATGTAATTGGTCATTTCCAGGTGATGTCCAGTTCTTTACTTTTTTTACTCGATTTTTGACCATCTCAGTTGTTATTTCTAATACTTGCATTTGCTTCTTGCCAATACTTTTCTCAAAGTCTTGTATCCACTTTGCTTCCTTATTGTAATCCTTTGCATTTTCTCACAGTTCTTTCCAGAATTCAACTAAGGCTTGCTTTTCTGGTTTTTCACTTTTGAAATTGTCATTTGCATTAAGGCTTTGGTAGAAACGTCTTTGATCTGATCAAAATTGTTGATTTTGCTTGTACTGAATGATTCTTGCATCATATCTTTCAATTTTTCTGGCTATTGCTGTTATTTGCTGTTTTACAATTTCAAGTGCTTCTTCAATTTTCCTTGTATCAAGCCTGTATCTTCTGGCTAATTGATCCA
Source organism: Diadophis punctatus similis (assembly GCA_023053685.1). Lineage (NCBI taxonomy): Eukaryota > Metazoa > Chordata > Lepidosauria > Squamata > Dipsadidae > Diadophis > Diadophis punctatus. The sequence goes on along the minus strand of JALIGW010000002.1, from coordinate 240,285,846 downwards.
TGGAAAATTGAAGAAGCACTTGAAATTGTAAAACAGCAAATAACAGCAATCACCAGAAAAATTGAAAGATATGATGCAAGAATCATTCAGTACAAGCAAAATTATTATTATTATTATTATTATTATTATTATTATTATTATTATTATTATTATTATTATTATTATTATTATTATTATTATTATTATTATTATTATTATTATTATTATTATTATTATATAATTGTATCACAGCGGCCAGTTGTTTCGCCGGATTTGGCATTGATTACTAGTCGAGCCCCACCCAGGGGCCTAGGAAGTCGTAATGTATTTTCGAAGTATATGTGCGGAACCGAGCAGTGCGGCTTTCTGCATTTGACTGATGGTGATTTTGTCAATTTTGAGCTGTTTTAAATGTAATTCCAGTGCTTTTGGGATAGCACCCAGTGTTCCAATCACTACTGGAATTACCACTGCTGGTTTGTGCCATAATCGTTGGATTTCAATTTTTAAGTCCTGGTATTTTGCAATTTTTTTGTGTTCCTTTTCATCGACCTTGCTATCTCCTGGTATTGCAATGTCAATTATAGTCACCTTGTTGTTCTCGACCAACGTGATGTCTGGTGTATTATGCGCCAGTACCTTGTCTGTTTGTATACGAAAATCCCACAAGATCTTGACCATCTGATTTTCAGTGACTTTTTCAGGCTTGTGTTCCCACCAGTTTGTAGCAGTATGGATGTTATAATTTTTGCATAAATTCCAGTGGATCATTTGTGCAACAGAGTTGTGTCGTAATTTGTAATCAGTCTGTGCGATTTTCTTGCAGCAGCTGAGCACATGGGCTACAGTTTCATCAGCTTCCTTGCATAATCTGCATTTAGCATCATTTGAAGATTTATCAATTTTGGCCTTTATGGCATTTGTACGAATTGCTTGTTCTTGTGCGGCCAGGATCAATGATTCTGTTTCTTTCTTTAAAGTACCAGATGTTAACCATAACCAAGTTTTTTCACTGTCCACTTTGTCTTTTATTTTTTCCAGAAATTGGCCATGTAATGCTTTATTTTGCCAACTCTCCATTCTTGATTTTATCACATTTTTTCTGTATTCTTGTTTCGTCTGTTGGACCTTCAGTAGATTTTTGTTCTTTACTTCAATTAATAGATGTTCTTGACTTTCTTTTAAATAATCTGCCAATGCATGCTTTTCTTCTTCAACTGTTTGCTTTACTTGTAGTAGTCCTCTGCCACCTGATTTTCTGGGCAGGTAAAGTCTATCAGTGTCACTACGTGGATGTAAACTGTAGTGCATTGTCATTAGTTTTCTGGTGTTTCGGTCCAAAATGTCCAAATCAGCTTGTGTCCAGTTAATTATACCAGCCGTGTATCTTATGACTGGTATTGCCCAGGTATTTATGGCCTTGATGGTGTTTCCACCATTTAATTTAGATTTCAAAATTTTCCTAACTCTGTTGGTGTACTCTCTTCTAATGATAGTTTTCACTTCTCCATGTCTGATGTTATCCAACTGCAGAATGCCCAGATATTTATAGGCTTCATTTTGATTGCATTTAATTAATTGGCCATTGGGCATTTCAATTCCGTCACATGTAGTGATTTTGCCCCTTTTCATAGATACAGTGGCACATTTTTCCATGCCAAACTGCATTGAGATATCTGTGCTGAATATTAGGACTGTGTTGGTCAGTGATTGGATTTCTATTTCTGACTTTCCATACAGTTTCAAATCATCCATATACAATAAATGTGAAATTTTTTCAGCGTCTTTGGCTATTTGGTATCCAAGTTTCATTTTTTTTAAGATTACTGATAGTGGGATCATTGCGATGATGAAGAGGAGGGGTGAAAGTGAATCTCCCTGAAAAATTCCTCTCTTGATATTAACCATTCCATAGTTCTCATTCCCTACTGCCAACACAGTTCTCCATTGTTTCATCGCTTTTTCAGTGAATGATGTAATATTTTTGCTGATGCCAATAGTTTCTAAGCATTTGATGATCCAGCTGTGTGGCAGTGAGTCGTACGCCTTTTTGTAATCAATCCAGACCATATTCAAGTTCGTTTTTCTGTTCTTACAGTTTTCTAGTATCATTTTGTCAATTAGGAGCTGATCTTTTGTGCCCCTGCTCCTTCTTTTGTTGCCTTTTTGCTCTACTGGCAAGATGTTATTTGTTTCCAAATAATCCATTATGTTATCTGCAATTATCCCGGTGAGTAATTTGAAGGTTGTTGGCAAGCATGTTATTGGTCTGTAGTTTCCAGGTGTTGTTCCTTTAGTTGCATCTTTCTGAATCAAGTATCTTTTTCCAGTTGTCAACCATTCATCAATTTGACCATTTTGTAGCATTTCGTTCAGTTGCTTGGCCAATATTGCATGCAAACTGGTCAGATATTTGAGCCAGAAACCATGTAATTGGTCATTTCCAGGTGATGTCCAGTTCTTTACTTTTTTTACTCGATTTTTGACCATCTCAGTTGTTATTTCTAATACTTGCATTTGCTTCTTGCCAACACTTTTCTCAAAGTCTTGTATCCACTTTGCTTCCTTATTGTAATCCTTTGCATTTTCCCACAGTTCTTTCCAGAATTCAACTGTGGCTTGCTTTTCTGGTTTTTCACTTTTGAAATTGTCATTTGCATTGAGGCTTTGGTAGAAATGTCTTTGATCTGATCGAAATTGCTGATTTTGCTTGTACTGAATGATTCTTGCATCATATCTTTCAATTTTTCTGGCTATTGCTGTTATTTGCTGTTTTACAATTTCAAGTGCTTCTTCAATTTTCCTTGTATCAAGCCTGTATCTTCTGGCTAATTGATCCATGATCTTGCTATTTTTTAGCCGTTGTTCATTCATATTTTTTAAATTGCTAGCATCTGTTCTGAGTTTTTTTATTTTTTGTTCCAGTCGAATTTTCCACTTTGGTTTTGATGCTTTTTCTGCCTTGCGACTAGGTGCTTTGTTTTTAAAACCTAGTTCATTAGTGACTATTGCAGCTGCACTGTACATTAACTGATTTGTTTCTAAGATGGATGCCGATTCAATTGTTGAAAGTACTGCATTAACCATTCTCATTATAGGTGCCAAGTTTTTGTTAGGCACAGTTTTTAATGATGGTAAACGTTGCCTTTCCTCATTAGACAGTACATGCTCCATGATTTTGTCCTTCAATTCCTTTTGTTTTTCAGTTAGTTCATCAATTGGTTCAATCATGACTGGTTCTGGTAGTGGTGCTATTACTTCTCCACTAACAGTTTCTTCTGTTGGAAGCTCCAGTGTGATGTCTTCAGTTGTTTTGTGAGTTTCTGTTGTTTCCACTGGTGGTGTTATTTTTTTAATTTGGCAATTTGTCTGAATTTTCTCAAGTTCAATTTCACTGAACACATTATTTCGTATAATAAATCGCCTTTGATCTGCTAGTCGTTGTTCGCTAACATTTGAATCTGGATATTGTTGTTTCCAAAGTTCATGCATTCGCTTCAAATAACCTCTTCTTTCTGGCTCTGAGTTGTAATAACAGGCCATTATGGCACGATTTTCATCTGCACTATATTTTTGTCGTTTTGTTGGCTGGTCCACTTGTAGCCCACTTGTCGACGGATGTCCAGGGACCTCAACATCCGCCGCGGCCCTTGTTAACACGCATGACGACCGATGCGGTATAGAATTTTTCTTCATTTCTTTCACCATGTTATATGGGTTGGCGAGTTTTTTTTTATGAGGCCAGGTTGCCAACCTGACCCCAACCCTCCTCCTTTCTCATCCGGGCTTGGGACCGGCAACAGCGGAAATGGGGGGGGGGAAGCAATCTAACTGCCTGTTGATGGCAAAAGGCAGGATCAGGGATGGGGGGAAGCAATCTAACTGCCTGTTGATGGCAAAAGGCAGGATCAGGGATGGGGGGGAAGCAATCTAACTGCCTGTTGATGGCAAAAGGCAGGATCAGGGATGGGGGGGAAGGAATCTAACTGCCTGTTGATGGCAAAAGGCAGGATCAGGGATGGGGGGGGAAGGAATCTAACTGCCTGTTGATGGCAAAAGGCAGGATCAGGGATGGGGGGAAAGCAATCTAACTGCCTGTTGATGGCAAAAGGCAGGATCAGGGATGGGGGGGAAGCAATCTAACTGCCTGTTGATGGCAAAAGGCAGGATCAGGGATGGGGGGAAGCAATCTAACTGCCTGTTGATGGCAAAAGGCAGGATCAGGGATGGGGGGAAGCAATCTAACTGCCTGTTGATGGCAAAAGGCAGGATCAGGGATGGGGGGGAAGCAATCTAACTGCCTGTTGATGGCAAAAGGCAGGATCAGGGATGGGGGGGAAGGAATCTAACTGCCTGTTGATGGCAAAAGGCAGGATCAGGGATGGGGGGGGAAGGAATCTAACTGCCTGTTGATGGCAAAAGGCAGGATCAGGGATGGGGGGGGAAGGAATCTAACTGCCTGTTGATGGCAAAAGGCAGGATCAGGGATGGGGGGGGGAAGCAATCTAACTGCCTGTTGATGGCAAAAGGCAGGATCAGGGAATTATTATTATTATTATTATTATTATTATTATTATTATTATTGTTGTTGTTGTTGTTGTTGTTGTTGTTGTTGTTGTTGTTGTTGTTTTATCTGCAAGGATGCACTTTTCATCTACCCACTCTCACTTCTACTCAAGAAGAATCTAGGATGTATTTTAGCCACAAGATTTATTAGATGAATGACAAATTGTTCCCCTTTACTCCAATAGAGGCACCCACAACTTGAGATATTTTTGAATAGTTCAGCAAGTGAAATCTTTATTGCTATTCTGATTCTTCTTTGGGTACAGAATACCCTTTCATGTGGTCACACAGCCTCTTCTTACCTTCAAAAGTGTGCAATAGAAGCCCCAAAGCAATGGGGATGGTTTCATTAGAGAATATGGCTGCTTTGATTTTTGCTCCCTCCCCAATCCTTAGGCATGACATCTACAATGAGCATGGTGAAAAGCAGCTCGTGAATTCCATACAGAAAATATGGTTGGATGTATCACTTAGCCACCCCTACCAAACAAACTTTACCAGATCGAACAACATACAAACAAACCTGAGGGATTTTGTAGGTGCCTACTAATGTTGACATCTGGAAAGAGATGTCTTCAAGGCCTGCATCAAGAAGAGCCAAAAGGTCGTCCTTCCTTCCACAGCTGTAGTTGGGAACATTGGCTTCTCCAGTAGAGAGAATGTCCAGCATTGCATCTGAAGTACCAATTGTGCTCAAATAGTTGTCCTGGACATTGTAACCAAGTGTGAGATTGTTCAGGACCCATTGATTCTTGTTGACCACTTGAATAGCAAAAATGAAGTGCAGTATTCTTGACTTATCAACAGATAAACTAGTGTAAAAAATGCTCATGTTACTCTCACCATCATTAACAGCAGCAATACTTTAAAAAAAATATAATCCTATTTCTCTCCACACACAAACTGAGTCTTAATCCAAGACTGATTTTAAACCAGAGGCCAATGATAGTCACCCATCACCATTAAATTTGTATAAGTGTTAAGAAGATGGGCTGGAGGCTTAACAGTCACAAATATATCATCATTTGTACTGGTGGTGATTTTCATTTCTTATTGCTATTTCTCCAAGAACAAGAATTCAAAATCGTTCAACCATTAAAGGCAAACTACCATAAAAGGAGCAGAATGTTTAGGTATTTCTGCATTTATATAGATGGCAATTCCATAGTGACTCAGAAAAGCAATTGTAGAAACAAACCATCCTCTATTCCTCTAAGGATCAGGCACTGGATATCAAAGAGTAGTTATTTAAATATGGAAATGGGCTGGGCACCTGCAACTAGAACCTGTTCAATCAGTACTCTGAACAAAAGTTAGTATTCAAGAGATGAACTCAGGACTGGACGGTTGAGGAAAATAATCTTGACTTCTTTCGGGTATTTTTTCTTCCCCATTTTTGGTTTTGAGTCTCTTCCACAAAATAAGACAAAGAGTGAAGCCATGGAAATCAAAACAATAAAAGAAATTAGAGAGATCCTCCAAATATAGCAGTACATGAAATAAGAAGAAAAGAAGGAGAGTGTTAGAAGTGCAAATGAAGGGAGTGCAATTCCTTCACACTGAATTACCTACATGTGAGTCTGACTATAAGGAGCCATGTTGAAAAGCAGAATTGTATGTGGTGTTTTTGTTGCAGTTGTGACTACACCGATGAGATGGTCTCCTCGCCTGTAATAGCTCCATGGTTTTTTTTCATGCTGATGCTCCAAAGTCTGTGGGCACTTCATTCTAAGCTTCCCAGAGATTGGCAGGTACACCGGCAGTATCAGAAGCAAAAGCAGGAGGTACATTATTCATAGGGCTGAATCAATCCCCTTCCTATTTCTAAACAGTATTAAGGATAACTGAAAGCACTTTCACCAAATGGAATATCCAGTGACTTTCCCGATTCAGACAGACACAAACTGAGCTTCTCCTGGAAAGGACAGAAAGTACATTCAAGAGCATTGTCCCTGCCTGTCCTAAATGTTGTGCAAAACACTCAGCATGACTAGAGGCAGTTATCCTTTTCTGATGCAAGAGCCCTTGCATGTTGCTTCAATCTGATGTTTACATCAAAGGCAGTCTCTGGAGAGTTAGCAGAAGAGGTTCTCAGACCGGGATGGTGATAATTACAGTGAGAAGCAACTTCTCCTCTGGGGGTCCTGAAGTGGTTCCTGGGCTCCATGTGCAGAGGGATAGCTGGAAAAAAACATGCTAATGAAAAACTGCAGATATACCCCTGGGGGCACTGTCAGGACATGTCCAGAAAGTGATGCTAGAAGAAGATACTTCAACACCCAGGAAATTGGGTTCTGCTGTCCTTTACTGTGTCCTATGTCTCCAGAGAATACTGGGGAAGGTCACCAAAAGCTATGGAGTTTGGTGCCGCTCTAAATTGATGACACTTAATTCTAGTACTGCCTGTCTTCTAACACCAAGAGTTGATCCCTGCCTAATGTTTTAATTTAATTTAATTTAATTTAATTTAATTTAATTTAATTTAATTTAATTTAATTTAATTTAATTTAATTTAATTTAATTTAATTTAATTTAATTTAATTTAATTTAATTTAATTTAATTTAATTTAATTTAATTTAATTTAATTTAATTTAATTTAATTTAATTTAATTTAATTTAATTTAATTTAATTTAATTTAATTTAATTTAATTTAATTTAATTTAATTTAATTTAATTTAATTTAATTTAATTTAATTTAATTTAATTTAATTTAATTTAATTTAATTTAATTTAATTTGCGTTCTTATAATGAGCCATGTTAAGAGTAGGGTCTCTTTCTAATTCTCTTGTACATTAGATTGCCATATGTCAATCTCAAACTGGAGCTGATTTTAAAATTGCTTGTGCCTGAAGTGCAGCTTAATTTCCCATCTGTCCTAGCAATATCAATTTTTGGATGAGAACCAACTAAGATTCAGGAAAGTGACAGCTTGTGGGCTCTGTCATTGGATAAACAGGGAGAAGTTATAGAGTCGATAGAAATTTTTTATATTCTTTTTCATTGACAAGCTCTGTGTTGTCTTTCCATACTGATGTAAAACACTGAGATCCTTGATAGTTTACAGTTTCTTAGTTTATCAAGTAAAAAGTGGTCTGTATGCTCTGCAGCTAAGATGGCGGCAGTGTCTACCGCATGGTGTGAGGTCTGTTAAAAGTTTTACCTTTTAAAATGCTAAAAATGAAGCCTAAAATTCTAGAGCCAAAATAAGCAGCAAAGGGGACAAAGGACAACCTTGTCTTATCACCTTCTGGCTATCACATGGTTAAGTTGGATGACTATTAGCCATAATTTGAGCCTTGTAAAACATATATATCAACTTAACGCCGGGTGGAGAAGGGTTGAAGCAGAGTTGCTCCACTCCGCTCGCCCCGATTTTCGTTGAATTTCACAGCCCCAAGCCTGAGACTCTCTTGGCGCTTGGAGAAGAAAATCTTGCGAAGGACCCGGTCTTCGTTGTGACGGCAAGTTTGTCGTCCCGGTGGAGTGGAGGACCTAGCAATTGTGAAAAACCAGCGATATGGAAGACGAACGCCAAGATGGCAGCTTCCGGGCTGTAAGGACCCAATTAACTAGCTAAGGAAGCGACACCAGAAATAGGGAAAATAATTGGAACCTGAAGGACTATGCTGCGAACGCTAAGATCTGAAGGTTTGCCATAAGAACTTTAAGAACACTATAACCTGGACGCTAAAATCTGGATAATTACCGTAAGAGCGCTACAAGCGGAACGGACAAGCGGAGTGGATGCCATTTGACTCTCCCCTCCTGGTATGAATGTCCTGCAGCTGTGGATGGCGTCAGAGCCCAGTGCGATGGCACAGCTCAGCGTGGTGGTGATTCTGATCTACTCGGACTGCGGGAGAGTCCTGGTGGGGTGCCAGCTTTTTAAATTCTTCTATCTATGGCCTTTTGGAGGCAACACCCTCCCCCAGAATAACTCGCTAACTGTTCCGGACACGATACGTTCTCTTTACTTGTCAATGAGAGTGATGGTGGAATGGCGTGCTCTCGCTCCCTCTCCTGTGACGCTCTTCTTTACCGCCTCTGCTTTTGTCCTGAGCCCGGCTGCTTTACATATCTGACTGACTCTGGGGGGGGGGTGTTCCTTAGTGATTGTTACCTCCCCCCTGGGTTGTTGTTTAGCAGATTATCTAAATGGATGGGTATTACTACTTTTTTACGACCTTAGCGGTCTTACTAAATTTCCTCGACCTTGCCCTTGTTGGATTTCGCTCCTTACTGTGATTACACCCATTGCTGCTGTATTTGTCAAGGTTATGCATGCAACAACGAACTATAATAAGACCTGTAACAACTGGCTAATCGGCCGTGACGGTAACTGAAGGTTACAAAAAGAACTTGGAGGGCGAATGGTTGATCCAGTGTGCAGGACCAAGAGTGTCAGAATTGATACCATCCGGACTGGGGAGAGGTTTTATCTCAGCCACAAAAGAGTTATTATTGTCTTATTTGGAGCCGGCACAAATAATAGACAATCTAGAACTGGTTTGGTGGTGGACATGCCCTCCTTTGCCCACTTATTGCCGTATTATTTCTGCTGTTTTTATTCATTTGTACCCCGGAGGTTGAGTGTGTGGGGGTGGGGCTGCGGCTGTAGATGATTGGAAGTGTGTATCAATGATTGTGCAGATTGGGGAAGAACGGTTATTAGAATGAGTGAGCCAGGGACTGGGGATCGGACCCCCTCTGCTGAGTGTGGAAACAGAAGCGGAGGGGGGGCCTGACTCTATCTCCCGGCTCAGTATGAATGGTATGGATGGCCTGCAGGAAGGGAGGTGGACCAGTGGGGAGGGGAGGGTGTTCTCTGGGGGGTGAAGAGCTAGAATATCCCAGTTATGATGGGGAGAGGCAGGTATGGTGGGAGCAGAGGGGTGGGCCGCTCACGGGGAATAATACCTTGCTGTTTACAAGCGATCCCTTGTTCCGGCCCCTCCAATGTCGTTCCATCTTGCTCAACCCGAAAACCTGGCAACCAGGGTTTTCAGGCCCCTGGGCTCAGGATGCTGCTGCTAAACGCCAGGTCAATTGTCAATAAAGTCCCCGTGATACGTGACTTAATCACTGAGGAGGGGGCGGACCTGGTATGCATAACTGAGACCTGGCTGGGCCAAGAGAGGGGAGTAGCCCACTCCGAGATATGCTCAGACGGGTTCTCAGTGCAGCACCTTTCACGACCCCAGGGAAGGTGGGGAGGAGTGGCTATTATAATGCACCAAAACCTGCATCCTGAGCTGCTTGAGGCGATAGCTACCTCATGGTGCTGGGGGACTTTAACCTGCCTTCGGCGGGCGAAACCTCTGGTGCATCTCAGGAGTTCATGGATTCCATGACAACCATGGACCTGACCCAAGTAATTCAGGGTCCGACTCATGAAGGGGGGTCACACGCTTGACCGAGTATTTATTTCGGGGCAGTAGAGAGATGATCTGAAGGTAGTGGATATAGTCATCACCCCGTTGTCATGGTCAGACCATTTCCTAGTGAGGCTAGATTTCACGGCCCCATTCCTCCCCCGCAGTGAGGCGGGACTGACTAGGTGGTTCCGCCCCAGGCGCCTAATGGAGCCGGAAGGATTCCAGAGGGAACTTGGGGAAATACCTAAAACCCTGGTACACAATTCGTCTGAGTCCCTGGTGACTGCCTGGAACACTGCAGCAGCAGGGGCATTAGGTCGGATTACGCGTTGCGACCGCTCCGTGGCAGTGGATCCCGGAAAGCTCCCTGGTTTACCGAGGAGCTCCGGGAGATGAAATGCCACAAGAGAAGTCTGGAGCAACGCTGGAGAGCCAGTAAAACCGAATGTGATCGAACACATCTAAGAACTTACATCAAGTCTTATTTAGTGGCAATACGGGTGGCAAAACGATCTCATTTTTCCGCTCTTATTGCATCTGCAGATTCTCGCCCAGCCGCCTTGTTTAGGGTGACTCGCGCCCTCCTTGCAAAAGGGGGGAATGAGGTACACTTGAAAGGTAGAGCTGAGGAATTCGCGCAGTTTCTGACGGATAAAGTCGCTCAGATTCTGTCAAACCTGGACTCTGGCTGGACAGAGTCCATTGAGTTGACAGGGGCAAGTCTTAATCCAGCATTGTGGGAGGAGTTTGAGCCTGTTTCTCCTGATGACATGGACAAGACCGTGGGTGCGATGAGCTCTTCCAGCTGTTTATTCGACCCGTGCCACTCCTGGTTGGTTTCAGCCAGCAGAGAGGTGGCACGCAGCTGGATCCAGGTGGTGGTCAATGCTTCTTTGAGGGAGGAATCCATACCACAGCCATTAAAAGTTGTGGTGGTGAGACCCCTCCTCAAGAAGCCTTCCCTAGATCCAGCGGATTTGAAGAACTTTTGTCCAGTCTCCAACTTACCTTTCATAGGTAAAGTTGTGGAGAAGGTGGTGGCTTTTCAGCTCCTTTGGCTATTGGAGGAAACTGATCATCTAGATTCCTATCAGTCGGGTTTCAGGCGCGGCTGCAGTACAGAAACGGCCTTGGTCGCCCTGATGGATGATCTCTGGCAAGCCGAGGATGGGGGTAATTCCTCCATCCTGGTGCTACATGACCGCTCAGCGGCTTTCGATACCATCGACCATGGTATCCTTCTGCATCGTCTCGGCAAGTTGGGAGTGGGAGGCACCGTTTTACGGTGGTTCTCCTCTTATCTCGCTGACAGGATGCAGTCGGTGTTGGCAGGAGGGCAGAGGTCATCTCCTAGGCCCCTGACTAGGGTTCGGTCCTCTCACCCATCCTGTTTAACATTTACATGAAACAGCTGGGGGAGATAATCCAAAGACACGGGGGGTGTTTTCAACAGTACGCTGACAACAGCCAGCTGTACATTACCACCCCGTCCCAATTCAGGGAGGCAGTTGATGTAATGTGCCGATGCCTGGAGAACGTTAGGACCTGGATGGGGAGAAACAGACTCAAACTCAATCCCGATAAGACTGAGTGGCTCTGGATATTGCCTCCAAAGGACCATACCAACTGTCCCTCCTTGGTTCTTGAGGGAGAAAAATTAACTCCCTTAGAAAGGGTTCGCAATTTGGGAGTCCTCCTAGATCCACAGCTAAAATTAGATCAGCACCTTTCAGCTGTGGCTAGGGGGGCTTTTGCACAGGTTCGCCTGGTGCACCAATTGTGACCATACCTGGAGAAGGTGGCTCTACTCACGGTCACTCATGCCTTTGTCACCTCTCGACTGGACTACTGCAATGCGCTCTACATGGGGCTACCCTTGAAGAGTATTTGGAGACTCCAGTTGGTGCAAAATGCGGCTGCGCGGGCTGTGGTGGGTGTTTCAAGATACACCCACGTAACACCTATACTCCACCAGCTGCCCATTGGTGTCCGGGTACAATTTAAGGTGTTGATCATCATCTTTAAAGCCCTACATGGCTTAGGACCAGGCTATCTCCGGGACCGCATCTTACCTCATACTTCCCTTCAACCAGTCAGGTCCCACAGAGTGGGTCTCCTCCAGGACCCGTCAGCCAAACAGTGCTGACTGGCGGGGCCTTGGGGGAGGGCCTTCTCTGTAGGGGCCCCTGCACTCTGGAACAAAGTTCCCACGGAGATCTGGATCATCCCCACCCTGCTGGCCTTCCGAAAAGCCATTAAGACATGGCTCTTCCTGAAGGCGGTGTGATTTTGAGATGACCTTCCATCTGACGTCTCCCCCATGTATGTATGTATGTATGTATGTATGTATGTATGTATGTATGTATGTATGTATTTATTTATTTATTTATTTATTTATTTATTTATTTCTTGGTTCTTCTATGTTGCCCTACACCCAAGGGACTCAGGGCGGCGTACAACAATGTATAAGAACAGCAGATAATAAATAGCAATTAAAACCAAGTTAAAAATTTAAAAACATTAAACATTAACAGTTAAAAATATTCACCATCAAACATACTGGGGGAGAGCTCAGGTTGAACTAGTTTCAACCCCCTACCTGCAGGAAGAGCCATGTCTTGACGGCTTTTCGGAAGGCCAGCAGGGTGGGGATGGTTCGGGTCTCCGGGGGAAGTTGGTTCCAGAGCACGGGCCCCCCCACAGAGAAGGCCCTCCCCTTAGGGCCCGGCAGCCGACATTGTTTGGCTGACAGGACCTGGAGGAGACCCACTCTGTGGGCACTAACCGGTCGGAGGGAAGTATGAGGCAGAATGCGGTCCCGAAGGTAACCTGGTCCTAAGCCATGAAGGGCTTTAAAGATGATAATCAACACCTTGAATTGTACTCGGAGACCAATGGGCAACCAATGCAGCTGTCGGAGTATTGGTGTAACGTGGGTGTACCTTGGCACACCCACCACAGCACGCGCAGCCGCATTTTACACCAACTGAAGTCTCCGAATACTCTTCAAGGGTAGCCCCATGTAGAGCGCATTGCAGTAGTCCAAATGGGAGGTGACAAGGGCATGATGTTATATGTTTTTTTTTTAATTGTTTTAAATGACTTATTTGATGTTCCCTAAAATGTTGTACGCCGCCCTGAGTCCTAAGGGAGTAGGGCGGCATAGAGGAACTTTAATAAATAAATAAATAAATAAATAAATAAATAAATAAATAAATAAATAAATAAATAAATAAATACATACATACATACATACATACATACATACATACATACATAATTGAGTTGTGGTGATGCAGTGGTTGGAATGCAGTATTGCAGGATAACTCTGCCCATTTCCAGTAGTTCAATCCTGATCGGCTCAAGGTGGACTCAGCCTCTGAGGTGAGTAAAATGAGGACCCAGAATTTGTCTTTTTGTGAAATATATTGAAATATAAGTGATGCCTAGTCACAGGGGAAGAAAGATTAACAGGGAATCTAGCCAAACCCAGTTCCATGATCATGTTCAGGCCCATTCACAACAATACAGGAGATAATACACTTCTGCTCCCTTATTGCATTGGCTGATTATTATCTGGTGGTCTTGTTCTAGGATCAATTCTCTCCGGGATGGGAGGTGGTCCACAGAGGTTTTACAGTCATGAGAAAAAGTAAGTAAACCTTCTTTGAGTTTTATGGTTTTATGTATCAGGAATTAGTTCAAGTCATCAGGTCCTTAGCAGTTCCTTAAAAGTAAGTAAATATAAGACGAACAACAATACATGACATATTACAGCATGTCATCATTTATTTTACCCCCTCCCCCCTCCAAGGCCAATTTCCCCTTTGTTTTCCTGATACATCCAATCATTTCTCAGTTGAGTTCACAGCGGGGTCTCGGGCAATTGAGAATTGGAATGGAAGGTACCACATACATTCAACAACTCTCTCTAACCAAAATAGAATTTTAAAAAGCTATTTTCCAAGACAACCAAAGGCCAGACAAGGAATAATGGATGGAAACTGGTCAAGGAGAGATTCAACCTAGAAATAAGGAGAAATTTTCTGACAGTCAGAGCAATCAACCAATGGAACAGAAGTTGCCTTCGGAAGCTGTGGGAACTTCGTCACTGGAGGCTTTCAAGAAGAAACTGGACTGCCATCTGTCAGAAATGGTGTAGAGACTCCTGCTTGGGTGGGGAGGGGTTGGACTAGATGATCTACAAGCCCCCCTTCCACCTCTGATAAATCTGAAAACAGATTGTTGCCTTACACACACTGCTAAAGAGTGTCAGCAGGGAGGGACATAGGATCAATCTCACAACAATCATCCTATACAGATGCCCCAACTGTTGTCCCTGGTCACAGACAGAAGGTTGTAAGATTGTGAAATCCATTTCTGACATCACTTTCTGTGGAATCCAACACAGGACCACAAAAATGCAATAATCAAGGCTCACTGCAGTTATCATTTATTCAATGCACACTGTGGGAAGAAATCCTACAGACAAAAGGATGCACTGATATTTATACATTTTAGGAAAGCAGAACAAATGATAATTATATACATGGATGTTTAATGGATCATGTAAGCATGAATATTCATAATTAGAAAGCCTCAAATTACTTCCCCAGCTATGTACTGTCACTATCCTTCAGAAAGAGTTTTTGTCTAAATAAAAAGAAACGTATCAGTTGAATGGCCATGCCGGATTTGATAGAATGTAATGAGAAATGAGGTGTCAAGGTTGCCTCATCCATTCCTTCTATCTCTCTGATTTGTTCACACATTCCCACTCTTTCAAGAACTTTTTTTCAAGAACTTTCACAACACTATTTTGCAGCCACCCATTAATAATTTTAAGTAAAATCACTGGTCCACTATTGTACAGAGAAGACATTTAGCCATTTTCTAGGTTTAGCCGGTTTATATTTTTTTGTTGTTTATTTTTTCCCCTCTAGATCTTTTGAATACAATAAACATTTAAAGAGAAATTCCTCTGTCTCCCATTTCTACATTTCTTCTGGTCGTAAGCTGCTTCTTTGTATTCAGATCTGGCCTCAGAATAATAATGTAGCACTTGGGGATGAAGATGCAACCCAACAAACCAGCATTGGAGGACAAGATGGAGAAGACCTGAACAGCCACCGTGTATTTCCCTTTGGTGCTCAGATAGGTGGGCACAAATGTGACCCAGACACTGCAGAAGACCAGCATGCTGAAGGTGATCAGCTTGGCTTCATTGAAGGCCCCAGGGAGATTCCTGGCCAGGAAAGCCACCATGAAGCAGATGGCAGCCAGGAAGCCCAGGTAGCTGAGGGTGATGTAGAACATGACAACGGAGCCTTCGTTGCACTGAAGGATAACCTCCCCAGGCTGGGAGTGGAAGTCAGAGTCAGGGAATGGCGGAGAAACTCCCAGCCAGATGGAACAGATGATAATTTGGATAGCAGAACAAGAAAGGATGATAGAGTTGGCCAAACTCTTCCCCAACCATCTCTTCACACTATTTCCTGGTTTTGTGGCCAGGAAAGCCAGCACCACTGTGATTGTTTTTGCCAAGAGAGAAGAAATGGCAACTGAGAAGATGATGCTGAAAACCGCTTGTCGGAGAAGGCAGGTGGCTTTCCTTGGTTGACCAATGAAGAGAAAAGGAGATAAGAAGCAAATCAGGAGGGAGACCAGGAGGATGTAGGAGAGGTCCCGGTTGTTGGCTTTGACAATGGGACTTGATCTGTGTTTAATGAATATGACTAAAACAAGGCTTGTGATTAGGAACAGGAGTAAGGTAAAAGAGACCAGGATAATAGTCAGATGTTCTTCATAAGACAGGAAGGATATGACTTTGGGAATACATTGGACTCGATCCTCATTTGGATATTTTTCATCTGGACACTTGGTGCATTTTTCCATATCTGACAAAAAAGAAACATTTCTTTACTATTCTGTCTTTTTACTTTTCAAGGAATATGGTCTTGGGAGAAAGTTCTATGAAATCAACATTTTGTGAAAATTCATTGGTAGAGAAAGTTGGTCCTGCAAACAATCTGGGATGTCTACTCACATACATAAAAAGGGTGCAATGAGATGCACCTGTGACTGTCCACACCATCTCATTGTGAAGCAGTGGCACCTTCTCAGTAATCCTCAAGGGAAAGCCCATGTAGAACACTCTATTCCTGGAATTGACCATTCCTCAAGTTTCAAAGAACTCAAATGTTCTCAGATAGATAAATATGGAAGGATACATCCAAACCAGGGGCGGGTTGCTCCATGTTATGGGCGCGCATGCCCACTAGATTTCGGCGAGATTTTGCTTCCGCGCATGTGCAGAAGCAAAAAAGCCCCCAAATTCTCTAAAAAAGATGACAATGCGTGCGACGGACCGGTGAAGATGGCACCAGAGTGGTCGCGTGCAAATTGCACAATTGGCCACTCCCGACCGTAGCTATGCACTGCACTGCACCGGTAGGAACCTACCACTGATCCAAACCAAAAAGCAGAAGAGATATTTTATCTGTCACTAGTAAAGCTTGCCAAATCTGCTACCCCCCTCCATTTCTTCCCACTCCCTTCTTCAAGCTGGTTTCGCTGGTTTCCTCCATTGAGGTATGAAATTGTGCAATTAGAAAATAAACTAGAAAACTGATGAACTTCATTCTGTCTTTTAACTTGCACTTTAATGAAGATGCTTTGGATAAATCCAGTGGCATGTGGCCTGAACACCACCACCACCACCACCCCTTTTTTTGGTAAACCACCTTCTTGAGTGGATATGGTCCCTTCTGGACAAGGAACGCAGTTGTAGCAGCAAACTGGTTCTCCTTCTCAAGCCTGCTTGACAAATCCTGGATGACAATTTTCCACACATTTGGACTCAGGCAGAGACTAAGCAGAAAAACAAGGAATGACAAAGAAAACAGGTCAAAAATAATCATTTATAGAAAATGGAGGCCAACACGAACATTAGCCAAGTAGTCTCTGGATTTCATAATTATATATATATATATGTTTCCTTCCATACACCAGGATGACTCGACAGACTAAACATATATAAACCTTTCCTGGTGAAGAGCTGATAGGGAAGAGAACCTTGTGGCCTAGAGGTTAAACTGCTGCCTTACAAGCAGACTGCCCAGGTTCAATTCCCACTAAGGGTATGGCTATCTGATGAGAGCAAAATAGCTCAAAATAGATCTATAATAGTCTCCCTTTATTTTCATTTATCAGCAAAAATGTTACACACACACACACACAAACACATAAATACATAGTTACATAAAACAAATTAGGGCTGTCAACTGTAAAAGAGATTATCTTTTTTCTATATATGTTCTTCTATTTAAATGGTTGCCATCTTGGTCAAATGAGACTAAATCTGACTGTCTAGTTTCTGGAAATGTAGGGAAATGACAAGACTTGAGGTCACGAGAACATGTCCTTCCCCCCAAAAATTAAGTCAAATATCTGTTGCTGCAGCACATGGGACACTAGTATGAATCTTTTGTTGGAAAGTAATATTTATAAGACCCAGCTAGTATTCAGAAAAGGTCCTTTATGTTGAAGAATAACAATCAGGTGAAACGAATTCACATGGAAAGAAAGACCCATATTTATTATTAGATAAATGTGGAGCCTCCTACCCCACCCCAGGGAAGCTAACAATCAAGATCATTAATTGCATTCAAGAGGCTTTTACATTTAATTTAATTTAATTTAATTTAATTTAATTTAATTTAATTTAATTTACTAGATTTGTATGCCGCCCAACTCCCGGGGGACTCTGGGCGGCTAACAGCATGTCAAATCCATTACAAATAAAAAGATATAACAGTTAAAAAGATATAAAAATTAAAAAATCTCCAACATTCATAACAAGGGGGGGGAGACCCAAGTATAATCTGCTCGGTCTCACTTTCACCCCGCCTGCCGGAAGAGCCAAGTTTTTATTGCTTTACGGAAGGCCAGCAGGGTGGGGATGGCCCTGATCTCCGGAGGGAGTTGGTTCCACAGGGAGGGAGCTCCCACAGAGAAGGCTCTCCCCCTAGGCCCCGCCTACCGGCATTGCTTGGTCGATGGGACCTGGAGGAGACCAACTCTGTGGGACCTAACCGGTCGTAGGGAGGTATGCAACAGGATGCGGTCCCGAAGGTAGCCTGGCCCTGAGCCATGTAGGGCTTTAAAGGTCAAAACCAACACCTTAAATTGGATCTGGAGAGTAATGGGCAGCCAATGCAGCTGGCGGAGGATAGGTGTTACGTGGGTGTACCTAGGCACACCCACTACAGTTCGCGCACCTGCATTTTGCACTAATTGCAGTCTCCGGATACTCTTCAAGGGTAGCCCCATGTAGAGCGCATTGCAGTAATTCAGCCGGGAGGTGATAAGGGCGTGGGTGACTGTGAGTAGAGCCTCCCTCTCCAAGAAGGGTCATAATTGGTGCACTAGGCGAACCTGTGCAAAGGTCCCCCTAGCCACAGCTGAAAGATGTTGCTCCAATTTTAGCTGTAGGTCTAGGAGGACACCCAAATTGCGAACCCGTTCTGAGGGAGTTAATTTCTCTCCCCCAAGAACCAAGGAGGGACAATTGACAGAATGCTTGGGAGGCAATATCCATAGCCACTCGGTCTTGTCAGGGTTGAGCTTTAGCCGGTTCCTCCCAATCCAGACCCTAACATCGTCCAGGCAGCGGCACATTACGTCAACGGCTTCCCTGAATTGAGACGGGGTGGAGATGTACAACTGGGTATCATCAGCATACTGCTGAGACCTCACCCCATGTCGTCGGATGATCTCAGCCAGTGGTTTCATGTAGATGTTAAACAGGATGTCCGAGAGAACCGAGCCCTGCGGCACCCCACAAAGTAGGGCCTAGGGCTCGACATCTGCCCCCCTGTCAACACCGACTGCGTCCTATCAGAGAGGTAGGAGGAGAACCACTGTAGCACAGTGCCACCCACCCCCACCTCACCGAGACGACGCAGAAGGATACCATGGTCAATGGTATCGAAAGCCGCTGAGAGGTCAAGTAGCATCAGGATGGAGGAATAACCACCATCCCGGGCTCGCCAGAGGTCATCCATCAGGGTGACCAAAACAGTTTCCGTACTGTAGCCGTGCCTGAAACCCGATTGAAAGGGATCAAGAAAATCAGTGTCATCCAACAGCCGTAGGAGTTGGAGTGCCACCACTTTCTTTACAACCTTCCCTGCAAAGGGAAGCTTGGAGACCGGATGGAAGTTCTTTAAATCCACCGGGTCCAGGGAAGGCTTCTTGAGGAGGGGCCTCACCACTGCAACTTTTAATGGCCACGGGATGGACCCCTCTCTCAGAGAAGCGTTGACCAACGCCTGGAGCCAGCCATGTGAGACCTCCCTGGTGGCCGAAACCAGCCAGGAGGGACATGGGTCCAATGAACAAGTGGCGTAGCTCATTGCTCCTATGGCCTTGTTTACATCATCAGGAGTCACTGGTTCAAACTCCTCCCATATAACAGGACTAAGGCCTGCCCCTGTCATCTCTGCCTGTACTGCCCAATCAGAGTCCAGGTCTGTCTGAATCTGTGTGACTTTATCCGCCAGAAACTGAGAAAATTCCTCAGCTCTGCCCTGCAAGGGATCTTCGCCTCCCTCCTTGGCAAGGAGGGAGCAGGTCACCCTAAAAAGGGCGGCTGGGCGGGAGTCAGCGGACTCAATAAGGGCGGAAAAATGCGAACATTTTGCCGCCCGTATCGCCACTAAGTAAGACTTAATGAAAGTTCTTAAAAGTGTCCGGTCAGACTCAGCTTTACTAGATCTCCATCATCGCTCTAGGTGTCTCTTTTGGCGCTTCATCTCCCGGAGTTCCTCGGTAAACCAAGGAGCCCGCCTGGATCCGCTACCACAGAGAGGCCGCAAAGGCGCAATACGATCCAAGGCCCCTGCCGCCGCCTAGTTCCAGGTAGCAACAAGGGCCTCAGACGAATTGTGTATCAGGGATTCAAGTATTTCCCCAAGCTCCCTCCGGAATCCCTCGGGTTCCATTAGGCGCCTGGGGCGGAACCACTTAATCGGTCCCGCCTCCTTGCGGTGGAGGAGTGGTGCCATGAAATCCAACCTCAGAAAGAAATGATCTGACCATGACAAGGGTGCTGTGACTAAACCCCTCAGCCTCAGATCATCTCTCCACTGCCCCGAGAGAAACACAAGGTCAAGTGTGTGACCTCCCTCATGAGTCAGACCCTGAACTACTTGGGTCAGGTCCATGGTTGTCATGGAAGCCATGAACTCCTGGACTGCCCCCAAGGCTTCACCGGGTGATGGCAGATTAAAGTCCCCCAGCACCATCACCCTGGGGAACTCAATCGCCAGCCCCGCAACCGCCTCAAGCAGAACAGGCAGGGCCTTTGCAACGCAGCTATGAGGCAAGTACGTTAGCAAAAGGCCCTCTTAGAAATCAAAGGCCAGAACTAAATAGAATTTATTTTCTAATTGTCCCTCATTAATTCTGATATCAAGAAGGACTTTGAATCAAAGTTAAGTGCTTCAATGTTCTTGGGCAGGGCATTATCTCCCATCGGACCCGTCATTATGATTATGCACTAAAAGCTTGGCCCTCTTTCCTAGGAACAGAAAGCCTATTGCACTATCCCAGTGAGATGAAAGAGAAGCATAAATAACTCTGACCTGGTCTAGTCTGCTTAAGAACATCACAAACTGTGGAACTTGCCTATGAGATGACACTTTCCCCAACCAGGACAAGCTGAATCCTAATTCCAAAGCTTATTTCCCACTTGGACCAACAGCGCGCGCACACACACACACCAGTCTTGATTCAATTTCACTGGGTTCAGTTTCTCATGTTTGGGGACCAATGTCCCCTGAAAGGGCAGGTTTATAGCCTGTGATGTTCTTAAGAATACCAGCCTTGGCCAGTTATCCAAGCCTTTCTTCTACCCCATTGAGAACTTGGGAACTGGCCAACATAATTGCCTTTTTCTTTGCTACTTTGGGGTAAGGAACAATTGACGCGATCAGCAACACAATTCCCAGGATTCCAGAGCCTCTGAAATTTTTATGTATTTTATGGAGATACCAGATTGCAAAGAGGACACAAAACAACTTTGATCTCTGTCTTAAGGTATAGCCCCATAGCATAGCTGAATGACTTAAAACAGTATCCCATATGATAGCCTCTGAAGGTCATCTTGCTCAATAGTACCCAAGTCATTTAAGAAACCTACAAGGGTTTTCCTCCCCACATTCAATCCTCAGTCAAGGTCATGCACTTTAGTCATCAGGCTTAGCCTAATTGAAATGAGTCCTAAAGCTGTGGGGAGAGAGAGAGAGAGAGAGAGAGAGAGAGAGATGTGATTATTTCAGCCACCTTCCTGAGCAACGTTAGCTGTGAAAGAGCATTTGAGTTGTTAATAAGTCTGAGTCCTTCGGGAGTTGGGCGGCATATAAGAAAGCCGAATAAATAAAATAAATAAATAAATAAATAAATAAAGTCTGTCAAAATTACCCAGTTTTGCTAGTACAGAATTATCCTTAGCAGAAGCTCTGCAGCTCCTGATCAGAAGATCTCCTTCTACATCACCATTTGGTTTCAAGAACATTTTGTCTCGGGAAAAATTCCAAAACTCATTCTTAGCCAGAAAGGGATGGAACTAGAATAGAAACATCCAAGAACATTAAAAGCAGACAATTTGGTTTCTTTTCTCCCACGGTCTTTGCACAATTGAATCCTTCTACAGTTATCAAACTTGCTCATATGCTCAGTTGTGAGAAAACATGTTACCACTATGTTCAAAAGTGAACATTAAAGGTTCAGCAAAATTTGTCAATCACATATTGATAAAATAAATATAAGCAAAATAAAGAGCAGATAAAATCTATCAATTATAGAGAAGATTCTAGAGCAGGTAATACATAAATTGAGCAAACTGAAACAGATTATTCTTAAACTCCTTGAAAACAACAGGGTGGTTACCAGAAAGCATGGAATTATCAAGAAGAAAGAAGTCTGAAAGTAGAAATCTCCCATCCATTCTTTTGAAAACTTTTCTTTGGGTGGGGAAATCCTGGAAACTTTCAGATTTGGGGTTTCCCAGATGTGCCAATATGACATCTCTAATAAAATGTAACCTTGAGGAAACTCAAGCCTCGGAGTTTTCTTTCGTTGGGGGTGTTACTTGGAACCCTGGCACTTTTCTAATAACTGAAAGATGTTGGGAAAAAAGGTTAAGATTTTTTTTCCAGACTCTGGGATACAGTAAAATGAACTTAGTCACAAAATGGGATAATATGGCAGAATACAAAGAAAAATATCCTAATGGGATAAGGAGTTTTAGAAGTGAGCCAATAAAGCAGAGAAGTTCAGTCTCCCTTGCACTGATTATCTCAACGCAAAGACTGAGCAGCTATCAGTTAGAGAAGCTTTAACTGGGATTCCTACAGAGAGGAGGGGTTGAGCTAGATGCTCTCAGGTTTTCCTTCAAATTTATAAAGGTAAAATTCTAGGTTGGTAATTGTAAACTTTTTCTAGCACAGGAAGATTGAGATGGTTCTCCAGCTTCTCCTTTGGATTCCTTCTCCAAGAGAATTTAATTTGATGGATCCTTGTTGGGACCCCATACCTGCCATGGTTGTAGCCTTGGAGCCCCCAATATATTTTTACCCTCGTTTCTCCTCCTCCGGGATATGGATAAATACGCAGCATTCAAGGCATGGGCCAGAGTCAAAATTAAACTGTAAATATAGGAGTCACTGTACATCCAGATACTGTTCATTTTCTTTTTGGTCTCCAGTTCTGCTTTCTGGGTACATCTTCTTCGTCCTTTAACAGAAAAGATTTGCTTTGAAAGAGAACAGTGAAATGTCTTTTCTTCATATTTGGGTTCCAGAAAGAATCCAGGTTCAAAGCCATAATCTCTTCGCCTTTTTCTATGCTGCAAAAAAAAAAGTTCCAAATACTATGAACAAATTTGAGAATTCTATTACTTTCATTTGGGCAATCCACATAACTTGCCATGATCCAAATTTTCCCTTCAATGGGTCCTGGCAAACGCCTAAGTGTTAAATGGAAAGGAAGAATTCTGTCCAGAATGGAAACAACTTCTATGAAATGAACAAAGACATTGACTTGTCTCCATTTAGAGAGAGCATCCCTGAAGGCTGCTATATGTCCAGTTGTTGAGAATTGATGTGATATAACAACACAAATTCCATTCCTGACAAGCGTAGGAGTTAGAGTCCTCATGAAAATCTCTCCATCCTCTGTGTCTGAAGCAAAGAGACCAATCAAGGTCCATCTGAAATGGAGGAGCACTTGGACAGTTCTTTTGTAGAATAACTCTTTTTTGGGTAAAAACTGATGATGAAAGGGGAATTGACTTTTTTCCTTCAGAGCTTCTGAACCAAATGCACAATTGATCTGAAAAAGCAATGAAAAATGCTCTGTTATCTTTGGTGTCAGATCAAGTCCAAAATATTGACTTTAAATAAATTCAACTCTATTCCAATGTACATATTTTAATATTTGATTGTCGATTAGTTATCAGTCCACATCAAGATACAAAATACAAAACACATTAACTGTACATAAATATAGAATAAAAGAAATAAGTAGAAGAAAATAAGGATAAAGAATGTAAATCATATATCTGGTTCACCCCTAAAATTTATTACACAAGACACTCATATTCAGACCTCAACTGAACTGATTTGTTCCAATAAAGGTTCATATTAAATGTAATTTTTGAATTCTGACTGGACAGAAAATATATTATTTTAATACAAGGATCCCATTAGGTCGTCTGTCTAATGTGCAGTTCAAGATACTGAACTCTCTTTTTTTTTACATAATTCACATTCAAATAATAGATACTGTATGTTTACATCTTCTTGCTCTGGAAGATAGTCTCCATTGAAAGGGACTCGGTTAAATATACCATTGTGTCCATCTCCTCAAATTTTCCTTGAGTAAATGCCACCCTAAGATGTTTAGGCATTTCTTCATTTAAATATTATGTGATTTCGAAGGTTACGTATGTAGTGGCACATCCATTTCAAGGTGCCAATTTTACTGGGATTGTTATATCTTTCTCTGCTTTTTACCTTCTTCTCCAGTTGTATGAGAGAAAAAAGAGAGCACAGCTCCAAATATAATTTGTCAATTGTACAAACCAAGGCCTCTTTAATTGAATGTTTGCCAGCTCCAAAGTACAGAACTTTGGGAGTTTGACATGTTCCATGGCTTCCACACCAATAATTTTCTTAGTGTTTTAGGATATGTACTTCAAGTTGGTTCATTAGTGCAGATAAGTCATTAATGATGAATGACAATGGTTGAATTATGCTCCCTTCTCTTAACCCTTGGAAAGTATCAATCCATTTTCCTAGGTCTTTATTGAGTCCAAATCAACCTCTCAAAGAAGTGCTTGTAAAATACTATTGACATTTTGTGCCCACCTGGAAATGGCAGATATATTTATATATCTTAAATTTACTTGCCAATTGAGGGACCCACAACTTGAGATATTTTTGAATAGTTCAGCACGTGGAATCCTTATTGATATTCTGATCCTGCTTTGGGTACAGAATACCCCTTCATGTGGTCACACAGCCTCTTCTTACCTTCAAAAGTGTGCAATAGAAGCCCCAAAGCAATGGGGATGGTTTCATGAGAGAATATGGCTGCTTTGATTTTTGCTCTTGAATTCCATACAGAAAATATAGTTGGATGTATCACTTAGCCACCCCTACCAAACAAACTTTACCAGATAGAAGAACATACAAACAAACCTGAGGGATTTTGTAGGTGCCTACTAATGTTGACATCTGGAAAGAGATGTCTTCAAGACCTGCATCAAGAAGAGCCAAAAGGTCGTCCTTCCTTCCACAGCTGTAGTTGGGAACATTGGCTTCTCCAGTAGAGAGAATGTCCAGCATTGCATCTGAAGTACCAATTGTGCTCAAATAGTTGTCCTGGACATTGTAGCCAAGTGTGAGATTGTTCAGGACCCTCTGATTCTTGTTGACCACTTGAATAGCAAAAATGAAGTGCAGTATTCTTGACTTATCAACAGATAAACTAGTGTAAAAAAATGCTCATGTTACTCTCACCATCATTAACAGCAGCAATACTTTAAAAAAAATATAATCCTATTTCTCTCCACACACAAACTGAGTCTTAATCCAAGACTGATTTTAAACCAGAGGCCAATGATAGTCACCCATCACCATTAAATTTGTATAAGTGTTAAGAAGATGGGCTGGAGGCTTAACAGTCACAAATATATCATCATTTGTACTGGTGGTGATTTTCATTTCTTATTGCTATTTCTCCAAGAACAAGAATTCAAAATCGTTCAATCATTAAAGGCAAACTACCATAAAAGGAGCAGAATGTTTAGGTATTTCTGCATTTATATAGATGGCAATTCCATAGTGACTCAGAAAAGCAATTGTAGAAACAAACCATCCTCTATTCCTCTAAGGATCAGGCACTGGATATCAAAGAGTAGTTATTTAAATATGGAAATGGGCTGGGCACCTGCAACTAGAACCTGTTTAATCACTACTCTGAACAAAAGTTAGTATTCAAGAGATGAACTCAGGACTGGACAGTTGAGGAAAATAATCTTGACTTCTTTCGGGTATTTTTTCTTCCCCATTTTTGGTTTTGAGTCTCTTCCACAAAATAAGACAAAGAGTGAAGCCATGGAAATCAAAACAATAAAAGAAATTAGAGAGATCCTCCAAATATAGCAGTACATGAAATAAGAAGAAAAGAAGGAGAGTGTTAGAAGTGCAAATGAAGGGAGTGCAATTCCTTCACACTGAATTACCTACATGTGAGTCTGACTATAAGGAGCCATGTTGAAAAGCAGAATTGTATGTGGTGTTTTTGTTGCAGTTGTGACTACACCGATGAGATGGTCTCCTCACCTGTAATAGCTCCATGGTTTTTTTTCATGCTGATGCTCCAAAGTCTGTGGGCACTTCATTCTAAGCTTCCCAGAGATTGGCAGGTACACCGGCAGTATCAGAAGCAAAAGCAGGAGGTACATTATTCATAGGGCTGAATCAATCCCCTTCCTATTTCTAAACAGTATTAAGGATAACTGAAAGCACTTTCACCAAATGGAATATCCAGTGACTTTCCCGATTCAGACAGACACAAACTGAGCTTCTCCTGGAAAGGACAGAAAGTACATTCAAGAGCATTGTCCCTGCCTGTCCTAAATGTTGTGCAAAACACTCAGCATGACTAGAGGCAGTTATCCTTTTCTGATGCAAGAGCCCTTGCATGTTGCTTCAATCTGATGTTTACATCAAAGGCAGTCTCTGGAGAGTTAGCAGAAGAGGTTCTCAGACCGGGATGGTGATAATTACAGTGAGAAGCAACTTCTCCTCTGGGGGTCCTGAAGTGGTTCCTGGGCTCCATGTGCAGAGGGATAGCTGGAAAAAAACATGCTAATGAAAAACTGCAGATATACCCCTGGGGGCACTGTCAGGACATGTCCAGAAAGTGATGCTAGAAGAAGATACTTCAACACCCAGGAAATTGGGTTCTGCTGTCCTTTACTGTGTCCTATGTCTCCAGAGAATACTGGGGAAGGTCACCCAAAGCTATGGAGTTTGGTGCGCTCTAAATTGATGACACTTAATTCTAGTACTGCCTGTCTTCTAACACCAAGAGTTGATCCCTGCCTAATGTTTTAATTTAATTTAATTTAATTTAATTTAATTTAATTTAATTTAATTTAATTTAATTTAATTTAATTTAATTTAATTTAATTTAATTTAATTTAATTTAATTTAATTTAATTTAATTTAATTTAATTTAATTTAATTTAATTTAATTTAATTTAATTTAATTTAATTTAATTTAATTTGCGTTCTTATAATGAGCCATGTTAAGAGTAGGGTCTCTTTCTAATTCTCTTGTACATTAGATTGCCATATGTCAATCTCAAACTGGAGCTGATTTTAAAATTGCTTGTGCCTGAAGTGCAGCTTAATTTCCCATCTGTCCTAGCAATATCAATTTTTGGATGAGAACCAACTAAGATTCAGGAAAGTGACAGCTTGTGGGCTCTGTCATTGGATAAACAGGGAGAAGTTATAGAGTCGATAGAAATTTTTTATATTCTTTTTCATTGACAAGCTCTGTGTTGTCTTTCCATACTGATGTAAAACACTGAGATCCTTGATAGTTTACAGTTTCTTAGTTTATCAAGTAAAAAGTGGTCTGTATGCTCTGCAGCTAAGATGGCGGCAGTGTCTACCGCATGGTGTGAGGTCTGTTAAAAGTTTTACCTTTTAAAATGCTAAAAATGAAGCCTAAAATTCCAGAGCCAAAATAAGCAGCAAAGGGGACAAAGGACAACCTTGTCTTATCACCTTCTGGCTATCACATGGTTAAGTTGGATGACTATTAGCCATAATTTGAGCCTTGTAAAACATATATATCAACTTAACGCCGGGTGGAGAAGGGTTGAAGCAGAGTTGCTCCACTCCGCTCGCCCCGATTTTCGTTGAATTTCACAGCCCCAAGCCTGAGACTCTCTTGGCGCTTGGAGAAGAAAATCTTGCGAAGGACCCGGTCTTCGTTGTGATGGCAAGTTTGTCGTCCCGGTGGAGTGGAGGACCTAGCAATTGCGAAAAACCAGCGATACGGAAGACGAACGCCAAGATGGCAGCTTCCGGGCTGTAAGGACCCAATTAACTAGCTAAGGAAGCAACACCAGAAATAGGGAAAATAATTGGAACCTGAAGGACTATGCTGTGAACGCTAAGATCTGAAGGTTTGCCATAAGAACTTTAAGAACGCTATAACCTGGACGCTAAAATCTGGATAATTACCATAAGAGCGCTACAAGCAGAACGGAGAAGCGGAGTGGACGCCATTTGACTCTCCCCTCCTGGTATGAATGTCCTGCAGCTGTGGATGGCGTCAGAGCCCAGTGCGACGGCACAGCTCAGCGTGATGGTGATTCTGACCTACTCGGACTGCGGGAGAGTCCCGATGGCGTGTCAGCTTTTTTAATTCTTCTATCTATGGCCTTTTTGAGGCAACAGCCCCCCCCCCAGAATAACTCGCTAACTGTTTCGGACACGATACATTCTCTTTGCTTGTCAATGAGAGTGATGGTGGAATGGCGTGCTCTCACTCCCTCCTGTGACGCTCTTCTTTACCGCCTCTGCTGTTGTCCTGCTGCTTTACATATCTGACTGATATGTAAAGGGGGGGGGGTTTCCTTAGTGATTGTTACCTCCCCCGGGTTGTTGTTTAGCAAATTATCTATATGGATGGGTATTACTACGACCGCTTTTTTACGACCTTAGCGGTCTTACTAAATTTCCTCGACCTTGCCCCTGTGGGATTTCACTCCTTACTGTGATGACGCCCACTGCTGCTGCATTTGTCAAGGTTATGCATGCAACAACGAACTATAATAAGACCTGTAACAACTGGGTAATCGGCCATGCCGGTAATTGGAGGTTACAAAAAGAACTTGGAGGGCGAATGGTTGATCCAGTGTGCAGGACCAAGAGTGTCAGAATTGATACCATCCGGACTGGGGAGGGGTTTTATCTCAGCCACAAAAGAGCTATTATTGTCTTATTTGGAGCCGGCACGAATAATAGACAATTTAGAACTGGTTTGGCGTGGACATGCCCTCCTTTGCCCACTTATTGCCGTATTATTTTTGCTGTTTTTATTCATTTGTACCTCGGAGGTTGAGTGTGTGGGGGTGGGGCTGCAGCTGTGGATGATTGGAAGTGTGTATGAATGATTGTTCAGATTGGGGAAGAACGGTTATTAGAATGAGTGAGCTGGGGACTGGGGTTCGGACCCCCTCTGCTGAGTGTGGAAACAGAAGCAGAGGGGGGCCTGACTCTATCTCCCGGCTCAGTATGAATGGTATGGATGGCCTGCAGGAAGGGTGGTGGACCAGTGGGGAGGGGAGGGGGTTCTCTGGGGGGGTGGAGAGCCGGAATATCCCGGTTATGATGGGGAGAGGTAGGTATGGTGGGAGCAGAGGGGTGGGTCACTCACGGGGAATAAGACCTTGCTGTTTACAAGCGATTCCTTGTTCCGGCCCCTCCGATGTGGTACGCATAACTGAGACCTGGCTGGGCCAGGAGGGGGGAGTAGCCCTCTCCGAGATATGCTCAGACAGGTTCTCAGTGCTGCACCATTCACGACCCCAGGGAAGGGGGGGAGGAGTGGCTATTATAACGCGCCAAAATCTGCATCCTTGTAGGATCCCTGCCCCGGAGATTGTTGGGTGTGAGACGCTCCTTCTAAAGTTGGACTTAGGGGTTCAGGTGGGCCTTTTCTTAGCATACCTGCCTCCCAGCTACGTTGCTAAGGCCCTGCCTGAGCTGCTTGAGGCGATAGCTAGCCTGGCGGTGGAGTTCCCCAGGCTCATGGTGCTGGGGGACTTTAACCTGCCTTCGGCAGGTGAAACCTCTGGTGTAGCTCAGGAGTTCATGGATTCCATGACAACCATGGACCTGACCCAAGTAATTCAGGGTCTGACTCATGAGGGGGGGTCACACGCTTGACCGAGTATTTCTTTCGGGGCAGTGGAGAGATGATCTGAAGGTAGGGGATATAGTCATCACCCCGTTGTCATGGTCAGACCATTTCCTAGTGAGCTAGATTTCACGGCCCCACTCCTCCCCTGCAGGGAGGCGGGACTGACTAGGTGGTTCCGCCCCAGGCGCCTAATGGAGCCAGAAAGATTCCAGAGGGAACTTGGGGAAATACCTGAAACCCTTGGTACACAATTCGTCTGAGTCCCTGGTGACTGCTTGGAACACCGCAGCAGCAGGGGCATTAGGTTGGATTATGCCTTTGCGACCTCTCCATGGCAGTGGATTATGGAAAGCTCCCTGGTTTACCGAGGAGCTCCGGGAGATGAAACGCCACAAGAGAAGTCTGGAGCGACACTGGAGAGCCAGTAAAACCGAATCTGATTGAACACTTCTAAGAACTTACATCAAGTCTTATTTAGTGGCGATAGGGGTGGCAAAATGATATCATTTTTCCACTCTTATTGCGTCCGCAGATTCTCGCCCAGCTGCCTTGTTTAGGGTGACTCGTGCACTCCTTGCAAAAGGGGGGAGTGAGGAACACTTGCAAGGTAGAGCTGAGGAATTCACGCAGTTTCTGACGGATAAAGTCGCTCAGATTCGGTCAAATCTGGAATCTGGCTGGACAGAGTCCATTGAGTTGACAGGGGCGAGTCTTAATCCAGCATTGTGGGAGGAGTTTGAGCCTGTTTCTCCTGATGACATGGACAAGGCCGTGGGTGCGATGAGCTCTTCCACCTGTTTATTGGACCCCTGCCCCTCCTGGTTGGTTTCAGCCAGCAGAGAGGTGGCACACAGCTGGATCCAGGCAGTGGTCAACGCTTCTTTGAGGGAGGAATCACTACCGCAGCCATTAAAAGTTGCGGTGGTGAGACCCCTCCTCAAGAAGCCTTCCCTGGATCAAGCAGATTTGAAGAACTTTCGTCCAGTCTCCAACTTACCTTTCATAGGTAAAGTTGTGGAGAAGGTGGTGGCTTTTCAGCTCCTTTGGCTATTGGAGGAAACTGATCATCTAGATTCCTATCAGTCGGGTTTCAGGCGCGGCTACAGTACAGAAACAACCTTGGTCGCCCTGATGGATGATCTCTGGCGAGCCCAGGATGGGGGTAATTCCTCCATCCTGGTGCTATTTGACCTCTCAGCGACTTTCGATACCATCGACCATGGTATCCTTCTGCATCGTCTCGGCGAGTTGGGAGTGGGAGGCACCGTTTTACGGTGGTTCTCCTCTTATCTCGCCAACAGGATGCAGTCGGTGTTGGCAGGAGGGCAGAGGTCATCTCCTAGGCCCCTGACTTGTGGGGTGCCACAGGGTTCGGTCCTCTTGCCCATCCTGTTTAACATTTACATGAAACAGCTGGGGGAGATAATCCACAGACATGGGGTGAGTTTTCAACAGTACGCTGACGACACCCAGCTGTACATCACCACCCCGTCCCAATTCAGGGAGGCAGTTGATGTAATGTGCCGATGCCTGGACGACGTTAGGACCTGGATGGGGAGAAACAGACTCAAACTCAACCCCGATAAGACTGAGTGGCTCTGGATATTTCCTCCGAAGGACCATACCAACTGTCCCTCCTTGGTTCTTGAGGGAGAAAAATTAACTCCCTCAGAACGGGTTCGCAATTTGGGAGTCCTCCTAGATCCACAGCTAAAATTAGATCAGCACCTTGCAGCTGTGGCTAGGGGGGCTTTTGCACAGGTTCGCCTGGTGCACCAATTGTGACCATACCTGGAGAAGGTGGCTCTACTCATGGTCATTCATGCCTTTGTCACCTCTCGACTGGACTACTGCAATGCGCTCTACATGGGGCTACCCTTGAAGAGTATTCGGAAACATCAACTGGTGCAAAATGCGGCTGCACGTGCTGTGGTGGGTGTTTCAAGATACACCCACATAACACCTATACTCCACCAGCTTCATTGGCTGCCCATTGGTCTCCGGGTACAATTCAAGGTGTTGATCATCATCTTTAAAGCCCTACATGGCTTAGGACCAGGCTATCTCTGGGACCGCATCCTACCTTCAACCAGTCAGGTCCCACAGAGTGGGTCTCCTCCAGGTCCCGTCAGCCAAACAGTGGTGACTGGCAGGGCCTAGGAGGAGGGCATTCTCTGTAGGGGCCCCTGCTTCTGGAACAAACTTCCCCCAGAGATCCGGATCATCCCCACTCTGCTGGCCTTCCGAAAAGCCATTAAGACATGGCTCTTCCTGCAGGTGGAGTGATTTTGAGACAACCTTCCATCTGACGTCTCCCCCATGTATGTATGATGTTATATGTTTTTTAAAATTGTTTTAAACGACTTATTTGATGTTCCCTAAAATATTGTATGCTGCCCTGAGTCCTGAGGGAGTAGGGCGGCAGAGAAGAACTTGAAATAAATAAATAAATAAATAAATAAATAAATAAATAAATAAATAAATAAATAAATAAATAAATAAATAAATAAATAAATAAATAAATAAATAAATAATAACATACATACATACATACATACATACATACATACATACATACATACATACATACATAAATAAATATTTGAGTCGTGCTGATGCAGTGGTTGGAATGCAGTATTGCAGGATAACTCTGCCCATTTCCAGTAGTTCAATCCTGATCGGCTCAAGGTGAACTCAGCCTCTGAGGTGAGTAAAATGAGGAACCAGATTGTTGGGGCCAGTAAGCTGACTCTGTGAACTGCTTAGAGAACACAGTAAAGCACTATGTAGTGGTATATAAATCTAAGTGCTATTGCTATTCTTTAAATAAAATTTTCACCAAAGTCCATAAGAGCCACGGTGGTGTCCTGGATAGAGTGTAAGACTGCAGGCTACTTCTGCTGACTGCCGGCTGCCTGCAATTTGGCAGTTCGAGTCTCACCAGGCTCAAGGTTGAATCAGCCTTCCATCCTTCCGAGGTGGGTAAAATGAGGACCCAGATTGTTGGGGGCAATAGGCTGACACTGTAAACCGTTTAGAAAGGGCTGTAAAAGCACTATGAAACCGTATATAAGTCTAAGTACTACTGCTATTGCCAACATAAATCCACATACCTTGGTGACCTCTGCCTGGTTGTTGACTAAGCATGGTTGCTTCTGGAACAAGTTTGTGTGCCATATGTTCACCCCTTTCTTAACAGAGAACTCCACAGGAGTATGCCTGTGTTCCAGGAAAACATTTTCTCAACCTCACTGGTGTTTTAGAAAATGACTGAGAATTTGTCTTTTTGTGAAATATATTGAAATATAAGTGATGCTTAGTCACAGGGGAAGAAAGATGAACAGGGAATCTAGCCAAACCCAGTTCCATGATCCTGTTCAGGCCTATTCACACCAATACAGGAGATAATACACTTCTCCTCCCTAATTGCATTGGCTGATTATTATCTGATGATCTTGTTCTAGGTGATCAATTCTCTCCTGGATGGGAGGTGGTCTACAGAGGTTTTACAGTTGTGTGAAAAAGTAAGTAAACCCTCTTTGAGTTTTATGGTTTTATGTATCAGGATATAGTTCAAGTCATCAGGTCCTTAGCAGTTCTTAAAAGTAGGTAAATATAACCTCAGACGCACAACAATACATGACATATTACACCATGTCATCATTTATTTTACCCACTCCCCCCTCCAAGGCCAATTTCCCCTTTGTTTTCCTGATACATCCAATCATATCTCAGTTGAGTGCACAGCGGGGTATGGGGCAATTGAGAATTGGAATGGAAGGTACCACATACATTCAACAACTCTCTCTAACCAAAATAGAATTTTAGAAAGCTATATTCCAAGACACCCGAATGCCAGACAAGGAATAATGGATGGAAACTGGTCAAGGAGAGATTCAACCTAAAAATATGGAGAAATTTTCTGACAGTGAGAACAATCCGCCAATGGATCAAAAGTTGCCTTCGGAAGCTGTGGGAGCTTCGTCATTGGAGGCTTTCAAGAAGAGACTGGACTGCCATCTGTCAGAAATGGTGTAGAGACTCCTGCTTGGGTGGGGAGGGGTTGGACTAGATAACCTACAAGCTCCCCTTCCACCTCTGATAAATCTGAAAACAGATTGTTGCCTTACACACACTGCTAAACAGTGTCAGCCGGGAGGGACATAGGATCAATCTCACTACTATCATCCTATACAGATGCCCCAACTGTTGTCCCTGGTCATAAACAGAAAGTTGTAAGATTGTGAAATCCACTTCTGACATCAGTTTCTGTGGAATCCGACACAAGACCACAAAAATGCAATAATCAAGGCTCACTGCAGTTATCATTTATTCAATGCACACGGAAGGGATTTCCCTCCAGAAAACAGTGGGAAGAAATCCTACAGACAAAAGGATGCACTGATATTTATACATTTCAGGAAAGCAGAACAAATGATAATTATATACATGGATGTTTAATGGATCATGTAAGCATGAATGTTCATAATTAGAAAGCCTCAGATTACTTCCCCAGCTATGTACTGTCACTATCCTTCAGAAAGAGTTTTTGTCTAAATAAAAAGAAACGTATCAGTTGAATGGCCATGCCGGGTTTGATAGAATGTAATGAGAAATGAGGTGTCAAGGTTGCCTCATCCATTCCTTCTATCTCTCTGATTTGTTAACACATTCCCACTTTTTCAATAACTTTTTTTTCTCACAACACTATTTTGCAGCCACCCTTTAATAATTTTAAGTAAAATCACTGGTCCCCTCATGTACAGAGAAGACATTTAGCTGTTTTCTAAGTTTAGCCGGTTTATATTTTGTTGTTGTTTATTTTTTCCCCTCTAGATCTTTTGAATACAATAAACATTTAAAGGGAAATTCCTCTGTCTCCCATTTCTACATTTCTTCTGGTCGTAAGCTGCTCCTTTGTATTCAGATCTGGCCTCAGAATAATAATGTAGCACTTGGGGATGAAGATGCAACCCAGGAGACCGGCATTGGAGGACAAGATGGAGAAGACCTGAACAGCCACCGTGTATTTCCCTTTGGTGCTCAGGTAGGTGGGCACAAAAGTCACCCAGACACTGCAGAAGACCAGCATGCTGAAGGTGATCAGCTTGGCTTCATTGAAGGCCCCAGGGAGATTCCTCGCCAGGAAAGCCACCATGAAGCAGATGGCAGCCAGGAAGCCAAGGTAGCTGAGGGTGATGTAGAACATGACAGTGGAGCCTTCGTTGCACTGAAGGATGATCTCCCCAGGCTGGGAGTGGAGATCAGAGTCAGGGAATGGAGGAGAAACTCCCAGCCAGGTGGAGCAGATGATAATTTGGGTAACAGAACAAGAAAGGATGATAGAGTTGGCCAAACTCTTCCCTAACCATCTCTTCACACTATTTCCTGGTTTTGTGGCCAGGAAAGCCAGCACAACCGTGATTGTTTTTGCCAAAAGAGAAGAAATGGCAACTGAGAAGATGATGCTGAAAACTGTTTGTCGGAGAAGGCAGGTGGCTTTCCTTGGTTGACCAATGAAGAGAAAAAGAGATAAGAAGCAAATCAGGAGGGAGACCAGGAGGATGTAGGAGAGGTCCCGGTTGTTGGCTTTGACAATGGGAGTTGATCTGAGTTTAATGAATATGACTAAAACAAGGCTTGTGATTAGGAACAGGAGTAAGGTAAAAGAGACCAGGATAATAGTCAGATGTTCTTCATAAGACAGGAAGGATATGACTTTGGGAATACATTGGACTCGATCCTCATTTGGATATTTTTCATCTGGACACTTGGTGCATTTTTCCATATCTGACAAAAAAGAAGCATTTCTTTATTATTCTGTCTTTTTACTTTTCAAGGAATATGGTCTTGGGAGAAAGTTCTATGAAATCAACATTTTGTGAAAATTCATTGGTAGAGAAAGTTGGTCCTGCAAACAATCTGGGATGTCTACTCACATACATAAAAAGGGTGCAATGAGATGCACCTGTGACTGTCCACACCATCTCATTGTGAAGCAGTGGCACCTTCTCAGTAATCCTCAAGGGAAAGCCCATGTAGAACACTCTATTCCTGGAATTGACCATTCCTCAAGTTTCAAAGAACTCAAATGTTCTCAGATAGATAAATATGGAAGGATACATCCAAACCAGGGGCGGGTTGCTCCATGTTATGGGCGCGCATGCCCACTAGATTTCGGCGAGATTTTGCTTCCGCGCATGTGCAGAAGCAAAAAAGCCCCCAAATTCTCTAAAAAAGATGACAATGCGTGCGACGGACCGGTGAAGATGGCACCAGAGTGGTCACGTGCAAATTGCACAATTGGCCACTCCCGACCGTAGCTATGCACTGCACCGCACCGGTAGGAACCTACCACTGATCCAAACCAAAAAGCAGAAGAGATATTTTATCTGTCACTAGTAAAGCTTGCCAAATCTGCTACCCCCCTCCATTTCTTCCCACTCCCTTCTTCAAGCTGGTTTCGCTGGTTTCCTCCATTGAGGTATGAAATTGTACAATTAGAAAATAAACAAGAAAACTGATGAACTTCATTCTGTCTTTTAACTTGCACTTTCATGAAGATGCTTTGGATAAATCCAGTGGCATGTGGCCTGAACACCACCACCACCACCCCCTTTTTTTGGTAAACCACCTTCTTGAGTGGATATGGTCCCTTCTGGACAAGGAACACAGTTGTAGCAGCAAACTGGTTCTCCTTCTCGAACCTGCTTGACAAATCCTGGATGACAATTTTCCACACATTTGGACTCAGGCAGAGACTAAGCAGAAAAACAAGGAATGACAAAGAAAACAGATAAAAAAGAATCATCTATAGAAAATGGAGGCCAACATGAACATTAGCCAAGTAGTCTCTGGATTTCATAAATATATATATGTTTCCTTCCATACACCAGGATGATTCGACAGACTAAACATAAATAAACCTTTCCTAGTGAAGAGCTGATAGGGAAGAGAACCTTGTGGCCTAGAGGTTAAACTGCTGCCTTACAAGCAGACTGCCCAGGTTCAATTCCCACTAAGGGTATGGCTATCTGATGAGAGCAAAATAGCTCAAAATAGATCTATAATAGTCTCCCTTTATTTTCATTTATCAGCAAAAATGTTACACACACACACACACACACACACACACACACACACAAACACATAAATACATAGTTACATAAAACAAATTAGGGCTGTCAACTGTAAAAGAGATTATCTTTTTTCTATATATGTTCTTCTATTTAAATGGTTGCCATCTTGGTCAAATGAGACTAAATCTGACTGTCTAGTTTCTGGAAATGTAGGGAAATGACAAGGACTTGAGGTCACGAGAACATGTCCTTCCCCCAAAAAATTAAGTCAAATATCTGTTGCTGCAGCACATGGGACACTAGTATGAACCTTTTGTTGGAAAGTAATATTTATAAGACCCAGCTAGTATTCAGAAAAGGTCCTTTCTGTTGAAGAATAACAATCAGGTGAAACGAATTGACATGGAAAGAAAGACCCATATTTATCATTAGATAAATGTGGAGCCTCCTACCCCACCCCAGGGAAGCTAACAATCAAGATCATTAATTGCATTCAAGAGGCTTTTACATTTAATTTAATTTAATTTAATTTAATTTAATTTACTAGATTTGTATGCCGCCCAACTCCCGGGGGACTCTGGGCGGCTAACAGCATGTCAAATCCATTACAAATAAAAAGATATAACAGTTAAAAAGATATAAAAATTAAAAAATCTCCAACATTCATAACAAGGGGGGGAGACCCAAGTATAATCTGCTCGGTCTCACTTTCAGCTGGAATGGAGAAGATGGATTGATTACATCCAAAATAAATATGGGACTAAGAAATTCCAGATAGTTTATGAATGAATGAGCAAGGAATGTTACAACTTATCTAAATTTACCTTTACATAAGGGGAGTTAAAGTACAAGAGAGGGACAAAGTCAAAGTTAGTTAGTTTATTTTAGTATACGGTTGCAAAATGTTTATACCCTGTATTTGCTCTGGGAGGTTGTGGGGGGAAGGGGAGGGGATGGGGGGGTTGATGGGGGGGGGGAAATAAAATATAAATTAAAAAATCTTATTAAAAAAAAGAAACCTACAAGGGTTTTCCTCCCCACCTTCAATCCTCAGTCAAGGTCATCCAGTTAGTCATCAGGCTTAGCCTAATTGAAATGAGTCCTAAAGCTGTGGAAGAGAGAGAGAGAGAGAAATGTGATTATTTCACCCACCTTCCTGAGCAAAGTTAGCTGTGAAAGAGCATCTGGGTTGTTAATAAATCTCTGTCTATCAAAATTCCCCAGTTTTTCTAGTACAGAATTATCCTTAGCAGAAGCCCTGCAGCTCCTGATCAGAAGATCTCCTTCTACATCTCCATTTGGTTTCAAGAACAGTTTGTCTCGGGAAAAATTCCAAAACTCATTCTTAGCCAGAAAGGGATGGAACTAGAATAGAAACATCCAAGAACATTAAAAGCAGAAAATTTGGTTTCTTTTCTCCCACGGTCTTTGCACAATTGAATCCTTCTACAGTTATTAAACTTGCTCATATGCTCAATTGTGAGAAAACGTGTTACCACTATGTTCAAAAGTGAAAATTAAAGGTTCAGCAAAATTCGTCAATCACAGATGTTGGAAAAAAGGTTAAGATTTTTTTTCAGACTCTGGGATACAGTAAAATGAACTTAGTCACAACATGGGATAATATGGCAGAATACAAAGAAAAATATCCTAATGGGATAAGGAGTTTTAGAAGTGAGCCAATAAAGCAGAGAAGTTCAGTCTCCCTTTCACTGATTATCTCAACGCAAAGACTGAGCAGCTATCAGTCAGAGAAGCTTTAACTGGGATTCTTACAGAGAGGAGGGGTTGAGCTAGATGCTCTCAGGTTTTCCTTCAAATTTATAAAGGTAAAATTCTAGGTTGGTAATTGCAAACCTATACATAAAGTATTTTTAAATGCATCTATTCTTTTTAAATGTAGCAGGATTTAATATTAAAATGCCTCTGTCATGGTGCTGGCTCTTTCGAAGATTATGTGCTGAGCAATTAGATTGGCCAAATCTGTTGGCCTTTTCTAGCACAAGAAGGTTGAGATGGTTCTCCAGCTTCTCCTTTGGATTCTTTCTCCAAGAAAATTTAATTTGATGGATCCTTGTTGGGACCCCATACCTGCCATGGTTGTAGCCTTGGAGCCCCCAATAAATTTTTACCCTCATTTCTTCTCCTCCGGGATATGGATAAATACGCAGCATTCAAGGCATGGGTCAGAGTCAAAATGAAACTGTACATATAGGAGTCATTGTTCATCCAGACACTATTCATTTTCTTTTTGGTCTCTAGTTCTGCTTTCTGGGTACATCTTCTTCGTCCTTTAACAGAAAAGATTTGCTTTGAAAGAGAACAGTGGAATGTCTTCTCTTCATATTTGGGTTCCAGAAAGAGTCCAGGTTCAAAGCCATAATCTCTTCGCCTTTCTCTATTCTGCAAAAAAAAGTTCCAAATACTATGAACAAATTTGAGAATTCTACTGCTTTTATTTGGGCAATCCACATAACTTGCCATGATCCAGATTTTCCCTTCAATGGGTCCTGGCAAACGCCTAAGTGTTAAATAGAAAGGAAGAATTCTGTCCATAAGGGAAACAAATTCCATGAAAAGAACAAAGACATTGACTTTTCTCCATTTAGAGAGAGCATCCCTGAAGGCTGCTGCATTTCCCATTGTTGAGAATTGATGTGATATAACAACACAAATTCCATTCCTGACAAGCGTAGGAGTTAGAGTCCTCATGAAAATCTCTCCCTCCTCTGTGTCTGAAGCAAAGAGACCAATCAACGTCCATCTGAAATGGAGGAGCACTTGGACAGTTCTTTTGTAGAAGAACCCTTTTTTGGGTAAAAGCTGATGATGATAGGGGAATTGACTTTTTTCCTTCAGAGCTTCTGAACCAAATGCACAATTGATCTGAAAAAGCAATGAAAAATGCTCTGTTATCGGACTTCCGGCACTGACGTCACACTGGTGCAAGCAAGCCGACGGAGCTCAGCTTGGCTCGCACGGTTTTTCGTGCTTTTGTGGCCGTTTTAGGCAAGGTTTGCTCTGGAGAAGAGTACCGGTGGAGAGGGGAGATCTTGGAGCTCTGAGGGAGAAAGGCAATCTCCTGAAAGAGCAAGAGGTGCCCTCGGATCAAGTACGAAAGAAATTGGCCTGTTAATGGCCGATCTGAAGGCCTGATTGTCAGCCTGACTAGAAGGAAGCCAAAAAGTGAAAGCAGTGAGGCATATCGAGGATAAAGGAGCAAAAATGAAGAATCCTCTTTATCAATGAAGAATTGAATGGAAAGAGAAAAGCGAGAACTGAGATCCTGAATAGTTAGGAAATGCGACGAATTCGAGTCAGAGAGGAGAAGGCAAAGTAAGTGTAGTGATTGGAGAAGAGGAAGTGTGAGACTGAGAAAGTGATATTTGGACTGTAAAAGAGAAAGAGGGAAGGAAGAAGAAGAGGAGAGGGGAATTTGGAGAGGAGATTTGGAGAAAGAAAGCAGAAGGTCGGGAGAGAGAAAGACAGAAAAAGGCAGAGACTGACAGAAGGAAACATGAGTGACAGTGACAGTACAAAAAAGGAAAGACAACATCTTGAGAGCTTGTGAAAAAAATAGAAGGAATCAGGATCGGAGGAGGAGAATATAAAGTTTTGAATAGGACGGTTGGACACTGAACCCTAAAAGCCTTTATTTTCTTTCTATTTTTACTTCTTAACACTCTATTATTCCAGTATTCTTACTATTCTTTTAGTATTATTCTATTACATATTATTATATTATATTATCAGTTATAGTGTAAAAAAGGTAAATGTCACATTATTGCATTTCCATATATTAGTAGGGGTTGAAACTAGAGTATGATTATACCTGATTATACCTTTATATAAAATATTGATTAGCTTACTGAGATAGATTATTATATATATATTAGATATTATATATATATTATATATATTGGATAAAGCTGAAAATATATGATAAAGTGGAATAATTTATTTAAGCTATTTCAAATGACAACAATGACATCAACAATAACCAAAGGGGATAAAAAACAAATATCATCTATAGCTTCTCCAGCGGGACAGAGATCGATGGAGAGTATGCTAAGTGGAGATAAGATAGGTTCAAGTGCGAATCTACAGGGGTTACAATCATCTTTAAAATTGTTGCAGGAAATGGTATTAAAAATGCAGGAAACAATCACAAAAGGTTTAGACGATGTGAAAAACAAAATGAGTGAGGTTAAGAATAATATGACTAAAATAGATGATAAGGTAAGAACGATCCAAGCAGCTCTTGTAAAAAAATGAACAGCAAATAAAAGAAGTTTCAGAAAGAGCAGACATGACCGAAAAAAGACTGGATAGGACTGACAATAAATTAGAGGACATGAATAAAAACCTTGAAGAGGCCATCTCTGATTTCGAAATGGAAAAATCAATGTTTTATTCTGAGGTCGGTAAAATGAGGACCCAGATTGTTGGGGGCAATATGCTGACTCTGTAAACCGCTTAGAGAGGGCTGTAAAGGACTATGAAGCAGTATATAAGTCTAAGTGCTATTGCTATTGCTATTTATCTAAGATTTCAGAATGTTGATGAAACAAAAGATGAAAACTTACCTGAATTAATGGCAGAAATACTAGGACAAGTATTTGACAGAAACAGGGAAGAAATTTTAAGGGAATTCGATGAGGTTTATAGAATAAACATCAACTATGTTAGAAAACACAGACACCCCAGAGAAATACATATCAGATTTTTAAGATGAACAATGAGAGACAAGACTTATGGTCATACAAGAGGTGAGTCTCTGATGTATAAAGGAAGAGAAATTTTAATATCAAGACAGATCCCTCAAAGGATAAGGGAAAAAAGAAGGAATTATAATTTTTAATCAGCTCAATTGATTAGACACAAAATTATGTTTAGATGGCTCATCTCCGAAGGGATGTTGATAACATGGAGGGACAAGAAATTTAAGGTTGACACAATAGAGAAAGCGCAGGAATTCCATAAACATTTCTTAATTGGGGACGAAGAACAAGACAGTAAAGATGAGACAAATGGTAAGAGCCAAGAGGATCTAATGTCTGGAAACCAACTTGAGGGACAAGAAACTGGAGATAGAAAGGATATAGAAAGATATGAAAGGGAAGGAGCAAGAACAAGGACACAAACAGACATACATTCAAAAGGAAGCTCAAAAGCAAACACCAAACAATAAAATAGAGGAACGAGAAATTAACCTACTGTCAATTAACATTAATGGACTAAATTCACCTATTAAGAGGAAACGTGTACTGTTGGACCTACAAAAACAAGATATGGACATAGTCTGCCTACAAGAGGTGCATATAAAAGATAAATTTGAAAAACTATTAGAATATCCAAAACTAGGAAAATTATATTGTGCACTTGCACACAAAAAAAGAGGAATTGCAATTTATACAAAAAAATGGTTAAATCCAAAATTAATATATATGGATAAAGAAGGTAGAATCTTAATTGTTGAAATAATCACAGAATGAAAACGAATATTACTAGTGGGGATATATGCACCGAACAAAAAACAGAATTTTTTAAATTCCAAATTACACAAAATAATAACAGAAACAAAATGGGATAATTTATGTATTGTAGGTGACTTTAATGCGATAGTAGATAGTAAAATGGACTATAAATGTATAAACAGGAAAAAAATTAGAAGACAGCTACCAAATACATGGTCAAAGAATTAGCTACCAAAAACATAGTCAAAGAATTAGGCATACAGGATACATGGAGAAAACTAAATCCACAAAAAAGCAGTACACGTTTTACTCAAATCATCACAGATCCTGGTCTCGAATAGACATGGTATGGATGAATCCAGAGCTGATAATGGATACAGAAACAATAAACATCTTACCTAATAAATGGGCCGACCATAACCCAGTTACAATAAAATGGAGAGGAAAAAAGAGGAAAAAAAATTACTGTATTTTTCGAAGTATATAAGAAGCACCTTTTTACCCCCCAAAAGAGGGTGAAAACTTGGGTGTGTCTTATACACAGAATGTTGGCCTCTGTCTTCCAGCAATTTACCTGTTTGCAGCAAACAAGGAAGAGCCTGTTAAGCCATGCAAGTTATTAGCAGCTTCCCGATCCCCAGCTGATTTGCCACGTGCTAAAATGAAAGTGAAACTAGCTGCAAAGAGGCAAATAGCTGGGAGAGACACGCAGATTTTTATTTTCTGCTGAACTGGATGCAAGGGAGTAAGTGAATAAATGTCTGTAGAATGTTCAAATTATTAGACTTATTTTTAAAAGTGCTTTATTATTGTTCTAGAACCAGGGGACTCCAACCTTGGCAATCTTAAGACTTGTGGACTTCAGCTCCCAGAATTCCACAGCCAGCTTTGTTAGCTTTGCTGGCTGTGGAATTCTTGGAGTTGAAGTCCACAAGTCTTAAAGTTGCTAAAGTTGGAGACCCCTGTAAATCTAGACAACTTAACAAAATAAAGAAGATTTTTAAAATAAATGCTTGCTCTGAAGAGGCCCAGTGCTATTGTATCTTCTTCTAAATATTAGAGAATAATGTATACTTCCAGAAATTTTAATTAATTAAATTTAACAGCTCTGTACAAGTATAGTTTGAAATGTAACAGTGTCCTGTTTAGTATTAGAGTTAAATCCTGACTTACCTTGGAGTAGATCTATTTAAATAATTGGGAAGTATTAGTGTGACAACATTTA
This sequence comes from Diadophis punctatus similis, assembly GCA_023053685.1. Lineage (NCBI taxonomy): Eukaryota > Metazoa > Chordata > Lepidosauria > Squamata > Dipsadidae > Diadophis > Diadophis punctatus. Next base: position 240,242,627 of record JALIGW010000002.1, on the reverse strand, counting down.
AGAAAACTTTATGGCATAATGTACATTTCTCCAATTCTTTGCTATTTCTATGGGTCAGGCACACATGCACAGAAATACACAGCAAACAGTGTATATCATCTGTGTTGTTTGCTGTTTGGCAAATTGCTTGGAGGCAGAGGCCTTTTTTCCTTGTTTTCCTCCCCCAAAACTAAGGTGCGTCTTATACTCCAGTGCATCTTATACTCCAAAAATATGGTAGATGGTCACAACCAAAATATTTTAAAAGAAAAAGAATACATACAAAAGATAAAAAAAGAATTAGGCTTTTTTTTCCAAAGAAAAATCTAGCATGTATTTTAGCCACAAGATCTATTAGATGAATGACAAATTGTTCCCCTTTACTCCACTTTTATGTAGAGGAAGTACTATTGACATTTTCTACCCACATGGAAATGGCAGATATTTTTTATATATCTTAAATCAACTTGCCAATAGAGGGACCCACAATTTGAGATATTTTTGAATAGTTCAGCAAGTGGAATCTTAATTGCTATTCTGATCCTTCTATTTATTTATTTATTTATTTATTTATTTATTTATTTATTTATTTATTTATTTATTTATTTATTTATTTATTTATTTATTTATTTATTTATTTATTTATTTATTTATTATTTATTATTTATTTATTATTTATTTATTAATTATAGGTTCTTTTATGCCACCCTACTCCCGAGGGACTCAGGGTGGCGTACAACAATTATATGAGAACACTAATAATAAACATAATTAAAAACAGTAATTAAAAATTTATCAAAAATTAAAAGATATTCACCAACAGTCATACCGGGGGGGAGCGCAGATGGTTTTAATCTCTCCCCCCTGCCTGCAGGAAGAGCCATGTCTTGACGGCTTTTCAGAAGGCCAGCAGGGTGGGAATAGTACAGGTCTCTGGGGGAAGTTGGTTCCAGAGCACGGGGCCCCCCACAGAGAAGGCCCTCCCCCTAGGGCCCGCCAGCCGACATTGTTTGGCTGACAGGACCTGGAGGAGGCCCACTCTGTGGGCCCTAACTGGTCGAAGGGAAGTATGAGGCAGAATGCGGTCCCGAAGGTAACCTGGTCCTAAGGCATGCAGGGCTTTAAAGGTGATGATCAACACCTTGAATTGTACCCGGAGACAGATGGGCAACCAATGCAGCTGGCGGAGTATAGGTGCACACCCACCACAGCGCGCGCAGCCGCATTTTGCACCAACTGAAGTCTCCGAATACTCTTCAAGGGTAGCCCCATGTAGAGCGCAGAATACAGAATACTCCTTCATGTGGTCACACAGCCTTTTCTTACCTTCAAAAGTGTGCAATAGAAGCCCCAAAGCAATGGGGATGGTTTCATGAGAGAATATGGCTGCATTAATTTTTGCTCCCTCCCCACTGTGGATCCCAATCCTTAGGCATGACATCTACAATGAGCATGGTGAAAAGCAGCTCTTGAATTCCATACAGAAAATATGGTTGGATGTATCACTTAGCCACCCCTACCAAACAAACTTTACCAGATCGAACAACATACAAACAAACCTGAGGGATTTTGTAGGTGCCTATTAATGTTGACATCTGGAAAGAGATGTCTTCAAGGCCTGCATCAAGAAGAGCCAAAAGGTTGTCCTTCCTTCCACAGCTGTAGTTGGGAACATTGGCTTCTCCAGTAGAGAGAATGTCCAGCATTGCATCTGAAGTACCAATTGTGCTCAAATAGTTGTCCTGGACATTGTAGCCAAGTGTGAGATTGTGCAGGACCCTCTGATTCTTGTTGACCACTTGAATAGCAAAAATGAAGTGCAGTATTCTTGACTTATCAACAGATAAACTAGTGTAAAAAAATGCTCATGTTACTCTCACCATCATTAACAGCAGCAATACTTAAAAAAAAATATAATCCTATTTCTCTCCACACACAAACTGAGTCTTAATCCAAGACTGATTTTAAACCAGAGGCCAATGATAGTCACCCATCACCATTAAATTTGTATAAGTGTTAAGAAGATGGGCTGGAGGCTTAACAGTCACAAATATATCATCATTTGTACTGGTGGTGATTTTCATTTCTTATTGCTATTTCTCCAAGAACAAGAATTCAAAATCGTTCAATCATTAAAGGCAAACTACCATAAAAGGAGCAGAATGTTTAGGTATTTCTGCATTTATATAGATGGCAATTCCATAGTGACTCAGAAAAGCAATTGTAGAAACAAACCATCCTCTATTCCTCTAAGGATCAGGCACTGGATATCAAAGAGTAGTTATTTAAATATGGAAATGGGCTGGGCACCTGCAACTAGAACCTGTTCAATCAGTACTCTGAACAAAAGTTAGTATTCAAGAGATGAACTCAGGACTGGACGGTTGAGGAAAATAATCTTGACTTCTTTCGGGTATTTTTTCTTCCCCATTTTTGGTTTTGAGTCTCTTCCACAAAATAAGACAAAGAGTGAAGCCATGGAAATCAAAACAATACAAGAAATTAGAGAGATCCTCCAAATATAGCAGTACATGAAATAAGAAGAAAAGAAGGAGAGTGTTAGAAGTGCAAATGAAGGGAGTGCAATTCCTTCACACTGAATTACCTACATGTGAATCTGACTATAAGGAGCCATGTTGAAAAGCAGAATTGTATGTGGTGTTTTTGTTGCAGTTGTGACTACACCGATGAGATGGTCTCCTCGCCTGTAATAGCTCCATGGTTTTTTTTCATGCTGATTCTCCAAAGTCTGTGGGCACTTCATTCTAAGCTTCCCAGAGATTGGCAGGTACACCGGCAGTATCAGAAGCAAAAGCAGGAGGTACATTATTCATAGGGCTGAATCAATCCCCTTCCTATTTCTAAACAGTATTAAGGATAACTGAAAGCACTTTCACCAAATGGAATATCCAGTGACTTTCCCGATTCAGACAGACACAAACTGAGCTTCTCCTGGAAAGGACAGAAAGTACATTCAGGAGCATTGTCCCTGCCTGTCCTAAATGTTGTGCAAAACACTCAGCATGACTAGAGGCAGTTATCCTTTTCTGATGCAAGAGCCCTTGCATGTTGCTTCAATCTGATGTTTACATCAAAGGCAGTCTCTGGAGAGTTAGCAGAAGAGGTTCTCAGACCGGGATGGTGATAATTACAGTGAGAAGCAACTTCTCCTCTGGGGGTCCTGAAGTGGTTCCTGGGCTCCATGTGCAGAGGGATAGCTGGAAAACAACATGCTAATGAAAAACTGCAGATATACCCCTGGGGGCACTGTCAGGACGTGTCCAGAAAGTGATGCTAGAAGAAGATACTTCAACACCCAGGAAATTGGGTTCTGCTGTCCTTTACTGTGTCCTATGTCTCCAGAGAATACTGGGGAAGGTCACCCAAAGCTATGGAGTTTGGTGCCGCTCTAAATTGATGACACTTAATTCTAGTACTGCCTGTCTTCTAACACCAAGAGTTGATCCCTGCCTAATGTTTTAATTTAATTTAATTTAATTTAATTTAATTTAATTTAATTTAATTTAATTTAATTTAATTTAATTTAATTTAATTTAATTTAATTTAATTTAATTTAATTTAATTTAATTTAATTTAATTTAATTTAATTTAATTTAATTTAATTTAATTTAATTTAATTTAATTTAATTTAATTTAATTTAATTTGCGTTCTTATAATGAGCCATGTTAAGAGTAGGGTCTCTTTCTAATTCTCTTGTACATTAGATTGCCATATGTCAATCTCAAACTGGAGCTGATTTTAAAATTGCTTGTGCCTGAAGTGCAGCTTAATTTCCCATCTGTCCTAGCAATATCAATTTTTGGATGAGAACCAACTAAGATTCAGGAAAGTGACAGCTTGTGGGCTCTGTCATTGGATAAACAGGGAGAAGTTATAGAGTCGATAGAAATTTTTTATATTCTTTTTCATTGACAAGCTCTGTGTTGTCTTTCCATACTGATGTAAAACACTGAGATCCTTGATAGTTTACAGTTTCTTAGTTTATCAAGTAAAAAGTGGTCTGTATGCTCTGCAGCTAAGATGGCGGCAGTGTCTACCGCATGGTGTGAGGTCTGTTAAAAGTTTTACCTTTTAAAATGCTAAAAATGAAGCCTAAAATTCTAGAGCCAAAATAAGCAGCAAAGGGGACAAAGGACAACCTTGTCTTATCACCTTCTGGCTATCACATGGTTAAGTTGGATGACTATTAGCCATAATTTGAGCCTTGTAAAACATATATATCAACTTAACGCCGGGTGGAGAAGGGTTGAAGCGGAGTTGCTCCGCTCCCCTCGCCCCGATTTTCATTGAATTTCGCAGCCCCAAGCCTGAGACTCTCTTGGCGCTTGGAGAAGAAAATCTTGCGAAGGACCCGGTCTTCGTTGTGACGGCAAGTTTGTCGTCCCGATGGAGTGGAGGACCTAGCAATTGCGAAAAACCAGCGATACGGAAGACGAACGCCAAGATGGCAGCTTCCGGGCTGTAAGGACCCAATTAACTAGCTAAGGAAGCAACACCAGAAATAGGGAAAATAATTGGAACCTGAAGGACTATGCTGCGAACGCTAAGATCTGAAGGTTTGCCATAAGAACTTTAAGAACACTATAACCTGGACGCTAAAATCTGGATAATTACCGTAAGAGCGCTACAAGCGGAACGGAGAAGCGGAGTGGACGCCATTTGACTCTCCCCTCCTGGTATGAATGTCCTGCAGCTGTGGATGGCGTCAGAGCCCAGTGCGACGGCACAGCTCAGCATGATGGTGATTCTGACCTACTCGGACTGCGGGAGAGTCCCGGTGGCGTGTCAGCTTTTTTAATTCTTCTATCTATGGCCTTTTTGAGGCAACAGCCCCCCCCCCAGAATAACTCGCTAACTGTTTCGGACACGATACATTCTCTTTGCTTGTCAGTGAGAGTGATGGTGGAGTGGCGTGCTCTCACTCTCTCCTGTGACGCTCTTCTTTACCACCTCTGCTGTTGTCCTGCTGCTTTACATATCTGACTGATATGTAAAGGGGGGGTTTCCTTAGTGATTGTTACCTCCCCCGGGTTGTTGTTTAGCAAATTATCTATATGGATGGGTATTACTATGACCGCTTTTTTACGACCTTAGCGGTCTTACTAAATTTCCTCGACCTTGCCCCTGTGGGATTTCGCTCCTTACTGTGATGACGCCCACTGCTGCTGCATTTGTCAAGGTTATGCATGCAACAACGAACTATAATAAGACCTGTAACAACTGGGTAATCGGCCGTGCCGGTAATTGGAGGTTACAAAAAGAACTTGGAGGGCGAATGGTTGATCCAGTGTGCAGGACCAAGAGTGTCAGAATTGATACCATCCGGACTGGGGAGGGGTTTTATCTCAGCCACAAAAGAGCTATTATTGTCTTATTTGGAGTCGGCACGAATAATAGACAATTTAGAACTGGTTTGGCGCAGACATGCCCTCCTTTGCCCACTTATTGCCGTATTATTTTTGCTGTTTTTATTCATTTGTACCTCGGAGGTTGAGTGTGTGGGGGTGGGGCTGCGGCTGTGGATGATTGGAAGTGTGTATGAATGATTGTTCAGATTGGGGAAGAACGGTTATTAGAATGAGTGAGCTGGGGACTGGGGTTCGGACCCCCTCTGCTGAGTGTGGAAACAGAAGCGGAGGGGGGCCTGACTCTATCTCCCGGCTCAGTATGAATGGTATGGATGGCCTGCAGGAAGGGTGGTGGACCAGTGGGGAGGGGAGGGGGTTCTCTGGAGGGGTGGAGAGCCGGAATATCCCGGTTATGATGGGGAGAGGTAGGTATGGTGGGAGCAGAGGGGTGGGTCACTCACGGGGAATAAGACCTTGCTGTTTACAAGCGATCCCTTGTTCCGGCCCCTCCGATGTGGTACGCATAACTGAGACCTGGCTGAGCCAGGAGGGGGGAGTAGCCCTCTCCGAGATATGCTCAGACAGGTTCTCAGTGCTGCACCATTCACGACCCCAGGGAAGGGGGGGGAGGAGTGGCTATTATAACGCGCCAAAATCTGCATCCTTGTAGGATCCCTGCCCCGGAGATTGTTGGTGTGAGACGCTCCTTCTAAAGTTGGACTTAGGGGTTCAGGTGGGCCTTTTGTTAGCATACCTGCCTCCCAGCTACGTTGCTAAGGCCCTGCCTGAGCTGCTTGAGGCGATAGCTAGCCTGGCGGTGGAGTTCCCCAGGCTCATGGTGCTGGGGGACTTTAACCTGCCTTTGGCAGGTGAAACCTCTGGTGTAGCTCAGGAGTTCATGGATTCCATGACAACCATGGACCTGACCCAAGTAATTCAGGGTCTGACTCATGAGGGGGGGTCACACGCTTGACCGAGTATTTCTTTCGGGGCAGTGGAGAGATGATCTGAAGGTAGGGGATATAGTCATCACCCCGTTGTCATGGTCAGACCATTTCCTAGTGAGCTAGATTTCACGGCCCCACTCCTCCCCTGCAGGGAGGCGGGACTGACTAGGTGGTTCCGCCCCAGGCGCCTAATGGAGCCAGAAAGATTCCAGAGGGAACTTGGGGAAATACCTGAAACCCTTGGTACACAATTCGTCTGAGTCCCTGGTGACTGCTTGGAACACCGCAGCAGCAGGGGCATTAGGTCGGATTATGCCTTTGCGACCTCTCCATGGCAGTGGATTACGGAAAGCTCCCTGGTTTACCGAGGAGCTCCGGGAGATGAAACGCCACAAGAGAAGTCTGGAGCGACACTGGAGAGCCAGTAAAACCGAATCTGATCGAACACTTCTAAGAACTTACATCAAGTCTTATTTAGTGGCGATAGGGGTGGCAAAATGATATCATTTTTCCACTCTTATTGCGTCCACAGATTCTCGCCCAGCTGCCTTGTTTAGGGTGACTCGTGCACTCCTTGCAAAAGGGGGGAGTGAGGAACACTTGCAAGGTAGAGCTGAGGAATTCACGCAGTTTCTGACGGATAAAGTCGCTCAGATTCGGTCAAATCTGGAATCTGGCTGGACAGAGTCCATTGAGTTGACAGGGGCGAGTCTTAATCCAGCATTGTGGGAGGAGTTTGAGCCTGTTTCTCCTGATGACGTGGACAAGGCCGTGGGTGCGATGAGCTCTTCCACCTGTTTATTGGACCCCTGCCCCTCCTGGTTGGTTTCAGCCAGCAGAGAGGTGGCACACAGCTGGATCCAGGCAGTGGTCAACGCTTCTTTGAGGGAGGAATCACTACCGCAGCCATTAAAAGTTGCAGTGGTGAGACCCCTCCTCAAGAAGCCTTCCCTGGATCAAGCAGATTTGAAGAACTTTCGTCCAGTCTCCAACTTACCTTTCATAGGTAAAGTTGTGGAGAAGGTGGTGGCTTTTCAGCTCCTTTGGCTATTGGAGGAAACTGATCATCTAGATTCCTATCAGTCGGGTTTCAGGCGCAGCTACAGTACAGAAACAACCTTGGTCGCCCTGATGGATGATCTCTGGCGAGCCCAGGATGGGGGTAATTCCTCCATCCTGGTGCTATTTGACCTCTCAGCGACTTTCGATACCATCGACCATGGTATCCTTCTGCATCGTCTCGGCGAGTTGGGAGTGGGAGGCACCGTTTTACGGTGGTTCTCCTCTTATCTCGCCAACAGGATGCAGTCGGTGTTGGCAGGAGGGCAGAGGTCATCTCCTAGGCCCCTGACTTGTGGGGTGCCACAGGGTTCGGTCCTCTTGCCCATCCTGTTTAACATTTACATGAAACAGCTGGGGGAGATAATCCACAGACACGGGGTGAGTTTTCAACAGTACGCTGACGACACCCAGCTGTACATCACCACCCCGTCCCAATTCAGGGAGGCAGTTGATGTAATGTGCCGATGCCTGGACGACGTTAGGACCTGGATGGGGAGAAACAGACTCAAACTCAACCCCGATAAGACTGAGTGGCTCTGGATATTTCCTCCGAAGGACCATACCGACTGTCCCTCCTTGGTTCTTGAGGGAGAAAAATTAACTCCCTCAGAACGGGTTCGCAATTTGGGAGTCCTCCTAGATCCACAGCTAAAATTAGATCAGCACCTTGCAGCTGTGGCTAGGGGGGCTTTTGCACAGGTTCGCCTGGTGCACCAATTGTGACCATACCTGGAGAAGGTGGCTCTACTCACGGTCACTCATGCCTTTGTCACCTCTCGACTGGACTACTGCAATGCGCTCTACATGGGGCTACCCTTGAAGAGTATTCGGAAACATCAACTGGTGCAAAATGCGGCTGCACGTGCTGTGGTGGGTGTTTCAAGATACACCCGCATAACACCTATACTCCACCAGCTGCATTGGCTGCCCATTGGTCTCCGGGTACAATTCAAGGTGTTGATCATCATCTTTAAAGCCCTACATGGCTTAGGACCAGGCTATCTCTGGGACCGCATCCTACCTTCAACCAGTCAGGTCCCACAGAGTGGGTCTCCTCCAGGTCCCGTCAGCCAAACAGTGGTGACTGGCAGGGCCTAGGAGGAGGGCATTCTCTGTAGGGGCCCCTGCTTCTGGAACAAACTTCCCCCAGAGATCCGGATCATCCCCACTCTGCTGGCCTTCCGAAAAGCCATTAAGACATGGCTCTTCCTGCAGGTGGAGTGATTTTGAGACAACCTTCCATCTGACGTCTCCCCCATGTATGTATGATGTTATATGTTTTTTAAAATTGTTTTAAACGACTTATTTGATGTTCCCTAAAATGTTGTATGCTGCCCTGAGTCCTGAGGGAGTAGGGCGGCAGAGAAGAACTTGAAATAAATAAATAAATAAATAAATAAATAAATAAATAAATAAATAAATAAATAAATAAATAAATAAATAAATAAATAATAACATACATACATACATACATACATACATACATACATACATACATACATACATACATAAATATTTGAGTCGTGCTGATGCAGTGGTTGGAATGCAGTATTGCAGGATAACTCTGCCCATTTCCAGTAGTTCAATCCTGATCGGCTCAAGGTGAACTCAGCCTCTGAGGTGAGTAAAATGAGGAACCAGATTGTTGGGGCCAGTAAGCTGACTCTGTGAACTGCTTAGAGAACACAGTAAAGCACTATGTAGTGGTATATAAATCTAAGTGCTATTGCTATTCTTTAAATAAAATTTTCACCAAAGTCCATAAGAGCCACGGTGGTGCCCTGGATAGAGTGTAAGACTGCAGGCTACTTCTGCTGACTGCCGGCTGCCTGCAATTTGGCAGTTCGAGTCTCACCAGGCTCAAGGTTGAATCAGCCTTCCATCCTTCCGAGGTGGGTAAAATGAGGACCCAGATTGTTGGGGGCAATAGGCTGACACTGTAAACCGTTTAGAAAGGGCTGTAAAAGCACTATGAAACCGTATATAAGTCTAAGTACTATTGCTATTGCCAACATAAACCCACATACCTTGGTGACCTCTGCCTGGTTGTTGACTAAGCATGGTTGCTTCTGGAACAAGTTTGTGTGCCATATGTTCACCCCTTTCTTAACAGAGAACTCCACAGGAGTATGCCTGTGTTCCAGGAAAACATTTTCTCAACCTCACTGGTGTTTTAGAAAATGACTGAGAATTTGTCTTTTTGTGAAATATATTGAAATATAAGTGATGCTTAGTCACAGGGGAAGAAAGATGAACAGGGAATCTAGCCAAACCCAGTTCCATGATCCTGTTCAGGCCTATTCACACCAATACAGGAGATAATACACTTCTCCTCCCTAATTGCATTGGCTGATTATTATCTGATGATCTTGTTCTAGGTGATCAATTCTCTCCTGGATGGGAGGTGGTCTACAGAGGTTTTACAGTTGTGTGAAAAAGTAAGTAAACCCTCTTTGAGTTTTATGGTTTTATGTATCAGGATATAGTTCAAGTCATCAGGTCCTTAGCAGTTCTTAAAAGTAGGTAAATATAACCTCAGACGTACAACAATACATGACATATTACACCATGTCATCATTTATTTTACCCACTCCCCCCTCCAAGGCCAATTTCCCCTTTGTTTTCCTGATACATCCAATCATATCTCAGTTGAGTGCACAGCGGGGTATGGGGCAATTGAGAATTGGAATGGAAGGTACCACATACATTCAACAACTCTCTCTAACCAAAATAGAATTTTAGAAAGCTATATTCCAAGACACCCGAATGCCAGACAAGGAATAATGGATGGAAACTGGTCAAGGAGAGATTCAACCTAAAAATATGGAGAAATTTTCTGACAGTGAGAACAATCCGCCAATGGATCAAAAGTTGCCTTCGGAAGCTGTGGGAGCTTCGTCATTGGAGGCTTTCAAGAAGAGACTGGACTGCCATCTGTCAGAAATGGTGTAGAGACTCCTGCTTGGGTGGGGAGGGGTTGGACTAGATAACCTACAAGCTCCCCTTCCACCTCTGATAAATCTGAAAACAGATTGTTGCCTTACACACACTGCTAAACAGTGTCAGCCGGGAGGGACATAGGATCAATCTCACTACTATCATCCTATACAGATGCCCCAACTGTTGTCCCTGGTCATAAACAGAAGGTTGTAAGATTGTGAAATCCACTTCTGACATCAGTTTCTGTGGAATCCGACACAAGACCACAAAAATGCAATAATCAAGGCTCACTGCAGTTATCATTTATTCAATGCACACGGAAGGGATTTCCCTCCAGAAAACAGTGGGAAGAAATCCTACAGACAAAAGGATGCACTGATATTTATACATTTCAGGAAAGCAGAACAAATGATAATTATATACATGGATGTTTAATGGATCATGTAAGCATGAATGTTCATAATTAGAAAGCCTCAGATTACTTCCCCAGCTATGTACTGTCACTATCCTTCAGAAAGAGTTTTTGTCTAAATAAAAAGAAACATATCAGTTGAATGGCCATGCCGGGTTTGATAGAATGTAATGAGAAATGAGGTGTCAAGGTTGCCTCATCCATTCCTTCTATCTCTCTGATTTGTTAACACATTCCCACTTTTTCAATAACTTTTTTTTCTCACAACACTATTTTGCAGCCACCCTTTAATAATTTTAAGTAAAATCACTGGTCCCCTCATGTACAGAGAAGACATTTAGCTGTTTTCTAAGTTTAGCCGGTTTATATTTTGTTGTTGTTTATTTTTTCCCCTCTAGATCTTTTGAATACAATAAACATTTAAAGGAAAATTCCTCTGTCTCCCATTTCTACATTTCTTCTGGTCGTAAGCTGCTCCTTTGTATTCAGATCTGGCCTCAGAATAATAATGTAGCACTTGGGGATGAAGATGCAACCCAGGAGACCGGCATTGGAGGACAAGATGGAGAAGACCTGAACAGCCACCGTGTATTTCCCTTTGGTGCTCAGGTAGGTGGGCACAAAAGTCACCCAGACACTGCAGAAGACCAGCATGCTGAAGGTGATCAGCTTGGCTTCATTGAAGGCCCCAGGGAGATTCCTCGCCAGGAAAGCCACCATGAAGCAGATGGCAGCCAGGAAGCCAAGGTAGCTGAGGGTGATGTAGAACATGACAGTGGAGCCTTCGTTGCACTGAAGGATGATCTCCCCAGGCTGGGAGTGGAGATCAGAGTCAGGGAATGGAGGAGAAACTCCCAGCCAGGTGGAGCAGATGATAATTTGGGTAACAGAACAAGAAAGGATGATAGAGTTGGCCAAACTCTTCCCTAACCATCTCTTCACACTATTTCCTGGTTTTGTGGCCAGGAAAGCCAGCACAACCGTGATTGTTTTTGCCAAAAGAGAAGAAATGGCAACTGAGAAGATGATGCTGAAAACTGTTTGTCGGAGAAGGCAGGTGGCTTTCCTTGGTTGACCAATGAAGAGAAAAAGAGATAAGAAGCAAATCAGGAGGGAGACCAGGAGGATGTAGGAGAGGTCCCGGTTGTTGGCTTTGACAATGGGAGTTGATCTGAGTTTAATGAATATGACTAAAACAAGGCTTGTGATTAGGAACAGGAGTAAGGTAAAAGAGACCAGGATAATAGTCAGATGTTCTTCATAAGACAGGAAGGATATGACTTTGGGAATACATTGGACTCGATCCTCATTTGGATATTTTTCATCTGGACACTTGGTGCATTTTTCCATATCTGACAAAAAAGAAGCATTTCTTTATTATTCTGTCTTTTTACTTTTCAAGGAATATGGTCTTGGGAGAAAGTTCTATGAAATCAACATTTTGTGAAAATTCATTGGTAGAGAAAGTTGGTCCTGCAAACAATCTGGGATGTCTACTCACATACATAAAAAGGGTGCAATGAGATGCACCTGTGACTGTCCACACCATCTCATTGTGAAGCAGTGGCACCTTCTCAGTAATCCTCAAGGGAAAGCCCATGTAGAACACTCTATTCCTGGAATTGACCATTCCTCAAGTTTCAAAGAACTCAAATGTTCTCAGATAGATAAATATGGAAGGATACATCCAAACCAGGGGCGGGTTGCTCCATGTTATGGGCGCGCATGCCCACTAGATTTCGGCGAGATTTTGCTTCCGCGCATGTGCAGAAGCAAAAAAGCCCCCAAATTCTCTAAAAAAGATGACAATGCGTGCGACGGACCGGTGAAGATGGCACCAGAGTGGTCACGTGCAAATTGCACAATTGGCCACTCCCGACCGTAGCTATGCACTGCACCGCACCGGTAGGAACCTACCACTGATCCAAACCAAAAAGCAGAAGAGATATTTTATCTGTCACTAGTAAAGCTTGCCAAATCTGCTACCCCCCTCCATTTCTTCCCACTCCCTTCTTCAAGCTGGTTTCGCTGGTTTCCTCCATTGAGGTATGAAATTGTACAATTAGAAAATAAACAAGAAAACTGATGAACTTCATTCTGTCTTTTAACTTGCACTTTCATGAAGATGCTTTGGATAAATCCAGTGGCATGTGGCCTGAACACCACCACCACCACCCCCTTTTTTTGGTAAACCACCTTCTTGAGTGGATATGGTCCCTTCTGGACAAGGAACACAGTTGTAGCAGCAAACTGGTTCTCCTTCTCGAACCTGCTTGACAAATCCTGGATGACAATTTTCCACACATTTGGACTCAGGCAGAGACTAAGCAGAAAAACAAGGAATGACAAAGAAAACAGATAAAAAAGAATCATCTATAGAAAATGGAGGCCAACATGAACATTAGCCAAGTAGTCTCTGGATTTCATAAATATATATATGTTTCCTTCCATACACCAGGATGATTCGACAGACTAAACATAAATAAACCTTTCCTAGTGAAGAGCTGATAGGGAAGAGAACCTTGTGGCCTAGAGGTTAAACTGCTGCCTTACAAGCAGACTGCCCAGGTTCAATTCCCACTAAGGGTATGGCTATCTGATGAGAGCAAAATAGCTCAAAATAGATCTATATTAGTCTCCCTTTATTTTCATTTATCAGCAAAAATGTTACACACACACACACACACACACACACACACACACACACACACACACAAACACATAAATACATAGTTACATAAAACAAATTAGGGCTGTCAACTGTAAAAGAGATTATCTTTTTTCTATATATGTTCTTCTATTTAAATGGTTGCCATCTTGGTCAAATGAGACTAAATCTGACTGTCTAGTTTCTGGAAATGTAGGGAAATGACAAGGACTTGAGGTCACGAGAACATGTCCTTCCCCCAAAAAATTAAGTCAAATATCTGTTGCTGCAGCACATGGGACACTAGTATGAACCTTTTGTTGGAAAGTAATATTTATAAGACCCAGCTAGTATTCAGAAAAGGTCCTTTCTGTTGAAGAATAACAATCAGGTGAAACGAATTGACATGGAAAGAAAGACCCATATTTATCATTAGATAAATGTGGAGCCTCCTACCCCACCCCAGGGAAGCTAACAATCAAGATCATTAATTGCATTCAAGAGGCTTTTACATTTAATTTAATTTAATTTAATTTAATTTAATTTACTAGATTTGTATGCCGCCCAACTCCCGGGGGACTCTGGGCGGCTAACAGCATGTCAAATCCATTACAAATAAAAAGATATAACAGTTAAAAAGATATAAAAATTAAAAAATCTCCAACATTCATAACAAGGGGGGGAGACCCAAGTATAATCTGCTCGGTCTCACTTTCACCCCGCCTGCCGGAAGAGCCAAGTTTTTATTGCTTTACGGAAGGCCAGCAGGGTGGGGATGGCCCTGATCTCCGGAGGGAGTTGGTTCCACAGGGAGGGAGCTCCCACAGAGAAGGCTCTCCCCCTAGGCCCCGCCTACCGGCATTGCTTGGTCGATGGGACCTGGAGGAGACCAACTCTGTGGGACCTAACCGGTCGTAGGGAGGTATGCAACAGGATGCGGTCCCGAAGGTAGCCTGGCCCTGAGCCATGTAGGGCTCTAAAGGTCAAAACCAACACCTTAAATTGGATCTGGAGAGTAATGGGCAGCCAATGCAGCTGGCGGAGGATAGGTGTTACGTGGGTGTACCTAGGCACACCCACTACAGTTCGCGCAGCTGCATTTTGCACTAATTGCAGTCTCCGGATACTCTTCAAGGGTAGCCCCATGTAGAGCGCATTGCAGTAATTCAGCCGGGAGGTGATAAGGGTGTGGGTGACTGTGAGTAGAGCCTCCCTCTCCAAGAAGGGTCATAATTGGTGCACTAGGCGAACCTGTGCAAAGGTCCCCCTAGCCACAGCTGAAAGATGTTGCTCCAATTTTAGCTGTAGGTCTAGGAGGACACCCAAATTGCGAACCCGTTCTGAGGGAGTTAATTTCTCTCCCCCAAGAACCAAGGAGGGACAATTGACAGAATGCTTGGGAGGCAATATCCATAGCCACTCGGTCTTGTCAGGGTTGAGCTTTAGCCGGTTCCTCCCCATCCAGACCCTAACATTGTCCAGGCAGCGGCACATTACGTCAACGGCTTCCCTGAATTGAGACGGGGTGGAGATGTACAACTGGGTATCATCAGCATACTGCTGATACCTCACCCCATGTCGTTGGATGATCTCACCCAGTGGTTTCATGTAGATGTTAAACAGGATGTCCGAGAGAACCGAGCCCTGCGGCACCCCACAAAGTAGGGCCTAGAGCTCGACATCTGCCCCCCTGTCAACACCGACTGCGTCCTATCAGAGAGGTAGGAGGAGAACCACTGTAGCACAGTGCCGCCCACCCCCACCTCACCGAGACGACGCAGAAGGATACCATGGTCAATGGTATCGAAAGCCGCTGAGAGGTCAAGTAGCACCAGGATGGAGGAATAACCACCATCCCGGGCTCGCCAGAGGTCATCCATCAGGGTGACCAAAGCCATTTCCGTACTGTAGCCGTGCCTGAAACCCGATTGAAAGGGATCAAGAAAATCAGTGTCATCCAACAGCCGTAGGAGTTGGAGTGCCACCACTTTCTTTACAACCTTCCCTGCAAAGGGAAGCTTGGAGACCGGATGGAAGTTCTTTAAATCCACCAGGTCCAGGGAAGGCTTCTTGAGGAGGGGCCTCACCACTGCAACTTTTAATGGCCGCGGGATGGACCCCTCTCTCAGAGAAGCGTTGACCAACGCCTGGAGCCAGCCATGTGAGACCTCCCTGGTGGCCGAAACCAGCCAGGAGGGACATGGGTCCAATGAACAAGTGGCGTAGCTCATTGCTCCTATGGCCTTGTTTACATCATCAGGAGTCACTGGTTCAAACTCCTCCCATATAACAGGACTAAGGCCTGCCCCTGTCATCTCTGCCTGTACTGCCCAATCAGAGTCCAGGTCTGTCTGAATCTGTGTGACTTTATCCGCCAGAAACTGAGAAAATTCCTCAGCTCTGCCCTGCAAGGGATCTTCGCCTCCCTCCTTGGCAAGGAGGGAGCGGGTCACCCTAAACAGGGCGGTTGGGCGGGAGTCAGCGGACTCAATAAGGGCGGAAAAATGCGAACATTTTGCCGCCCGTATCGCCACTAAGTAAGACTTAATGAAAGTTCTTAAAAGTGTCCGGTCAGACTCATCTTTACTAGATCTCCATCGTCGCTCTAGGCGTCTCTTTTGGCGCTTCATCTCCCGGAGTTCCTCGGTAAACCAAGGAGCCCGCCTGGATCCGCTACCACAGAGAGGCCGCAAAGGCGCAATACGATCCAAGGCCCCTGCCGCCGCCTAGTTCCAGGTAGCAACAAGGGCCTCAGACGAATTGTGTATCAGGGATTCAAGTATTTCCCCAAGCTCCCTCCGGAATCCCTCGGGTTCCATTAGGCGCCTGGGGCGGAACCACTTAATCAGTCCCGCCTCCTTGCGGTGGAGGAGTGGTGCCATGAAATCCAACCTCAGAAAGAAATGATCTGACCACGACAAGGGTGCTGTGACTAAACCCCTCAGCCTCAGATCATCTCTCCACTGCCCCGAGAGAAACACAAGGTCAAGCGTGTGACCTCCCTCATGAGTCGGACCCTGAACTACTTGGGTCAGGTCCATGGTTGTCATGGAAGCCATGAACTCCTGGACTGCCCCCAAGGCTTCACCGGGTGATGGCAGATTAAAGTCCCCCAGCACCATCACCCTGGGGAACTCAATCGCCAGCCCCGCAACCGCCTCAAGCAGAACAGGCAGGGCCTTTGCAACGCAGCTATGAGGCAAGTACGTTAGCAAAAGGCCCTCTTAGAAATCAAAGGCCAGAACTAAATAGAATTTATTTTCTAATTGTCCCTCATTAATTCTGATATCAAGAAGGACTTTGAATCAAGTGCTTCAATGTTCTTGGGCAGGGCATTATCTCCCATCGGACCCGTCATTATGATTATGCACTAAAAGCTTGGCCCTCTTTCCTAGGAACAGAAAGCCTATTGCACTATCCCAGTGAGATGAAAGAGAAGCATAAATAACTCTGACCTGGTCTAGTCTGCTTAAGAACATCACAAACTGTGGAACTTGCCTATGAGATGACACTTTCCCCAACCAGGACAAGCTGAATCCTAATTCCAAAGCTTATTTCCCACTTGGACCAACAGCGCGCGCGCGCACACACACACACACACACACACACACACACACACACACACACACACACCAGTCTTGATTCAATTTCACTGGATTCAGTTTCTCATGTTTGGAGACCAATGTCCCCTGAAAGGGCAGGTTTATAGCCTGTGATGTTCTTAAGGATACCAGCCTTGGCCAGTTATCCAAGCCTTTCTTCTACCCCATTGAGAACTTGGGGACTGGCCAACATAATTGCCTTTTTCTTTGCTACTTTGGGGTAAGGACCAATTGACGCGATCAGCAACACAATTCCCAGGATATCCAGAGCCTCTGTAATTTTTATGGAGTATTTTATGGAGATACCAGATTGCAAAGAGGACACAAAACAACTTTGATCTCTATCTTAAGGTATAGCCCCATAGCATAGCTGAATGACTTAAAACAATATCCCATATGATCGCCTCTGAAGGACATCTTGCTCAATAGTACCCAAGTCATTTAAGAAACCAACAAGGGTTTTCCTTCCCACATTCAATCCTCAGTCAAGGTCATGCACTTAGTCATCAGGCTTAGCCTAATTGAAATGAGTCCTAAAGCTGTGGAAGAGAGAGAGAGAGAGAGAGAGAGAGAGAGAGAGAGAGAGAGAGAGAGAGAGAGAGAGAGAGAGAGAGAGAGAGAGAGAGAGAGAGAGAGAGAGAGAGAGAGAGAGAGAGAAATGTGATTATTTCACCCACCTTCCTGAGCAACGTTAGCTGTGAAAGAGCATTTGAGTTGTTAATAAGTCTATCTAAATCCCCCAGTTTTTCTAGTACAGAATTATCCTTAGCAGAAGCCCTGCAGTTCCTGATCAGAAGATCTCCTTCTACATCTCCATTTGGTTTCAAGAACATTTTGTCTCGGGAAAAATTCCAAAACTCATTCTTAGCCAGAAAGGGATGGAACTGGAATAGAAACATCCAAGAACATTAAAAGCAGACAATTTGGTTTCTTTTCTCCCACGGTCTTTGCACAATTGAATCCTTCTACAGTTATCAAACTTGCTCATATGCTCAATTGTGAGAAAACATGTTACCACTATGTTCAAAAGTGAAAATTAAAGGTTCAGCAAAATTTGTCAATCACATATTGATAAAATAAATATAAGCAAAATAAAGAGCTGATAAAATCTATTAATTATAGAGAACATTCTAGAGCAGGTAATACATAAATTGAGCAAACTGAAAAGGAAACAGATTACTCTTAAACTCCTTGAAAACAACAGGGTGGTTACCAGAAAGCATGGAATTATCAAGAAGAAAGAAGTCTGAAAGTAGAAATCTCCCATCCATTCTTTTGAAAACTTTTCTTTGGGTGGGGAAAACCTGGAAACTTTCAGATTTGGGGTTTCCCAGATGTGCCAATATGACATCTCTAATAAAATGTATCCTTGAGGAAACTCAAGCCTCGGAGTATTCTTTCGTTGGGGGTGTTACTTGGAACCCTGGCACTTTTCTAATAACTGAAAGATGTTGGGAAAAAAGGTTAAGATTTTTTTTCCAGACTCTGGGATACAGTAAAATGAACTTAGTCACAAAATGGGACAATATGGCAGAATACAAAGAAAAATATCCTAATGGGATAAGGAGTTTTAGAAGTGAGCCAATAAAGCAGAGAAGTTCAGTCTCCCTTGCACTGATTATCTCAATGCAAAGACTGAGCAGCTATCAGTTAGAGAAGTTTTAACAGAGATCCTACAGAGAGGAGGGGTTGACCTAGATGCTCTCAGGTTTTCCTTCCAATTTATAAAGGTAAAATTCTAGGTTGGCAATTGCAAACCTATACATAAAGTATTTTTAACTGCATCTATTCTTTTTAAATGTAGCAGGATTTAATATTAAAATGCCTCTGTCATGGTGCTGGCTCTTTGGGAGATTATGTGCTGAGCAATTCATTCTTTACATAAATGACATTTGTATTATTATACAAAGCAACTGCGTCCTCTTCGCAGATGATGTAAAACTATTCAACACCACAGATAATACTACAACCCTTCAAAAAGACCTTGACTATATATCTGAATGGTCAAACAAGTGACAACTACCAATCTCTATCAACAAATGCTCAGTTTTACACATTGGCAAGAAATAATCAAAACACTAAATACAAACTTGATGATCATGACCTTGATGATGATCCTCACTCAGTAAAGGACCTCGGAGTACTCATCTCTAATGATCTAAGTGCCAGAACCCACTGCAACTACATAGCTAAGAAGGCATTAAGAGTGGTTAACCTAATCTTGCGCAGCTTCTTCTCTGGTAACATTGTACTCTTAACCAGAGCATACAAAACATTTGCTAGACCGATCCTTGAATACAGCTCATCAGTCTGGAACCCACACTTCATATCAGACATTAACACTATTGAGAATGTCCAGCGATACTTCACCATAAGAGTGTTACATTCCTCTGTTCACAACAGAATTCCTTATGAAACCAGACTAGAAATTTTGGGACTTCAAAATTTAGAACTCCTCCGCCTTCGATCTGACCTAAGTGTAGCTCACAAAATTATCCGCCTCAATGTCCTACCCGTTAACGACTATTTCAGCTTCAACCGTAATAATACACGAGCTCACAATAGATACAAACTTAATGTAAACCGCTCCAGACTTGATTGCAAAAAATTCGACTTCAACAACAGAGTTGTCAACGCCTGGAACACTTTCCCTGACTCAGTAGTTTCTTCCGCAAACCCAAAAAACTTCAACCTCTTATTATCTAGCATTGACCTCACCCCATTCCTAAGAGGTCAGTAAGGGGCGTGCATAAGCGCACAATCGTGCCTACCGTTCCTGTCCTATGTACCCATATAATTATACCTCTTTTACTCTTATTCATGCTTGTAATATTACATATATATTCAATCATGTTTTACTGTTTGTACTTTGCTTATAATCATATATGCTTGACAAATAAACAAATACAAAATACAAAATTAGATTGGCTGAATCTGTTGGCCTTTTCTAGCACAAGAAGGTTGAGATGGTTCTCCAGCTTCTCCTTTGGATTCCTTCTCCAAGAGAATTTAATTTGATGGATCTTTGTTGGGACCCCATACCTGCCATGGTTGTAGCCATGGTGCCCTGAGTTTGTCTTTACACTCCTTTCTTCTCCTCTGGGATATGGATAAATACGCAGCATTCAAGGCATGGGCCAGAGTCAAAATGAAACTGTAAGTATAGGAGTTATTGTACATCCAGATACTGTTCATTTTCTTTTTGGTCTCCAGTTCTGCTTTCTGGGTACATCTTCTTCGTCCTTTGACAGAAAAGATGTGCTTTGAAAGAGAACAGTGAAATGTCTTTTCTTCATATTTGGGTTCCAGAAAGAATCCTGGTTGAAAGCAATAATCTCTTCGCCTTTTTCTATGCTGCAAAAAAAAGTTCCAAATACTATGAACAAATTTGAGAATTTCATTACTTTCATTTGGGCAATCCACATAAGTTGCCATGATCCAGATTTTCCCTTCAATGGGTCCAGACAACTTAATAAGTATTAAATGGAAAGGAAGAATTCTGTCCAGAAGGGAAACAAATTCTATGAAATGAACAAAGACATTGACTTGTCTCCATTTAGAGAGAGCATCCCTGAAGGCTGCTGTATTTCCGGTTGTTGAGAATTGATGTGATATAACAACACAAATTCCATTCCTGACAAGCGTAGGAGTTAGAGTCCTCATGAAAATCTCTCCGTCCTCTGTGTCTGAAGCAAGCTGGTTTCGCTGGTTTCCTCCATTGAGGTATGAAATTGTACAATTAGAAAATAAACAAGAAAACTGATGAACTTCATTCTGTCTTTTAACTTGCACTTTCATGAAGATGCTTTGGATAAATCCAGTGGCATGTGGCCTGAACACCACCACCACCACCCCCTTTTTTTGGTAAACCACCTTCTTGAGTGGATATGGTCCCTTCTGGACAAGGAACACAGTTGTAGCAGCAAACTGGTTCTCCTTCTCGAACCTGCTTGACAAATCCTGGATGACAATTTTCCACACATTTGGACTCAGGCAGAGACTAAGCAGAAAAACAAGGAATGACAAAGAAAACAGATAAAAAAGAATCATCTATAGAAAATGGAGGCCAACATGAACATTAGCCAAGTAGTCTCTGGATTTCATAAATATATATATGTTTCCTTCCATACACCAGGATGATTCGACAGACTAAACATAAATAAACCTTTCCTAGTGAAGAGCTGATAGGGAAGAGAACCTTGTGGCCTAGAGGTTAAACTGCTGCCTTACAAGCAGACTGCCCAGGTTCAATTCCCACTAAGGGTATGGCTATCTGATGAGAGCAAAATAGCTCAAAATAGATCTATATTAGTCTCCCTTTATTTTCATTTATCAGCAAAAATGTTACACACACACACACACACACACACACACACACACACACACACAAACACATAAATACATAGTTACATAAAACAAATTAGGGCTGTCAACTGTAAAAGAGATTATCTTTTTTCTATATATGTTCTTCTATTTAAATGGTTGCCATCTTGGTCAAATGAGACTAAATCTGACTGTCTAGTTTCTGGAAATGTAGGGAAATGACAAGGACTTGAGGTCACGAGAACATGTCCTTCCCCCAAAAAATTAAGTCAAATATCTGTTGCTGCAGCACATGGGACACTAGTATGAACCTTTTGTTGGAAAGTAATATTTATAAGACCCAGCTAGTATTCAGAAAAGGTCCTTTCTGTTGAAGAATAACAATCAGGTGAAACGAATTGACATGGAAAGAAAGACCCATATTTATCATTAGATAAATGTGGAGCCTCCTACCCCACCCCAGGGAAGCTAACAATCAAGATCATTAATTGCATTCAAGAGGCTTTTACATTTAATTTAATTTAATTTAATTTAATTTAATTTACTAGATTTGTATGCCGCCCAACTCCCGGGGGACTCTGGGCGGCTAACAGCATGTCAAATCCATTACAAATAAAAAGATATAACAGTTAAAAAGATATAAAAATTAAAAAATCTCCAACATTCATAACAAGGGGGGGAGACCCAAGTATAATCTGCTCGGTCTCACTTTCACCCCGCCTGCCGGAAGAGCCAAGTTTTTATTGCTTTACGGAAGGCCAGCAGGGTGGGGATGGCCCTGATCTCCGGAGGGAGTTGGTTCCACAGGGAGGGAGCTCCCACAGAGAAGGCTCTCCCCCTAGGCCCCGCCTACCGGCATTGCTTGGTCGATGGGACCTGGAGGAGACCAACTCTGTGGGACCTAACCGGTCGTAGGGAGGTATGCAACAGGATGCGGTCCCGAAGGTAGCCTGGCCCTGAGCCATGTAGGGCTCTAAAGGTCAAAACCAACACCTTAAATTGGATCTGGAGAGTAATGGGCAGCCAATGCAGCTGGCGGAGGATAGGTGTTACGTGGGTGTACCTAGGCACACCCACTACAGTTCGCGCAGCTGCATTTTGCACTAATTGCAGTCTCCGGATACTCTTCAAGGGTAGCCCCATGTAGAGCGCATTGCAGTAATTCAGCCGGGAGGTGATAAGGGTGTGGGTGACTGTGAGTAGAGCCTCCCTCTCCAAGAAGGGTCATAATTGGTGCACTAGGCGAACCTGTGCAAAGGTCCCCCTAGCCACAGCTGAAAGATGTTGCTCCAATTTTAGCTGTAGGTCTAGGAGGACACCCAAATTGCGAACCCGTTCTGAGGGAGTTAATTTCTCTCCCCCAAGAACCAAGGAGGGACAATTGACAGAATGCTTGGGAGGCAATATCCATAGCCACTCGGTCTTGTCAGGGTTGAGCTTTAGCCGGTTCCTCCCCATCCAGACCCTAACATTGTCCAGGCAGCGGCACATTACGTCAACGGCTTCCCTGAATTGAGACGGGGTGGAGATGTACAACTGGGTATCATCAGCATACTGCTGATACCTCACCCCATGTCGTTGGATGATCTCACCCAGTGGTTTCATGTAGATGTTAAACAGGATGTCCGAGAGAACCGAGCCCTGCGGCACCCCACAAAGTAGGGCCTAGAGCTCGACATCTGCCCCCCTGTCAACACCGACTGCGTCCTATCAGAGAGGTAGGAGGAGAACCACTGTAGCACAGTGCCGCCCACCCCCACCTCACCGAGACGACGCAGAAGGATACCATGGTCAATGGTATCGAAAGCCGCTGAGAGGTCAAGTAGCACCAGGATGGAGGAATAACCACCATCCCGGGCTCGCCAGAGGTCATCCATCAGGGTGACCAAAGCCATTTCCGTACTGTAGCCGTGCCTGAAACCCGATTGAAAGGGATCAAGAAAATCAGTGTCATCCAACAGCCGTAGGAGTTGGAGTGCCACCACTTTCTTTACAACCTTCCCTGCAAAGGGAAGCTTGGAGACCGGATGGAAGTTCTTTAAATCCACCAGGTCCAGGGAAGGCTTCTTGAGGAGGGGCCTCACCACTGCAACTTTTAATGGCCGCGGGATGGACCCCTCTCTCAGAGAAGCGTTGACCAACGCCTGGAGCCAGCCATGTGAGACCTCCCTGGTGGCCGAAACCAGCCAGGAGGGACATGGGTCCAATGAACAAGTGGCGTAGCTCATTGCTCCTATGGCCTTGTTTACATCATCAGGAGTCACTGGTTCAAACTCCTCCCATATAACAGGACTAAGGCCTGCCCCTGTCATCTCTGCCTGTACTGCCCAATCAGAGTCCAGGTCTGTCTGAATCTGTGTGACTTTATCCGCCAGAAACTGAGAAAATTCCTCAGCTCTGCCCTGCAAGGGATCTTCGCCTCCCTCCTTGGCAAGGAGGGAGCGGGTCACCCTAAACAGGGCGGTTGGGCGGGAGTCAGCGGACTCAATAAGGGCGGAAAAATGCGAACATTTTGCCGCCCGTATCGCCACTAAGTAAGACTTAATGAAAGTTCTTAAAAGTGTCCGGTCAGACTCATCTTTACTAGATCTCCATCGTCGCTCTAGGCGTCTCTTTTGGCGCTTCATCTCCCGGAGTTCCTCGGTAAACCAAGGAGCCCGCCTGGATCCGCTACCACAGAGAGGCCGCAAAGGCGCAATACGATCCAAGGCCCCTGCCGCCGCCTAGTTCCAGGTAGCAACAAGGGCCTCAGACGAATTGTGTATCAGGGATTCAAGTATTTCCCCAAGCTCCCTCCGGAATCCCTCGGGTTCCATTAGGCGCCTGGGGCGGAACCACTTAATCAGTCCCGCCTCCTTGCGGTGGAGGAGTGGTGCCATGAAATCCAACCTCAGAAAGAAATGATCTGACCACGACAAGGGTGCTGTGACTAAACCCCTCAGCCTCAGATCATCTCTCCACTGCCCCGAGAGAAACACAAGGTCAAGCGTGTGACCTCCCTCATGAGTCGGACCCTGAACTACTTGGGTCAGGTCCATGGTTGTCATGGAAGCCATGAACTCCTGGACTGCCCCCAAGGCTTCACCGGGTGATGGCAGATTAAAGTCCCCCAGCACCATCACCCTGGGGAACTCAATCGCCAGCCCCGCAACCGCCTCAAGCAGAACAGGCAGGGCCTTTGCAACGCAGCTATGAGGCAAGTACGTTAGCAAAAGGCCCTCTTAGAAATCAAAGGCCAGAACTAAATAGAATTTATTTTCTAATTGTCCCTCATTAATTCTGATATCAAGAAGGACTTTGAATCAAGTGCTTCAATGTTCTTGGGCAGGGCATTATCTCCCATCGGACCCGTCATTATGATTATGCACTAAAAGCTTGGCCCTCTTTCCTAGGAACAGAAAGCCTATTGCACTATCCCAGTGAGATGAAAGAGAAGCATAAATAACTCTGACCTGGTCTAGTCTGCTTAAGAACATCACAAACTGTGGAACTTGCCTATGAGATGACACTTTCCCCAACCAGGACAAGCTGAATCCTAATTCCAAAGCTTATTTCCCACTTGGACCAACAGCGCGCGCGCACACACACACACACACACACACACACACACACACACACACACACACACACCAGTCTTGATTCAATTTCACTGGATTCAGTTTCTCATGTTTGGAGACCAATGTCCCCTGAAAGGGCAGGTTTATAGCCTGTGATGTTCTTAAGGATACCAGCCTTGGCCAGTTATCCAAGCCTTTCTTCTACCCCATTGAGAACTTGGGGACTGGCCAACATAATTGCCTTTTTCTTTGCTACTTTGGGGTAAGGACCAATTGACGCGATCAGCAACACAATTCCCAGGATATCCAGAGCCTCTGTAATTTTTATGGAGTATTTTATGGAGATACCAGATTGCAAAGAGGACACAAAACAACTTTGATCTCTATCTTAAGGTATAGCCCCATAGCATAGCTGAATGACTTAAAACAATATCCCATATGATCGCCTCTGAAGGACATCTTGCTCAATAGTACCCAAGTCATTTAAGAAACCAACAAGGGTTTTCCTTCCCACATTCAATCCTCAGTCAAGGTCATGCACTTAGTCATCAGGCTTAGCCTAATTGAAATGAGTCCTAAAGCTGTGGAAGAGAGAGAGAGAGAGAGAGAGAGAGAGAGAGAGAGAGAGAGAGAGAGAGAGAGAGAGAGAGAGAGAGAGAGAGAGAGAGAGAGAGAGAGAGAGAGAGAGAATGTGATTATTTCACCCACCTTCCTGAGCAACGTTAGCTGTGAAAGAGCATTTGAGTTGTTAATAAGTCTATCTAAATCCCCCAGTTTTTCTAGTACAGAATTATCCTTAGCAGAAGCCCTGCAGTTCCTGATCAGAAGATCTCCTTCTACATCTCCATTTGGTTTCAAGAACATTTTGTCTCGGGAAAAATTCCAAAACTCATTCTTAGCCAGAAAGGGATGGAACTGGAATAGAAACATCCAAGAACATTAAAAGCAGACAATTTGGTTTCTTTTCTCCCACGGTCTTTGCACAATTGAATCCTTCTACAGTTATCAAACTTGCTCATATGCTCAATTGTGAGAAAACATGTTACCACTATGTTCAAAAGTGAAAATTAAAGGTTCAGCAAAATTTGTCAATCACATATTGATAAAATAAATATAAGCAAAATAAAGAGCTGATAAAATCTATTAATTATAGAGAACATTCTAGAGCAGGTAATACATAAATTGAGCAAACTGAAAAGGAAACAGATTACTCTTAAACTCCTTGAAAACAACAGGGTGGTTACCAGAAAGCATGGAATTATCAAGAAGAAAGAAGTCTGAAAGTAGAAATCTCCCATCCATTCTTTTGAAAACTTTTCTTTGGGTGGGGAAAACCTGGAAACTTTCAGATTTGGGGTTTCCCAGATGTGCCAATATGACATCTCTAATAAAATGTATCCTTGAGGAAACTCAAGCCTCGGAGTATTCTTTCGTTGGGGGTGTTACTTGGAACCCTGGCACTTTTCTAATAACTGAAAGATGTTGGGAAAAAAGGTTAAGATTTTTTTTCCAGACTCTGGGATACAGTAAAATGAACTTAGTCACAAAATGGGACAATATGGCAGAATACAAAGAAAAATATCCTAATGGGATAAGGAGTTTTAGAAGTGAGCCAATAAAGCAGAGAAGTTCAGTCTCCCTTGCACTGATTATCTCAATGCAAAGACTGAGCAGCTATCAGTTAGAGAAGTTTTAACAGAGATCCTACAGAGAGGAGGGGTTGACCTAGATGCTCTCAGGTTTTCCTTCCAATTTATAAAGGTAAAATTCTAGGTTGGCAATTGCAAACCTATACATAAAGTATTTTTAACTGCATCTATTCTTTTTAAATGTAGCAGGATTTAATATTAAAATGCCTCTGTCATGGTGCTGGCTCTTTGGGAGATTATGTGCTGAGCAATTCATTCTTTACATAAATGACATTTGTATTATTATACAAAGCAACTGCGTCCTCTTCGCAGATGATGTAAAACTATTCAACACCACAGATAATACTACAACCCTTCAAAAAGACCTTGACTATATATCTGAATGGTCAAACAAGTGACAACTACCAATCTCTATCAACAAATGCTCAGTTTTACACATTGGCAAGAAATAATCAAAACACTAAATACAAACTTGATGATCATGACCTTGATGATGATCCTCACTCAGTAAAGGACCTCGGAGTACTCATCTCTAATGATCTAAGTGCCAGAACCCACTGCAACTACATAGCTAAGAAGGCATTAAGAGTGGTTAACCTAATCTTGCGCAGCTTCTTCTCTGGTAACATTGTACTCTTAACCAGAGCATACAAAACATTTGCTAGACCGATCCTTGAATACAGCTCATCAGTCTGGAACCCACACTTCATATCAGACATTAACACTATTGAGAATGTCCAGCGATACTTCACCATAAGAGTGTTACATTCCTCTGTTCACAACAGAATTCCTTATGAAACCAGACTAGAAATTTTGGGACTTCAAAATTTAGAACTCCTCCGCCTTCGATCTGACCTAAGTGTAGCTCACAAAATTATCCGCCTCAATGTCCTACCCGTTAACGACTATTTCAGCTTCAACCGTAATAATACACGAGCTCACAATAGATACAAACTTAATGTAAACCGCTCCAGACTTGATTGCAAAAAATTCGACTTCAACAACAGAGTTGTCAACGCCTGGAACACTTTCCCTGACTCAGTAGTTTCTTCCGCAAACCCAAAAAACTTCAACCTCTTATTATCTAGCATTGACCTCACCCCATTCCTAAGAGGTCAGTAAGGGGCGTGCATAAGCGCACAATCGTGCCTACCGTTCCTGTCCTATGTACCCATATAATTATACCTCTTTTACTCTTATTCATGCTTGTAATATTACATATATATTCAATCATGTTTTACTGTTTGTACTTTGCTTATAATCATATATGCTTGACAAATAAACAAATACAAAATACAAAATTAGATTGGCTGAATCTGTTGGCCTTTTCTAGCACAAGAAGGTTGAGATGGTTCTCCAGCTTCTCCTTTGGATTCCTTCTCCAAGAGAATTTAATTTGATGGATCTTTGTTGGGACCCCATACCTGCCATGGTTGTAGCCATGGTGCCCTGAGTTTGTCTTTACACTCCTTTCTTCTCCTCTGGGATATGGATAAATACGCAGCATTCAAGGCATGGGCCAGAGTCAAAATGAAACTGTAAGTATAGGAGTTATTGTACATCCAGATACTGTTCATTTTCTTTTTGGTCTCCAGTTCTGCTTTCTGGGTACATCTTCTTCGTCCTTTGACAGAAAAGATGTGCTTTGAAAGAGAACAGTGAAATGTCTTTTCTTCATATTTGGGTTCCAGAAAGAATCCTGGTTGAAAGCAATAATCTCTTCGCCTTTTTCTATGCTGCAAAAAAAAGTTCCAAATACTATGAACAAATTTGAGAATTTCATTACTTTCATTTGGGCAATCCACATAAGTTGCCATGATCCAGATTTTCCCTTCAATGGGTCCAGACAACTTAATAAGTATTAAATGGAAAGGAAGAATTCTGTCCAGAAGGGAAACAAATTCTATGAAATGAACAAAGACATTGACTTGTCTCCATTTAGAGAGAGCATCCCTGAAGGCTGCTGTATTTCCGGTTGTTGAGAATTGATGTGATATAACAACACAAATTCCATTCCTGACAAGCGTAGGAGTTAGAGTCCTCATGAAAATCTCTCCGTCCTCTGTGTCTGAAGCAAAGAGACCAATCAAGGTCCATCTGAAATGGAGGAGCACTTGGACAGTTCTTCTGTAGAAGAACCCTTTTTTGGGTAAAAGCTGATGATGAAAGGGGAATTGACTTTTTTCCTTCAGAGCTTCTGAACCAAATGCACAATTGATCTGAAAAAGCAATGAAAAATGCTCTGTTATCTTTGGCATCAGATCAAATCCGAAATATTGACTTTAAATAAATTCAGCTCTGTTCCAATGTACATATTAGAATATTTGATTGTCGATCAGTCCATATCAAGATACAAAATATAAAACACAGGACATTAACTGTACATAAATATCGAAGAAAAGAAATAAGTAGAAGAAAATAAGGAAAAAGAATGCAAACCATATTTCTGGTTCACTCCTAAAATTTATTGCCCAAGACACTCATATTCAGATCTCAACTGAACTGATTTGTTCCAATAAAGGTTCATATTAAATGTAATTTTTGAATTCTGACCAGACAGAAAATGTATTATTTTAATACAAGGATCACATTAGGTCGTCTGTCTAATGTGCAGTTCAAGATACTGAACTCTCTTTTTTTTTACATAATTCACGTTCAAATAATAGATACTGTATATTTACATCTTCTTGCTCTGGAAGCTAGTCTCCATTGAAAGGGACTCGGTTAAATATACCATTATGTCCAGCTCCTCAAATTTTCCTTGAGTAAATGCCACCCTAAAATGTTTAGGCATTTCTTCATTTAAATATTTTGTGATTTGGAAGGTTACGTATGTAGTGGCACATCCATTTCAAGGTGCAATTTTACTGGGATGGTTATATCTTTCTCTGCTTTTTACCTTCTTCTCCAGTTGTATGAGAGAAAAAGGAGAACAAAGTTCCTAATATAATTTGTCAATTGTACAAACCAAAGCCTCTTTAATTGAATGTTTGCCTGCTCCAAAGTACAGAACATTGGGAGTTTGACATGTTCCATGGCTTCCACACCAATAATTTTCTTAGGGTCTTAGGATGTGTACTTCAGGTTGGTTCATTAGTGCAGGTAAGTCATTAATGATTTATTTATTCCTTCTTATAAGCCACCCAACTCCCGAGGGACTCAGGGCTGCGTACAACATGTAAGAGGAACAATCAATTAAAAAAAAACATAATACTGATTAAAAACAATTATGAATGACAATGGTTGAATTATGCACCCTTCTCTTACTCCTTGGAAAGTATCAATCCATTTTCCTATGTCTTCATTGAGTCCAAATCAAGATCTCAAAGAAGTGCTTGTAGAAAAGGTTTTGACCGGGGCCAAAATTCTCCATTCTATTTTAAGGGCAATCAATTTCTTGCATAATATTTCTCTTTTTATTGTGTCACATGCTGCACTAAGAGCAGAACACGGTTGTTTCTATTGATTGACATATTTAGTAATTAGATAGTTCAAGACAAAGCAATTGTCAATTACAGATTTCCTCTCTCTAAAGCCTGCTTGTTCTTCTGCAAGGATGCACTTTTCATCTACCCACTCTCACTTCTACTCAAGAGGAATCTAGCATGTATTTTAGCCACAAGATCTATTAGATGAATGACAAATTGTTCCCCTTTACTCCACTTTTATGTAGAGGAAGTACTATTGACATTTTCTACCCACCTGGAAATGGCAGATATTTTTTATATATCTTAAATCAACTTGCCAATAGAGGCACCCACAACGAGATATTTTTGAATAGTTCAGCAAGTGGAATCCTTATTGCTATTCTGATCCTTCTTTGGGTACAGAATAACCCTTCATGTGGTCACACAGTCTCTTCTTACCTTCAAATGTGTGAAATAGAATCCCCAAAGCAATGGGGATGGTTTCATGAGAGAATATGGCTGCTTTGATTTTTGCTCCCTCTCCATCCCAATCCTTAGGTATGACATCTACAATGACTATGGTGAAAAGCAGCTCTTGAATTCCATACAGAAAATATGGTTGGATGTATCACTTAGCCACCCCTACCAAACAAACTTTACCAGATAGAACATACAAACAAACCTGAGGGATTTTGTAGGTGCCCACTAATGTTGACATCTGGAAAGAGATATCTTCAAGACCTGCATCAAGAAGAGCCAAAAGGTTGTCCTTCCTCCCACAGCTGTAGTTGGGAACATTGGCTTCTCCAGTAGAGAGAATGTTCATCAAGGCATCTGAAGTACCAATTGTGCTCAAATAGTTGTCCTGGACATTGTAGCCAAGTGTGAGATTGTGCAGGACCCACTGATTCTTGTTGACCACTTCAATAGCAAAAATGAACTGCAGTATTCTTGACTTATCAGCAGCTAAACTAGTGTAAAAAATGATCATGTTACTCTCACCATCATTAACAGCATCAATACTTTTTAAAAAATATAATCCTATTTCTCTCCACACACAAACTGAGTCTTAATCCAAGACTGGTTTTAAACCATAGGCCAATGATAGTCACCCATCACCATTAAATTTGTATAAGTGTTAAGAAGATGGGCCGGAGGCTTAATAGTCACAAATATATCATCATTTGTACTGGTGGTGATTTTCATTTCTTATTGCTATTTCTCCAAGAACAAGAATTCAAAATCGTTCAATCATTAAAGGCAAACTACCATAAAAGGAGCAGAATGTTTAGGTATTTCTGCATTTATATAGATGGCAATTCCATAGTGACTCAGAAAAGCAATTGTAGAAACAAACCATCCTCTATTCCTCTAAGGATCAGGCACTGGATATCAAAGAGTAGTTATTTAAATATGGAAATGGGCTGGGCACCTGCAACTAGAACCTGTTCAATCAGTACTCTGAACAAAAGTTAGTATTCAAGAGATGAACTCAGGACTGGACGGTTGAGGAAAATAATCTTGACTTCTTTCGGGTATTTTTTCTTCCCCATTTTTGGTTTTGAGTCTCTTCCACAAAATAAGACCAAGAGGGAAGCCATGGAAATCAAAACAATACAAGAAACTAGAGAGATCCTACAATATAGGAGTAGACCAAATAAGATGAAAAGAAGGAGAGTGTTAGAAGTGCAAATGAAGGGAGTGCAATTCCTTCACACTGAATTACCTACAAGCGAGTCTGACTATAAGGAGCCATGCTGAAAATCAAAGTTCTATGTGGTATTTTTGTTGCAGTTGTGACTACACCGATGAGATGGTCTCCTGGCCTGTAATAGCTCCATGGTTTTTTTCCATGCTGATGCTCCAAAGTCTGTGGGCACTTCATTCTGAGCTTCCCAGAGATTGGCAGGGGCACCGGGAGTAACAGAAGCAAAAGCAGGAGGTACATTATTCATAGGGCCGAATCAATCCCCTTCCTGTTTCTAAACAGTATTAAGGATAATTGAAAGCACTTTCACCAAATGGAATGTCCAGTGACTTTCCCGATTCAGACAGACACAAACTGAGCTTCACCTGGAAAGTACAGAAAGTACATTCAAGAGCACTGTCCCTGCCTGTCCTAAATGTTGTGCAAAACACTCAGCATGACCAGAGGCAGTTATCATTTTCTAATGCAAGAGCCCTTGCATGTTGCTTCAATCTGATGTTTACATCAAAGGCAGTCTCTGGAGAGTTAGCAGAAGAGGTTCTTAGACCAGGATGGTGATAATTACAGTGAGAAGCAACTTCTCCTCTGGGGGTCCTGAAGTGGTTCCTGGGCTCCATGTGCAGAGGGATAGCTGGAGAAAAACACGCTAGTGAAAAACTAGAGATATACCCCTGGGGGCATTGTCAGGACATGTCCAAAAAATGATGCTGGAAGAAGACACTTCAACACCCAGGAAATTGGGTTCTGCTGTCCTTTACTGTATCCTATGTCTCCAGAGACTGCTGGGGAAGGTCACCCAGAGCTATGGAGTTTGGTGCCGCTCTAGATTGATGACACTTAATTCTAGTGTTGCCTGTTTTCTAACACCAAGAGTTGATCCTTGCCTAATGTTAAGAGTAGGGTCTCTTTTTAATTTTTTTGTATATTACATTGCCATATATCAATCTCAAACTGGAGCTGATTTTAAAATGTGCCTGAAGTAAAGCTTAATTTCTCATCTGTCCTAGCAATATCAATTTGTGGATGAGAACCAACCAAGAGTTAGGAAAGTGACAGTTTGTGGGCTCTGCCATTGGATAAATAGGGAGAAGTTATAGAGCAGTGATGGTGAACTTATGGCACGTGTGCCACAGGTGGCACGTGTAGACATATCTGAGGGCACATGAGGCATTGCCCTATGTCATCTCCAGCACGCATATGCACGCTGGCCAGCTGATTTTCCGCCTTCTTTTCAGCTGTTTTAGCTCTCCCTAAGCTTCAGGAAAGCTTCCTGAAGCCTGGGGATGGCGAAAAATGGCTCAATGGGGCCAACCGGAAATTCACTTGTGTGCGTCACCCCCTGTCAAAGATCTTCAGGATCTTCTTCGGCTTTGGACAGCAGCAGCCAGGCCTTGCACATCTTGGCCCATTTCTTCTGCAGATGGCAAGGCTTTCCTGAAGGCCTCTGCAGCCGATAACAGAGCTCCAGATCGATCTGGAGCTCTGTTATCGTCTACAGAGGCCTTCAGGAAAGCCTTGCCAGCTGCAGAAGGAACAGGCCAAGGTGTGTGAGGCCTGGTTGCAGCTATCTGAAGGTAAGTTGTAGGGCTGCACCACTTCAATTTCATTTCTGAACTTCCGGTTGGCCTGTTGGGCCATTTTTCGCCATCCCCAGGCTTCAGGAGGCTTTCCTGATCCCTGGAAAGAGCGAAAAGCAGCCCAACGGGCCTACCGGAAGTCCGGAGGCTTCAGTGAGGCCTTTGCACATGCACAGGGGGGCAGCATGGGGGGGGGGTTGTGCGCATGCACAGGGGAGTGCATTGCATTATCGCACGTGCGTGCGCCCTTTTGGCACCCGAGCCAAAAAAGGTTCACCATCACTGTTATAGAGGGGATAGACATTTTAATTTTCTTTTTCATTGACATTGTAAGGTTTTTCACCGAATGCAGCTCAGAATCTGATGAATCCAATGAAACTCTGAAGACGAGGCTACTGATAATCAGTTTTATTTTTCTGCAGAAAGCAAAACTGGACGACCCTTTTTGTCTCCCACCTTAACAGTAGCAGAGAGAAAAACAGGCACGCATGCGCTAACTAAAACTTTTCCTTTTTATCGCCCACACATTACTTGCATAGATCGTCATAATGTTGGAAACGATTAATTCAGGCAAAACTCCTGATTCTTTATCTCAGTGCTTCAAAAAACAGAGATCTTAAAAGAAATACATTTTAGAGTTTTTCACATTAATTTGCAGAGAAAACACATTTCAAGGTTTACAGCATTCACACAGATCAAGCAAGATTACAAAGAAAATGTTACTTCACTAGCCTGACTTTGGCAGTCAGCCTGGAGTTCTTATCTTTGCAGTTGGCACATCTAGTTACAGCTTAACAGGGAATCAAAAGTTTAAAAAAAAAATCAAAAGTTGAGCTAGGTTGCACTCTGTATATGCTCTGGGACTCTGACCCTTTCAACATGCTCTGTGTTGTCTTTCCACATGGATCCTTGATATTTTAAAGTTTCTTAGTTTATCAAATAAAAAGTGGGCTGTGTGCTCTGCAGCTAAGATGGCGGCAGTGCCAACATGGTGTGAGATCTGCCATGTTAAAAGTTTTACTTTTTAAAATGCTAATAATGACACCCTCTTTCATTCAAACCTCAAATTAATGCCTAAAATGTACGAGGGTGAGTCAAAGCGTAATGCCATTTTCTTTAGGACAGGTATAATTACCAACACAGGAACATGTAGCATACATCAAAATGAAGCTAGTCCTCTGTGGATCACACATCCCTACTTCTCAACATAGTCACCGTTTCTCCCAAGAGCAATGTTCCACCTTCGAATGAGAGCATGTATCCCTGTCTCGTAAAATTTTGTTGACTGTTCTTTGAGCCACTTCTTCACTGCAGTTTTCACTTCCTTGTCACTGGAATAATAATCCTCCATACTCGCCAGATTTAGCGCCTTCAGACTATCATCTCTTCGGCCCCATGAAAGAGGGTTTGAGAGGCAAACAGTATTTCAGTGACGAGGAAGTGAAAACTGCAGAAAATTTTCTTCCAAATTAATCGCTATAGCTTATATTCCAGACATATTCATTGTCTCTTGTACCTCTTAATTTTAGGCCGTACTCCTCCCTTTCCTCAATTTATATCTTTACTCATTTTTTTATTCTGTCATTTCTAAATGCCCTAAATTTCTGATCTTTTTTCCCATTTCATGAGAGCTTTATTTCTTTATTTCTGAGCTTGTTCATTCCTGGATGTATGGCAATTTAAATTATTAATTGGTTTACTTTACTAATTGATGATTAAGTTGGAATTTAATTTGATTAATATTATATACCTAATATGTTTATTTCCTTCAGTTTTAAATAGCCCTGTCACATTGATTCAAAGGAAGAATACAAAACACCAATAACTACAATGAAAAAATTAAATGTTACGAGCCTAAGAAACAATTTCACAGTCATTTCCCTATTTTTATCATTAGATGTTTCTTAGTGTTTAGATCTGGCCTCAGGATTATAATGTAGCATTTGGGGAAGAAGATGCAACCCAACAGTCCAGCACTGGAGGCCAAGATGGAGAAGACCTGCACAATTACCATGGACTTTCCTTTCGTGCTCAGGTAGGTGGGTAGGAAGGAGATCCAGACACTGCAGAAGACCAGCATGCTGAAGGTGATCAGCTTGGCTTCATTGAAGGCCCCAGGCAGATTCCTGACCAGGAAAGCTACAATGAAGCAAATGGCAGCTAGGAAACACATATAGCCAAGGACAACATAAAACATAACAACAGAGCCTTCATTGCATTGAAGGATGATCTCTCCAGGCTGGGACTGCAGGTCAGAGTCAGGGAATGGGGGAGAAACTCCAAGCCACATGGCACAGATGAAAATTTGGCCACCAGAACAAGAAATGATGATGGAGTTGGCCAAGCTTTTCCCCAACCATCTCTTCACTCGGTTTCCTGGTTTTGTGGCCAGAAAAGCCAGCACCACTGTGATTGTTTTGGCCAACACAGAAGACACAGCTACTGAGAACACAATGCTGAACACTGTTTGTCGGAGAAGACAGGTGGTTTTCCTTGGTTGGCCAATGAAGAGAAAGGAGGACAAAAAACAAAGAAGGAGGGAGACCAGGAGGATATAGGAGAGGTCCCGGTTGTTGGCTTTCACAATGGGGGTTTCAAGGTATTGAAGGAATATGATCAAAATGAATCCTGTGGTTAGAAACAAGAGTAGGGCAAAGGAGATGAGGATGATGCCCAGATGTTCTTCATAGGATAGGAAGATCATTCTTTTGGGGATACATTGGACTCGGTTCTTGGTTGGATATTGATCATTTGGGCACTTGGTACATTTTTCAGTAGCTGGAAAACAAAGTAATATTTCTTTTTTAATCTCTCAAATTTCAAGAAAGCCTTTGGATGAGATGTGATACTGAGAGACAGGAAAGCATCAGTAAATGGAACATACAACAATGAAAAGAAGAACAACAAAATAAAATTAAAAGAAGAAATATCTGGTGCCACAACCTCCATTTTCTGAGGTAATCCACCAGGAGAAGTAGCAAGTCTTCAGAAGTTTAAGAGGATGGGGGCCTATTGAATTTCAAATGGGTCAAATGGGGCACGAGCTGCTCTAGAAAAAGCAGACTTCTGAGGACCCATAAGTGGCAATGTTGTAGGGAAGAGACCTTTTGCCTGCCAATTATATCTGCTCTGGTGGGAAAAGCAGATATCCTCAAGGAAAGGAAGCCCTGCAAATACCATGGTTCTGTCTCATGTTGGGTTTTAAAGGTGAATTTAATTGCACTTGGAAAGAAACTGGGAGCTTGAGGAGCTTGCACAAAAGGGATGTACCGTGGAAGAACATAGTGACTGTCTACTTCAGGGCAGGTGGTGCAGCTACGTTCAGGAAAAAAATAACTTCCTGGAATGGAGTGGAGTGGAGTGGAGTGGAGTGGAGTGGAGTGGAGTGGAGTAGAGTAGAGTAGAGTAGAGTAGAGTAGAGTAGAGTAGAGTAGAGTAGAGTAGAGTAGAGTAGAGTAGAGTAGAGTAGAATAATAGAGTAGGAAGGGAACATGCAGGTCTTCTAGTCCAACCCCATGCTTAGGCAGGAAACCCTATATCATTTCAGATGAACGGTTGTCCATTTTTTCCTTTAAAAAGTGATATTAACACTTCACGTGACCTTGAGGCTATCCCTCTATTTATGCAGCCTAGAACTGTGTTGGCTTTTTTGGCAGCTGCAGCACACTGCTGGCTCACATGTAAATGATTTTCCACTGGGACTCCAAAATCCCTCTCACAATTACTACTATTGAGCGAGGTACCACATATATTGTACCTGTGCATTTTGTTTTTCTTGCCTAAATGTAGAACCTTACTTTTTTCATGATTGATCTTCATTTTGTTAGATAGTACCCAATGTTCAAGTCTGTCAAGATCCTACTGTATATTAAGCCTATCTTCTGGAGTGTTGGCTATTCCTGCTGGCTTGGTGTCATCTGCAAATTTGATTAGTTCCCCATCTATCCCCTCATCCAAATCATTGATGAAGATGTTGAAGAGTACTGGGACTAAAACAGAGCCTTGGGGTACCTGACTGCATACTTCCCTCCATGTACATCAGGGGTGGGTTCTAACTTACCTTGCTGCCGCTTTGTTTCATCCCGTGCTGCTTGTCTGTGCATATGATTTGAGTGAACACACATGTGCAGTGCCAAAAAAATCCCCCCACAAAAAAGCTGAAAACAAGATGGCGACGCATGCGCAGTGCCGGAAACTCGACTTCTGCGCATGTGCAGAAGAAAAGAAAAAACCGGGGAATAAATAAATAAATAAATAAATAAATAAATAAATAAATAAATAAATAAATAAATAAATAAATAAATAAATAAATAAATAAATAAATAAACCCATTGACCTAAAACCATTCCTCAAGTTATAAAGAATTCATATGTTCCTAAGAAAGATAAATATGAAAGTATGCATCCAAACTGGATAATAAAAAAGAGATTTCCTACCCAAACCACAACATCCTTCTTCCTAACTCATCCTTCAAAGACATTTTTCTTATGCCTCCAACTATGGAAGAAATTGGACACCATGACAATTAAAAACAAAACAATTAAACCTTCCTTAACATGCATATTGATCAAAATGCTCTGGATGAACCCATCAGGTTCCCCTATGGTGTCACCCACCTTCCTGAGTGGAGATGGTCCCCTCTGGACAAGGAACACAGTCATAGCAGCAAACTGGTTCTCCTTCTCGAGCCTTCTTGAAAAATCCAGGATGGCATTTTATCACACATTGGGACAGAGGCAAAGACTAAGCAGAAAAAGGAGAAATGCCAAAGAAAATATGTCAGATTCACTATCCATATAAGATGGAGGTAGACATGAACATTAGCCAAGTTGTCTACGGGCTTCATATAGGCAAATATGAAATTTATGACTATTTCTAAATGGTTGTAGGAAATAGAATTGCAGGCACATGTTCCTTTTTCTTCTGGCATATCAGATTGCACATAATTTGAACTGCAGAAAAAGCAATTGCTACTAACCTGCCTTCCATTGAGGACCTCTATACTGCACGAGTCAAAAAGAGGGCCGTAAAAATATCTACAGACCCCTCGCATCCTGGACATAAATTGTTTCAACTTCTACCCTCAAAACGACTCTATAGAGCAGTGATGGCGAACCTTTTTTTCCTCGGGTGCCAAAATAGCGCGCGCATGCGCTATCGCATGTGCGTGCATGCCCACACCCATAATTCAAAGCCCCCCACTTGCCCCACCCCCCTGTGCACAGCCCCATTTCCCGACTTCCAGTGGGACCAGTAGGCCTGTTTTTTGCCCTCCCCAGGCTCCAGAGGCTTTCTTGGAACTTGGGGAGGGTGAAAACACTCCCCCCGCCACCCTGGAGGCCCTCTGGAGGCCAAAATCGCCCTCCCAGAGCCTCCACGCGAGCCAAAAATCAGCTGGTGGGCACGCACATGCGCACTGGAGCTGAGCTAGGGCAACGGCTCGCGTGCCGGCAGATATGGCTCCGCGTGCCACCTGTGGCACCCGTGCCATAGGTTCGCCATCACTGCTATAGAGCACGGCACACCAGAACAACTAGATGCAAGAACAGTTTTTTCCCCATGCCATCACTCTGCTAAGCAACTAATTCCCATAACCCTGTCAAACTATTTACTAAGACTCTAGTACTATTATTCGACTCATCCTTCCTATTACCTATCTCCTTTTCCACTTATAATTATAATTTTGTTGCTTGTATCTTCATGATTTATATTGTTTTACTTAAGTTTCCTAGTGTGATTTTTGTTGACTGCTTATTTAGTATCCCATGGCTATCACTAACAGTTGAATCTTATGATTCATGATGAAATATTTATGATGACTATGATCAAGATTTATCACTTATATCTTTTATGTACACTGAGAGTATATGCACCAAAGACAAATTCCTTGTGTGTCCAATGACACTTGGCCAATAAGACAAGACCTTGCAGACGACCCTCACCCTGTCAAAGACCTTGGAATACTCATATCAATTGACCTAAGTGCCAAAGCCCACTGCAACAACATCGCCAAAAAGGCTTCAAGAACTGTTAACCTAATCTTACGTAGCTTCTTCTCCGGTAATATCACACTACTAACCAGAGCATACAAAACATTCGACAGACCAATCCTTGAATACAGCTCATCTGTTTGGAACCCACACCGCATATCGGACATAAATACATTAGAAAGTGTCCAGAGATACTTTACAAAAAGAGTCCTCCACTCCTCTACTCGCAACAGAATACCTTATGCAACCAGACTTGAAATCCTGGGCTTAGAAAGCTTAGAACTACGTCGCCTTCGGCAAGACCTAAGGATAGCTCAAAAAATTATCTGCTACAACGTCCTTCCTGTCAACGACTACTTCAGCTTCAACCACAACAATACAAGAGCACACAACAGATACAAACTCAAAGTGAACCGGTCCAAACTTGACTGTAGAAAATACGACTTTAGCAACAGAATGGTAAATGCCTGGAACTCACTACCTGACATTGTGGTTTCATCATCAAACCCCCAAAACTTTACCTTTAGACTGTCCACTGTTGACCTCACCTGATTCCTAAGAGGTCAGTAAGGGGTGTGCATAAGTGCACCAGCGTGCCTACCGTCCCTGTCCTAATGTTCCCTCTTATCAGTACCCATCTTATGTATATAAACAATGTTATATCTATGTATATTACCAACACGTACTTGACAAAAATGAATGAATGAATGAATGAATGAATGAATAATAAATAAATAAATAAACAAATAAATAAATAAATAATGTATTTTTCGGAGTATAAGACGCACCGGAGTATAAGACGCACCTTAGTTTTGGGGGAGGAAAACAAGGAAAAAAGGCCTCTGCCTCCCAGCAATTTGCCAAACAGCAAACAGCAAACAGTACAGATGATATACACTGTTGTGTATTTCTGTGCATGTGTGCCTGACCCATAGAAATGGCAAAGAATTGGAGAAATGTACATTTATGG
This sequence comes from Diadophis punctatus similis, assembly GCA_023053685.1. Taxonomy (NCBI): domain Eukaryota; kingdom Metazoa; phylum Chordata; class Lepidosauria; order Squamata; family Dipsadidae; genus Diadophis; species Diadophis punctatus. The sequence continues at coordinate 240,202,487 of JALIGW010000002.1, read as the reverse complement.
CAGTATATTAATCCCAGAAAGTTTTCTTAAATGTAATTACACTAACTCCTCCCAATTATTTAAATAGATCTACTCCAAACATGACTAAGTCAGGGTTTCTCAGCTGCCTTCTTTTAATACTAATACTTAATACTAATACTTAATACTAAAACAGGACATTTCAGATTATACTTTTACAGATCTTTAAAATTGATGTGGCTTTCTGGAAGTATTCTCTGCTATTTAAAAGAAGATACAATAGCACTGGGCCTCTTCAGAGCAAGCATTTGTTTTAAAAAGCTTCTTCATTTTGTTAAGTTGTCTAACAATAATAAAGCAGTCTTTAAAAAATAAGTCTAATAATTTGAACACTCTACAAACATTTAACACAATAACATATTAACAGAATCTGCCTCTACCTAGGATAGAACTCACAACCTCCTGATTGTGAGGCAAGAGCTCTAGCTCTGAGCTGTAGCAGCTATAGCTTGCCTTCTTGCAATTTCAGCAGTCTAATATTGCCAGCAGTTTATCTCCCAGCAATTTGTCACATTACAGCCACCGTAGTTTCATTTTACCACGTGGCTTGCAAGCCTCCGTCAGCTGTAGGTCGGGAGGCAGTTTATCTCTTCTTGTGCTCTTCTTGTGCTTTGCCCTGTTTGCTGCAAAGAGGTAAATTGTTGGCAGGCAGAGGCCAAAGGGTGGGGGTGGCTGGGTGGGGCTACATTCGGTGTATAAGACGCAACCAGGTTTTCACCCTCTTTTTGAGGGTAAAAAGGTGCGTCTTATACTCCGAAAAATATGGTAAATAAAAATAAACAATTCTATTCCTCCATTCTTCATATATGCATGATTTTAAAATATAATATCCATGTATACTAAGTTTTAGAGCAAGCTTTATTGTAAAAATATATTATTATTATTATTATTATTATTATTATTATTATTATTATTATTATTATTATTATTATTATTATTATTATTATTATTATTATTATTATTATTATTATTATTATTATTATTATTATTATTATTATTATTAATTCCATTAGATTTATTAGACTAGAATAAAACAGCTTGCCTTCAGAAGTTGTGGATGCTTCATCACTGGAAGGTTTTTAAGAAGGGACAGGACAGTCACTTGTCTGAAATGGGATAGGATCTCCTGCTTGAGCAGTGGGTTGGACTAGATGACCTCAAAGATCCCTTCCAGCTCTTTTATGATTGAAACATTGGATACCTTGTTCAATAGAACAGAAGCCTCCCTATTTGCCAGGAAAATTATAGATGCTTCACTCCACATATTCAATTTTCCATGAAGGTTTCATACCTTCTTGATTAGGATTAGTCCAATTGTAATGGATTGTAAGGCTTTTTTGGGGGGGAAGACATAAATATTTTCCCCACCTTGTTGAACATCTTTAGCCATCCATAAGTTTCTGGGTCCATTATCAGTCTTTGCCTTTCAAAACTCCCAAAGTCCAGGTCAATGTGAACCACTGTGGGCGAAACCAGCTTACCAACGAGCTTCAGTTCTGCTGCTATATCTCCATTTTGATCCACATACATGTTTAGCGGGGAAAGATTGCACGATATATTCTTCTCCAGAAATGGATGGAACTAGAATGGAAACATCCCAGAATTCTAAAAGCAGAAATCTTGGTTTCTTCTCTCACATGGTCTTTTTAAATTTGAATCTTTTTTCTAGTTGTTTAATTTGTAAATATTGTGAGTTGGGAGAACAAGTGTTACCATTATCTTCAAAACTCAAGAACAAAGGTTCAGTAATATTTCTCAATTGTCAATTATAGTGAACATTCTAGGAAATATCACAAATCTATTGAAGAAAAACCCCAAATAGCTAAGTATTCATAAACACAATGTCCTTCCTGTCAACGACTACTTCAGCTTCAACCACAACAATACACGAGCACACAACAGATACAAACTCAAAGTGAACTGCTCCAAACTTGACTGTAGAAAATATGACTTTAGCAACAGAGTGGTAAATGCCTGGAACTCACTACCTGACTCTGTGGTTTCGTGATCAAACCCCCAAAACTTTACCCTTAGACTCACCCGATTCCTAAGAGGTCAGTAAGGGATGTGCATAAGCGCACCAGCGTGTCTACCGTCCCTGTCCTTATGTTCCCTCCTATCAGTACCCATCTTATGTACTGTATATAAACAATGTTATATCTATGTATATTACCAACACGTACTTGACATAAATAAATAAATAAATAAATAAATAAATAAATAAATAAATAAATAAATAAATAAATAAATAAATAAATAAATAAATAAATAAATAAATAAATAAATAAATAAATAAATAAATAAATAAATAAATAAATAAATAAATAAATAAATAAATAAATAAATAAATTAAAACAACAGGATGATTACCCGAAACAAAGATTTGTTAAGAAGAAAATTGCAAGGCTAATCTTCATTCTGGTAGAGCAGAGAGGAAAAATGACCAGATGAATTAATTCAAATTATTGTAAGACTACATTAACAGGATCTTGCAAGTGTGAAAGTATAAATCCGCCTCTTTTGATGGTATAAAAATTAGGGAGGATGTTTTCTGAGTTTCTTTCTCTGCCTATTTTGCAACTGTGGGTCCCTGTCTTATCTGGTGCTTATTTATTTATTTATTTATTTATTTATTTATTTATTTATTTATTTATTTATTTATTTATTTATTTATTTATTTATTTATTTATTTATTTATTTATTTATTTATTTATTTATTTATTTATTTATTTGTTTGTTTGTTTGTTTGTTTGTTTGTTTGTTTGTTTGTTTGTTTATTTGTCAAACATGTATAGAATAGTAGTAGTTTGTATAAACATAAGTAAAAAGTAACGATAAAAGAGGACAATAGGACAGTAGGACAGGGACGGTAGGCACAGTGGTGCAGTTATGCACGCCCCTTACAGACGTCTTAGAAACGAGGAGAGGTCGACTGTAGACAGTCTAAGGTTAAAGTTTTTGGGGTTTGGGGAAGAAACCACAGAGTCAGGTAGTGCATTCCAGGCATTGATCATTCTGTTGCTGAAGTCGTATTTTCTGCAGTCGAGTTTGGAGCGCTTTACATTTAGTTTGAATCTATTACGTTCTCGTGTATTGTTGCGGTTGAAGCTGAAGTAGTCATTAACAGGAAGGACATTTTGGTATATGATTTTATGAACTACATTTAGATCAGATTTATATCTTCTGGTATAACTTCACTTTAGCAAAGAATTAGCAAAATGCTTCATGATGAGATAAATAGAGATCTAGATCATTCAAGCCCTGGATGCCATGATAGGTAGATACAACTGTGTTAAAGATTGTATTCAAATAAATTTTAACCTTGCTTTAAAAAATAGGGAGTTGCGAACAACAATTAGACCTTCGTCATTGATTCTTCTATATTTTGATTAATAAAGGAAGGTAAGTAGATGAATCATGATTTGGTGATACAAGAATTATAATAACTTTTGGACAAAGTTATTTTGATCTATTTAAAAAAAATTCCCAGCTTCTAGAAAAAAAATATGATTTTGTGATAGAAAGAAGCGCATAAGTAAAATCCAGTTGAAAAATAAAGGATGCATGGCTAGCTCAGGAATTCTAATTTAATTTAATAGATTTGTATGCCGCCCAACTCCCGAGGGACTCTGGGTGGCTAACAACATATAAAATCATTGTTACATATAAAAACATATAATTAAAAAATTATATAAAAAAACCATCTGACATTCATAAACCAAGGGGGGGGAGACCCAAATATAATCTAATTGGTCTCACTTTCACCCCGCCTGCTGGAAGAGTCAAGTTTTTATTGCTTTACGGAAGGCCAGCAGGGTGGGGATAGTTCTAATCTCTGGAGGGAGTTGGTTCCAAAGGGAGGGGGCTCCCACAGAGAAGGCTCTCCCCCTCGGCCCCGCCAACCGGCATTGCTTGGTCGATGGGACCTGGAGGAGACCAACTCTGTGGGACCTAACCGGTCGTAGGGAGGTATGCGGCAGGATGCGGTCCCGAAGGTAACCTGGCCCTGAGCCATGTAGGGCTTTAAAGGTCAAAACCAACACCTTAAATTGGATCCGGAGACTAATGGGCAGCCAATGCAGCTGGTGGAGAATGGGTGTTACGTGGGTGTACCTAGGCACACCCACCACAGCTCGCGCAGCTGCATTTTGCACCAATTGTAGTCTCCGGATACTCTTCAAGGGTAGCCCCATGTAGAGCCCATTGCAGTGATCCAGCCGGGAGGTGATAAGGGCATGAGTGACTGTGAGTAGAGCCTCCCTCTCCAAGTAGGGTCGCAATTGGTGCACCAGGCGAACCTGTGCAAAGGTCCCCCTAGCCACAGCTGAAAGATGTTGCTCCAGTTTTAGCTGTGGATCTAGGAGGACACCCAAATTGCGAAATGGGAGTTGAAGTCCACAGGTCCTCATAGAACCATAGTTTGGCCACCCCTGATCTAGAGCTTTCTTTTTCATTTGTAGTTTTTCTCATTTTACTCATTTATGTGTAGAGTGATCATTATTTATAATAAATTAGTAGTATTTTAATGATATGATAATAACCATATCATTAATTTGATGACAATGTCACCGACAGAATCATACCAGTTTCTCTAATATTGCACAAACTTTTCATCAGCTTTAGGCAAGGACAAAGAAGGTAAGGAAGAGATCAAAGGTGTTGCTTTTAGCCTTGAGGAAAAACAAGGAGAAGAACTATGCTGGTTTACATGAGCTTAAAATCAGAAGGAATCTGGGACATTTTTTTTAATATACAAAATGTCTTGTACAATACAATAATATGTTATACAGAAGCTTAAGCTTAAAAGCAACCAAGATCAGAGAGCACTAAAGGCCCTAAAAAGCAATGTAGTTTGATGGATCCTTTTTGGGAACCCATACCTTCCACGGCTGCAGCATTGGAGCCCCCAACCTCTCTTCTCCCTTCTCATTTCTCCTCCTGGATTTGGATGTGGCATTTAAGGCATGGGCCAGAATCTTAATGGCACTGTAAGTAATGGGTTCATTTGTGATCCGCGTCCTATTCCTTTTCTTCTGGGTCTCCAGTGGTGCTTTCTGGGTGCATCTTCTCTGGCCTTTGACAGAAATGACATTTTTTGAAACAGAACAGTGGAAATACTGATATTGAAATTGACGTTCCACAAAGAAAGAATGTTTAAGGGCATCATCTTTTCGCCAAGTTTTTTTCAACTGAGGACTAAAGCTCCAAATACTATGGACATAATTAAGAAGCCTGTGCTTTTTCATTTGATATATTCCAATTATTGTCATGATCCAGACTTTTCCTTCAATGGGTCCTGGCAAACACCTAAGCGTTAAATGGAAAGGAAGAATTCTGTCCAAAATGGGAGTTTCTTCTATGAAGTGAACAAAGACATTGACTTGTTTCCACTTAGAGATGGCATCCCTGAGGGGCGCTGTATGACCAATTGTTAAGAATCGTGATATAACAGCACAAATTCCATTCCTGACAAGCATAGGAGTGAATGTTCTCATGAAAATCTCTCCGTTCTCTGTGTCTGGAGCAAAGAGACCAATCAGGGTCCATCCGAAATGGAGGAGCAGTTGGACAATTCCTGGGTACTGGATCCCTTCTTTGAGGTACATCGGATGGAAAAAAGGGAATTGACTTCTATCACTCAGAGCCTCTGAAGCAATTTTATTACTAATCTGAAAAAGCAACGAAGAGTGCTGCGTTATATTTGGGATCCTACAGTGTCCAATTTTTTAGCTTTTAATACATCCAACCTTTTTCTCATGCATATATTAGAACAGTTTCTTGTTGATTAGTCAGTAGGCCATGTTAGGATATAAAATATAAAATACAGAACATTAACAAGAACGCGTGTAAAAATAGAATTTTAAAAAGTAAATACAAAAGAATAAAAATTCTTTATCACTCCCCAGAATTATCCACACTCAGACCACATGAAGATTTCAAATCGAACATTTTTCTTTAAAAAAAGAGCCATATTATATATAATTTTTGAATTCTGACCACACAGGAAATACTTTTTAAAAAATATTAAGATCTCAATAGTTGTTTATCTAATGTGCAGTCCAAAGTATGGATCTCCCGCTTTCTTATACAATTGACATTCAAATCATAGATGTATTATGTCTTTTATCTGTGGCTCCATAAATACAAGTGTGTTTGTTGTAATGGATTTGGAAGATTTAACTTGATACTTGGCAATTTTGTAGCAGCAAATCTATTTCAATGTGCCAACCTTACTGGTTTTGAAAATCTTGCATTGTTTCTTTGTTTGTTTTGAAAATCTTGCATTGTTTATGCAACAATTTTTTAGCTTTTTCTCCAGTGGTTAAAAAAAGACATGGAGACCACAGTTCCTAATATAATTTGTCAGTTATACGATCCAATAACTTTTGAATTCATATTTGTTTGTTCTTAACAGAGTTTTGCAATTCTTGTCAGTTTCCATACCAATCATTTTATGCAAAATAATTATTTGCCCTAGTTTTATAAATTGTATAAATTCCCAGTTCTGCTCTGAGGGCAGCAGCTGAAGTCCTTTTATCCAACTTCAAGAATCCTCTCTGAAGATGTGACTGGATTTGTACTAGTAGTGTTATAAATTAAACCCCAAAGTTCAGCTCAATATAATTGCATGGTGGAAACATTGGTCTTTTGTACTTTAATACATCAGGTTAAGGAAACTGCATAGCTGTGATTTTTAAAAAGTTTAACAGTGCATTCTTTTGTTCTTCCTCTAGATGAGCTTCTTTAATGTTGAGGAAGTCAAGATCCAGCCACAGAGAAAAATGCTGCTAGGTAAGGAAAGGTGCGAACTTGTTTTATTGGCTCGTCATTGAATAGCCCTAAATGGCAATGGTGTCATTTTTTAAAAGACCATAACTTTTGATATCAGATAATTATTATGAGAATAGGAGCCGAGTACTCTTCATCGCATTAGAATAGAATAGAATAACAGACTTGGAAGGGACCTTGGAGGTCTTCTAGTCCAAGCCCCTGCTTACGCAGGAAACCTTACACTACTTCAGACAGATGGTTATCCAACACCTTCTTAAAAACTTCCAGTGTTGGAGCATTCACAACTTCTGGAGGCAAGCTGTTCCACTGATTAATTGTTCTAACTGTCAGGAAATTTCTCCTTAGTTCTAAGTTTACATAGACTTCTGTAAAGCCTTTGACTCAGTGGTTCACGATAAACTACTTCTGAAACTGAAATCCTACGGCATCTCTGGACCCCTACATGACTGGATAACTGTGTTCCTGTCAAACAGACAACAAGTGGTCAAAATAGGGAGCACCCTATCAAATCCCATGTCTGTTATCAGCGGTGTACCCCAAGGCAGCGTACTAGGACCAACACTCTATATAAATGACCTTTGCAATCACTTTACAAGCGACTGCGTTCTCTTCGCTGATGATGTAAAACTCTTCAACACCACCGACAACACTGCTATCCTCCAAAAAGACCTTGACTTTGTGTCAGAATGGTCAAACATCTGGCAACTCCAGATCTCAACCAACAAATGCTCTGTCCTACACATTGGCAAAAAAAATCAGAACACCAAATACAAGCTGAATAGACAAGACCTTGCAGACGACTCTCACTCTGTCAAAGAGCTTGGAATACTCATATCAAATGACCTAAGTGCCAAAGCCCACTGCAACAACATCGCCCAAAAGGCTTAAAGAGTTGTTAACCTAATCTTATGTAGCTTCTTCTCCGGTAATATCACACTACTAACCAGAGCATACAAAACATTCGCCAGACCAATCCTTGAATACAGCTCATTTTTCTGAAACCCACACCGCATATCGGACATAAATACATTAGAAAGAGATACTTTACGAGAAGAGTCCTCCATTCCTCTACTAGAAACAGAATACCTTACAAAACCAGACTTGAAATCCTGGGCTTAGAAAGCTTAGAACTACATCACCTTCGGCACGACCTAAGCATAGCTCATTAAATTATCTGCTACAACGTCCTTCCTGTCAACGACTACTTCAGCTTCAACCACAACAATACACAAGCACACAACAGATACAAACTCAAAGTGAACCGCTCCAGACTTGACTGTAGTAAATACGACTTTGGCAACAGAGTGGTAAATGCCTGAACTCACTACCTGACTCTGTGGTTTTGTCACCAAACCCCCAAAACTTTACCCTTAGACTGTCCACTGTTGACCTCACCCGATTCCTAAGAGGTCGGTAAGGGGCGTGCATAAGTGCACCAGCGTGCCTACCATCCCTGTCCTAATGTTCTCTCTTATCAGTACCCATCTTATGTATATAAACAATGTAAATAAAATAAAATAAATAAATAAAAAAGTTACTTCTCTCCTTCATTAGTTTCCACCCATTGCTTCTTGTTCTACCCTCAGGTGCTTTGGAGAATAGTTTGACTCCCTCTTCTTTGTGGCAGCCCCTGAGATATTGGAACACTGCTATCATGTCTTTATGCAACCCAAATGTCACATCAGCAGAACCTTTGTCTTACTTTTTCATAAGTATCAAGTATTCTATTTCTCCTGCCTCCATTGAGCCCAAGCAACACTCTCGGAGTAACAGATTACCAAGGTTGGAAGGGACCTTGGAGATCTTCTAGTCCAACCTGCTGTTCAAGCAGGAAACCCTATACCCGTGGTGGCGAACCTATGGCACGCGTGCCAGAGCTGGCACGCGGAGCCATAGAAGCCAGCACGCGAGGGTTCCCACCGGCAAACCGGAAGTGTGAAAAAATGCACTTCCGGTTTGCCGGTGTGCTGTTTTTTGCACTCCGGAGGGTTCAGGGAAGCTCCCTGAAGCTCCGGAATGCAAAAAACTACAAAACGGACAAACCGGAAGTGCACTTTTCCGCACTTCCGGTTTGTCCGTTTTGTAGTTTTTTGCATTCCGGAGCTTCAGGGAGCTTCCCTGAACCCTCCGGAGTGCAAAAAACAGCATACCGGCAACCCGGAAGTGCGTTTTTTCGCACTTCCGGTTTGCCGGTTTTGTCGTTCCAGGCTCCGTTTCGTCGTTCCAGGCTCCGGTAAGTGGGCCTGTGCGGGGGTGGGGGTGTGTGCGCATGCGCAGGGGGCAGCATGGGGGGGTGTTGTGCGCATGCGTGGGGGGGAGGGAATGGGTGTTGGCACGTGAGCGCGCCCGAGCGTGCCCCCCCTTTTTCGGCACGCGAGCCGAAAAAGGTTCGCCACCACTGCCCTATACCATTCCAGACAAGGTTGTCCAATCTCTTCTTAAAAACCCCCAGACTTCTGGTTCTTCTGCAAGGAATTCACGTTTTATCGACCATTCTCAACTGTATTCAAGGGGAAGCTGGCATATAATTTAGTCACAATATCTTGTTAGACAAATGGGCCTGGAATTGCTACGGTCTTCTTTATTCTCCTTTTTATATATAGGAACTACAATTGCCACCTTTCACCCAAATGAGTATGGCAAGTATTATTTATACGTGTCAATGAAAGTGCCTATAAAAAGTCCCTACATTTGGGACATTTATTGAATTATTGTTGCTGGTAGAAAACCCTTTCCAAAGGGGCAAAATTTCTCTTCAGAACTTTTATGATGAATTTGATCATGAAAATTTTAGGGCAAAAAATAGTTGACATGTTGGCTAACATATTTGTAGATTTTGTTTTAATAAAATGGTTTATTAATTTTAGCAGTCCCTACAGATTCATAATACATATATGTTTCATCGACTCTGTTTATAAATCTGGGATTTGTTCATAATAGAGAATATCATTTTTTTTGGCTAAGATCATGTAAAAAGATGAGCTTTGCATCAGTGCTGCACATTCCTATTGCACAGAAGACCCTTTGATTGAACCCAGAGCCTCTCCTCACCCTTTACAAGTGTGCAGAAGGTCCTCAAAGCAAATGGTATGGTGTCATGTGTAGATATTTCTGCTTTAATCCTTCCTCCCTCCCCACTATTATCAATTCCCAGGCTTAAAACCTTCAATGGCCATTGTGAAAAGCAGTTCTTGAATTCTCTATATATAGAGAAGATATGGTTGGATCTATCACTCAAACATTACCACCCCACTCACTTTAGCAGATAGGGGAACAAAAAACACAAACCTGTGGGATTTTGTAGATGCTTCCTAATGTTGACATCTGGATGGAAATGTCATTAACAGCTCCATCAAAAAGAGCCAAAATATTCTCTACCTTTCCACAGCTGTAGTTGGGAACATTGGCTTCTCCAGGAGACAGCATTTCCAGCAAGGCATCAGAAGTGCCAAGTGTGTTATCATAGTTGTCATGGATATTGTAGCCAAGTGTGCGGTTGTGAAGGAGCTGGCGATTTGTGTTAAACACTTCAATATTGGAAATCATGCATAGTATTTTTTCTTGGTCATAAGGTAAACTAGTGTAAAACCATACTTATGTCAATATTTGCATCTTTAACAACAACAACAACAAAATATTTTTTTCTATTTAGTCCTCTTTTTTCTGCAAACTAAGTGATACTTAAACCAATATTGATCTTAAACAAAATTTGGGATAGACAGCATCACCACCAGATGGATTTGTAACTAGCTGACAAACCATACTCAACCAGAGGCCAGAGGGCAGGGAAGAAACAATGGATAATGGATAAAAATATACCATTATTTGTAGCAGTACTAATTTTCATCTGCCCAGTAACCAGATTGCAGAATAATTAAGATATTAAAGTAGAACAGTCATAAAAAGAAGAGGATTTTTATAAGAGATCCAGAAAAGCTATTCTAAAAACAAGACATTTTATATTCCAATAAAACTTAGGTATAGACATTACTATTCACATTCTAACGGCAGCTAGGCTTATATACGCGCAGTTCTGGAAAAACAGTGAAACGCCTACAGAGGAGGACATAATTAGAAAGCTAATGGACTGCACTGAGATGGACAAATTAACAAAGGAATTAAAAGATAAAGAAGAATCAGACTTTTATATAATATGGAACAAATTTTATGATTGGTTAAGAAAAAGAAGGAATGCATAAAATGTATATCTGTCAACTCTGAATAATATATTAGTGTGTAAAAATTCATTAAATGTAACACGGTATATATATATATATATATATATATATATATATATATATATATATATATATATATATATATATATATATATATATATATGTGTGTGTGTGTGTGTGTGTGTGTGTGTGTGTGTGTGTGTGTGTGTGTGTGTGTGTGTGTGTGTGTGTGTGTGTGTGTGTGTGTGTGTGTGTGTAAAAACTATAGATTTAAAAGGCTATATAGATAATACGGATATAGTTGTTTATTATGGTAAAAAAATGTAACATAAGTTATGTAAAGATCCGAGGATAGCTTATTGGAGTTAGGGGCTAAACAGAAAATCCCAAAATGTTTATTAGTTGTTGTGTATGTCACTGTTGTATTGTTGTATAGTTTTGTGTATTTAATTAAAAAAAATAAATAAAAATTGGAAAAAAAACAAACAAAAACTTAGGTATAGAATATCAATGAGGGGTTATAAAAATATGGAAATGACCTGGTCAGGGGAAACTACAACAATCACTAACTTTCAAGAAAACTCGGTATTCAAGTCATGAATTTAAGATTGAACAGGGAGAGGAAAACAATGTGGACTTCTTTCAGGATTTTATTGCCTCATGTTTGGATTTGAGCCTCCCAGAAAATGGGACAAAAGAGATAGAGAGAGAGAGACTGTGGAAATCACAAGGATTAAATAAATTAGTCAGGTCCTGCAATGTAAGAGTAAGTAAAATAATAAGAAGAAAAAGAATGTTAGAACTGAAACTGAAGGGAATGAAATTCCATCACAGTGAATGACTTACGGTAGAATCTGACTGGGAGCCATGTTGAAAGGTAATGTTGCGTGTGCTATTTTTGATGCAGTGGCGACTATATTAATGATAAGGTCTCCAGGCCTATAATAGCTCCATGGCTTATTTCCAACCTGGTGGTCCAAATTCAGTGGGCACTTCATTCTAAGCTTCCCAGAGACGGGTTGGAATACCAGCGTCATCATAAGCAGAAACAGGAGGTCCATAATTCATGGGGGTGAATCAATCTCTTTTCCGTTTCTGAAGAAGAATTAGAAGAATTCAAAGCACTTTCACAGGATGCAATATCCAGTGGTTTTCCTGATTCAAACAGAGACAAACCAAGATTCACTTGGAGAGAGAGAGAAAGTACATTCAAGAGCACAGCTCCTGCCTTGTCCCGTAACTTGAGCCACGAAAAGTGTAACCCGTGGTATTTATCCTTTTCTGAAGCGAGATCACTTCCATGTTGCTTCAGTCTGTTGTTTACATCAAAGACAGGCAAAGGAGAAGTAGGAGAAGAGGTCTCACAGACAGGGATGGTGATAATTACAGTGAGAAGGAACTTCTCCTCTTGGGACCCTGAACATCTTCCACATAAGGAGGGGTAGCTGGGGAAAAAGGTGACTGAAAAATCACATATTTAATTTAATGTATTTATTTATTTTGTCAAGTACGTGTTAGTAATATACATAGATATAACATTGTTTATATACATAAGATGGGTACTGATTAGAGGGAACATTAGGACAGGGACGGTAGGCATGCTGGTGCACTTATGCACGCCCCTTACTGACCTCTTAGGAATCGGGTGAGGTCAACAGTGGACAGTCTGAGGGTAAAGTTTTGGGGGTTTGGTGACGAAACCACAGAGTCAGGTAGTGAGTTCCAGGCATTTACCACTCTGTTGCTAAAGTCATATTTTCTACAGTCAAGTTTGGAGTGGTTCACTTTGAGTCTGTATCTGTTGTGTGCTCGTGTATTGTTGTGGTTAAAGCTGAAGTAGTCGTTGACAGGAAGGATGTTGTAGCAGATAATTTTATGAGCTATGCTTTGGTCGTGCCGAAGGCGATGTAGTTCTAAGCTTTCTAAGCCCAGGATTTCAAGTCTGGTTGCGTAAGGTATTCTGTTGCGAGTAGAGGAGTGGAGGACTCTTCTCGTAAAGTGTCTCTGGACACTTTCTAATGTATTTATGTCCGATATGCGGTGTGGGTTCCAGACAGATGAGCTGTATTCAAGGATTGGTCTGGCGAATGTTTTGTATGCTCTGGTTAGTAGTGTGATATTACCGGAGAAGAAGCTACGTAAAATTAGGTTAACAACTCTTGAAGCCTTTTTGGCGATGTTGTTGCAGTGGGCTTTGGCACTTAGGTCATATATGTATATACATATACAACTCTTGGGGCACTGTTCTGTAGTGGTCATAGTCCTTCCTGTTATGACATGTCCAGAAAATGGTGCTAGAGATAGATACTTCAATAGCCAGAAAAGTGACTTCTGCTGTCCTTCATTGTGGTCTCTTGCCTCCAGAGACTGCTATGGAAGGTCGTCCAGAGCTATGCATTTTGGGTCCACTCTAGGCTGGGGACATTTAAGTCTAGTGCTGCTAATGTTCTAATGCTAAGGAAGCAATCAGTCTTCTTGAACCCAGCCTAATGTTTAGAATAGAGTCTAATGAGACCTCCATATATTCACATATGGAGCTGATTTGATAATTCCTTATACAATTTCATTTGTACATCTGTTTTGGAAATATCAATTTTTGTATGGCAGCTGACTAAGAGACAGAAAAGTGATGGCCTGTTAACCACATCATTGGCCAAGAGAGAGAAAATTATAGATAGAAGTTTTTCTTTTACAGAAAACAGAATACAAAGTAACAAAGGTAGAAGGCATCTTGGAGGGCTTCTACTCCAACCACATGCTCAGCCAGGAGACTCTATACAATTTCAAACAAATGGCTGTCCGCTATCTTCTTAAAAGGCTCCGGTGATGGAGCACCCTCAAATTCTGAAGGAAAGGCATTCCACTGTTAATTGTTCTCAGTGTCAGAAAATTTCTCCTTAGTTCTAGGCTGTTTCTCTCCTTGTTTAGTTTCCATCCATTGCTTCTTATTTTATCTTCTGGTGCTTCGGAAAATAGGTTGAACAAAGAGGTGGGTTCCTCCCGGTACGCTCTTACCTGTTGGTCGCCGCAGAGCCGAAGAAGCTGGTGGCGTTCGCGGCACGGGGCTTCCCCCACCCGCTTCCCCTGCCCGCCTGGACACCACCATTTACATTCTTTTGCCCTCTGCACAAGCAGAACGCCACCAGAGGGCAAAAGAATGCAAATGGCAGTGTCCAGGCAGGCAGGGGAAGCGGGCGGGGGAAGCCCCGCGCTGCGAACGCCACCAGCTTCTTCGGCTCTGCGGCGACCAACAGGTAAGAGCGTACCGGGAGGAACCCACCTCTGGTTGAACCCTTCTTCTTTGTGGCAGCCCCTCAAATATTGGAATACTACTGTCAGGTCACCCCTAGTCTTTCTTTTCACTAAACTATACATATCTAATATCCAAGTCATATCCAATTGTACATACCCAATTCCTACAACTGTTCTTATGTTTTAGCGTCGAGACTCCTAATCATGAATCAAAGACTCCTAATATTTATTGAATTTTCCTTTAAAAAATAACAATTAAATACACACAACAACAAAAATAAACACAACAGAAAAAAAAAACAAATACAAAAACTGTAAAAAACACTTCAGTAAGCAAATATCATACGCAATCAACTACAAACATAACACCGACTAATACAAACCATAAAAATGAAATCATGCTTCTTTAACAGCCTATTACCGTGTTTCCCCGAAAATAAGACAGGAGCTTATATTTCTTTGACCCCCCCCAAAAATGCCCCTGGCCTTATTTTCGGGGGATGGCTTATTATTTTTGGGGTGCAGGCAGGCCAGGACGCACCACTTACTGAAGTTCGGCAGCTCCGTGGTCTCTCGGCTAATCTGTTTAGGGAAAAAAAAATCTTGCATCGTGCAGAAACTCTTCTCGCGAGAATTAGCAAGTTCTCGAAGCGAGAAGAGTTTCTGCACTATGCAAGATTTTTTCCCCTAGCCGAGGGAAACCCCAGAGCTGTCAAACTCCAGTAAGTGGTGCGTTTCGTGGTTCTGCGGAGTTTGGAGCTTTGGGGCGAAGGATGGGGCGCGGCGGGGCGGCGAGCGAGTGACCGAGGTGGTGGCAGAAGGCAGAGCGGAAGGGGCAGCAGAAGAGCGTGGAGCCCAAGAGCGAGATCCCAGTAGTCAGCAGGAGCCCCGAGTAGAAAGTGCCAGCCACTATGCCCAGGCGGAACGGCTCCCCCTTGAGTTCGGAGCCCAGTGAAAAGCATTTGAGACCCACCGCGGCGGCGCTCAGCGCGCAGGCGAGCAGGAGGTAGCTGGAGAGTGCGGCGCAGGCTCCCCGGACACTCCACTTCATCCTCCGTGTCTCCTCCGCTGCCTGCGCCTCCTCCTCCCTGCCTCGCCTCCTCCCCCTCCCTCCCCCTCCTCCTCCTCCCTTCTGTCCTCCTCCTCCCGTGTCCTCCTCGGCGTCATCGGCCCTTGCCGGGGAGGCGGCCGCCATGTGTTGCGGGAACATAATGCTGGGGATGGCAGTGGCGAGAAGGGAGAGTTCTGAATGCGCCGCCACCGGTGCCGCCGTTGCTCTGGCTGCTACCGGCACAGCGGCCGCCGCTGTCACCGCTGCTTCCTCTCTGCAGGCAGCCGGCAAGCACGGCTCACACACCAGCTTTTTCCTCCCCGCCCTGCTGCCTCCTGCTCTCTCTTATCGAAGCGGCTGCTGCGGCTGCTTCTCTCTTGCTCGCCACTGCCGCTACTGCTGGGAGCCGATGAATTATTGATGGCAGCAAGTTCGAGGCAAAAGAGGGGCTTAGCTTAGTCGGGAGGATCTCTGTGCACCAGCCGTGCCAAAGGGTGACTGGCAAGAGGTGGCTTTAAAACGCAGGAGTCAACACCCGTTATTACAAAGAAGACTAGCGCGCAAAGAAGACTAGCGTGATTGAGCTGTGTGTGTGTGTGTGTGTGTGTGTGTGTGTGTGTGTGTTAATCGCCTGTGGAGAGAAGACTAAGAATGCGATCGAGGTAGGAGGGGCGTTTCGCGCTGGGGTTTGGCAGGGCGGGAGGGCGTCCCTTCAAAATGCTTCAAAGTCCATCGAAGCATTTTAAAGGGATCTGTTTTGCCTGCCATGAAGGGAACCAATGCTTGCCTCCTTTTCTTCGGGGAACATTGGTTCCCTTTATGGCAGGCAAAACGGATCCTTTTAAAATGCTTTGAAGGACTTTGAAGCATTTTGAAGGGACGCCCTCCCGCCCTGCCAAACCCCAGCGCGAGACGCCCCTCCTTCCTCCGTCGCGTTCTTCGGTCTTCTCTCCACGGCATCCCATTCTGAAAGAGAAGAGTTGGAGAACTTTGAAAGCCTCGCGAGGCGTTCTCTTTCAGAATGGGCTGCCGTGGAGAGAAGACTGAAGAACGCGATCGAGGTAGGAGGGGCATTTCGCGCTGGGGTTTGGCAGGGCGGGAGGGAGTGGCATGGCAAAGTCCTTCGAAGCATTTTAAAGGGATCCGTTTTGCCTGCCATGAAGGGAACCAATGCCTGCCTCCTGTTCTTCGGGGAACATTGGTTCCCTTCATGGCAGGCAAAACAGATCCCTTTAAAATGCTTTGAAGGACTTTGACCACCGGGCGGGGGATGGGGTGGGGCGCGACGTGAGTGAGGAAGGCGGTGACAGGGAAGCGGCGAACTTCCAGATGCTGGTAAAGTGAGCGCCTCGCAGCCCGGCCCTCCCCTGCATTCCCCCCCCCAAATTGTGCCTGATGATCTTACCAGCGTCTGGAAGTTCGCGGCTTCTCTTTTCAACAGGTCTTTGAGGGAAACTCCTTCAATGTAAAGGAGAAGTTATCGTGAGTGCGAAAAGTTGTTAATTGGTCGCACTTGCGATAACTTCTCCTTTACATTGAAGGAGTTTCCCTGCAAAGACCTGCTGAAAAGAGAAGCCGCGAACTTCCAGACGCTGATAAGATCATCAGGCACAATTTGGGGGTGGCGGGGAATGCAGGGGAGGGCCAGGCTGCGAGGCGCTCATCTTACCAGCGTCTGGAAGTTCACGGCTTCTCTTTTCAGCAGGTCTTTGCAGGGAAACTTCTTGAGGGATCTCTCTCTCTCTCTTTCCGGGCCAAAAGAGTGCCGCCGCAAAAAGAGTGGCTCCCGGCATGTCCCCCCCTTTCCCCCGAAAGTAGTGTGGGGGGGTATTTTTGGGGGGTGGCTTATTTCAAGGCATGTCCCGAAAAAGCCCTGTGGGGCTTATTTTCAGGACATGTCTTATTTTCGCGGAAACACGGTAGCTATTAATACTAATCTTTATACACTCGATTATATATTATATCTATATTTATACCTTATAGATCTTATCTTCTTATAAACTATGTCTATTGGAATGTCAACTTTTATTTCTACAGCTAATTTACCCAATTCATATTTACTCGCACTATATATGTATGTATAAGTATATATATATATATTCCATCTTTAATACTACTGTTTACAAACATTACTTCAGTCAGAAAGTGAGGTAAAGTATTATATCATGGTATATGAGATAAACTACAGTTTGTTATATCATTGCAAGAAGTTATACTATAATAGGTTTCTGTATTTTTTTTGTTCAAGCCAATTATACCATCTATCCCAGGTTTTATAAAAATCTGTCTCTTCTTTGTCCTGAATTTCCATCGTTAACTTGCACATCTCTGCTACTTCCAAAATCGTCTTTATGATTTAGAAACTCCTAATCATCTTTATTGCTCTTTTCTGCATTTTTTCCAGAGTCTCAAAATCTTTTTTATAATGAGGTGACCGAAATTGGATGCAGTATTCCAGATGTCACCTTACTAAAGTTTTATAAAGTGGTACTAATATTTTGGGTGATCTTGACTATATCCCTCTGTTTAGGCAACCAAAGATTGCATTAGCTTTTTTGGCTGCTGCCACACACTGCCAGCTCATATTTAAGTGATTACCCATTAGGATTCAAAGATTCCTCTCAGTTACTAATTTTGAGCCAGATTTCACCTAATCTGTACTTGTACCTTTAGTTGTTCCTGCCTAGGGGTAAAATCTTACTTTTCTCCAAATTTAATTTAATTTTGTTGGATAGGGCCCAGTGTTCAAGTGTATCAGGAATTTTTTTGGATCCTGAGCTTGTCTTCTGGGGTGTTGGCTATTCCTGCTATCTTGGTGTCATCTGAAAATTTGATGAATTTCCCTTCTATTTCCTCATTTGGTCATTTATGAAGATATTGAAAAGTACTGTGCCTAAGACAGAACCTTGTGGTATCCCACTGCTTACTTCCCTCTGTGTAGATGTAGTACAATTACCATTGAATGTGGTTTGTCATCCAGTTAGAAATCCATCTGGTAGTAGTGCTGTCTATCCCACATTTCTCTAGCTTATCAAGAAGTAGGTTGTGGTCTACTTTGTCGAATGCCTTACTGAAATCTAAGTACTATACTATATCTATAGTAATATCTATTACTATTACTATATCTACCGTGTTTTGCTGGTGCACTCATTTAGTCAGTTTGTCAAAGAATGAAGTAAGATTTTTGGGGCATGATCTGTTTTTGACAAATCAGTGACAAACCTCTCACAATAATGTCCACTATTATTTCAAATTTCATGCCATTTGCTTGTCAACAACCTTTTCCAGATTATCCTACATAAAAGAGGAGATGTGCTCTTGCTACAGGCCTTTCCATAGTCCATTCATGTTATATAAATTTTCCAGTATGGATCTTCACACTGTATTCACAATGAGCTATTTTTTAAAAAGCAAAGAAGGAACAAATTGCTAAGAGATGACACAACTCTAGCAGAAAAGGGGCAGAAAGGCCAGAGTCTGAAATATACATAATGCTAAAATCTGAAGCCATGTCAGAAATTCTCTCTATTTAGGGCCTTCTGGCTCAGGATAGGACATAGCTTTACATTATTCCTTGTATTTGCCATTTACAGGACTGGTTTCTAAGGTGACAATTGATAAACTCCCTGGAGAGAAAAGAGGGAGGAAGAAACCCCCAGTGCTTCCATAATTATAGGGGAGAAGTGGGATACCTGCCACAGCTCCTTTGCGGAGCAAGAAGTGAGCTTGTAAACAAGAACTGACTTTCAAGCTTTCTGATCTCCAGCCTCGGATAATAATCAATAGGGACAAATGTGCTTTTCTTGCTGAAAGAAATCAAGGTTGAAATGTGGTGATGAAAGAACAAGCAAGACTGCTTAATTATGTCCATGTTCGCTGCAGTCCTGAAAAAGCTCCCTGCAGATTTAGATTCTAAATCACCTTTTGCCTGGGCCATGCTGAGTGAAGAGGAATTGACTTGGGCTGCATATAAAATATGTAACATAGTTAATGTATATAAATAGCAAACTTCCTTTATTTGTTAATAGTTTTATTATATCGTGTGAGGCCATATTACTAGCTGTCCAAGGCTGCATGTGGCCTGTGGGCTGCAGATTGGACAAACTTATTGTCAGGGTTCCAAGTAACAGACCCAACAAAATAAAAACTCTGAGGCCTGACCTCTCCTCAAACTAATTACAGCTGTGGCTAGGGGGGCTTTTGCACAGGTTCGCCTGGTGCACCAATTGCGACCATACTTGGAGAAGGAGGCCCTACTCATGATCACTCATGCCCTTGTCACCTCTCAATTGGACTACTGTAATGCGCTTTACATGGGGCTACCCTTGAAGAGTATTCGGAGACTTCAACTGGTGCAAAATGCAGCTGCACGTGCTGTGGTGGGTGTTTCAAGATACACTCACGTAACACCCATACTCTGCCAGTTGCATTGGCTGCCCATTGGTCTCCGGGTACAATTCAAGGTGTTGATCATCATCTTTAAAGCCCTACATGGCTTAGGACCAGGTTACCTCCATGACCGCATTCTACCTCATACTTCCCTTCGACCGGTCAGGTCCCACAGAGTGGGTCTCCTCCAGGTCCCGTCAACCAAACAATGTCAGCTGGCGGGGCCTAGGGGGAGGGCTTTCTCTGTGGGGGCCCCTGCTCTCTGGAACCAACTCCCCCCAGAGATACGAATTGTCCCCACCTTGCTGGCCTTCCAAAAAGCCGTGAAGACATGGCTCTTCCTGCAGGCGGGGTTTTGAGACAAGTTCATCTTGGTCTCCTCTATGTATGTAAGATTTTGTATGCTTTTTAAATGTATTTTAAATTGTTTTCAATTGTATTGTTTAGCAGTTCTTCAAATGTTGCACGCCGCCCTGAGTCCCCAGGGAGAAGGGCAGCATATAAGAATCCTAAATAAAATAAATAAAATAAATAATTGTTTATTAGGAATGCCATGTTGGCACAGCTGGTGAAAACCAGACTCTGAAGGACCCGAGGTTTTCCCCACCCAAATAAAAACCCAAGGTTCTTGCCTCCAGGTCACGTCGATCACATGGTCCAATCAGGTCACAGTCCTCCTTTGGCTGTCTTTGATCCACGCCTTCCCAACACCTGGTGGGGACGTCCTTGGCTCCCATGGGAAGGAATGCTATTATGGCTACGATTCCCCCCAGATATCTCTACTTCACCCCTCACGTTCTCACAGCAGCAACCAGTCTTGCTGTGGCAGCCCTGAAGATTTCCAAAATTGTTTGAGGGCTGACACCTATTCTACATGGAGTCAAGAGCTCTTCCCTGAGAGTCAAGGCCACACTTGATCTCAGGCAGGGTCTCCTCTATTCTTTTGTGCCTCTAAGGCAGATTTGGCTTTTGGCAGAAGGTGAAGGACTCACCACAAAATGGTGGATACAATGATGTGGCCGGTCCCCAGAGAGCGACAAGATCGGGCCCAGAAAATCAAAATCTGGCTATCAGGAATTTTCAGCATGGTAAAAACACCCAATGAAACCAGCATGCTGCTACATAGAGAGCATGCAGGTAACGTTTGGGGAAATCAGTGGAAGGAGAGCCAGATTGATGGAAACAGCCACACCCTTTTCTTAAGTGCATTGTGACATCTCATCAAATTTGCAGATGACACTAAGCTGGCAGGAATAGCCAACACCCCAGAAGACAAACTCAGGATCCAAAAGGATCTTGACAGGCTTGAACAATGGGCAACCAGGATGATAAAAGGTCTGGAAAATAAAACATACAAAGAATGGTTGCAGGAACTGAGCTTGGCCAGTCTGGCGAAGAGAAGGACCAGGGGTGACATGATAGCAGTGTTCCAATACTTGAGGGGATGCCACAGAGAGGAGGGGGTCAGGCTGTTCTCTATGGCACCAAAAAGCCAAACAAGGAATAACGGATGGAAGCTGACCAAAGAGAGATTCAACCTGGAAGTGAGGAGAAACTTTCTGACGGTGAGAGCGATCAACCAGTGGAACAGCTTGCCAGCGGAGGTTGTGAGAGCCCCAACACTTGCGACCTTCAAGGAGAGATTGGACTGCCATCTGTCTCAAATGGTGTAGGAACTCCTGCTTGAGCAGGGGGTTGGACTAGATGACCTACAAGGTCCTTTCCAACTCTAATAATAAATCTAAATCTAAATTCCTCCCTTCTTTAGACCCATCCTTTTCCCCTGTACTGTCAAGAAGAAGAAAAAATATCCTCCCACACTCAACCATAGCACCCACAAACACTCACACACTTTCCCATACACCAGGGGTCGGCAACCTTAAACACTCAGAGAGCCATTTGGACCCATTTCCCACAGAAAAGAAAACACCGGGAGCCACAAAACTCTTCCCATGCCTGACTATTTCCTGAGCAGCCACAAAACTAGCATATATAGTTGAATTAAAGATTCTGTTTTCTTCTGAAACTTTTCTTTTCTTGGATTTATCAATGGTTGGCCTACCAGAGGTCGAAAAGCTTAATAAATTGCGTGTCGGTAGGTGTCACACATTGGCAGTTGTGACGCATATTTTGAGCAACAGGGAGCCGCAGCAGAGAGATGAAAGAGCCACATGCGGCTCCAGAGCCGCGGGTTGCTGACCCCTGCCATACATTCAACATCAAAGAGAAATGGGGGAAACATGTTTATTATAAACTGGGAATCCATGCCCATTACTTTAAAAAATGATTTATTTTTTAATATTTGATTAAAAAAACATTAAAGTATCAAACACCATTTGTTACAAGTATTAACTGACATTTCTGGGAATCACATACAGAAAACGCAATGTACTATTTTATTTTGACATCAAGTGTTCTTTTGTATTCAGATCTGGTCTTAGGAAAATGATGTAACATTTGGGGAGAAATATTAATAGCAACAGGCTAGCACTGGAAGCTAACATGGAGAAGATTTGCACAGCAACCATATACTTCCCCTTGGTGCTCAGGTAGGTGGGTACGAAGGATATCCAGACACTACAGAAGACCATCATGCTGAAGGTGATCAGCTTAGCTTCATTGAAGCCTCCAGGTAGATTTCTGGCCAGGAAAGCCATTGTGAAGCAGATCGCAGCCAGGAAGCCCATGTAGCCAAGAGCAAGGTAGAACATGGCAACAGAGCCTTCATTACATTGCAAGATGACCTCAGCAGATTCTGAGTACATGTCCGACTCAGGGAACGGGGGGAAGATACCCAACCAGATGCTGCAGATGACAACTTGGACACCAGAGCAGGAAAAGATGATAGAATTGGCCAAGCTCTTCCCCAGCCATCTCTGCACTTTATTCCCTGGTTTTGTAGCCAAGAAGGCTAAGACCACCATGACAGTTTTGGCCAAGACAGTAGAAATGGCAACTGTGAAGATGTTGCTGAATGCTGTTTGTTGGACAAGGCAAGTGGTCCTCCTTGGCTGGCCAATGAATAGGAAGGAGGTCAAGAAGGAAAGCAGGAGGGAGATAAGAGAGATGTATGAGAGATCACGATTGTTGGCTTTGACTATGGGAGTTTCTTGGAATTTAATGAAGATTCCAAAGATCAAACCAGTTATTAAAGACAGGGACAAGGCAAGGGAAGCTAGGGTGATCCCCAAACCTTCTTGATAGGATAAGAAAGTTTCAATTTTTGGTATACAGTCGTCTCGGTTGATGTTTGGATGCTGATCCTCTAGACATCTTGTGCATTTTTCAGCATCTGAAAAGGAACAAGATTAATAGCTATCATAAGACACATCCTTTCATCAGATGCACCATTGAAGAGAAACTGGTGATAGTTTGGATGAATGGCGAAAGAAAGTATGCAGAATGGTTAGTACGTGTCATTAGTATAAACAGAAGGATGAGTGATACATTTTGGAAGTGAAATCCGAAGCAATCCACAGCTCTACCAGCAATGACCCATGAGGGGTGTCCATTGGCACTTCCTGTACTGGACTAGTTCAAGCACAGGAAGGAGTAAGTGGTTGGACTGAAGTGTCACTTTTAAGCTCTGAATCTTTGAAGAAGGAAGGTATTTCACAACAGATCTAGAAGCTGGTCTGCATGTGTAAACTGGTTATTAGGTAAGCTGATTTATTAAACTCTGAACTCTGACTGGATGGTGGGGAATGGAAGGATTTATACTCCTTGCAGACATCTGGACATTTGCATTCTTTGAGCGAGTCGTTAAGGTCACCTGGAGACTCGCTAAAAGGATGCAAATGTCCAGTTGTCTGCAAGGAGTATAAATCCTTCCATTCCCCACCATCCAGTCAGAGCTGAAGAAGCTGCTTGGATGAGAAGTGAAACGCCTTCAAAAGAAAAACCAGAAAGTCCAGTTGCCCCTTGAAAAGACACCTTTGGGACAACCATGACCCGGATGTCTGAGAATCTCCATAGACACTGATTTATTAAATTTTCCCTTTCAAATGTTGATATCTCATTCCACTTGGATCATGGAGAAGGCAAGGTATTATGTTCCTCTGATTGGTGGATTCCCAAGTTTCCTTACCTCCAACCCATTCCAGGAAACCAAGCACCAATGTTTTCTGTATCCTTGGCATCTCCCTTGAAAACTAATGGGGGGGGGAATGTTCTTTCATTGATGGAGGATAAATTTGTTGGTTTCGCCTACTTTAAAATAATAGAAAGCCCATCATTTCAAATCAGGCAGGCAGGCAGGCAGGCAGGCAGGCAGGCAGGCAGGCAGGAAGGAAGGAAGGAAGGAAGGAAGGAAGGAAGGAAGGAAGGAAGGAAGGAAGGAAGGAAGAGCTGTTGAAATTGTTCTTAAACTTGTTTTTAAAAACTCCCTATAAATTATTTGTATTAACAGAAATAGGGCGTTGTTAACTTACCTGAACACCCCTTCTCGTAGGGTGGAGCTAGCCTCCAAGTCCCTCCCTTAATTACTGTTATGTTTGCTTATTATAGGAGTGCATGGGGAGTACACTTTCGGTCTGACCTTGTCCTTCGTCTCAAGAGGGGGATTATGACAGGAGGACAGCTTTTATATGGTGTCAGACTCAGTCCTGATTGGCTGATGGATCGTGTCTTCCCAATCTTGGAGGCTAGCTCCACCCACTATGGAGAATGTTTTTAATGCCAAGTTTAAAAATGCCTTTCAAAACATACTGATAAGTCTATGGTCTTCCCCAACGTCTGGCCCTTTTCTCTGATTTCATTCACCTTCCATGGTGGACACGGTTCCTTCTGGACAAGGAAGACACTTGTAGCAGCAGATGGGTTTCTCTTCCAGAACCACCTTCATGAAACCGGGATGACAGCTTTCCACACACCTGGAGGTTGGCAGGGTCTGAGGATTGAGAGCAGGGTGGGTGGGTTCCACTTACACTTCTAGGTTCTATCATATCTCAAGACCTAAAATGGTCACCTAACATCAAAAATGTCATCAAAAAAGCACAACAAAGAATGTTCTTTCTGCGCCAACTCAGGAAGCTCAAACTGCCCAAGGAGCTGCTGATACAGTTCTACAGAGGACTTATGGAGTCTGTCATCTGCACCTCTATAACTGTCTGGTTTGGCACAACAACCCAACAAGACAGACACAGACTTCAGAGGATAATCAGAACTGCAGAAAAAACAATTACTGCCAACCTGCCTTCCATTGAGGACCTGCATACTGCACGAGTCAAAAAGAGAGCTGTGAAAATATTTACTGACCCCTCACATCCTGGACATAAACTGTTTCAACTCCTACCCTCAAAAGGACGCTATAGAGCACTGCACACCAAGACAACTAGACACAAGAACAGTTTTTTCCCAAATGCCATCACTCTGCTAAACAAATAATTCCCTCACCACTGTCAAACTATTCACTAAGGCTATTCACTATTACTATTAGTTTTTCTCATCGTTCCTATCATCTACCTCCTCCCACTTATAACTGTATGACTGTAATTTGTTGCTTGTATCCTTACGATTTATATTAATATTGTTTCCTGATTGCTTATTTGAACCCTATGACAATCATTAAGTGTTGTACCTCATGATTCTTGACAAATGTATCTTTTCTTTTATGTACACTGAGAGCATATGCACCAAAGACAAATTCCTTGTGTGTCCAATCACACTTGGCCAATAAAGAATTCTATTCTATTCTATTCTATTCTATTCTATTCTGTTCTGTTCTGTTCTGTTCTGTTCTGTTCTGTTCTGTTCTGTTCTATTCTATTCTATTCTATTCTATTCTATTCTATTCTATTCTATTACCATCACCACCGGTCTGCTCGCGTGCCCGTGCACATTCCCTCATGCAATTTGGCTTCCGCTCATGCTCAGTAGCTGGAATCAGCCCACAACACAGCTGAAGAGCTGATCAGCTGTGCTTCAGTTGAAGGAACAAAGGTCAGTTTAAACCCGGGGGAGGGCGGGAGGGCCCTTTTACAAGCAACAGAACAGGAAAAGCCTTAAAAACAGTAAGAAATCCGCTAAAAAATCACAAAGAAAGATGGCAGCGCCCACGGACCAGCACCGTTCGATCCACTTCAGTGATGTCACCAGCGGGTCACTACCAGTTCGGGAAATCCAGTCCGAACCAGGAGGAATCCACCCCTGATTGAAAGGAAGCACATCCAGAAAATCAATGCATTTTTAGGAAAAAAATGACCAACTGAATATCTTGTAAAGAAAAACGTACACTCTTGAGAACCTGATTAGCTGCATTTGTTTGTTTGTTTGTTTGTTTGTTTGTTTGTTTGTTTGTTTGTTTGTTTGTTTGTTTGTTTGTTTGTTTGTTTGTTTGTTTGTTTGTTTGTTTGTTTGTTTGTTTGTTTGTTTGTTTGTTTGTTTGTTTGTTTGTTTGTTTGTTTGTTTGTTTGTCTGTCTATCTATTTATTTATTTATTTATTTATTTATTTATTTATTTATTTATTTATTTATTTATTTATTTATTTATTTATTTATTTATTTATTTGTGAGATTTATATACCGCCTCACAGTGCAAGCACTCCCTAAGCGGTTTACACCAGTAAGCAATGTATATTTATATTGCCCCCAACAATCTGGGTCCTCATGAAATATGCATGAAATATAAACGCATTGAAAGAAAACACCCACTCACCCCAAAGCACAATCCTGTTTTTGTCACCTTCAATGGCAAAAAAAAAAGCATTCCTACCTGTGTGATACTCTTCTGGTCAATGGTAACGTTAAAATCCCGATATGCCCTTTTTTCTACAGTCCCTGATTTCACTCTCTTGACAGATTTGTTTGGGAAAACATCCCAATTCACAATGTTCAAGTCAGCTGTCAGATCTCCTGTCTCATCCAAATATACCCCATCTATGGAATTATTGTGAAACTGAGAGCTTTGAAGGAAAGGATGAAGCTGAAAGGGGGAAAAAAGATTTTAGAAAGAACATCAGCATTTCTTTAAAAACACCTCTTGATCTGGATTCAAAAATGGTTGATCAAAATAGTGAGACAAAATATAGAATTAAAACCAGAAATTTTTTTGTTGGGCATTTTACCAGAAGAATTTAATAAGGTAGATACGTATTTGATTGTTCATGTGATCACTGCAGCTAGAACTGTATTTGCACAAAAATGGAAAGCAACAAAAATTCCAACTGAAAAAGAAGTGATTAAAACTTTTTTGGAGTGTGCAGAGATGAATAGATTGACAATGAAAATTAAAGTTAAAGAAGATACAGAAATTTATAATATATGGGTGAAGTTCTATGACTGGATAGAACATGAATATAAATGAATACATTAACAAATATAAAAATAAAGGTTGATTGACAATTAAAAAAATAAGATAAATGACTATTGATAGCTCAGATGACAAAACTAGAGAAGAGGCAGCATTAATTAATTTGTATGTACCAAAATAATGGAGTATTTGTTTAGAAATGATTTATAAAAGATGAATGAATATAAGAATGTACAACTTTGCATAATTATGGATATTGATATGATACAAGGTACACATATTTATATATGTATGTATTGATGGAGGGGAAAAAACAAAAAAAAAACTTTTAAAAAGACACCTCTTGATCTATGCTGGGAGGGATTTCCACATTTCTCTCTCTCTTTCCGAAAACAGATTCTGTTGTCAGTTCCAAACTCGGTTAGGAGAGAGTATCAATAAACATAGGAATAATAACAGTTGCTAACGTAGTGTTTGAAGATCTAGACCAGAACAATGATAGTAAGGGACAGAAGTTTCAACATCTGGTCATAGCCCTGTTCCCATTTTTTTTAATGATATCTTTTGGTAGGTGGGTGAATTTTAAAGGAGACATGTTTCTATTAAGATATCAAAAGTTGTCAAATCTATAAAATTAGAATAGAACAACAGAGTTGGAAGGTACCTTGGAGGTCTTCTAGTCCAACCCCTTTCTCAAGCAGGAAATCCTATACCTTTTCAGACAAAAGGTTATCTAATCCTTTCTTTAAAACCTCCAGTGTTGGAGTACCCACAACTTCCGAAGAGAAGCCATTCCAGTGATTAATTTTTTTCACTGTCTCAATTGCTCCTTGTTTCTAGCTTCATCACAACAATGCTGATATATAATTCCTCTAAAGGTAAACAATTTATTCTTATTTCATTGAAATTTTATTAAATCTAAAAGAACTTAATCTAAAAGATAAATTTCTGCCATTTGGATTTTCCTTTAATTTGAAGGTTGTTATAAGATTTTTTTTCTTTTGTTGTATCATTAGATAATAATAATAATAATAATAATAATAATAATAATAATAATAATAATAATAATAATAATAATAATAATAATAATAATAATAATAATAACAACAACAACAACAACAACAACAACAACAACAACAACAACAACAACCAAAACATGCCAAAATACTTTGGGACTTTCGAACACAGACTGACAAGGTTTTGGAACATAATACACCGGACCTCACGATTGTGGAAAAGTGTGGATCATTGATGTCACCATACCAGGTGATGGCCGAATTGATGAAAAACAACAAGAAAAACTTAACCGATATCAGGACCTTAAAATCGAATTACAACGACTCTGGCATAAACCAGTACAGGTGGTCCCAGTGGTAATTGGCACACTGGGTGCTGTGCCAAAAGACCTTAGCTGGCATTTGAAAACAATAAACATTGACAAAATCACAATCTGTCAGTTGCAAAAGGCCACCGTACTTGGATCTGCACGCATCATACGAAAATACATCACACAGTCCTAGACGCTTGGGAAGTGTTCGACATGTGATATAGTGATACAAAATCCAGCATATAAATCTCGTTTGCTGTGTATTACTGTTTTTTGTGCATAATAATAATAATAACTTTTTTCTGTATGTGCAGCAAAAATTCTTTATGCATAAAAATGGAAAGATATATTAATCGCCACAGTGGAAGAATGGATGGAAAAAGTGATGAAGTTTGTGGAGATGGACCAAATTAATTGTTTTAATTAAAAAAATTCATCTAGTTTTGTTTCTACTTGGAAACCACCTCTAGATTTTGTGATCAAGAGAGGGAAAAAAATGAAAGTTTTACTTTGGGATTTATTTATTTATTTATTTATTTATTGGATTTATAGGCCGCCCAACTAACTGGAGATTAAATAAATCAGTTGTTATAGAAATGACTAGTATATTAAGTATGTAAAAGTAAATAGTTGAGGCTCTACCATACCTTTTTTATTCTACTGGATGGCAAAAAAGTTGGAGGTTAATGTTTTTTCTTCTTCTTTTCCCCCTATACCACAATTTCCCCCCTTTTCCTTCCCCATTTCTCTACTATTTTTATTTTCATTTGTATTTAATATTATGAAATTAAAAAAGAAGTAAAAATTGTCTTTGAAAAAAATAAAAAGAGGAAATTATTGTAAAAAAACAAGGATTGGGGGATTGGAAAGAAAAAAGAAGAGAAAAATAGATTGCAATTAGGCTGGATCTGAGTTTATTTAATTTAACTGAATATACAATTTAATTTAATTTTTCTAGATAAGTAACCTAGGCATCCACTTACAAAACTGATTCCCATTTGTAGGAGTAATATGTGTCATGGAAAAGAGATACCTGCCAAGACTTCAGCCTTTCAGCTTCCAACTTCATGCCCCTGTTCCTGCCTGATCTCTTGGACGTGGAGATATGAGCTGAGTGTAAGGCCCTTCCCACAGCCCAGATGGTGTTGTAAATGAGATAGCTGTCCATAGCCAAGATCCTATCCATCTCCTCTTCCCTCAGAGCCACCAATTCTTCTCTCTGTCTGCACCGTCTCCAGACTTTCACTGAAAAGGCATCCTTAGTGGAGGAACACGTAAAGGTTTCCTCGACAAAGTTATGCATGAATGTGTAAAATAAGTGAATTGCATCGTAGTTTGCCCATTTCCTTTTCTGCATCAGAAAGGAAAAAATGCCAGCAAGGTATTTGAAGGAAAAGCTATTAAGCATCAACTCAAGACTGAGGTCCCAGTGAGCTGTGGTGATCCAGACATTTCCTACAATAGGTTTCTGGATGAGTTGAAGTATTGATTGTACATAAATGATTCCTGCTTGGAAGGAACTAATGTCTGAAACATAAACAAAGACATTGACTTCTGTCCACTGGAAAAAAGATTTAAATGTTGAAACTTTAGTGCCTACATTTAGCGGAAAGGTTTCATATATAACTGCACAAATGCCATTCCTTAACAACAAAGAAGACATTGTCCTCATGAACCTGTCTCCCTGGTCCGTTTCTGGAGCAATGAGACCAACCAAGGTCCACCTGAAATGGAACAGAAGCTGGACCATCCCTGGGTATTGGAGTCCTTCAGCAGGGAGCATCGGGTAGAAGAAAGGAAACTGAGTTTTATCCCTTAGAATAAGGGAAGCCAAACTGTTACTGATCTGAAAGAAAGGGTATTTTAAATTTAACAAGCAAAATATAATTTCTGTCATTTTGATCATCAAACTCTGATTTTCTTTTAAAGTAGTTTGACCTCTGGTTCAAAGTTGCATGACTGAAAATTGTCTCCCCAAGAAAGACACACCTGAGGGACTTTGTAGGTGCCCAACATGGTTGAAATCTGGATGGAGATGCCAGTCTCGGCCTCTTCCAGAACAGCCACCGAGTTTCTCGGCCTTCCACAGCTGTAGTTGGGGACGTTGGCTTCCCCGTCTGAAAGCAGATCCAGCAATGGATCTGAAGTCATTTCTACTTTGAAGAAATTTTCATAGACATTGTAACCTAGAGTGAAGTTAGGTAAGAGATGGCCATTCTGGTTGATGTCCTCGGTTGCAAAAAGGAAAGGCAGAAATTTCCAATAAAATTTGGATGTTCTTCTGCAGGTATTAACATAGCAGTGAAAATAATATTTAACATTTATTCCACGATAATACTTTTAATCCATTCAATCATAAGTTTCATTTCAAGCATTAATATTATTTGCAACATTCAAAAGTATTGCAATATAAAAAGAATAAAAAGAGCAAAAAAATGGATCATACAGTATTTCAAAACCATTCTCCCAGTTGGTTACACTAACACCACTTTAAATTCATGCCTAGGTCTTCAAGCGTTTTCTCCATATTTGATGAACTGTTTCCTCTTTCTTAATGAGGAAGGGTGAGATGCACAGATAGGTAAAAAAATATTTATTATTAACTCTTATATATGCTATATATTATAAATATTTTTGGAGTTGGATTAAAAGTTTAGAGTGACAGGAAATGGCTTCTGCAGGGATGACATTCAGAAGCTGTTAAAGTCTAAGTTATTTTCCTGTGTTTTGAGACAGCAAAGGTTGAACATTTGTTAGAAGGATTTTTGTTGGGGTTTTGTTGTTGTTGTTGTTGTTGTTGTTGTTGTTTCTGGGGTTATGATTCTTTTCCTCTTCTCAATTCTATTTCTTCTAAGACTCCCAGAGTCACACAACCTATGAATTCTGTGAATAAACCAACCAACCAACCAACCAACCAGCCAACCAGCCAACCAGCCAACCAACCAAGCAACCAACCAAGCAACCAAGCAACCAAGCAACCAACCAACCAGCCAACCAACCAACCAACCAACCAACCAACCAACCAGCCAACCAACCAACCAACCAACCAACCAACCAACCAACCAACCAACCAACCAGCAAACCAACCAACCAACCAACCAGCCAGCCAACCAACCAACCAACCAACCAACCAACCAACCAACCAACCTACCAACCAACCAACCAACCAACCAACCAACATAATGGATATATTTTCATTTTAAAAAGTTTCTTAGGTCCTTCCATGAACTTCTGAATGAGAATCAACTGCAATCTCTGTGAATAGCTAACTGGGACTCTTTCATCCTAGCAGTAAATTTTGGTGTGGAAAAAAAAATAATTATCTCATTTCTGATGCAGAGAATCAGAATCCAGCATCCCTCTGTGCTTGGACCAGGCATCCCACAGAATCAGCTCAGCTCAATCCTTCTCTTCCTCTGTGACCACATTCCAGCTCTGCTCATGGTTGTAAAGGAAAGTGGATAGGGACAACCGTTATTATTGGGTTCTGATACTTGATGGTTTAAAATGAGCTTCATTGCCCGCAGTGTACAATAACGACCACAATGTAAAATAAAATAAGTTAACAAAAGAAACAGAAGGGGAGAGCACCTTGTGTTTTAAGAATGTTGGAAGTGTAGACATTCATCGGAGAAGGAGTGTCTGTCATGTAGTGCAGGAAGATGGACTTACAAGGAGAATTTGTTGAAGGACTTCTATCAAACTTTAATGATTGAAAAATAGCCTTCATTGTACAGACTATGTCATTAATGAAATCATCTCCTGACTTGTAATGATTGTCTTGGTCCACTTCACCCTGCTCTAGAGTCAGAAGGCATTTGACTCGTGTAGGTTCCTGTTGGCCACAGAAGCAGAAGCATACAGCTGAGCTCAGGGGTGAGGTGGAAGGAAAAGATCCTTAGGTGCCTCTGTGTGCACAATCTAGCTCTGCTCGTAGGACAAAAAGGAAACGGAATGGGACAAATACCTTGGTTGGAGTCTTAGACTTTACAGCTCAAAAGGAGCTGCTTCACCTGCAGCCTGCAACTGAAGGCAGAATCAGAAACTAACTTAGCAAAAGGAGCAAATCAAGGGAGAGCACCTTGTGTTTTCAGAGGACCGGAACTGTAGACATCGCATTGAAAATGGAGTGGCTCTAATGCAACACAGAACTTACTGAATGAACTTCACCAAAGGACTTCTATTAAAATTTAATGATTGAAAAATAGTGTTCATTGTAGAGACTATGCCAGTAATGGAATAATCTCCTGGCTTGTAATGATTCTCCGGGTCCACTTCACCCTGTTCCAGAGTCAGGAAACATTTGGCTTTGCGTATCCTGCAGGCTCCCCTTGGCCACAGAAGCAGAACATGTAGAAGCAGCAGCAGCAACATGCTCTGTATTCCTGACTCAGCCTTCTCTGTGGCACTTGGTTTCTAACAATGTATGAGATGAAGGGGTGGAAGAAACCAAAATCTCTTCCAGGAAAGTAGCTTCAGATCAGTCAAGGCCCATCCAAGGGACATGAACACAGAATCTGCCTGTCCTGAAACCAGCACCAGATTCCTTTTCGGCCTCCAGAGCCATTTATGCAGCCAGCATTTTTTTTATACAGACTCCGCTCAACTTTGCCTTTGAGTCAAGCCACCTTGTGACTTGTTTGTGTAAAATTTTCTGAAGGTTTGCTGAAACATCTCTAGGGTTCTAACATAAAGACAACAAAATCACTATCATTTGGATAATTGCAAGGAAGAGAAGCATCTGAACCTTGAACAAGTTAAGAGGCAGGTGTCCAAAAGGGAGAACTCAAAGTTGTGGCTCCAAACTTGCCCCAAATGGTTTTTTTCCCCCTTTTTTGTCCCAACCATCTTTAAATCCCATAAATGAATAAAATTATGACTCCTGTTTTCTTCTATTATGTCTTCTTCATCTTCAGAATGTTTATTATACTTCAAGTCTACTTGTATTTTCCATGAAATAACTCCAAAAAGTCTGTTATATTTCAATTTGTGAGGATAATCCCTCACAATCAATTTTTAAATGACTTAATTGCCTTTCTAACTCATTTGTTCTTTGTACCTAGATTTGAAGTATGTTTTTATCCTATTTTAACTATGTTCTGTATCTGAAACTTCATCTTTTTTTAGCACTCTTAATAAAGTTGATTTTTACTTAAATCCTGGAGTTATTCTAGGGCTGTCTTCCACTAGCTTTAGGTTGGCTGAGCTACTGACTCCCAAAGCCAGACCTGGATGGGTGAGTATTCTCCCATCAACATTCTTCTGGTTCCCCAGAGGGTTGGTGGGGAAGAAGAAGTTGTTGGTATTGAGTGGAGGTAGTAGCAGCAAGGAGGTTTAATTGGCCAGTAGTTGCCCCACAAATAGGTGACCTCAGAACTGAAGGATTTCAGAAGAGGTTTGACCCTGAGGGTACCTTTTCCTAATTGCATACTGGTAATAGTAGGATGTTGAACACTAGAGGACATTAGGGAATCAAGTCGTCATCTTCCTCCTCCTCTTCCTCCTCCTCCTCCCCCCTGTTAAGTAGCAGAGCTCACATATCAACCACAGGCTTGTATATTTTCCCCCCTTGAAACAAGGAACAACAGACAGGCTAGGTAGAGGAGTCCATCAGTTGAGAAGTATCAATGACTACTCGTATCAGTAGTCAGGAAAAAAAAATCCGAATTTTTTTAAAGAAAAGATGACGTCACCAGTGGGTCGCTACTGGTTCGGGTGAACCGGTCCGAACCGGGAGGAACCCACCTCTGTTTCTAAGACTCTCCCTTCCTAGAAGTTTGCAGAAAGTGATCTCTGAAATGCAGGGTTTTTTTTAATTTAAAAAGGGTTTAAAATTGACTTTTAAACACAGATTGTAGTCTTACATAGTCTCCTAAATGGTGCCATTATTAGACATGGGATCAATTTCAAAGCACCCACTTTATAGGACACCCCACCTGTTGTCCCTGGTGGCAGCATGAAATCTGTAAATCTCACTGTTGACATCAGTTTCTGTATGAAAAAAATACAGGACCCCAAAAAACCAATAATCAAG
This sequence comes from Diadophis punctatus similis, assembly GCA_023053685.1. NCBI lineage: Eukaryota > Metazoa > Chordata > Lepidosauria > Squamata > Dipsadidae > Diadophis > Diadophis punctatus. The sequence goes on along the minus strand of JALIGW010000002.1, from coordinate 240,168,197 downwards.
GATCACTGCAGATTATTTATTCAATGCACACCAGAGGAATTTCCCTCTGGAAAATAGCAGGAGGAAATCCTTTGGACAAAAGGATGCACTCATATTTCTACATTTCAGAAAAGAAAGACAAAATGATAATACTATATACAGTATGTGTATTTAATATATGATGTAAGCATGAATATTTATAGCTAGCTGTATAACCGGGTTCCACTACAAAACTATGTGATCAGGCTTGATAAATCGACACTTACAGATTGAAAATTAATGAGTAGTTACAATTGGTCTCTCCTCTTCCCTTCTCTCCCTCAGCCTTGCTGGCTTAGCTCAACTGTTCTGTGTCAACTTGCAAAGCTTTCAAGTTGCCATAAGCAGGAGGAGGGGAGAACTGACAGAGTGGCTTGGTTGCCCTAACTGAAACTACATTCCACACATGCCTTTCTACAGATTGTATTCTAGGTTACCGGAGTCAGCAGGAAGGGTGTGGGTTTTACAGCCCGCCAATGTGGTTCATTGGAGAATGTGATTTATGACATGCCCAGGGAGGAAAGGGGAGACAGGCTCATGGGGACCCATAAAGTACTTGAGGTTAGATCTGACTTCATCGGAATAATTGCTGGAATGTTGCTCCTAATAAATGACTGGATTTCTTTTGAACTTTGGCTCATGGCTCATGAATAAATTAGGGCATCTGCCGGAAACTTCACATTCTGTAGTAAAGCTACTTGCTACTGTGAAAGTAAAACTGAAACTGAAACTCCTCTTCTCTGCTTGTGTTTTGCATTTGGGACAGATTTATTTTCAGGTGGGGAGGGGGAGTAGAACTCCTTAGCATCAGAGCATGTTAATAATAATATAGGAAATACTAATGCTCTGATGGTCATTTTGAAAAATCATTTCTTAGTGAGCACCTAGAAGCCAAGGGAAACATACGTGGCACATTTAAAGTTTGCAGTCCTTACGGTTCTGGAGATTTTGTGACGATGTATGAGTGGCGTTTCACTTATATATATATATAGATTAGCAAGCATCAAATTGCTTTCACACAGATATATACCGTTACTATCCTCGAGGAAGAGTTATTGTCTAAATGAAAAGAAACATATTGTCAACCCTGAAGCTGTCAGCCCTGAAGCTGACCTGACCAAAGCCATCTTGGAGCTTCAGTGTTGCCACACTGGAGCTGAGGGATACGGAGGAGGGATTTGAGATAGGTGGGATTTTGAAGCCAAAGCAAAATATTTTCTCTTGGGAACCAAGGACATTCTCACACCTGGTCGGAGGAAGGAGGAGTGATGTCACCAGGCAACCAGACGGAGCCATGATTGGACCATGTGACTGATTGTTTTGAGAGAGTGACAAACTTTTACTTTTAATTGGGTGAAAACTACGGGAACCTTCAGAGTTGGTTTTTACCAGATCTGTGCTAATATGATATATCCAATAAAGCTATTCTTTGAGGAATCTACCTGCCTCGGAATTTTGCTTGCTAGGGGTCTATTACTTGGAACCCTGACACATATCAGTTGCATTGCCATGGCAGTTTTGGTAAAATGTATTGAAGGATTGCATGTATGGAAGGATTGCATGTATGGAAGTTATGGTTGCCACATGCAATCCTTCCATATTTCCAGCTTGTTAATACCCCGCTAGACACACACTACTCCAAGAACTTGCTTTCCTCAGAGTCCTATCTTACAGTTGCCCTTTAACAATTTGAAGCAAAAATGTTGGCCTATTCATCTATGGAGAACAGCTTGGACCATTTTCTAGGTTTGGCCTGTTGGGGCATATTGATTGCTGACATTCTCCTCTTTCACATTTCTACATTTCTTCTGGTCGTAAGCTGCTCCTTTGTATTCAGGTCTGGCCTCAGAATGATTATGTAGCACTTGGGGATGAAGATGCAGCACAGCAGACCAGCACTGGAGGCCAAGATGGAGAAGACCTGAACAGCCACCATGTATTTCCCTTTGGTGCTCAAGTAGGTTGGCACAAAAGTCACCCAGACACTGCAGAAGACCAGCATGCTGAAGGTGATCAGCTTGGCTTCATTGAAGGCCCCAGGGAGATTCCTGGCCAGAAAAGCCACCGTGAAACAGATGGCAGCCAGGAAACCCATGTAGCTGAGGGTGATGTATAACATGACAACAGAGCCTTCATTGCATTGCAGGATGATCTCCCCAGGCTGAGAGTGGAAATCAGAGTCAGGGAATGGGGGAGAAACTCCCAGCCAGATGGAGCAAATGATAATTTGGACAGCAGAACAGGAAATGATGATGGAGTTGGCCAAGCTCTTCCTCAACCATCTCTTCACTCGGTTGCCTGGTTTTGTGGCCAGGAAAGCCAGCACCACAGTAATCGTTTTGGCCAAGAGAGAAGAAATGGCAACTGAGAAGATGATGCTGAAAACTGTTTGTCGGAGAAGGCAGGTGGCTTTCCTTGGTTGACCAATGAAGAGAAGAGAAGTCAAGAAGCAAAGCAGGAGGGAGACCAGGAGGATATAGGAGAGGTCCCGATTGTTGGCTTTGACAATGGGAGTTTCTCTGTATTTAATGAATATGACTAAGAGAAGGCTTGTGGTTAGGAATAAGAGTAGTGCAAATGATAGCAGGATGATGCCCAAATGTTCTCCATAAGACAGGAAGGATTTAACTTTGGAGATACATTGGACTCGGTCCTCATTTGGATATTTATCATCTGGACACTTGGTGCATTTTTCTGTATCTGAGGGAAAAAAAGGCAACAGCATTTCTTTAACATTCTCTCCTTTTACATTTCAATAATAGCTTCTTGTGACAACAACTAATAACTGGAAGTTTCTCAAGATGCATTTCTTATCAGCTCCAGAGAAAGAAGTTAAGAATACATTTTTTTTAAAGCTATTGTGTATTTCTAATAGTCTTTGAAATTGGGAGAAGTCCTGGGATCACAGTGAGTTCCAGTATAATGTGCAGAACCTTCATATTAAACCTACATTATTAGAGGTAAGCAATGAATCTGTTAATCTTTCAAGATGACACTAAAAGCATTTGTTAATGGTAGAACCAAATATTTTTTTTAAAAGATAAAGAAGAATACAATTGCCTCTCTCTCTCTCTCTGTACATACACATTGCTAAGGTCTATCAAATTGGAGGAAGTCCTAGGAGATGAATTATTTCCTCTGTAATATGCAGAAGCCTCATAGGAAACTACAGTTTTTTTTAAAAAAAAACTTCCCTTCTTACAACCATGTATTCCCTTAATTCAGGGTAAAGTCAGGGTGACTGATGCCACATGGAGTTTGCAGTTGATATATTTTCTTTGCTATCTAGGAAGAGAAACATCTGCTGCTACCTAGGATTGAACTCTCAGCCTTCCATGGAGACAAGAGTCTTTACCACTAGGCCCCCTGCCACTCATTCATAGGAAGCAAGATTATTAGAGATTAAAAATGAATCAGTTAACCTTTTTGCCTAGAAAGATTAACTCATTCATTTTTATCAATATTAATGGAGGTTAGAATAGAATAGAATAGAATAGAATGGAATGGAATGGAATGGAATGAAGTGGAGTGGGGTGGGGTGGGGTGGGGTGGGGTGGGGTGGGGTGGGGTGGGGTGGGGTGGGATGGAATGGAATGGAATGGAATGGAATAGAATAGAATAGAATAGAATAGAATAGAATAGAATAGAATAGAATAGAATAGAATAGAATAGAATAGAATAACAGAGTTGGAAGGGACCTTTGAGGTCTTCTAGTCCAACCCCCTGCTTAGGCAGGAAACTCTACACCACTTCAGACAAATGGTTATCCAACATCTTTAAAACTTCCACTGTTGGAGCATTCACAACTTCTGAAGGCAAGTTGTTCCATTGATTAATTGTTCTAACTGTCAGGAAAATTCTTCTTAGTTCTAAGTTGCTAGGTTCCTATGAAGCTACATTATTAGGGGTAAAACAAAAAAAAATGAATCAGTTAATCTTTCCAGAGAAACATCCTGAGTTTCTGATGGCACTTATTAATATCTGCATCCAGAGTATGTTTCTCTTGTAAAATCTGGTTGGCTACATAAGGAAGCTAATCCTACAAATAATTTGGAATGGCTAATGTAGCAGTGGTACTTTGTTTGTATCGAGATTCACCCATAATTGTCCACATCACAGAAAGGCCCATGTAGAGTGCATTGCAATAATTCTTCCAGGAGGTGGACCTAAAACAATTATTGAAGTTTCAAAGAACTCAGATGTTCCTAGAGATATTAAAGTGGAAGATCACATTCAAAATAAAAAGTGGAAGAGATATTTTCTCTGGCTGTAGTGCAGGGGTGGGTTCCAGATTCTTCTATTGCCGGTTCGCTCAGGGATGCGCCGCATTGGCGGGAGAGCTTTGTGCGCAGGCAGGCGCACATGCGGAGTAGTAAAAAAATGCTTCTGCGCATGCGCAGAAGCAAAAAACAAGATGGTGCCACCCATGGTGCCACCAAGAGAAGCAGCTCAGGGGCGTGGCAGGCCTGGGTTGCTGCTGCCAAGTTACTAACAGTTCTATAGAACCGGTCTGAACCGGTAGGAACCCACCTCTGCTGTAGTGAAGATTCCTCAATATGTCACATCCTCCTGTCCCTATCCCGCTTCTCCTTTAAGTTTTTCTTACTATTCCCCCCCTTCTAGATCATAAATTGTACAGTTTGCAAATTAACAAGAAAGCAGCAGAGCTTCAAACTGTCTTTTAACTTGTGGTTCCATGTAAATGCTCTGGATCAGAGGTATCAAATTCAAGGCGCAGGAGGCAGATCCAGCCTGCGGGGTGCTTAGGTCTGGCCCGCAGGGCTGCCCTGGAAACAGCAAAGGACTGGCCCATAGTACCTCTGCCAGGAAAAACAGAGTTCGGAAGGGCCGCATGTGGGTCCTCCCGAGCTCCGTTTTCACTGGCAGAGGGTTGCAGGAGGCTGTCGCAGCTGAAAATGGAGTTCAGGAGCCCGTGTTCTCTGGCAGAGCGCTCGGACCATCACAGGTGTCCCCGACATGAGTGATGTCAAGCTGGCCACACCCACCCTGACAACGCCCACCCTGGTTCCCCCAAGGTCAAACACAACCCTGATGCGGCCCCCAATTAAATCGAGTTTGACACCCCTGCGCTGGATGAATCTAAAGATCTAAACTTTTCTTTGCTGTCACCCACCTTCCTGAGTGGAGATGGTCCCCTCTGGACAAGGAACACAGTCATAGCAGCAAACTGGCTCTCCTTCTCGCTTACGCTTGACAAATCCGGGATGACATTTTTCCACACATTTGGATGGAGGAGGAGACTAAGCAGGAGAGCAAAGAATTTCAAAGAAAAAATGTTAGCATTAACTATCCTGACATCCTGACATGCTCTTGAAATAAGATTAAAAGGGAGTGCTCAGTTTCTAGAACTATAATGATATGTAATGATAATGATATATCATTATGGTTTGATTGCTTATTTGTACCCAGACTATCATTAAGTGTTGTACCTTATGATTCTTGACGAACTTATCTTTTCTTTTGTGTGCACTGAGAGCATATGCACCAAGACAAATTCCTTGTGCGTCCAATCACACTTGGCCAATAAAATTCTATTCTATTCTATTCTATTCTATTCTATTCTATTCTATTCTATTCTATTCTATTCTATTCTATTCTATTCTATTCTATTCTATTCTATTCTATTCTATTCTATTCTATTCTATGAGATGACATGAGATGACATGAGATGAGATGAGATGAGATGAGATGAGATCATGAAAACATATCCCTCAAAAAGTGCAATTAAGGCTTCTTTTGCTGCAGCATGTGGGGCATGTGTATAAACCCTGTTGTCAGAAAGAGATATTTCTAAGGCCCAGCTAGGCATCCAAAAAAAATGTTCCTTTCTGCTGAAGGACTACAACTAGATAACAACAACTAGCTTAGAAGAACAAACATATATTTGTTATTGGTTAAATTTGGAGTCTCCTTTTATTTCAGAATACTTGAGACAGGTAACAATCAAGATGAACAATTTGCATGCAAGGGGTTTTAAATTGAGGTGCCCTCTTACAATACTAGAATCTAAGCAGTATTTCCTTTCAAATTTGTCCCTCACTACTTCAAATATCAAGAAGGGCTTTTCTCTGAGTCAAAGCCATGTTTCAATGCTTCAGTTTTCTGGGTCAGGGCCCGACGTGGGTATTCGCTTCCCTTCCCTTCCGGTTTGGAAATGTGAGCGTGCGTGAGATTTCCCACCCACGTGTTCTGCTACTGGTTCGGGCGAACCGGTCCGAACCGGCTGAATACTAACTCTGGTCAGAGCATTATCTCTCATCAGACCAGTCACTATAATTCCATGTGAATAGAAATTCTTGGACCTCCTTCATAGAAGCAGAAGACCTTTTGCACTATCCCAGTGGGGTAAAAGATTGGACTGGATAACTCTGACCAAGTCTGGGTTTCTTAAAAGCTTCTTGCTCTGTCATTTTATGGGACACTGGACCCAACCAGGACAAGGTGAATCCTAATTCCAAAGCTAATTTTCCATTGGGCAGTAGGGTCTCCATCCAGTGCTGATTCAATTTCATTGAATTCAGTCCAAAACTGAACTCAGGCACTAGTCAGCAAATTTGCTGCCTTCCTTGCAATTTGCGGACAAGGGAGAAGCAAATCTGAGGCTATCACTTAGTACTTGAGGGCCTTTCTTACCACTTTCATGCAGCTGCTCCATTTTAACATTAAGCCATGTTGCATAGGCTTAGCCAGGGATGAAATGGTACTGGTTCGGCCCTGTCCTGGCGTACCAGTAGTGGTGGCCGCCCGTGGTTGGGAAAACCAGTAGCTGCGGCAGCGCAAGGCTCTGCCCACCCGCCCAGACGTCGCCATTTTTTTCCACCCTCTGCATATGCGCAAAGCATTCTGCGTGTGCGCAGAGGGTGAAAAAGCGCGTGCAAGAGTGGAGCGAGGGTGAAAAAGCACGTGTGAAGCGTGCTCTTCTGAACCACTAGGGAAGGTAAGTAGATTTCACCGCTGGGCTTAGCCCAATGAAATGGGTCAGAACCCTTTGGAAAATAGAGAAAAGACACCAAAATTTCTCTTACCCTGTTGATTGAAATTAGCCGTGATAGATAACGTTCGACGATGATAAGTCTCCGTCTTTCAAAAAACAACAATGTGTCCATGAAGGTACCTTCCTTGGTGAAAAACACCCAGCTCGTGATCAGCAGATCAGCTGCTAAATCTCCATTTTGGTCCCAGTACAGTTCAAATTCCGAAAAATTGGCGTACTCATTCTTCTCCAGAAAGGTATGGAACTGGAATGGAAAACATCCAGGAATTTTAAAAATAGTAAATTTGGCTACTTATTCCTTTTTGTCTATTCTCATTTGAACCTTTCTTGGGCACGGATCTAACTTGCAAATATTCTTGGTTGCGAGAACAGCAATCTTCAAAGGTGAAAAAGAAAGGTTCAACAAAAGTTATCAATTATTAATTGAAAATATATGTATTGAAAAAATATAATTGAGAAAATTTGTCATATAGAGAACATTCTAAAGCAGGTCAGAAATACATTGGACAAACAAAGAGAATATTCATAACCTTGTTTGGAAAAAAACAGGGTGATCACCAGAAAACATAGATTTGTCACAAAGAAAGATTCCAGGATAATCTAGCACCGTGATGGCGAACCTATGGGATGTGAGCCATATCTGAGGGCACATGAGGTGTTGCCCTATGTCAGCTCCAGTGCGCATGTGTGCACTGGCCAGCTGATTTTTGGCCTTCTGGAGGGCAGGGGGAGGCCGTTTAGACCCTCCCCAGGCTTCAGGAAAGTGGATAGGGAAAATCGACCCAATGGGCCTACTGGAAGTTTGTTTCCAAACTTCCAGTAGACCATTGGGGCCATTTTTCGCCACCCACAGGCTTCAGGAAAGCCTCCAGAGCCTGTGGATGGCGAAAAACAGCCCAACAGCCCAACAGTCCGGCATACCGGAAGTCTGGAGGCTTCAGTGAGGCCTGCGTGCATGTGTGTGGGGCAGCACGGGGGGGGGTATTGTGCACACATGCATGGGAGTGAGGGCATTGCATTATGGGTGTGGGCACGCATACACGCCCTTTTGGCACCCGAGCAAAAAAAGGTTCGCCATCACTGTTCTAGCAGATAGACCAGGTGGGAAACAGAACCAATAAGCTGATTCTATTTTTTAAAAGCGAAATTTTGAAATTTTGAAAATGGAGATAAAAATGAAACCAGAACTTTTCCTTTTGGGCTTCATGGAAAAAGAACTGGAGAAAAAAATCTGGAACTTTGTTACTATATATGTTGACAGCAGCATTGTATGCACAAAAATGGAAGGACCCTTCAATTCGAAACATGGACGAATGGTTGCAGAAGCTGTCGGAGTTGGCTGAAATGGCAAAACTGACTACTTTGATTAAAGAAAAGAACATAAGTATTCTTGTTTCCACATGGAAACCGCTCCTGAACTTCATGCTCGATGTGGAAAAGAATGAAACTCTGACTTTGGGTTTTACTGATTAGACTGATAGATCTTTGTAGAACTGGCGTTTTCATATTATTACGAAAAAACAAAAAGTTTTGATTTGATGTTATGCCTTATTTTACTGTAACAGAGAGAGTCAGAAGTCAATGTTTCTTTTTCTTTCTTTCTTATCTTTCCTCACTTCTCTTTCCCCTTCCCCACCCCACTGCTTTTCTATTGACTTTGTATTTTGTATTTTATAATAATTTAGAACTCAATAAAAAGGTTAAATGCTATTTTTAAAGGCTAAATTAAGATAACATTTATTTATTTATCCAACTGATATTCCATTCATCTCATAGTGTGAGTCAACACTGCACGTTTGAAAGTACAAATGCCCCACCAACTCTTGAGCAGGTGGTAGTACTAGATGACCTACAAGGTCCCTTCCAACTCTGTTAATCTGTTTAAAAAAATCTGTTTGATCTTTTTACAGCCAGAGAAGTTTCTCAGTTTCTTTCTCTGCCCATTATTCAATTGTAGGCTCCTCTCCCCCTTCTCTGATTACACATTTTAACAGATTGTGGGAATGCTAGTGATATACCTTGATTTCAGCCAGTATTAATGAACTAATTCCTGATGTAATGATTAGGAACCTAGTAAAATGAGGGCTGGATGGTATGATAATTAAGTGGATAAAACTGTCTTTAAAATTGTATTCATTCCACAAATACAAATCTTCTAGAAAAATATTTATGATTTCCTGATGGAGAATAAATAAAGTCAGGTAGCACATTTTCTGATTTTTAGCAACTAGGACTTGACAAACTATGGTAGCTCATATAAAAACAAAGCTGTAGATAGCAGCTACAGTGCAGACCAGTGGTGGGTTTCAAAATTTTTTACTGTCAGTTCTGTGGGCGTGGCTTGGTGGGCATGGCAGGGGAAGGATACTGTAAAATCTCCATTCCCATTCCATGTCAGGCCGAAGCCATATTTTATTAGAGACTTTGGCCTGCCACACTGGATGCTTAGAATGTATTCTTGCTGTGGGAATTTGGGAGGGGCTGTTGGAAGAGCAACGTAGACATGTAGCCATAACAAATTCCTTTTAGGCTTTCAAGGTCATCCTTTGTCCTGGCCAGAAACTGATGGGAGTATCGGACACGCTGGCAGAAGACCACTGGTCCACGTGATGAACTTGTGGGTGTGGGAACAAGGGAATGAACTTTAAACTGGGTGGAGAAACCCTCGTAGCTTTAGATTCGGGTTCCTCACAGATGTGCCAACATGGCTCTACTAATAAATTGGAACTTTGAGGAATGCTTTGACTCGGACTCTAATTTAGTTTTGGATGTTATTTGGAACCCTGGCATCGCACTCTAGGGGAAGTTACTGCAAAATCCCCATTTCTTCACCACTCCAGGGGAAGGTTACTGCAAAATCTCCATTTCCTCCTGATCAGCTGGGACTCGGGAGGCAGAAATAGATGGGGGCGGAGCCAGTCAGAGGTGGTATTTACCAGTTCTCCGAACTACTCAAAATTTCCACTATCGGTTCTATGAACTACTCAAAATCCCCGCTACTGGCTCTTCAGAACTGGTCAGAATCTGCTGAAACCCACCTCTGGTGCAGACCATTCATTAAGATTTCATTGTACTTCTCTCATATTATTTTATATGTATACTTCACTGATTATAATAAATTGCAAGTAGTATTTTAATTTGATTTTATTTGATTTTATTTGATAATAATATAATTAATTTCCTAATAACAATTAATGATTTGGAGATGAAAGTGAATTGAGATTGGATAACCATTTGTCTGAAATGGTATAGTCCAACCCCCTGCCTAAGTAGGGGGTTGGACTAGAAGACCTCCAAGGTCCCTTCCAACTCTGTTATTCTATTCTATTCTTGTCTGAATGACTACCAATTGGCAGCTGACATCAAACTGGATGTCTAAAGGTACATCTTAAAACAAGATGTAAAATTCAAAACAGATATTGATGTCTTATCAAAATAGGCTGTGTAAAACATCTAAATAGAATTTAAAAGAGAGAGAAATGCAAAGTCTTTCACATAGAAAAGAAAACAATTTCTTCTTTAAAACTTCCAGTGTTGAAATACGTAAAGTCTTAATGCAAAGACTGAGCACTCATCAGTCAGATAAGTTATGAGCCAGCAGTGTGCAGCAGCAGCCAAAAAGGCCAACGCAGTCCTGAGTTGCATAAATAGAGGGATACAATCAAGGACCAGAGAGGTACTAGTACCACTCTATAAAGCCTTGGTCAGACCACACCTAGAGTACTGCATCCAGTACTGCATTTTGGTCACCACAATACAAAAAAGACATTGAAACTCTAGAGAAAGTGCAGAAGAGAGCAACCAGGATGACAAAGGGTCTGGAAAATAAAACATACAAAGAGTGGTTGCAGGAACTGAGCTTGGCTAGTCTAGCGAAGAGAAGGACCAGGGGTGACATGATAGCAATGTTCCAATACTTGAGGGGATGCCACAGAGAGGAGGGGGTCAGGCTGTTCTCTATGGCACCAGAAAGCCAAACAAGGAATAATGGATGGAAGCTGACCAAGGAGAGATTCAACCTGAAAGTGAGGAGAAACTTTCTGACAGTGAGAGCGATCAACCAGTGGAACAGCTTGCCAGCAGAGGTTGTGAGAGCCCCAACACTTGCAACCTTCAAAGGGAGACTGGACTGCCACCTGTCTCAAATGGTGTAGGAACTCCTGCTTGAGCAGGGGGTTGGACTACAAGGTCCCTTCCAACTCTAATAATAAATCTAAAACATAAACTGGGGTTCTGCAGAGAGGAGGGATTGGGCTATGCAGTCTAAGGTGCTCCCTCAAATTTATGAAGCTACAATTCTATAATGCTAATTGTAAAACCACACGTACAGGATTTTATTTAAAAATGCATACATCTTTTTAAAAATTACCCTTGTTTCATATTAAACTATATCTGTTATAGTGTCAGGTCCCATAGACCCCTATCGGTACACTGCAATTCCAGTGGGGAGGGGGCCCTGGATATTATTTTACAACTCCTTTCTTTTTTCTGACTTTCCTGTCACTTTGATATACCTGCTTGGGAAAGGGAGGGGGAGGGAATTGCTTGGAGCCATCTGTTTTGCTTCAGCTCCGAAGAAATGGCCAAAGCAACACCTGAGAACAACTTCTTATCACCTTCTCTCGGCTCGAGTTCTCAAAACAACTTATCACCTGTCGATTGCCTCAGCTCGAACTGGACATATGGGAGGGGTTTTCTGCAACATTTAATCTAACGGGTTTTGAATGGGAACGTCAGACCCTACCTTGCATTCCTTGCTATCACTTTCCCTCAATAAAAGTTTCCTTTCGAAATAATGCCTGTTTCAAGAGTTCTGCTTTCTTGAAGGGAGAGGAGAGGCAAGTCCTTACACATAGCAATAGCAATAGCAATAGCACTTTACTTATATACCGCTTCATAGTGCTTTACAGCCCTCTCTAAGCGGTTTACAGAGTTCAGCATATTGCCCCCAACAATCTGGGTCCTCATTTTACTGACCTCAGAAGGATGGAAGGCTGAGTCAACCTTGAGCCTGGTGAGATTTGAACAGCTGAACTGCTGAACTAGCAGTCAGCTGGAGTAGCCTGCAGTAGCTGCATTTAACCACTGCGCCACCTCGTCTCCCTGTGGAGAAGTCTACAGAGGTCCACAACAGGAGGTCAAAATGGCAAAAAGAAGAGAGAGAGTGTGTCCAAAATAAAACAGAATCTGAAATTCCAGCAATAAGAAATATGAACGGAAGAATTGGAACGGAAGACCTTAAGTGCTTGTTTTTTTGCTGTTGACCAGATAATTCCTCGAACTCTCTGCATTATCTGTGCAGCACGGGATTTCTATTATTTTTAACCTATAAAGCTGTCTCATCCTTTTCAGAGCGACAAACATGTTTTTTAGAAGGCCTGATTTTTTCTCAATATACCTTTAAAGGTTTTTAAATTGTTTCATATATCTGGTCAAGTTGGGATTTTTAAGAACCTCGTTTTTAATTTGTATGAATACACCTGATTTTTTTTTCACGTCAAACTGCAAGCATCTCTTAAATAAAGGTCTTAAGAATTTAAAAAAAAACTTTAGAAATCAGAGAGGAATAGAGAGGCTCTCATGCAATGCAGGAAATTTGACTTACATAAATAATTCCATTAAAGGAGATTTATTGAAGCGTAGGTATTCAAAGTCAGCCTTTGTGGCAGAGATTATGCCACCAATGAGCAATTCTCCTGGCTTGTAATGGTTTCCTGTGTCCACCTCATTCTTCCTGAGAGTCTGGGGACATTTGGGTTTGAGACCCACCAAGACTGCCTGGGGCAGCAGAAGCAGCAGCATGACTTGTGTTCCTGATGGCGTCTCCAGCCTTGCATCTGTTTTGAAGAAACAACGATATAAGAAGAGGTGGGGGAGAACCAAAACCTTCTTCCAAGAGAGAACTCCAGGGGTTTTCTTAATCCAGAGTCAAGCCAAGGCTTCACATCTGAAGGGCAGGAGAACAAATGAAGTACCTGCCTGTCCTTAAACCTTCCCCAGGTGTTCTCTTTCTCCAGAGTCATTTCTGCCCCCAAGATGTCCCGATGCAAAGAGGTTCGCCAACAAGGCTTTGATGTGATATCAAGGTGAAAACATGTTATGGCTGAGTTTGTGTGTGACATCCACAAGTTTTCCAAAATGTCTTTAGGGATTTGGCATCAAAACAACACCTAAATCACTATGATTTGGATAATGACACTAAGGAGAGACATCAACTCTCTAAACTCTGAGTGAGTCAATAGGCAGGTGCCCAATGAGTGGAGAAGTCTACAGAGGTCCACAACAGGAGGTCAAAATGGCAAAAAGAACTTGGAACTTTTGCCCATCCATTTTGTATGTGAGTTAGGGGCTTGAGGCAGTTCTGCATGTGCTTCAACAATAATGGTTGGGTGACTCTACAAGATGCGAGAAATTTCAGGTGCAAAATTGACCTCAATGGATATGCTCTGCATTCTTGTTTCGGTTGGGAGACAACCTGACCAACAAGGAATCCACTTGTTTCTATCGCCTCCATTCTCAGTCATGAGTGACAAAGCCTGCAAGTATGATGCTACTTGAAGCTGCCCTTGTCCAGTACTGCAAAAAGGAGGAAAAAAACCTAAGATGGAGCTAAGGACAACTTAAGTCAATCTTATTTGTGGACTGCAGACAATGGGAAGTAGTGTCCCACTACTTGTAGAAACAGCCATGCCTGGTCATAGCGTGGAAACAGATGGCATACCCAAGGAATACAAAGACCTGGCAGAAGTCTTTAGCGAGGCAGCGTCGGATGAACTTCCCCCACATCGCGCATCCGACTGCGCAATAGAAATCTTACCCGGGGCTAAACTACCTAAACCAAAAATGTATAGCATGTCACCGGGGGAGTTAGAGGAGCTGAGTGCTTTCATTGAGAAAAACCTAGCAAGGGGTTTCATTGAACCAGCCAGACCAAAGATAGCAGCCCCGGTGTTATTTAGAGAGAAGAAAGATGGCACAAAACGCTTATGTGTCGACTTCAGAAACCTAAACTCGATAAGTGTTGAAAACATGTATCCCCTCCCCCTGATGAAAGACATGCTGGCCCACCTCAAAAAAGGGAAAATTTTCTCCAAACTAGACATCAGGGAGGCATACTACCGAATCAGAATTAAGGAGGGGGATGAATGGAAAACGGCATTCAACACCTCCCTGGGATGCTACCAATTCAAAGTGCTCCCTTTTGGGCTACAAGGGGCACCTGCAGTATTTATGCAATTAATTAACGATGTGTTACGTGAACACTTATACAAAGGGGTTCTCGTTTATTTAGATGATATTCTATTATACTCAGAGACCGAGGCTGAACATGTTAAATTGGTGAGGGCAGTGCTGAGCAAACTCCACGAGGCTAAACTTTATGCCAAACTCTCAAAATGTGAATTCCACCGAGAAAAAATTGATTACTTGGGGTACCGTATTTCACACCAGGGCATAGAAATGGATCCTCAAAAAGTACAGGCAGTACTCGATTGGGAAATGCCTCGCACACGCAAACAGCTGCAAAGCTTCCTGGGGTTTGCAAATTTCTATCGCCAATTTATCCCCGCGTTTGCTCAAATTGCCCTGCCCATCACAAAACTGCTAAGAACAAAGGGGGAGGGAGATCCTAAACCGAGACAGCCCGTGAATTGGACAATGGAATGCCAGGCAGCGTTTGAAAAACTAAAATGGCTGTTCTCAACAGAACCAATCTTGAAGCACCCAGACCCAGAAAAACCCTTCATAATACAAGCAGATTCTAGCGATGTGGCAATAGGGGCAATCCTACTCCAGAGCAATGAGCAAGGACAGCTACAGCCATGTGCATATACATCCAGGAAACTAAGTGAAACTGAACAAAGGTGGGCGATCTGGGAAAAAGAAGCTTATGCGGTGCGATGGGCACTTTTAACTTGGAGACAATTCTTAGAAGGGAGTAAGATACCTTTTGAAGTCTGGATGGACCACAAAAACTTAGAAGCCTTAAAGACACCAAGGAAACTATCTCCCAAACAGGTTCGTTGGGCGCAATACTTCAAACGGTTCGAGTTTACTCTTAAATTTATCCCTGGGGGGAAAAACTTTCTGGCAGATGCACTGTCCAGAAAGCCACAATACAATTGTGTGAAATCAGAGGTATTTAAACCTATAGTACAAACAAATCAATTAGCAGCCAAAGTAATCACCAGGTCCGAAGGAGGAAAAGACGCATTGAGGGACGCAGACATCACTCACGCATTTAAACAAGCATTAGTCAACGATGAATGGGTTTTGAACCACAAATCCAGTTGCGTGATGAAAGATGACTTAGCGTGGATAGGTGACAAACTTTATGTACCCGCTAGCCAAAGATTACTTTTAATGGGAAGGTGCCACGACTCTAGGTTGGCTGGACATTTTGGCTTTGTAAAAACTTTACACTTAATAAAGAGACAATTTTGGTGGCCTTCGTTGAAAAAGGACATAGAAAGCTATGTAGCAAGTTGCCCCATTTGTGCTGCAGCAAAAAGACGTCAGGGGAAAACTCTAGGACTTCTACAAAAAGTAGCGGAGCCGTCAGCCCCATGGGAAGAAATTGCTATGGATTTTATTGTAGAACTACCGGAAAGTGGGGGAAACACGGTCATTTGGGTTGTGACAGACTTGTTTTCAAAACAAGCACATTTTATTCCTTGCCAAAAGATTCCAACAGCCAAAGGCTTGGCTAGACTATTTCTAATACACATTTATCGTCTTCATGGAGCTCCTAAAAGGATAATCTCGGATAGGGGAGTCCAATTTACCTCCAATTTTTGGAAGGCGTTTTTGGGCTTACTTGGCACCACCCAAGGGTTAAACTCCTCGCATCACCCCCAGACAAATGGTAATTGCGAGAATTTGAATGGCGTTCTTGAACAGTATCTAAGATGTTTTATTAATTTTCAACAGGACAATTGGACTGAACTTTTACCATTTGCAGAGGTTGCATTTAATAACTCTGTACATTCAAGTACAGGTTTTACACCTTTTAGAGTAGCCACGGGGCAAGACTTCAGCCCAATACCGGAACTACCCACAGAGAAAACCACTATCCCCTCACTTAAGGAGTGGATAGAAAATTTGCAAAAAACATGGCCAGTAGTCAGGTTGGCTTTACAGGAGGCTAGAGAGGCTTTCAAAATTCAAGCTGACAAGAAAAGAGTAGAGGCTAAACCTTTCCAGGTTGGGGATAGAGTGTATTTATCTACAAAATTCTTGAGATCGTTACAACCATCAAAAAAATTAGGACCTAACTTTATTGGGCCTTTCACTATTAGCAGGATCATTAACCCAGTAGTGGTTGAATTGATTCTTCCAAAAACACTTAGACAAGTCCACCCAGTATTTCACATTAGTCTACTCAAGAGAGAGGTAACCTCGTCACTTAGACCGGTGGCAGATACACCACCTGCCCCAATCATGATAGAGGGGGAACAACATTTTGAAATCAAGGAAATTCTTGACTCCAGAACCCACAGAGGGAAGACCCAGTATCTGGTAGCCTGGAAACATTTGCCTTCGTCACAGAACGAGTGGGTCGCTAAACAACATGTGAAAGCTCCCACCTTATTGAGAAGATTCCACTCCAAATACCCTAGCAAACCTTGCTAACATATCATAATTGATTCTGCTTATGTCTTACAGGTGGACCTTCTTTTCTTTTGAGAGGCAGGATGTCAGAGTCCAAACTCTGTCATTCAGAAGGAAAAGGGGGGTTCTGGCTCTGTTTGATCAAAAGGTTATACATATCCGGATCCCAGGCACCTGAGAGCTTCTTCATCTTAAGATAAGGGTTTATGGGGGGTATCCGGATCCCAGACACATGGGAGCCTCTTTGTCTTAAGAGAAGGTTTTATGGGGGGTAATTGAAAGGAAGAGCGAGGCTGGGAAACGGATCCATCTGTCAAACATTTGTGGATTCATTATGCTGAATGGGGTGGGGTGTTAAGCTTAAAAGACTTGTCTTGCTAGAGGGCATGTTAGACCTTGCTTTGAATTGAATGGCTGTATACAGATGCAAAATAAAGGAATCCTTTTGAAAACCCTGGCTGGTCTCAAAAGTTCGTCCCTTGCTTGTGGCTGGAAGACAATCCTTACAGTGGCACTCCCCCCCTAAAAGTGGGGAAAATTTCTGTGCATCTTATACAGCGAATGTTGTGGAGGGGGGGTTGGTGCAGTGCCGATCGGCAAATGGGTGGCACCGAATGGGCCATGCCGAACGGGCCATGATGGCAGCAAATGGGCAATGGCAAATGGACAGTGGCAAATGGGCTGTGGTAAATGGGCCATGGCAGTGACAAACAGGCCACGCGGAATGGACTGCAGCGGCAGAGGCAAATGGATTGCGGCAAACGGGCAGTGGCAAATGGACCGCGGTGGCAAACAGGCCGCGGCAAATGGGCCAGCTGCTGCACACTGCCAAAAAAGCCAACACAATTCTAGGCTGCATTAACAGAGGGATAGAATCAAGATCACGAGAAGTGTTAATACCACTTTATAATGCCTTGGTAAGGCCACACTTGGAATACTGCATTCAGTTTTGGTCGCCACGATGCAAAAAGGATGTTGAGACTCTAGAAAGAGTGCAGAGAAGAGCAACAAAGATGATTAGGGGACTGGAGGCTAAAACATATGAAGAACGGTTGCAGGAACTGCGTATGTCTAGTTTAATGAAAAGAAGGACTAGGGGAGACATGATAGCAGTGTTCCAATATCTCAGGGGCTGCCACAAAGAAGAGGGAGTCAAACTGTTCTCCAAAGCACCTGAGGGTAGAACAAGAAGCAATGGGTGGAAACTAATCAAGGAGAGAAGCAACTTAGAACTAAGGAGAAATTTCCTGACAGTTAGAACAATTAATCAGTGGAACAGCTTGCCTCCAGAAGTTGTGAATGCTCCAACACTGGACATTTTTAAGAAGATGTTGGATAACCATTTGTCTGAAGTGATGTAGGGTTTCCTGCCTAAGCAGGGGGTTGGACTTGAAGACCTCCAAGGTCCCTTCCAACTCTGTTATTCTGTTCTATTCTAATACCAAATGGATGCTGGGAGGCCGAGGCAGATTTTTTTTTCTTGTTTTCCTCCCCCAAAAAGGTAGGTGCATCTTATAGTCTGGAGCGTCTTATACTCCAAAAAATGTGGTAATTGTTGATTAGTCATTAAGCCATGTGAACATACAAAATTTTTCCCCCTCCATTTTCTCCATAATATTTCTCTCTTTCCTCTCTCACATGCAGCACTAAGATCTACAAAGGCAGAGAACTGTTATTTCCAATGACTGACATATTTTGTAAATAGATGGTTCAAGACAATGTTATAGAAGATCTACTCTGCCTAAAGCTTGATTATTCTCCAAGGATTATTCTACCCAAGAAGAATACAGCATATATTTTAGCTATAATATTTATCAGGTGAATAGGCCTGTAATTGCGAGGGTCCTTTTTATTGCTATTTTGATGAATAGAAACTATTATTATTATCTTCAGCCCAACTTGATATGGTAGGAATTACTTATATGTCTAAATGAACCTGCCAACAGAAGGCCCCACCAACAGGAATGTTTTCTAAATATTTCAGCAGGTAAAATTTCCTCTCCAGGAGATCTATTGCTCTTCAAGCCTTTTACAATGAATTTCATCATGAACATTTTTGAGGTTAAAAAAATAGGAGACATGTTGTTTGTAATTTTTTTTAAAAAAGATAAAGCAGTTAATTAATGTTGTGGTCCCTGCAAATTCATAAGACATATGTATGTGTTTTATCAGCTCTAGGTAAGATATGAAGCTGGGATTTGTTTACCATAGAAAAAATCATTATTTTTGTTAAGATTATATACAAAACATGAGCTTATCAGTTGCACCTTCAACTTATACAATTCATTGGACCAAGATCCTCTCCTAACCTTTCCAAGCATGAAAGCAACAGAAATGATGTGTGAGAGGATATCACTGCTTTGATCCTAGCCTCCTAAACACTGTGGATCCCAAACCCTAACCATGACACCTACAATGGCCATGGTGAAAAGCAGTTCTTAATTTTCAAAGAGAAGATATAATTGGATCTATCACTTACATACTCACAATCCCACTCAATTTGCCTATAGAAAAACACACATACAAACCTGAGGGACTTTGTAGGTGTCTCCTAATATCGACATCTGGATGGAGATGTCATTAGCAGTTGCATCAGCAAGAGCCAAAATGTTGTCCTTTCTTCCAAAGTTGTAGTTGGGAACATTGGCTTCTCCAGTAGATAGTATCTCCATCAAGGCATCTGAACTCAGAAGTGTGTCCAAACAGTTGTCATGGATGTTATAGCCAAGTGTGAGATTTCCCAGAAGCTGGGGGTTCTTGTTGGCCACTTGAATATTAAATATGTACCGTAGAAATGTTTGTCCATCAGTAGTCTTACTAGTGTAAAAAAGTGTCTATGTTATCATCATCATCAACAACAACAACAGCAATAACAAAAATAATTTCAATTTAATCCTCTTTGTCTCCATAAGCCTTCTGAGTCTTAAGCCAATACTGATCCAAAATCAAATGCAAATGATAGTCACCCATCGCTATTTCATTTTAATCAGTGTTGGGAAAATTAAGCTTAAGAATCACAAATACACCATTATTTGTAGCAGTACTAATTTTCCTATGCCCACTAACTAGGATTCAATATTATTTAATCATTAGAGAAGAACTACCGCAATAGCAAGAGGTTGTTTCATAAGTGACCCAGAAAAGAATGTGTGTATATGTGTATCCACCCTCTATCCCTATTTTAGGTATTGAATTAGGTATTGAATATGAATAAGCAATTATAAAAATATGGAAATATGCTGGAAGAAGCAATTACACCCCATTACTTGGGGTGTAATTGCTGGAAGAAGCAATTACACCCGACCCTAAAGTCAATATTCAAGTGATAACTCGGGAGTTATCTTTAGATTTGAGTCTTCTTCCACAAAATATAACAAAAAGAGAGAAGCCATGGAAATCAAAATGACTCAGGAAAGTAGACAGGTTCTGCAACATAGGAATAAGTGAAGTAAGAAGAAAAGAAGGAGAGCGTTAGAAGTGCAAACGGAGGGAATGCAACTCCATCCAACTGAATGACTTACAAGCTTGCCTGAATAGAAGGAGCCCTGTTGAAAGGCAATGTTGTCGTATGTGCTATGCTTGTTACAGTGGTGACTATGCCAATGAGATAATCTCCCGGCCTGTAAAAGCTCCGTGGTCTTTTTTCATCCCGGTATTCCAAACTCAGGGGGCACTTCCTTCCAAGCTTCCCAGAGTTTGGCTGGGACACCAGCAGCATCAGAATCAGGAACAGGAGGTCCATAATTCATGGGGCTGGATCAGTACCCTCCCCGTTTCTGAAGAAGAAAAAGAAGAATTAGAATTCAAAGCATCCTCATGAGGTGGAAATGCCAGTGGCTTTCCTGATTCAGACAGAGACAAACTGAGCTTCACCTAGAAAGGAGAGAAATAGACATTCAAAAGCACAGCCCTGCCTGTCCCTTAATTTATGCCACACAGAATATGACCTGAGGCATTTGTCCTTTTCTGATGCAAGATCTCTTTCATGGTTTTTTTCAATCTGATGTTTACATCAAAGGCAAGAAGTAGCAGAAGAGGTCTCAGAGACCAGAATAGTGAAAATCACAATGAGAAAAAACTTTTCCTCTTGGGATCCTGAAATTGTTCCAGCGCTCCATGTCTAAAGAGACAACTGTAGACAATCATCTTAGTAAAAAAAAAAAAATCACAAATCAATCCCTGGGGAAAATGTACTGTAGTGTTTGTGCTTTTTCCTGTCAGGTCTTGTCCAGAAAGTGGTGCTGGAGAAAGATAGTGTAGAAAGTTAGCACCCACTCCTCTCCTAGAAGAATGAAATATATTTTTTAGGAAATATTAAAAAGGCAGAATATTATATTTCCCTAAAGAGAGGAATGGAGAAACATGTTCTTGGAGGGAGAAAGCAGCACCCACCTTTTCTTAATAGCCCACAGCACTTAAGAGATAAAGAGATAGATAGCTCTATTCATAAGCAAATACCGTATTTTTCAGAGTATAAGACGCACCGGAGTATAAGACGCACCTTAGTTTTTAGGGAGGAAAATAGGGGAAAACAATCTGCCTACCAGGTATTCATCTGGCTAGCATCCTTAGTCTGGTCAGCTTCAGCACATTATTTTATCCCCTGGTTAGGACTTAAAAAAACCTTCTTCTGAGAGAATAACAATGAAAGAGCCTGCAAGCCATAAGAGGTGGGAAGATAGTTAGCACCTGGTTAGGGCTAAAAAAAACTTATTCGGAGCAAGTAGAGCAATGAAAAAAATTCTGCAAAGACTTAGGTCTGGAAAAACATTCTTAGGAGAGAGTAACAATGAAAAAGCCTGCAAAGTAAGAGCTGGGAAGATCTGTTAGCACCTAGTTAGGGCTGGAAAAAAAAGCTACATTCGAAGTATAAGACGCACCCAAATTTTCAGCCACTTTTAGGGAGGAAAAAGGTTTATCTTATACTCCGAAAAATACGGTACCCTGATCCAAGATCCAACAAAGGTAGGATTAGCCCTCAGCCACAATAGGAATTGCCCAACACCCTTTTAGACCACAAACCTCTTCATTGCATCCTCTCAGCAGTTCAAACTTCAACCAAACCTGGGAACTCAGACAACCTATAGAGCCAACTATGACCCCTACATAACCCCTACATGGCCCTATGGGAGTCTGACAACAGCGAATAGAATACATGTTCTTGCACAGGAACAGGAAGCTCAAGTGCAAAGCCAAAGAGAAGGTATAACGCCCCCCTCTCAACTCCATGTGATCAGCTGCCCAGATCACACATACTTGATGGTTCTGCTTCATCAATAAAAGGACCCTCTTTCCAATCAGCCTCCAGCCTCCATTTTGTCTCCAGTGCCTTTCTCCTGTCTTGGAACTGAACCATTTCAGATTAACAGAGTTGGAAGGGACCTTATAAGTCATCTAGTCCAACCCCCCCCAGCCCAAGCAGGAGACCCTACACCATTTCTGACAAATTTCTGACAAATGGCAGTCCAATCTATTCTTGAAAGCCTCCAGTGATGAAGCTCCCACAACTTCCGAAGGCAAGCTGTTCCATTGGTTGAATGGAACAGTGATTGTTCTCACTGTCAGAAAATTTCTTATTTCTAGGTTGAATCTCTCCTTGATCAGTTTCCATCCATTATTCCTTCTCTGGCCTTCAGGTGCTTTGGAAAATAGCTTGACCCCCTCCTCTCTATGGCAGCCCTTCAAATATTGGAAGACTGCTATCATGTCTCCCCTGGTCCTTCTCTTCACTAGACTAGCCATGCCCAGTTTCTGTAACCGTTCTTCATATGTTTTAGTCTCCAGTCCCCTAATCATCCTGGTTACTCTTCTCTACACTTTTTGTGGAGTCTCAACATCTTTTTATAGTGTGTTTTTATTATGTTTTTAATAGTTTTTTTATAACCAGATTTCTTCCAACAATAGTCCAACACCTAAATAATGTCTTCTGCTGTCCTTCAATGTGGTATTTTGTCTCCAGAGATCACAGGAGACAATATCAGCCAGAGCTAAGGAGTTTGGTGACATGCTAGGTTGGTGGCACTTAACTCTAGTTCTGTTTGTCTACAAATGCCAATTAAGTAATCAGTAGCCTTGAACCCTGTCTAATGTTAAGAGTAGGACCTGTTTGGGACTTTTTTTTTCTATTAGATCTCTACATAAGAGTCCTAATTGGAACTGATATTTCAATTGCTTGTGATGGAAGTGAAATTTTATTTTTCATCTTTTCTAGAAATATCAATTTTTGGATAAGAATTGGCCTAAAACTGGAAAATGACATACTGTGGACTGTATCATTTGGGTAATAGGGAGACAGTTATAGAGTGGATAGATCTTTTTTCTCTTGGTGCTCTCTCTTATTATCCTTCCATATTTGTATAAGGCACTGAGAACCTTTTTACTTTTCTAAATAAATCCGCAAGCCAGATTCAGCCCTCAGCCCTTGAGTTTGACATCCCTGACCTAGTAGATGATCTTCATTTTGTTAAGGACCCGGATGTACTCTCTCAAACAATTTATGTCCTAAAATTCATTGTAACAGGATTGCTAAAAAGCACTACAAGTTGTGAATTTAATTTTACAAAGGTTTGTGTGTGTGTGTGTGGAAATAGTGTATTGCTGACTAGAGCTTACAAAACATACATTAGGCCAATCCTAGAATAGAATAGAATAGAATAGAATAGAATAGAATAGAATAGAATAGAATAGAATAGAATAGAATAGAATAACAGAGTTGGAAGGGACCTTGGAGGTCTTCTAGTCCAACACCCTGCTTAGGCAGGAAACCCTGCACCACTTCAGATAAATGGTTATCCAATCTCTTCTTAAAAACTTCCAGTGTTGGAGCATTCGCAACTTCTGGAGGCAAGCTGTTCCACGGATTAATTGTTCTAACTGTCAGGAAATTCCTTCTTAGTTCTAAGTTGATTCTCTCCTTGATTAGTTTCCATCCATTGCTTCTTGTTCTACCCTCAGGTGCTTTGGAGAATAGTTTGACGCCCTCTTCTTTGTGGCAGCCTCTGAGATATTGGAACACTGCTATCATGTCTCCCCTGGTCCTTCTTTTCATTAAACTAGACATATCCAGTTCCTGCAACCGTTCTTCATATGTTTTAACCTCCAGTCCCCTAATCATCTTTGTTGCTCTTCTCTGCACTCTTTCCAGAGCCTCAACATCCTTTTTGCATCGTGGCGACCAAAACTGGATGCAATATTCCAAGTGTGGCCTTACCAAGGCATTATAAAGTGGTATTAAAACTTAACATGATCTTGATTCTATCCCTCTGTTAATGCAGCCTAGAACTGTGTTGGCTTTTTTGGCAGCTGCTGCACACGGCTGGCTCAACTTTTGTTCAACTGTTTGGAATTCTTGCTATATATCAAACATGAATACAATCAAGCGAGTACAGAAGTACTATACAGGAATAGACCTGCACTCTTCTGTCCATAATTGACTGCCTTATGCTACTAGGCTTGAAATTCTTGGTTAGGATAGTTTAGAACTGGGACGCTTGTGATCAGATGTAGGTATTGCATACAAAATTGTACATAGTAAACATAGTAAGCATAGTAAGCACATGAAGAGCGGTTGCAGGAACTGAGGTTGGCCAATCTAGCGAAGAGAAGGACCAGGGGTGACATGATAGCAGTGTTCCAATACTTGAGGGGATGCCACAGACAGGAGGGAGTCAGGCTGTTCTCTATGACACCAGAAAGCCAAACAAGGAATAACAGATGGAAGCTGACCAAGGAGAGATTCCACCTGGAAGTGAGGAGAAACTTTCTGACAGTGAGAGTGATCAACCACTGGAACAGCTTGCCAACAGAGATTGTGAGAACCCCAATACTTGTGACCTTCAAGGAGAGACTGGACTGCCATCTGTCTCAAATGGTGTAGGAACTCCTGATTGAGCAGGGGGTTGGACTAGATGACCTACAAGGTCCCTTCCAACTCTAATAATAAATCTAAAAAATCTTACATTTAAATTATTATTATTTTAGTTTTAATCATAATGTAACATGTGCGAACAACCGTTTTAAACTTAATGTAAAGCACTTTAAACTTGGTTGTAAAAAAAATAAGTTTTTGTAACAAAGTTATCGAAGTCTGGAATATCATAAATGATTCAGTTGTCTCAGCTACTAACTTTCACAGTTTTAATTCCAACTTAACCTCTCTGGACCTCATCCCAAATTTAAGAGTTTTTTAAGGAGGCGTATGTAAGTGCACTATTGTCCCTGTCACATTTTAGATTTTTTTTTAATTTTGTTCGTTTGGATTTGTAATTTTTGCTTGATGAACAAATATATAAATAAATATATTTACATCAATGAATAAATAAATAAATTTTCATTGAATTGTAGTTTGAAAGAGAACTGTTATTAGATGATGTATGAGGGTGAGTCAAAAAGTAATTCCATTTTCTTTACGACAGGTATAATTACCAACACAGGAACATGTAGCATACATCAAAATGAAGCTGGTCCTCTGTGGATCACATCCCTACTTCTCAACATAGTCACCGTTTCTCTCAATAGCAATGTTCCACCTTTGAATGAGACCAGTATCCCTGTCTCATAAAATTTTGTTGACTGTTCTTCTTCACTGCAGTTTTCACTTCCTCGTCACTGGAATAATGCTTGCCTCTCAAACCCACTTTCATGGGGCTGAAGAGATGATAGTCTGAAGGCGCTAAATCTGGTGAGTATGGAGGATTATTATTCCAGTGACGAGGAAGTGAAAACTTCATTGAAGAAGTGGCTCAAAGAACAGTCAACAACATTTTACGAGGCAGGGATAAATGCTCTCATTCGAAGGTGGGACATTGCTATAGAGAGAAATGGTGACTATGTTGAGAAGTAGGGATGTGATCTACAGAGGACCAGCTTCATTTTGATGTATGCTACATGTTCCTGTGTTGGTAATTATACCTGTCCTAAAGAGAATGGCATTACTTTATGACTCACCCTCGTATCATTGGTATTTAACATCTGACAAATTGTCAAAAATGTAAAAGAATGTGTCAAATCTATGTTGGAAATGTAAACAGTTTGAAGGTACCTTCATCATCTTTGCTTTCATGTAAGAAAGCTAAGAAATACTGGAATCAAATGGGATAAAATGTGTTTTAAATTCAGAGAATTCTCAAACTGAATATACAATTGAAACCAGAAGAATAAAGTTGTGGGCTGAATTTGGAACAGAACCATTATCCTGCTCTGAAGACTGACACAACTATCTATTGTTTCCTTGGTAAGGTCTCACTGTGTTCATTCCTTCTGCTTTTTCAGGGCTTGCTGTGAAGTTATTGAGTTAATGAACTGAGCTCCAGGTAGTTTGATGGTGCTTTGTAAATGCTTGCATGTTTTAATACTAAGGAGTTTTCTCCATTTCAATCAATCAAAATAGAGCTGGAAGGGACAGAGGTCTTCTAGTCCAACCCCTTGCTCAAGCAGGAGATCCTATACCAGAGATGGGTTCCTCCTGATTCGGACTGGTTCGCCAGAACAGGTAGCGATCCGCTGGTGATGTCACGATGATGTGACAGAACCAGTTCGGTCGGTGCCAGTCCGTGGGCGCTGCCATCTTTTTTTAAAAATTTTTGAATTTTTATTTATTTATTTGAATTTATTTTTCTTCTCAGCATGTGCAGAAGCTGAGTTTCTGGTACTGCACATGCATCACCATCTTGTTTTTGGCTTTTTTTAAAAAAAATTCGGCACTGCTCATGTGCGCGCCCACGCAGCGCGGGAGGAAGTGAACCGGCAGCGAGGTAAGTTAGAACCCACCCCTGTCCTATACCATTTCAGACAAGTGGCTGCCAGTCTCTTCTTGAAAACCTTCAGTGATGAAGCACCCACAACTTCTGAAGGCAAGCCGTTCCACTGATTAATTGTTCATTTGCACTTCACCCTGGAAGAAACATGCCTCGATTACTGTTTTTCTATTGCCTCCCTAAGACACTACTTCCCATTGTCTGCAGTCCACAAATAAGATTGACTTAAGTTGTCCTTAGCTCCATCTTAGGTTTTTTTCCTCCTTTTTGCAGTACTGGACAAGGGCAGCTTCAAGTAGCATCATACTTGCAGGCTTTGTCACTCATGACTGAGAATGGAGGCGATAGAAACAAGTGGATTCCTTGTTGGTCAGGTTGTCTCCCAACCGAAACAAGAATGCAGAGCATATCCATTGAGGTCAATTTTGCACCTGAAATTTCTCGCATCTTGTAGAGTCACCCAACCATTATTGTTGAAGCACATGCAGAACTGCCTCAAGCCCCTAACTCACATACAAAATGGATGGGCAAAAGTTCCAAGTTCTTTTTGCCATTTTGACCTCCTGTTGTGGACCTCTGTAGACTTCTCCACTCATTGGGCACCTGCCTATTGACTCACTCAGAGTTTAGAGAGTTGATGTCTCTCCTTAGTGTCATTATCCAAATCATAGTGATTTAGGTGTTGTTTTGATGCCAAATCCCTAAAGACATTTTGGAAAACTTGTGGATGTCACACACAAACTCAGCCATAACATGTTTTCACCTTGATATCACATCAAAGCCTTGTTGGCGAACCTCTTTGCATCGGGACATCTTGGGGGCAGAAATGACTCTGGAGAAAGAGAACACCTGGGGAAGGTTTAAGGACAGGCAGGTACTTCATTTGTTCTCCTGCCCTTCAGATGTGAAGCCTTGGCTTGACTCTGGATTAAGAAAACCCCTGGAGTTCTCTCTTGGAAGAAGGTTTTGGTTCTCCCCCACCTCTTCTTATATCGTTGTTTCTTCAAAACAGATGCAAGGCTGGAGACGCCATCAGGAACACAAGTCATGCTGCTGCTTCTGCTGCCCCAGGCAGTCTTGGTGGGTCTCAAACCCAAATGTCCCCAGACTCTCAGGAAGAATGAGGTGGACACAGGAAACCATTACAAGCCAGGAGAATTGCTCATTGGTGGCATAATCTCTGCCACAAAGGCTGACTTTGAATACCTACGCTTCAATAAATCTCCTTTAATGGAATTATTTATGTAAGTCAAATTTCCTGCATTGCATGAGAGCCTCTCTATTCCTCTCTGATTTCTAAAGTTTTTTTTTAAATTCTTAAGACCTTTATTTAAGAGATGCTTGCAGTTTGACGTGAAAAAAAAATCAGGTGTATTCATACAAATTAAAAACGAGGTTCTTAAAAATCCCAACTTGACCAGATATATGAAACAATTTAAAAACCTTTAAAGGTATATTGAGAAAAAAACAGGCCTTCTAAAAAACATGTTTGTCGCTCTGAAAAGGATGAGACAGCTTTATAGGTTAAAAATAATAGAAATCCTGTGCTGCATAGATAATGCAGAGAGTTCGAGGAATTATCTGGTCAACAGCAAAAAAACAAGCACTTAAGGTCTTCCGTTCCAATTCTTCCGTTCATATTTCTTATTGCTGGAATTTCAGATTCTGTTTTATTTTGGACACACTCTCTCTCTTCTTTTTGCCATTTTGACCTCCTGTTGTGGACCTCTGTAGACTTCTCCACAGGGAGACGAGGTGGCGCAGTGGTTAAATGCAGCTACTGCAGGCTACTCCAGCTGACTGCTAGTTCAGCAGTTCAGCTGTTCAAATCTCACCAGGCTCAAGGTTGACTCAGCCTTCCATCCTTCTGAGGTCAGTAAAATGAGGACCCAGATTGTTGGGGGCAATATGCTGAACTCTGTAAACCGCTTAGAGAGGGCTGTAAAGCACTATGAAGTGGTATATAAGTCTAAGTGCTATTGCTATTGCCATTCTTTGATGACTAAACCAGATGATAGTAGAGATGGTAAGCCGGCATTTACTCAGCCCCGCCCTGCTCGGCCTCTGGAGCGGACGTGTTCTCAGCTGATGGTTCGGCTGCCTTGGTCTCTTTGCCATCTTGTGGTTTAGGGTTCTCTGGGCATCTGCGTCAGTAGTTAAAGTTGCGACGGTACCGACACTGAGGTGACTGCTGACCCTGGACCTCATCTGCTTGGTTCTCCTTGTCTTCTTCGATGCTTTCCTCCTGGGGCTGTCGCTGGCGAGAAGGGCCCCTGCGATAGCGCGGTCTGTAACCCCGATACAGATTCTGTCTGACAGGCCTGCCTTGTTCCCCTGCACCCTGGTTGTCGGCGCCCTCCACTAGGTCTCCTTGCACAGGGGCATTGGAGTACTGTGGCCGGCGGCCATAGGGCCGGCACATGTAGTAAGGGGGATACCGCCTCCTTGATTTCTAAAGTTTTAGCCTCCTCTCTTACAATGAATGGTCCCCCTGATCTATGAACTTTTCTCTTTTTCTGTCTCATTTTGTCCTTCGGGAACCGTTTTCCACTCTGCAGCTGATGTGCCTGATTTGAAATTCTCAAGTAAATCACCAGAAGAGATCTTTTCTTTTCTGGACTTAAACCCCCCCCCCACAAGATCCACTTTTCTTGACATCCTCTGAACACAGCTGGACTGTGGATGGAGAAGAGATGATGGTTCTTCTCTTCTATTCCTTCCTTGCCCCATCAATGGGTCAACAGGGGTACAAAAATGCAAGACTATTGCATTTTTCTCTGCAGCAATGCAATTTTTTTCCTCCGCAATTTTTATTCTGAACCAGAATTCACTAAGTAAAAGAAAGACTCCCAGGTCACAAATGACTTTCTATACATGTGTGAAAGTCAATTGGGATCTCTGAACAATGAATTAGAAAAGATGGATTTTGTACATGATAACTGCAACAAGATGTTTTTTATTCCTTCCTTTTCTTCTCTTCTTAGAGTTCAATTCTTCTTCTACATAAATTTCTTATTAAATGTCAAAGAAAAATAAGGCAAAGTTAATAATCACTAGATTACTTCAGACATAAGATGCATTCATCATCTTAAAATAAAATGTGTTGAAAGACTTCCATTGTTTCATTCAAGTACCAGAGCTATTTTTGGGAAACAATCCATTCAAATATATAATGAAATGCTCTCAAATGTCTTAGTCTTGGGTGGATTAAAATATTATTGTTCAAAAGGGTTAATTAAATGTTCTTTCCACTGATTTTGTTGCAATGTATTAATACTTTCAGGAGAGCAGCAACAGAGCACTGGAAATTGCTGTCCTTCCTTATCACCACCCAAGAAATCAACCAGAATTCCAACATTTTGTTCAATGTCACCCTGGGTTACAACATCTATGACAATTATTTCAGTGCACAAATGACCTCGGAGGCTTTGCTGGACCTGCTTTCAGAGGGAGAGGCCAATGTTCCCAACTACATCTGTGGAAGGCAAAGAAACACAGTGGCTGTTCTTGAAGAGGCTGATACTGACATCTCCATCCAGATTTCGACCATATTAGGCACCCGCAAAATCCCCCAGGTGTGTCTTTGCTGAGGATATGCATTTTTAGTCATGCAACTTTCAGACTCTTTCACATCTTCTGTTATAAATGAAGAGCAAATTCTAGTATAGGAATTGTATAAAGTAAGGATGAAGGTTCTATTGAACGGGAAACAAGAATCTGAGCAGATAAGAATCCCCTGCAAGGCTCTCTTAATGCAGATTTTGCATGTCTATTGGCCATTTGCAAGAACAAAATGCTACACTGAAGTGAGAAGAGAAGCAATGTAAAAGTTAAACGACCAGAGACTCCCTACAAAAGTGGACAATTCCTCCATTAGGGCTGGATTTTTGGTTTTATGGGTTTATAGAGTTTTCTTTCTTTCCTTTTCAGATCAGTCACAGTTTTATTTCCCAGATTCTGAGTGATACAACTCAGCTTCCTTTCCTCTACCCAATGCTCCCAGCTGAAGGAGTCCAGTACCCAGGGATGGTGAAGCTGGTCCTCCATTTCAGGTGGACCTTGGTGGGTCTCCTTGCTCCAGACACTGAGAATGGACAAAGGTTCATGAGGACATTGTCCTCCATGCTGATAAAGAATGGCATTTGCCCAGTTTTATCACAATTCTTTCCCCCAGATCTTCAAAAACTATTCATAGACTTGTATCTATACCAAAATTGGAGAAAGGTGAAGGTCTTTATTTATGGTTCAGACATGAATACATTCAATATAGGATTTATAATTATGTGTCATATATTTGAAAGACTTACTGAACCTCTTAGAGGAAAAATCCTGATCACCACAACCCGTTGGGACTTCACTACTGGCATTTACTGGACAGGTGATTACTTTCCCACTCAAGGCATCCATAGCATCTTTTCCTTTCTTATGAAGAAAAATCAAATGATAAAGTATGATGGATATCTGCAGTCGGATTCCACCATGGAAGTCTTTGCAAAGAACTCCTTCCTGTGTTCTTATACCAAAGATGCCTTTTCGGTGAAAATATGGAGACGGTGCAGGGAGAGAGAAGAACTGGAGGCTCTGAAGAAAGAGGAGTTGGATCCAATCCTGGCTCTGGACAGCTATTTTATTTACAACACAATCTGGGCTGTGGTACGGGCCTTAAATGCTGCTTATTTATCCAGATCCAGGAGGACAACATATAAAGAGGGTCAAAACATGAAAAATCAAATGCTGGAAGCATGGCAGGTATTTCTTTTCTATCACACATCTCTCCATTCTTCTTCTTCTTGTGCCATATCCGTCATCAGATGTTGGCGATCATGTTGCCGATCTCTCCATTGCAGTTGAGAATCAATTTTTATAATTGTAAGAACCATGTAATAGAATAGAATATTTATTTATTTAGCGTATGGCTGGTCACACACAATATTAAAACACTTCATTTTTCCAAATTAAAAACAGTAAGAAAAACCTAAAAAAGGAAAACAGAAATAACATTTCAAAGCTTAATATCAAGTTTGGAGATCCAGTCAGTAGCTGCCATTGTTGTGCAGAGGAAATCCCTACAGTCTCCTGGATATCTTCTGTTAGGGCATTCCCTCACTCTATGCTGAATAGTCTGTCGAGGAGCCCCGCAATCACATTGTGCTGAAGGTGTCTTTCCCCATTTATGCAAGGAGTCAGCACACACCCCATGAGTTGTTCTAATTCTATTATATGTCACCCACATGTATCGGGGTAGGCCAAATCCTGGAGGTATACTACTAGGGCTAATGTGCTCAGAGACATCTTGGGGGGGGGGTGCAGCTATTCCATGCCTCCATCCACTTTTCTGTGATGTTCTGATGGTCAGCCATCAACTTACGCGCTGTCAAAAGTGGTGGATTTCTTCATTTTAATCAACATCTTAAGAGGTCAGGAATATAGCCATGTGTGGGTAGAGAGGAATTTACCAGGATCTTGCTGTACTCCCGAATAAGGGCTTCTTGTTGTCGTAAGTGCGGGGGAAGTATGTGACTAAGAACTGGTAGCCAGTGACTAGGTGTTGATTTTATACACCCAGTAATTAGTCTCATCGTATGGTTAAGTTGAACATCAATAAGTCCTGTATGTGAGCTGTTTAACCATACAGGTGCACAGTATTCCGCTGCAGAGTAGCAAAGCCCAAAGCTGCACATCGAAGGGTTGGGGCTGGGGCTCCCCAAGTTGTTCTGCATAGTTTTTGTAAAATCTTATTTCTGCTGTTAACCTTGGCAGCCATGTTCTGGATATGTTTTTTAAAGGACAAGGTCCTATCTAAGGTAACCCCCAGGTATTTTGGTGTTGTCTCATATGGGAGCAGTTTGTTATTTAAATATACATTGAGTTCTCTTTTTGCCAATTTGTTATTGAGGTGGAATCATGATGTAGCTGTTTTACTTATACTTGGGATTAGCCTCCATTGCTGGAAATATGTACTCAGAATTGTAAGGTCGGCTGTAAGTACACCTTCTGTAGCTTTGATGTCCTTGTGGCTATAAGCTAATGCCAGGTCATCACCATAAGAGAACTTCTTATGATAGCGTAGGTGGTATATCGGAGATGTATAGATTAAATAGAGATGGAGCCAGCACGGAACCCTGGGGGAGTCCGTTATTCAAGTGTCTTTGCTTATTGATTTTGTCACCCATGATGACTTGGAAGGTCCTTGCTGAAAGCATGTTATTTATTAAGCGGCCCATAGTCCTGCAGGGAACAAGATGGAGGAGTTTGTTTAATAGGCCCTCCCTCCATACTGTATCGTATGCTGCTGTAAGATCCACAAATACAACAGATATTTTCAATTTATTCTGGTAGCTGCTTTCAATATGGCTTGTAAGACTGAGGACCTGATCAAATAGACTAGACTAGACTAGACTAGACTAGGCTAGACTAGACTAGACTAGACTAGACTAGACTAGACTAGAATAGAATAGACTAGACTAGACTAGACTAGACTAGACTAGACTAGACTAGACTAGACTAGACTAGACTAGAATAGAATAGAATAGAATAGAATAGAATAGAATAGAATAGAATAGAATAGAATAGAATAGAATAGAATTCTTTATTGGCCAAGTGTGGTTGGACACACAAGGAATTTGTCTTTGGTGCATATGCTCTCAGTGTACGTAAAAGAAAAGATACATTCGTCAAGGATCATAAGGTACAGCATTTAATGATAGTCATAGGGTACAAATAAGCAATCAAATCATATTAGGAAAACAATCAAT
This sequence comes from Diadophis punctatus similis, assembly GCA_023053685.1. Taxonomy (NCBI): domain Eukaryota; kingdom Metazoa; phylum Chordata; class Lepidosauria; order Squamata; family Dipsadidae; genus Diadophis; species Diadophis punctatus. The sequence goes on along the minus strand of JALIGW010000002.1, from coordinate 240,135,045 downwards.
ATAAATTGTGAGGATACAAGTTACAGTCATACAGTCATAAGTGGGAGGAGATGGGTGATAGGAATGATGAGAAGATTAATAGTAGTGCAGACTTAGAAAATAGTTTGACAGTGTTGAAGGAATTATTTGTTTAGCAGAGTGATGGCGTTTGGGAAAAAACTATTCTTGTGTCTAGTTGTTTTGGTGTGCAGTGCTCTATAGCGTCCTTTTGAGGGTAGGAGTTGAAACAGTTTATGTCCAGGATGTGAGGGGTCTGTAAATATTTTCATGGCCCTCTTTTTGACTCGTGCAGTATACAGGTCCTCAATGGAAGGCAGGTTGGTAGCAATTGTTTTTTCTGCAGTTCTGATTATCCTCTGAAGTCTGTGTCTGTCTTGTTGGGTTGCAGAACCAAACCAGACAGCTATAGAGGTGCAGATGACAGACTCAATAATTCCTCTGTAGAACTGTATCAGCAGCTCCTTGGGCAGTTTGAGCTTCTGAGTTGGCGCAGAAAGAACATTCTTTGTTGTGCTTTTTTGATGACGTTTTTGATGTTAGGTGACCATTTTAGGTCTTGAGATATGATAGAACCTAGAAACTTGAAGGTCTCTACTGTTGATACTGTGTTGTCTAGTACTGTAAGAGGTGGTAGGATGGGAAGGTTTCTCCTAAAGTCTACCACCATTTCTACGGTTTTGAGTGTGTTCAGTTCCAGATTGTTCCAGTTGTGCCACAAGGCTAGTTGTTCAACCTCACATCTGTATGCGGATTCATCGTTGTCTCAAATGATTCTGATGGCTAGTAATAATTTTTTTGAAAATAAAAATTAAACTGAAGTCTAAAGTTCTATTGTTCTCCCTTTTGTATTTGTTTCACCCTGCTTATTTCCTTTGTGATAGATTCCTTTTTAATAGCTTCTTGGTAAATCTATTATTTTGCCTCTACCTCTTTGTTCTTGGATTCTTTTCTTTACAAGCAGGAGCATTACTGTGCCGGACACAGTCTAAGAAAGTGTGCTGTGCATACTAAGCAGCCTAACACTTGTCTCAAAGTCCCAAAGGTGCTTTTTCAAGAGGCAACTGGACTTTCTTGTTTTTCTTTGAAGACGTTTTCGCTTCTCATCCAAGAAGCTTCTTCAGCTCTGACTGGATGGTGGGGAATGGAAGGATTTATATTCTTTTCATCCAGCTGGTCATTTGCATTATTTCAGAGAGAGTTGTTGAGGCCACTTGGAGGTTTATCTGTGTCCTGAATGGTGCAAATGGGTGTGGCGCCTTGGTTGAACTTCTGAAAGGACTGTGTTGTAGACTGCAAATAGATGATGTCATATCCCTCCCCCTCTGTTGAGAGAGGGCTGTTCAATTTTGACATAGATGGCCTCTTTGACCCCTCTTTCAAACCAGAGATCCTCTCTGTCCAAAATGTGGATTTTGTGCTGTCTTCAAAAGAGTGGTCTTTGCCTTTTAAAATGCAAATGGATGGCTGAGTCTTGTCCTGATGGGTTTGCTCTCCTGTGTTGTGCCATGCATTTATGAAGTGGTTGTTTTGTTTCCCCAATGTACAGATATGCACATGGCTCACTGCATTGTACTGCATATACCACGTTGCTTAGTTTGTGTCTGGGTGTTTTAACCTTCGGATGGACAAGCTTCTGCCTTAGTGCATTCTTGGGTTTAAAGTGTGCATGTATGTTGTGTTGGCTGAAGATCCTCCTGAGCTTTTCCAGATATTCACACCTTCAGGGACAACCATGACCTGGATGACTGAGAATCTACATAGACACTTGTCTCAAAGATGCTTTTTCAAAAGGCAACTGGACTGCTTTTTTTTCCTTCAGGAAGAATACATTTTTCTTCTCATCCAAGAAGCTTTTTGGATGAGAAGTGAAACGTCTGCTTTTTTTATTAAAGCTTGTTGCAAAAAATTAATTTCCAGAAGCACACACAGATGACTGATTCAGCTGGATTCAATAACTTCTTTATAAATTTTATATATTTATATATATAAATAATTTAAATGCTGTTTCCTTCCAAACACCAGGCTGACTCGACAGAAAAACATATATAACCCTTTCCTGGTGAAGAGCTGATAGGGAAGAGAACATGGCCTAGAGGTTAAAACTGCTGCCTTACAAGCAGACTGAGCAGACTGCTCAGGTTCAAATCCCACTAAGAGTATGGCTATCTGACGAGAGCAAAATAGCTCGAAATAGATCTATAATAGTATCCCTTTATTTTCATTTATCAGCAAAAAATGTTACACATACAGACAATATAGTTTTCCGGCTATAAAAAACTGCCTGGTTGGCCCCAGGAGGGGCCGAAAGGCAAAAGGAAGCTGTGATGTTTCCTTCCATACACCAGGATAACTCGACATAAAACACACACACACACACACACACACACACACACACACACACACACACACACACTACCACAAGTAGAATTCTTCTTCAATCAGTTACAGGTAAACACAAGGAGGATAGATAGTTTCATTTCAGCAGAGTTCAGAGTGGAAGAGTACAGAATGGAGACTGGAGCCACACCTAGCCTCAAGCTTAAGTATTCAATTTTGAGTCTCTGCACAGACTCAGAAGTGGTTAGATCCTATTGGCTGATTCAGTTGCAATGCCTATTCATTGGCTAACCTTGTTAACATGGCTCTCCCAGTTCATGAATATCTTAACATTTTTCATCAAGAAAAAAACAATACAGTTGCCTTCTGAAAAAGCACATTTGAGACAACTATGACTTGGATCACTGCGAATCTCTATAGGCAATCTAACACATCTGCTCCCCTCATGGGTTGCTCCTTTGTTCCAGGACAATCTTTGCACAGAGTGAGTCTCATTCCTCTCAGTAGGATCAGAGACATCAAAAGGCCTCATCAAGCAACAACATATGGAGAAATGTGTTTGGGCAGAGAAAGCTAAACATGCTGAGGCGAGGTCAAAGGGTGAAGGATTGGATGGCAAAAAGTCTAAAAGCAGCAATAGTGAAAAATGTTACATTAGATAATAAGATAAAGAATATAAAGAACGGTTTCTGGAATTGGGTATGTCTAGTTTAATGAAAAGAAGGACCAGGGGAGACATGATAGCAGTGTTCCAATATCTCAGGGGTTGCCACAAAGAAGAGGAGTCAAACTATTCTCCAAAGCACCTGAATGTAGAACAAGAAGCAATGGGTGGAAACTAATCAAGGAGAGAAGCAACTTAGAACTAAGGAGAAATTTCCTGACAGAACAATTAATCAGTGGAACGGTTTGCCTCCAGAAGTTGTGAATGTTCCAATACTGGAAGTTTTTAAGAAGAGATTGGATAACCATTTGTCTGAAGTGGTAGAGGTTCTCCTGTTTGAGCAGGGGGCTGGACTAGAAGACCTCCAAAGTTCCTTCCAATTCTTCTCTTCTCCTCTCCTCTCCTCTCCTCTCCTCTCCTCTTCTCTTCTCTTCTCTTCTCTTCTCTTCTCTTCTCTTCTCTTCTCTTCTCTTCTCTTCTCCTCTCCTCTCCTCTCCTCTCCTCTCCTCTCCTCTCCCCTTCCCTTCCCTTCCCTTCCCTTCCAATATTCCTTACATGTACCATATAATTGTAATGGGTGACCTTAACTAGTTAGAGGGATCATCTTTCAAAGTGAAGTTATGGGGTCTCTTCTCTATGCTAAGTAGTGCATCTATCATCTCAGTGCAGAGTTTCATACGCACAACCTGCTAGCAGAGCAAAGGCCCCCACTGTCATCCTCAAAGTGAGCAAAGATTTTTCTGCTCCTATCTGCCCATTGACCTGCACACCAGTTGTTAACAGGATAGTTTCTGTGTGGGAGATTGGATTTAATTTTGGCTTTACTGGCAGAAATCCTTCAGTGGGCTTGTACATATCCATTTCCTTCAGAGTTTATTTATTTATTTATTTATTTATTTATTTATTTATTTATTTATTTATTTATTTATTTATTTATTTATTTATTTATTTATTTATTTATTTATTTATTTATTCATTCATTCATTCATTCATTCATTCATTCATTCATTCATTCATTCATTCATTATTTGATATCGCCGCCTATTCGCCCATGGTGACACAAGGCGGCTTACAAAATATAAAACCACATTTAAAACAATAAAACTAATAAAAAGAATCACATCAATTAATATAGTATAATATAATAAAATCACCCCCCACCCCCCCCACCCCGGCGACAGCAGATCACACAAGCCATTTAATAGGCTCCATCCCACTCTGGGTTCCCCAGGCCCACTGCCAGAACCAGGTTTTCAGCACCTTCCGGAAGAGTGTTAGAGTGGGGGCCATTCTAATCTCTGGGGGAATGATGTTCCAGAGAGAGGGAGCCACCAAGGAGAAGGCCCTTCTTCTGGGTCCCACCAGGTGTATCTCCCTCGGGGATGGGACCCGCAACATTCCCTGCCTCCCAGCTCAGATGGGTTGGGTAGATGTGACGGGCAAGAGATGGTCCCTCAGATAACCTTTCAATTTTGGACATCATCAGCTCATCAGTTGGTTTTCCAACTCTGCAGTGACAATTATGAAAGGGAAGAGGTAAAGTGCCTCTGTTCACCACCCTTTTCATTTTGCTTCCTTTTAACAAGATTTTTATTCTGTATTCCTCAGTACGGATCCTTCATTTCAGCTCAAATGTAGAAGTCTTGTCAGAGAACTTTCTGTGTCTATGTAACATTGCCCATTTTCTCTTCCATTCCAGCTTCATCTTTTCCTCCGAACCTCTCAGTTTTATAATAATTGTATTGACGGGGTATATTTGAATGAGAATGGATTGCTGGTGGCAGACCTGGACATTGTGAACTGGGTGATTTTCTCCAATATGTCTGTCAGCAGAGTGACTGTTGGGCGTCTAGAAAGGCAGGGATCCTTGGATTTCAAGTTGATGATGAATCTGAATGCTACTGCAAAGATGGAAATCCTGAACAAGGTGGGAAAAGAGAAAACAGAACAGAACAGAATAACAGAGTTGGAAGGGACCTTGGAAGTCTTCTAGTCCAACCCCTTGCTTAGGCAGGAAACCCTACACCAGACTTTATTCTATCCTTTCTGAAGGTCGTACTAAGAGGATTGCAGAGTTGGGGCAAGGATGACATCTCAGTTCTCTGAGAGGAAACATATTCATTGATTACATATTCAGTTGTCTGTGAAAAATATCCTTAACTATTCCAGTTAACTGTCGATCAGTTAAATCTTTCTGCAAGGCAGCAAATTTTAAATTGTAGGGCAACATTTCACCAAAGCAGAAAATCAGAGGTGGGTTCCTCCTGGTTCGGACCGGTTCTAAATAACCGGTAGTAACTTGGTGGCCTGGGTTGCTGGAACCGGCAGTGACCCAGGCCTGCCATGCCCCCAAGCTCGTTCTCTTGGAGGCGCCATAGGCGTCGCCATCTTGTTTTTGCTTCTGCACATGTGCAGAAGCTTTTTTTAAGTACTGTGCATGCGCACGTGCCCATGCGGCGTGTCCCTGAGCGAACCGGCAGTGGGAGAAACCAGAACCCACCCCTGCAGAAAATCCGTCCAACTTTTAAATATACTAATTAATTAATATGAATGATGAATATGTTTGCTAGTTAAATAATCAGAATTTAAATATTTGAATATAAATTACTAATAAAAGTATAGTGATGTATTTGTACCACCTGTGGGAAGATAAATTATAATGTAAAATGAATGAAATGATTGAATATGTAGAATTTTGGAATTTGAATTTGAATAATTGTATCTTCTTCCTTATTTGATAGGTTATTAATTTGAAATATATTGAAAGTATAAGTAATTGTGTGACTTTTAGTAGATAAGGGTTAATTATGCAAGGAAAAAAAAGAATGATAAATAATATAACAAGGATGGAAATGAAACACTACAGCCTAGATTTAAGAAATTAGAGATATATGAGTTAGCAGATGAATTAAATAACAGTGATAATTTTGGTTTTTTGAAGATAATTTGGGTATCTGGATGACAAAACTAGAAAGGAGGTAGCAAGAATTGAATAACATATACCGAAGGTTAAGATATAATAGAATGGATGTGTGATTTTTTTAATATAAAAATGTATTTAAAAGATGATATATGATGTTGTAATTATGTTTTTATGATGGAGGAAAAAATAAAAAAACTTTTCTAAAAAAAGAAAATGTAAACTAAAAAGAACATGAGATTCTAGAAGGAATGCAGAGATGAGGAACAAAGAAGATTAGGGGTCTGGAGGCTCAGCCGTATGAGCAACAATTTTGGGAACTGGGAATGTCTAGTCTAACAAAAAGAAGGACTAGGGGTGACATGATAGTAGTCTCCCAATATTTGAAGGGCTGTCACAGAGAAGAAGGTGTCAACCTAATCTCCAAAACGGAGGGCAAGATAAGAAGTAACAGATGGAAACTTATCAGAGATCCAAGCTAGAATTAAGCAGAATTTTCCCGTAATCAGTGGAACAGCTTGCCTCCAGAAGTTGTGGGTCCTCCACAACAGGAGGTTTTTAAGAAGAAATTGGATAGCCATTTGTCCAGAATGGTATAAGTTCTCCTTGCTTGAGCAGGGGGCTGGACTAGAAGACCTCCAAAGTCCCTTCCAACTCTGTTATTCTGTATTCTGTAAAAATTGTGTATGGGAAACATTAGAAGAGAGAATAAATAGGAAACAAGCAGCCAAATCAGTGTGATGAGCTCCAAGGTGGTTTTTTTTAAATTAGGCTTCAAATTTAGCAAAGCTAAGCCTTGAATTGGAGATCCCCAACTTTTCTTTTTACCTGTTTAGGAAATACAATAATTCATGTTATGGATGCTATTTCTTTCCCTCTCTCTTCCCAGCCCCTGCCCACTTCCAGGTGTGTGGAAAGTTGTTCTCCTGGATTCATGAAGGTGGCTCAGGAAGGGAAGCCCATCTGCTGTTACAATTGTCACCCATGTGCAGAAGGAACCATCTCCACCATGGAAGGTGGGTGACGGCAGGAGAAAGACTTTTTGGGAGGAGAATGACCCAGACATTTTTCATGAGCATGCATTTTTGAAGACTTGGCCAGAGTGTGCCCCATCCCTTTGAATCTTGATCAAAATATGCATTTATTTCATGCTGAATTATAAAAAATTATCTTGGGGGTTAATCTGGTATACTGGTCAAGTAAACTGGGTTACAAATTATGGTCAAAGATACAGGATAAGTGAGAGTTGAGTGCTATGAGACAGGTGACATTTCTTGTTCTTCATCTTTTACTTCACATCTTCCATGTTTCATATTATTGTTTACCTCATTGCTCTGAATAGTGAGATGTTGCAGATTCCAGTATATATTGATTGAACCTTGATTGGGTCTTTGGAAGGGGATTGATTGGATTGTTCCAAGTATCCATATTTGGTGGGAGCTGTTTCTATGGGCAGCTACAGCTTAGAGTTTCAAATTTCCTCACAACCCAAGAGTCACGAAACTCTCTTGGTTGCTTCCAGACACTAATGAAATCTCTCTGTGCATCTTCCATTCTCTACTTCTTGCTGTGATCACAATCCAGATTAGAGCGCTCACAAAACTGGCAAATCTGATGAACTAAATTGACAGTTTCAATCAGAATAGAGCTGGATGCATGTTATTAAATGTTAAAGGGAGATCCTACTCTTGCTCTTTTTCAGATGCAGACAAATGTACCAAATGTCCAGAAGATCAACATCCAAACATCAGTCGAGTTCACTGTATTCCCAAGATGAAAAGCTATCTTTCTTATAAGGAAAATCTGGGGATTATCCTGACTTCCATTGCCTTGTTCCTCTTTTTGACTACAGGCTTTGGCTTGTGGATCTTCATTAAGTTCATGGAAACACCAATTGTCAAAGCCAACAACCGGGACCTCTCCTACATCCTCCTGGTCTCCCTCCTGCTTTCCATCTTGACTTCCTTCCTATTCATTGGCCGGCCAAGGAGAGTGACCTGTCTCCTCCGACAAACAGCCTTCAGCATTATCTTCTCAATTGCCATTTCTTCAATCTTGGCCAAAACGATCATGGTGGTGTTAGCCTTCTTGGCTACAAAACCAGGGAATAAAGTGCAGAGATGGCTGGGGAAGAGCTTGGCCAACTCCATTGTCCTTTCTTGTTCTGGCCTCCAAGTTATCATCTGCAGCCTCTGGTTGGGAACTTTCCCCCCATTTCCTGACTCTGACATGCACTCCCAACCTAGAGAGATCATCCTACAATGCAATCAAGGTTCTGTCTCCATGTTTTATGTTGCCCTCGGGTATATGGGCTTCCTGTCTGCTGTCTGCTTCACGGTGGCTTTCCTGGCCAGGAATCTCCCTGGGGCCTTCAATGAAGCCAAGCTGATCTCCTTCAGCATGCTGGTCTTCTGCAGTGTCTGGGTGTCCTTTGTGCCGGCCTACCTGAGCACCAAGGGGAAGTACACGGTGGCTGTTCAGATCTTCTCCATTTTAGCTTCCAGTGCTGGTCTGTTGGTCTGCATCTTCAGCCCCAAATGCTACATTATCATTGTTAGACCAGATCTGAATACCAAAGAATATTTGATGTCAAAATAAAATTTAAAAATCTTTTATTTTTTTCAAAAATGTCATTTAGTAGGCTTGATTAACAGGTTTTGATTATTTAGTGTTTGTTTATTCATTTATTAAACCTAAATGCTGCCCAACTTGGCTTGAGATGACTCTAGGCAGCTTGCAATCAAGAAAAAAGAAGAAGGAAGATTAAAACAATATATAGTACCACTAACATTGGTTTAAAATTGACAAGTAAGGGAAGGCACGGAGCAAGATGCACATGGAGAGGACGTATTCCTCCTATTCCTTTTTTAAAATTATTATTATTATTATACACACATAACCAAACAACCATAAACAGACATAATACATACAAGTGGGGTATTAATGTCCTCCTATCAACCAAAAGCTATTATCGGATATAATCAAACTGTTAACTTTTGCCATAAACATCTCTAGGTTTACACTATATTATAAATATTTTTAGCCATATAATTAAAGCAGTAGAATCTTTACCAAATTCCTTCAAAATACTACATTGTACCTCTTCTTTTATTTATTACAACAAACATGTGGGGCAATGATGCCCCCCTATCTACCCTAGGGTATAATCGGATATAGTCAGACTATTAACATTTTTTTAAAATATTGATCTCTAAGTATATACCATTTTTAAAATATTCCTCCTATTCCTAAAGTTATTCCTTGTCCTAGTCCTCTACAGTCCTAAAAAAAGCAATAACAATACATTTTTAATCACAATAGTGTGGGTGAAATCAGCTTCCAGATGAATGGGACAGTTTAGTAGGCAAATGGAGACATGAGGAATGTAGTCTTGCAGCACCTAGTGATTTCTGGTAAGTTTTATCAGAAAGTCCCCATAGCAACCCCTGAAACTGAAGTTGCAAATATTTCTTATATCTAAGACTATTTTTCTTTGCAAATAACAGAATGGCAAGAAGTAACCTGAGATTTATTATGCTATTCTTTATGAATATGTATTAATATATCATTTCCCCTTTTTTGCATCATTTCCCCTCCTTTCTGAAATGTGTAACTAGTTATTTATAACTGAAAGGAGGACTGTGCAGATCAGAGGTGGGTTCCTCCCGGTTCGGACCGGTTCGCTGGAACCGATAGTGGGAATTTCCTCCTGCTCGCTGAAAAGGAAGTGACTGCCGTCTGGTCACACTCCCGAATTGGTCCTCCAGCTCAAAATCGGAGCTCTGGCCTCAAATCAGCCGAAAAACAACCCTCTGCACATGCGCATAGACTTCTGCACATGCGCAGAGGGTTTTCACCCGGAAGTCCTGAGGGAGCATGCACAGGCACACTTCCGGCACAACTCTGAACTGGTAGGGAAGTAGAAACCACCCCTGGTGCACATGGTATCTTAACTCAGCCATATTCAGAAACAAGTTATTTACCACAGGTGATATCTTGCTGCTGCATGATATCACTGGGCACTTTTACATCTTATGACCTGCAACTTCTGCAGAAACCAAATTTAATAATTTCCAAAGCTCCTCTTAAAACTCCAGCTGAATTCTTCCAGCCTCCCATGATAGAGCATCACAATGGTTTGTCTTTTGCTTTGCCTGTGCCTTCTCTGTCAAACTAGGCCATGCATCCCCAATCTGCAAGGGTTCCTCAGTGGATGTTTTTTTTCAGCACTAAACATGGGCTGAGATGTTGCAGGAATGGTAACAGGTTTGTTACTGTAAGTTCTGATCTTCTGGTGTTATAGCTGCCAATGTATCTGCAAGACGAACCTAATTAATTCTTGTGTTGTGCACAGACATTGTTTCTGATACTTTGTGAAGAATCTCATCTGCCAACCCTTCCTGAAATTGATTATTCAGGGCCACTTCATTCTACAAAGTGTGTTTTTGAAGGAAGAACATGGAAAGGGATTATGTAAAGTTAGTCCATGGTTCAAGAGCAGGGTCAGGGTTTAAAATTCAGTAGTGAAATTCATACAGAGGGATCACATTTGAGCATTCTGTATGCAAAGAGAATAGAGAGGGAACCTTGCCTCTTATATGGACCAACATTCCTTGGAATGTTGCTGCAGCCAACTGTCACTGGTCAGAATCTTGATTCTGTTGCTAGGCAACTAACATAACAGAACCTCCCTTCTGCTGTCCTTCCTCTTGGGCCATGACAAGTCAACACCTCAAGAGCCAAAAGGGGGGGAAAGCATAGAGGAAAATGGCAACCTTGTCTTGTTTGCTTCTGGATATCCCATGGTTTAATTATATCACCATAAAAGATAATTCTGAGATATGTGCATATTGATTTAATTCCTTGAATGCAATTCTCTCTGAAGTCCATTCCTTCCAGAGCATAAATGAAATTTCTCAAAAGCTTTCTCTGCATCCAAGAAGATTAACACAGCTTGTTTTTCATTAAATTGTGTGTAAATATTCCATTTCATCCAATACAATACTTGCATTGTCTTTTGTCTTTTATGTAACAATGGACTTTGATCTTCACAAGTGAATTCTTCAAAAATATTTTAATCTATCAGCCAAAACTAATGTAAACAGTTTACAATCACCATTCAATAGGGAAATTGGTCTAATATATATACCTATAGGAGTGTTTCCTGGAAGCTTAGGCTTTATGGTTAGCATTTTAAAATGTTAAAAAGCACTTTAAAATTTTAAAAAGCACTTTTAAGATCTCTTTTAACTGTTTAACACTTTTAACATAATCCTAACCCTAACCCTAATGTCATGAGAACATTTATTTTTCTTCTTGACCAAGGCCATTTCTTTTGGTGTACAAATACATGCAGAGGTGAAATTCAAAATTTTTCCCTATCAGTTCTGTGGGCGTGGCTTGGTGGGCATTGCAGGGGAAGGATACTGCAAAATCCCCATTCCCTCCCCACTCCTGAGGGAAGGATATTTCAAAATCTCCATTCCCACCCCACTCTGGAGCCAGCCAGGGGTGGTGGTTCTCCAGACTACTCAAAATTTCCACTACCGTTTCTCCAGAACCTGTCAGAACCTGCTGAATTTTACCCATGAATACATGTCTTTTCAGCACTAAACAACAGAGAGTCCTTGAACACAGTTGAAGGTTTAAAAAAAGATACCCAACCTGAAAAGAATAATGTAATCCATTAATTTGCCACTTTAAAATTAATGTTTTCCACTGTTCAATGTAACTGAGCATGTAATCAATTCCTTTTATTATCCCCAAGCAGATCTTAAAGATACCATAAAAGAAAGTATAAGTAAAGTGGAAGAAGAATTGAAAGAGGTTAAAGAATTGATGGAAAAAAATGAACAATGCTTACAGATAGTGGAAGGGAAAGTTGAAGCAATTGAGAAGAAGATGGATGAGCTGGATGATCGACTTACAGAAACAGACCAATGACAAGAGAGAACAATTATTACACTGAAGATGGATCATGCTGAATATTATTTAAGTTTTCAAAATGTGGTAGAGGAGAAGTGAGAAAACCTGGCAGAGATAATGGCAGAAATCTTGGCAGAAGTGATGGAAGACAACAAAGAAAAGATACAATGAAATTGATGAAATATACAGAGTCCATACGAGATATGTGATGAGAAATAAACTCCCTAGAGAGGTTCACATAAGATTCACAAAGAAATCACTCAGAACAGAAATTTTACAAAAGCTAAGAAATGATACTATTAAATATAGAGGAAAGGAGGTAGTAACATTAAAACAAGTCCCAAGAAGAGTCAGAGATTTGAGAAGAGAGTATCAATTCTTGATGAAGAGATTGATTCAGGAAGGAACAAATTTTAGATGATTGATTCCAGAGGGGATAATGGTGGTATGGCATGAACAAAGATACAAATTAGATACAGTGGAAAAAGCAGAAATATTTTATAGACAACATTTTGAACAGAATAAGGAAAGATTGAGAAAAGAAAAAGAGGTTAGATTCCAAGAAGATACCATACATGAGACAAGGCAACAAGCAAGTAAATATGTCAAAGAAAGGGAAGAGAAAGAACTAGAAGGCGCAACGGCTATAGAGGTAAAGGAACAAAGAGACATGATGCTGACGAGATCAGCTAAGGCACAAAATAAATGAATATGGAAGAAGAGGTTTGGATGATTTCAATAAATATAAATGGATTGAATTCGGCTATAAAAAGGAAAAAAATATTTAATAAATTAGGGAAACTAAAAATGGACATAATATGCTTACAAGAAGTACATATTAGACGACAACATAATAGATTGCTAGAATGTGTAAAATTGGGAGATCTATATTCGGCATTAGCAGATCAAAGTAAAAGAGGAGTTGTATTATATATACAGAAAAAATGAATCCCAAATGTATATATGCAGATGAAGATGGAAGGATTTTGATGGTTGAAATACTATTGAATAATAAAAAACATTACTAGTTGTGATTTATGCACCGAATGAACGCCAAGATAAGTTTTATTCTAAGCTACATGCTAAGATAATTGAATTAGACTACGAGAATATCTACATGATGGGAGACTTTAATGCTATAGTAGAGGTGGAATTGGACTATAAGATGAAGAAAAAGAATAAGAAGTTAAGGAAGATATTGCCAAAATCATTTTTTACTATGGTAGAGGAATTAAATATATTTGACACATGGAGGGGGAAGTTTCCATCAAAGAAACAATATACATTTTACTCCAATAGACATATGTCCTGGTCAAGAATAGATATGCTGTGGATGTCAACAGATTTATTAGCAAATGTACAAAATGTAAGCATTGAAATTGATATGTGGGCTGATCACAACCGGATTACAATTATTTGGAAAGGCCAAAAGAAAAGAACGAAATGGACTTTAAATCAAGAAATATTGAATGAAAATGAATTCCAACAACTTATGGAAAAAGAAATGGACTTTTTCTTTAAAGAAAATAAAAAGAATGATATTTCACTTCAAATTGTATGAGACACAGCAAAAGCATATATTAGAGCAGTGATGGCGAACCTTTTTTTCTTCGAGTGCCGAAATAGTGCACGCGCGCGCTATCACACGCACGTGCATGCCCACACCCATAATTCAAAGCCCCTCACTCACCCCACCCCCCTGTGCATGCGTGCGTGACCCATCCCACTCCCCTGTTTCCCGAGTTCCAGTGGGCCCATTAGGCCCGTTTTTCACCCTCCCCAGGCTCCAGAGGCTTTCTTGGAGCTTGGGGAGGGCAAAAATGCTCCACTCCTGTCACCCTGGAGGCCCTCCAGAGGCCAAAATCACCTGCCCATAGCCTCCGCGCGAGCCAAAAATCAGCTGGCGGGCACACACATGCGCACTGGAGCTGAGCTAGGGCAACGGCTCGTGTGCCGGCAGATATGGCTCCGCGTGCCACCTGTGGCACCCGTGCCATAGGTTCGCCATCACTGTATTAGAGGATTGGTGATGATATATATGAGTAAAAGAAATAAAGAAAGAAGGTATGCCAAGAAACAATTAGAAGAAGAATATAAGAAATTAGAAAAAGAACTTCAAAAAGATACCCAAAACAAAAGGATTAAAAATATAATGGAGTTGAAGATACATAAAATGAATATGATGGAAAATGAAGAGGTAGCAAGGAAAATAAAAATGACTAAACAAAACTTTTTTGAACATGCAAATAAACCAGGGAGATGGTTAGCTTATAAAAGGAAAAAGGAAAAGGAAAAAAATGGATTAAGCAATTGGAAAATACTGAATAGAATAATAATAATAATAATAATAATAATAATAATAATAATAATAATAATAATAATAATAATAATAATAATAATAATAATAATAATAATAATAATAATAATAACAACAACAACAACAACAACAACAACAACAACAACAACAACAACAACAGAGTTTGAAGGGACCTTGGAGGTCTTCTAGTCCAACCTCCTGCCTAGGCAGGAAACCCTACACTACTTCAGACAAATGGTTATCCAACATCTTTAATTTATTTTTATTTTATTTTATTTATTAAAATTTCTGTGCCGCCCAACTCCTGGGGGACTCTGGGCGGCTAACAGCAGGTATAGAAATATAATCAATAAAAAACAATTTTAAAAACATATTAAAATTCTATAACTCTTTTAAAAGAACTTTCACTCATACCTCACCTGCCGGAAGAGCCAAGTTTTTATTGCTTTACGGAAAGCCAGCAGGGTGGGGATAGTCCTGATCTCTGGAGGGAGCTGGTTCCAAAGGGAGGGGGCTCCCACAGAGAAAGCTCTCCCCCTTTGCCCCACCAACCGGCATTGCTTAGTCGATGGGACCTGGAGGAGACCAACTCTGTGGGACCTAACCGGTCGTAGGGAGGTATGCGGCAGGATGCGGTCCCAAAGATAACCTGGCCCTGAGCCATGTAGGGTTTTAAAGGTAACGACCAACACCTTAAATTGGATCCGGAGACTAATGGGCAGCCAATGCAGCTGGCGGAGGATCGGTGTTACGTGGGTGCATCTGGGTACACCCACCACAGCTCGCGCAGCTGCATTTTGCACCAATTTAATTTAATTTAATGGATTTCTATGCCGCCCAACTCCCTGGGGACTCTGGGCGGCTCACACATGTTAGATTCCATACAAATATAAAATACAATAATTAAAATATATAACAAATATAAAATACAATAGTTAAAAAATACAAAAGTTAAAAAGAATATCTCATATTACAATCATGGGGGGAGACCCATATTTAATCTAGTTGGTCTCAGTTTCACCCGCCTGCCGGAAGAGCCAAGTTTTTATTGCTTTCCGGAAGGCCAGTAGGGTGGGGATGGTCCTGATCTCCGGGGGAAGCTGGTTCCACAGGGAGGGAGCTCCCACAGAGAAGGCCCTCCCCCTCGGCCCCGCCAGTCAACATTGTTTGGTCGACGGGACCTGGAGGAGGCCGACTCTGTGGGCCCTGACCAGTCGCAGGGAGGTATGCGGCAGGATGCAGTCCCGAAGGTAACCTGGCCCTGAGCCATGTAGGGCTTTAAAGGTAACGACCAACACCTTAAATTGGATCCGGAGACTAATGGGCAGCCAATGCAGCTGGCAGAGGATCGGTGTTACGTGGGTGCATCTGGGTACACCCACCACAGCTCGCGCAGCTGCATTTTGCACCAATTGCTGTTGCCGGACACTCTTCAAGGGTAGCCCCATGTAGAGTGCATTGCAGTAATCCAGCCGTGAGGTGATAAGGGCATGAGTGACTATGAGAAGTGCTTCCTTCTACAAGTAGGGTCGCAATTGGTGCACAAGACGTACTTGTGCAAAGGTCTCCCTAGCCACAGCTGAAAGATGTTGTTCCAATTTTAGCTGTGGATCTAGGAGGACACCCAAATTGCGAACCTGTTCTGAGGGAGCTAATTTCTCCCCACCAAGAACCAAGGAGGGACAATTGGTCGAGTCCTTAGGAGGCAATATCCACAGCCACTCAGTCTTGTCAGGGTTAAGTTTTAGCCGGTTCTTCCCCATCCAGACCCTAACATCATCCAGGCAGCGGCCCATTACATCTATGGCTTCCCCGAATTGAGATGGGGTGGAGATGTACAACTGGGTATCATCAGCATATTGCTGATACCTCACCCCATGTGGCTTCATGTAGATGTTAAACAGGATGGGTGAGAGAACCGAGCCCTGTGGCACCCCACATAGTAGGGGCCTAGGGCTCGACCTCTGCACCCCTGTCAACACCGACTGCGTCCTGTCAGAGAGGAAGGAGGAGAGCCACTGCAAGACAGTGCCGCCCACCCCCACCTCTCCGAGACGACGCAGAAGGATACCATGGTCAATAGTATCGAAGGCCACTGAGAGGTCAAGTAGCACCAGGATAGAGGAGTGACCCCCATCCCAGGCTCACCAGAGATCATCCATCAGGGTGACCAAAGCTGTTTCGGTATTATAGTCGTGCCTGAAACCAGATTCAAAGGGATCCAGAAAATCAGTGTCATCCAACAGCCATAGGAGCTGGAGCGCCACCACTTTCTCTACAACCTTCCCCATGAAGGGAAGGTTGGAGACTGGACAGAAGTTCTTTAAATCCGCTGGGTCCAGGGAAGGCTTCTTGAGGAGGGGTCTCACCACCGCAGCTTTTAAAGGCTGCAGGACGGACCCCTTTCTCAAAGAAGCGTTGACCAATTCCTGGAGCTAGCCACGTGAAACCTCCCTGGTGGCCGAAACCAACCAGGAAGGGCACAGGTCCAATAAACATGTGGCGGAGCTCATAGCTCCTATGGCCTTGTCTACATACTCAGGAGTCACCAGTTCAAACCTATCCCATATAACCGGACTAAGACCTGCCCCAGTCACCTCGGCCTGTACTGCCCAATCAGAGTCCAGGTCTGTCCGAATCTGAATGACTTTATCCGCCAGAAACTGAGAAAATTCCTCAGCTCTACCCTGCAAGGGATCTCCGCCTTCCTCCTTAGCAAGAAGAGTGCGGGTCACCCTAAACAGGGCGGCTGGGCAGGAATCAGCGGACGCAATAAGAGCGGAAAAATGCAAACATTTTGCCGCCCTTATCGCCACTAAGTAAGACTTAATGAAAGTTCTTAAAGGTGTCCGGTCAGACTCAGCTTTACTAGATCTCCATCGTCGCTCTAGGCGTCTCTTGTGGTGCTTCATCTCCCGGAGTTCCTCGGTAAACCAAGGAGCCCTCCTGGATCCACTTCCACGGAGAGGTCGCAAAGGCGCAATCCGATCCAGAGCCCCCGCTGCTGCCTGATTCCAGGCAGCGACCAGAGACTCGGATGAACTGTGTACCAGGGATTCAGGTATTTCCCCAACTTCCCTCTGGAATCCGTCGGGTTCCATTAGGCGCCTGGGGCGGAACCACTTCATCGGTCCCACCTCCTTGCGGTGGAGGGGTGGTGCCATGAAATCCAACCTCAGAAGGAAATGATCTGACCACGACAAGGGTACTGTGACTAAACCCCTCAGCCTCCGATCATCTCTCCACTGCCCCCAGAGAAACACAAGGTCAAGTGTGTGACCACCCTCATGAGTCGGACCCTGAACTACTTGGGTCAGGTCCATGGTTGTCATGGAAGCCATGAACTCCTGGACTGCCCCCGAGGCTTCGCCGGGTGATGGCAGATTAAAGTCCCCCAGCACCATCAATCTGGGGAACTCAACTGCCAGCCCTGCAACCGCCTCGAGCAGAACAGGCAAGGCCTTTGCAACACAGCTAAGAGGCAGGTACGTTAGCAAAAGGCCCACCTGGACCCCTAAGTCCAACTTCAGAAGGAGCGTTTCACACCCAACAATCTCCGGGGCAGGGCTCCTTCAAGGACACAGATTTTGGCGAGCTATAATAGCCACTCCTCCACCCCTTCCATGGAGTCACGGCTGATGCTGAACCGAGAACCCGTCCGGGCATATTTCCGAAAGGGGCATCCCCCCTTCTGGCTCAGCCAGGTCTCGGTAATGCACGCCAGGTCCGCCCCCTCTTCTAGGATTAGATCCCGAATAAGGGGTGCCTTGTTGGTAATCGACCTGGCATTTAACAGCAGCAGCTTGAGCCCAGGGCCCTGACATCCCTGGTTACCAGGCACTCGGGTTGAGCTAGGTGGAACCAAACCAGAGGGGCCAGAACAAGGAATCGCTTGCAAAATCTTCTTAAAAACTTCCAGTGTTGGAGCATTCACAACTTCTGGAGGCAAGCTGTTCCACTGATTAATTGTCCTAACTGTCAGGAAATTTCTCCTTAGCTCTAAGTTACTTCTCTCCTTGTTTAGTTTCCACCCATTACTTTTTGTTCTACCTTCAGGTGCTTTGGAGAATAGTTTGACTCCCTCTTCTTTGTGGCAACCCCTGAGATATTGGAACACTGCTATCATGTCTCCCCTGATCCTTCTTTTCATTAAACTAGACATACCCAGTTCCTGCAACAGTTCTTCATATGTTTTAGCCTCCAGTCCCCTAATCATCTTTGTTGCTCTTTTCTGCACTCTTTCTAGAGTCTCAACATCCTTTTTACATCGTGGCGAACAAAACTGAATGCAGTATTCCAAGTATGGCCTTACCAAGGCATTATAAAGTGGTATTAACACTTCGCGTGATCTTGATTCTATCCCTCTGTTAATGCAGCCTAGAACTGTGTTGGCTTTTTTGGCAGATGCTGCACACTGCTGGCTCATATTTAAATGGTTGTCCACTAGGACTCCAAGATCCCTCTCACAGTTACTACTATTGAGCAAGGTACCACATATACTGTACCTGTGCATTTTGTTTTTCTTGCCTAAATGTAGAACCTTACTTTTTTCACCATTGAATTTCATTTTGTTTGATAGCGTCCAATGTTCAAGTCTGTCAAGATCCTTCTGTATCTTGAGCCTATCTTCTGGAGAGTTGGCTATTCCTGCCAGTTTGGTGTCATCTGCAAATTTGATGAGTTCCCCATCTATCCCCTCATCCAAGTCATTGATAAAGATATTGAAGAGTACTGGGCCTAAAACAGAGCTTTGGGGTACTCCACTGCATACTTCCCTCCATGTAGATGCAGTTCCATTGAGCACTACACGTTGAGTGCAGTTGGTTAGCCAGTTTTGAATCCATCTGATGGTGTTGCTGTGCATCCCACATTTTTCTATTTTATCTAGTAGTAGGTTATAGTCTACTTTATCAAATGCCTTACTGAAGTCCAAGTAAACCACATTGACAGCATTCCTCTGGTCCACTAATTTTGTCACTTTGTCAAAGAATGCAATAAATTAGTCTGGCATGATCTGTTTTTGACAAACCCATGTTGGCTTTTGGTTATTACTGTGTTTGCTTGTAGGTGTTCATTGATTCGTTGCTTGATTATCTTTTCCAAAATCTTCCCTAGTATTGAGGTCAGGCTGATAGGTCTGTAGTTTCCTGGATCTGTTTTTTTCCCTTTTTTGAAGATGGGAACTACATCAGCTCTTTTCCAGTCCTCTGGCAGTTCCCCGAGGCTCCAGGATCTTTGGAAGATATAGTTCAGTGGTTCTGAGATCTCATCTGCCAGTTCTTTCAGAACCTTGGGGTGTAATCCATCTGATCCTGGTGATTTGAATTTGTCTAGGGTAGACAGGTGTTCCCTTACCATTTTCTTCCCTATTTTAACTTGTGTTCCTAATATGTTTTTTGCGATGGTGTTTTTGATAGGTTGGACTGTTTTTTCCCTTTGTGTAAAGACAGATGCAAAATACGTGTTAAGTATCTCTGCTTTCTCAATCTACAACATAGAATGAGGAAATAAAGAAGATAGTGAGGGCATATTATGAGGACATATATAAACAAAAGAAAATAATTGAGAAGGATATAAAACAATATTTGGAGGAAGTGGAACTACCCAAAATACCAGAAAAATATAAGAATTTGCTAGAGGAGAAAATAACAATGATGGAATTAACAGAGGCAATAAAAAGACAGAAAAATAGTAAAGCACCAGGACCAGATGGGATACCAGCAGAGGTGTATAAAACATTTGAAGAAACATTAGGAATTGTGATGCTGGAACTATATATTGAATTGCTATTAGAAGCTAAGCTACCAGAATCATGGACAGAAGCATTTATAACTTTGATACCGAAAGAAGAGACTGATTTACAGAAAATTAAGAATTATAGACTGATTTCACTTTTGAATTCAGACTATAAAATATTTGCATCAATAATGGTAAATAGACAAAAAATTTCTAAGCGAATTTATACATTCAGATCAAAATGGATTTTTACCTAAAAGACAGATTAAAGATAATATGTGAACGATTTTAAATACATTAGAATATTATGAACAACATCCTGGAAAACAAGTGAATTTAATATTTCTAGATGCACAGAAAGCATTTGATAATGTGAATTGGCAATTTATGACATTGCAACTTCAAACTATGGATTTTGGAAAAAGATTTATTAATGTAATTAAAACATCTTATAGTAAACAAACAGCCAAAGTATTAGTGAATGGAGATATGACAGAGAAGGTGGATATTATGAAAGGAACAAGACAAGGATGTCCTTTATCAACATTGTTATTTGTGCTGACACTGGAAGTACTAACTAGAAATATATGACAAAGTGAGGATATAAAAGGAATGAAAATTAAAGGAGAAGAGTACAAACTACAAGCATTCGCAGATGACCTGGTGTTCATATTGGAAGAACTATTAGAGACTGGACCTAAATTAATGCAGCAAATTTAAAAATATGGAGAGGTGGCAGGATTAAAAATTAATAAAGATAAAACAAAACTTTTAGTGAAAAATATGATGGAAAAACAAAAAAAAGGGAATTAGTTGGGAAGTTAAATGTGCAGATCACAAAAAAGTAAAATATTTAGGGATTTATCTAACACCTAGATGTATGACAATTAAGAAAGATAATTATTATAGATTAAAGAAACAAATTGAAAAGAATCTGGAAAAATGGAAAAATCTTCAACTATCATTGATTGGAAGAATATCATTAATTAAGATGAACATACTGCCACAATTCCTGTTTTTATTTTCAACAATACCAATAAGATTAGATTTTTTAAAAGAAGTAAATGAAATTATACTGAAGTTCATATGGCAAGGAAAAAGGCGAGGATAAATATAAAAATGCTATAAGATGCAAGACTAAGAGGCGGATTTGGACTTCCAAATTGGGAGTTATATTATGATACTGCAGTATTGACATGGATGAAAGAATGGATTTTGTTAAGAAACAAAAGACTTTTGGTTTTGGAGGGACATGATTTACAGATAGGATGGCACACAGTTTTATGGTATGGAAGAAGTAAAATACACAGCTATTTCCAGAGACATTGTATAAGGGACTCATTGTATGGAGTGTGGAAAAAGACAAAAGAAAAACATTATTACCATACCATACTAATAACCATACTGGTTATCAACAATAGAAGCACTAATTTACCTGAATAGACTTAATTTGGGAACTATTGCATGATATAAAGATATTCTAACAGATAAGGGGGAATTGAAATCTACTCAAGAATTGGAGAAACAAGGAATAAAGATGGATTGGTATATGAGAATGCAATTGCAGTCAAGATATGATAAAGATATTAAAATGGAGGGTATCAATTTAGAAATGACAGAATTAGATGAAATACTCACAGGAATGGATGAAAGACATTACAAATTGTATAATTATTTATTATATATTGATTTAAGCAAGAACAAGTGAAGGAAATGATTAAATGGGCAAGGAATTTTGGTCATACTATAGAACTGGATAAATGGCAACAACTTTGGGAAAGAAATTGTAAACTGACAATGGCAACAGCATATAAAGAAAACTTGTATAAAATGTTTTATAGATGGCACATGTCATCAGAAAGGATAGCTGAAATGTTCAAAGATAAATCTATGAAATGTTGTAAATGTCAGCAAATACTGGGTTCTTTTATCCTATGTGGTGGATATGTGCTGAAGCCAAAGTGTATTGGAGTTCAATTCAAATATGGATAGAAAAAATATTGAAACACCACATAGAATTGAAACCAGAGATATTCCTGTTGGGTATATTACCAGAGAAATTTAATAAAGAAAATACATATTTAATTAATCATATAAATTGCAGCAGCTAGAATTGCATTCACGCAAAAATCGAAAGCAACCAAAGCCCCTTCTGAAAGGTAGGTGATTAAAAAAATACTGGATTGTGCGGAAATGAATAGATTGACAATGAAAATTAAAGATAAGGAAGACTCTGAATACTATAATGTATGGGGGAAATTTTATGATTGGTTAGAAAATGAATATGTAGAGGAGACAAGTAACATTGATTAAATTGGAGGAAAATAGAAAATTGAAGGTGGTAGATCCAGTTGACAAAATTAGGTAGTTGAGGAGGCAGCATTAATATAGTATTAATATACCTAGGAAAATGTAAGATACTGTATATGCATAGATATGGATACCAGGGGGGAAAATAAGTTTAAGAGATGCACCGATAATTAAATGAATTTAGGGATATAAGTTACCTGTCTGTTAACTATAAGATGGATTGTGACTAGATAGACTCAGGGAAGGGACAAGAGGGAGAAAAGGAAGTAGAGAAGGAAGGGGAGAAGGGGAGAGGAGGGAAGTAGGAAAGTGGGAGAGGAGGAGAAAGAAGGTAGAGGGAAGAGAGGGAGATAGAGGGGGGCAGTGATACGATATAAAGGGGAAAATGGGGGGGGTAATAAAAGTATAAAAGGTGCAAATTAGGATGTTGGTTTATGTTTTATTGAATATATTTTGTTATGAATTAAGGTATATGTATGTATGTATAGTGGAGAAGAATAATAAAAACTTCTTTTAAAAAAAGAGTGCATTTCTTACACAGGAACAGGAAGCTCTAGGGTGAGGCCCAGAGAGGGAATAAAACCAGGGCACGCTCAGCATCTCTTCCCTTTTTTCTTCACCCAACATTTTCAAGGCATGTAATCCTGTCCACCATTAAAACCATCTTTCCAAGCAGCCACCAGGTTTCCAGCGTCTTCCCCCCCCACACACACACACTTGGAACTGAACCAAGAAGGATATTTCATCCAACAGAAGATTTATCAAATAAACACTGGGCTTGTTAGTTCTGCAGCTCTGACACTGGCACTGCCCATATCATGGTGGACGATGCAACCAGATATTTATTTATTTATTTATTTATTTATTTATTTATTTATTTATTTATTTATTTATTTATTTATTTATTTATTTATTTATTTATTTATTTATTTATTTATTTAATTTTATTTGAGGTTCTTCTATGCCGCCCTACACCCTCAGGACACACGGCGGCGTTCAACATTTTAGGGAACAATATCTTGCCACACCCACCCAGAAACTTGTTTGAAAGAACCTGGTGGTCCCCCCTTATTTTCTGTGGATGAGGGGCCCTTTTTGGCCTTCCCATCTCTGAGGCTATGTGTTAACCCTCCCCCAATTATTTATTTATTTATTTATTTATTTATTTTGGTTTTCTTATATGCCGCCCAACTCCCGAAGGACTCAGGGCGGCGTACAGCAGAGAAAATACAAGAATAACAAACTGTAAATATTACTTAAAAACAAATATAAAAATTAAAAACACAATATTAAAACCATCCAACAACCATGCAGCAACCATACATACTTGGGGGTGAGCTCGAGTGGATTAGGCTCTACCCTCTGCCTGCAGGAAAAGCCATGTCTTAATGGCTTTTCGGAAGGCCAGCAGAGTGGAGATAGTTCGGGTCTCTGGGGGAAGTTGGTTCCAGAGCGTGGGGCCCGCCACAGAGAAGGCTCTCCCCCTAGGGCCCGCCAGTCGGCATTGCTTGGCCGACGGGACCTGCAGGAGGCCAACTCTGTGGGCCCTAACCAGTCGAAGGGAAGTGTGAGGCAGAATGCGGTCCCGGAGATAGCCTGATCCTAAGCCATGAAGGGCTTTAAAGATGGTGATCAACACCTTGAATTGGACCTGGAGACCGATGGGCAACCAATGCAGCTGGCGGAGTATAGGTGTCACATGGGTGTACCTTGGCACACCCACCACAGCATGCACAGCCACATTTTGCACCAACTGAAGTCTTTGGATACTCTTCAAGGGTAGCCCCATGTAGAGCGCATTGCAGTAGTCCTAGCGGGAGGTGACAAGGGCATGAGTGACCATGAGTAGAGCCTCCTTCTCCAAGTATGGCCGCAACTGGTGCACCCGGCGAATCTGTGCAAAGGCCCCCCTAGCCACAGCAGAAAGATGATGATCCAATTTTAGCTGTGGGTCTAGGAGGACCCCCAAGTTGCAGACCTGATCGGAGGGGGTCAGTTTCACTCCCTCGAAGACCAAGGAGGGACAGTTGTCATAGTCCTTAGGAGGCAATATCCAAAGCCACTCAGTCTTGTCGGGATTAAGTCTGAGTCTGTTCCTCCCCATCCAGATCTTAACGTCGTCCAGGCACCGGCACATTACATCAATTGCCTCACTGAAGTCAGAGGGGGTGGTGATGTACAGCTGGGTGTCATCAGCATACTGATGAAAACACACCCCATGTCTGCGGATGATCTCCCCCAGAGGTTTCATGTAAATGTTAAACAGGATGGGCGAGAGAACCGACCCCTGAGGCACCCCGCATAACAGGGGCCTAGGGAACGATCTCTGCCCTCCTGCCAACACCGACTGCATCCTATCGGCGAGATAAGAGGAGAACCACCGCAGAACGGTGCCTCCCATTCCCAACTCGCCGAGACGATGCAGAAGGATACCATGGTCGATGGTATCGAAAGCCGCTGAGAGGTCAAGTAGCACCAGGATGGAGGAATTTCCCCCATCCCGGGCCCGCCAGAGATCATCCATCAGAGCGACCAAGACAGTTTCTGTACTGTAGCTGTGCCTGAAACCCGACTGATAAGGATCTAGATGATCTGTTTCATCCAGAAGTTGCAGAAGCTGAGTAATCACCACCTTCTCCACAACTTTCCCTAAAAAAGGTAAGTTGGAAACCGGACGATAGTTCTTCAAATCAGCTGGATCCAGGGAAGGCTTCTTCAGGAGGGGTCTCACCACCGCAGCTTTTAATGACTGCAGTACAGATCCCTCCCTCAAAGAAGCGGTGACCACCGCCTGGATCCAGCCACGTGCCACCTCCCTGCTGGCCGAGACCAACCAGGAGGGGCACGGGTCCAATAAACAGGTGGAGTTACCCATCGCCCCCACAGCTCTGTCCACATCCTTGGGAGAAACAGGCCCAAACTCTTACCATAATGGTGGACTAAGACTTGCCCCTGTCAACTCTATAGACTCTGCCCACCCAGAGTCCAGGTTCGACCGAATCTGAGCAACTTTATCCGACAGAAACTCTGTGAATTCCTCAGCTCTGCCTTGTAAGTGTTCCTCGCTCCACCCTTTAGCAAGGAGGGAGCGAGTCACCCTAAACAAGGCGGCTGGGTGAGAATCTGCGGATGCAATAAGAGCGGAAAAATAGGATCGTTTTGCCACTCTTATCGCCACTAAATAAGATCTGATGTAAATTCTTAATAGTGTTCGGTCAGATTCGGTTTTGCTGGCCCTCCAGCGGCGCTGCAGACGTCTCTTCTGGCATTTCATCTCCCGGAGCTCCTCGGTAAACCGAGCTCCTCGGTAAACTGAGCTTTCCGGGATCCACTGCCACGGAGAGGTCGCTTAGGCGCAATTCGTTCTAAAGCCCTTGATGCTGCGGTGTTCCAAGCGGCCACCAGGGAATCAGCCGAATTGTGTACCAGGGTTTCAGGTATTTCCCCAAGTTCCCTCTGGAATCCTTCCGGTTCCATTAGGCGCCTGGGGCGGAACCACCTAGTCGGTCCTGCCTCCCTGCGGGGGAGGAATGGGGCTGCGAAATCCAACCTCAGTAGGAAATGATCTGACCATGACAGTGGGGTGATGACTATGTCCTTTATCTTCAGATCATCTCTCCACCGCCCCGAAAGAAACACTAGGTCGAGCATGTGACCACCCTCATGAGTCGGACCCTGGATTACTTGGGTCAGGTCCATGGTTGTCATGGAATCCATGAACTCCTGAGCTACCCCAGAGGTTTCGCCAGCAGATGGCAAGTTGAAGTCCCCCAGCACCATAAGCCTAGGGAACTCAACTGCCAAGCCGGCTACTGCCTCGAGCAGCTCAGGCAGGGCCTTACTTACGCAGCTGGGAGGCAGGTACATTAAGAAAAGGCCCACCTGCACCCCTAAGTCCAACTTCAGAAGGAGCATCTCACACCCAACAATCTCCGGGGCAGGGATCCTACGAGGATGCAGATTTCTGCACGTTATTATTGCCACTCCTCCCCCCCTTCCCTGGGGTCGAGAATGATGCTGCACCGAGAAACCAGCTGGGCATATCTCGGAGAGAGCTACTCCCCCCTCCTACCCCAGCCAGGTCTCAGTAACACACACCAGGTCTGCCCCCTCCTCTGTGATTAAATCACGTATCAGGGGGGCTTTGTTGATAATTGACCTGGCGTTAAGCAGCAGCATCCTGAGCCCAGGGCCCTGAGAACCTTGGTTGCCAGGTATCCGGGTTGAGCAAGATGGAATCGGATCGGAGGGGGCGGAACAAGGGATCGCTTGTAAACAGCGAGGTCTTATTCCCCGAGAGTGGCCCACCCCTCTGCTCCCGCCATATCTGCCTCTTCCCATTATGACCGAGATGTTCCGGCTCTCATCCCCACCAGAGACCCCCTCCCCCCCGCTGGTCCCCCTCCTTTCCTGCAGGCCATGCATACCATTCTCACTGGTCAGGGTAATTTCGCTCCGCCACCCCCCCGCTTCTGTTTCTACACTCAGCGAGTGGGGGTGGAGACCCAACCCCTAACTCTTCCATTTTCTCTAATCATACAGCACATACACATCCATCTCACTCATCCACTTACACATTCAAACCCATATCACACCTCGGAGGAGGAGGGTACAGATTAAAATAGGATTATAAACGGAAGGCAAAGTCCTCCAAATGAGGGATGTGTGTGCTAGGAGAGCAAGTTCTTCGCATCGACTCAGCTTTCCAGGGCGTTCTAAAGTCTGAGAGGAAAAGAGCCTCCCTTCTTCCAATGGCTTTAGGGGAACCAAGGTTTCAGTCCCCACAATCTGCAATTGTCCTCTAGTCAGGGGGAAGTTCCACATTTTCAATGCGGTCGCTAGACTCGTTTACGCAACCCAAAGATAGCAATGGGGGGGAGGTTGAACAAAAAAGAGGCCTGCGCAGTTGATTAAAGTCAGGCACCTCTCCCCCGTGACGTCCAGCAACCGGAAATGCCAGATAATGATAGAGGGGGAACTCTTGGAATCCTCCCGGTTCAGACCAGTCCACCTGAACCGGTAGCAACCCGCTGGTGATGTCACAATGACATCATGGAACCGGTTTGGTCGGTGCCTGTCCGTGGGCTCCGCCATCTTTTTTTAAAAAAAATTAGAATTATTTTTTCAAAAAAAAATTGGTGGAATTTTTTTCCTGGGTTTTTTCCTTCTTCACATGTGCAGCAGTCGAGTTACCGGCACTGCGCATGTGTCACCATCTTGTTTTTGGCTTTTGGGGGGGGGAATTTTTTTTGGCACTGCGCGCCCACGTCTGCATGAAGCACGCCCGTGCCCATGCAGCATGGCCATGCAGCGAGGGAGGAAGCAAACCGGCAGCGGGGTAAATTAGAACCCACCCCTGGACAAGATCCTACTTTGATGGACAGCAGAAGACATTATCTGGGTGTTGAACTATCTTACCCCAGTATCACTTTCTGAACGTGTCCTGATAAGAATGACCACAACCACTACAGAATTTGTGATTGTTCACTAAGATGCTAAGATTCTGCAGCTGTCCCTTTACAAAGTTCAGGATCCCAAGAGGAGATCTCCGAAAACTTACCTTCGGAAGTTGTGGGAGCTTCATCACTGGAGGCTTTCAAGAATAGATTGGACTGCCATTTGTCAGAAATGGTGTAGGGTCTCCTGCTTGGGCTGGGGGGGGGGGTTGGACTAGATGACTTATAAGGTCCCTTCCAACTCTGTTAATCTGAAATGGTTCAGTTCCAAGCCAGGAGAAAGGCACTGGAGACAAAATGGAGGCTGGAGGCTGATTGGAAAGAAGGTCCTTTTATTGATGAAGCAGAACCATCAAGCACGTGTGATTCTGGGCAGCTGATCACATGGAGTTGAGAGGGGGGCGTTATACCTTCTCTTGGGCTTTGCACTTGAGCTTCCTGTTCCTGTGCAAGAGAGCTTCCTGTTCCTATGCAAGAACATGTATTCTATTGGCTGTTGTCAGACTCCCATGGGGCCATGTAGGGGTTATGTAGGGGTCATAGCTAGCTCTATAGGTTGTCTGAGCTCCCATGTTTGGTTGAAATTTGAACTGCTGAGATGATGCAGTGAAGAGGCTTATGTTCTGAAAGGGTGTTGGGCAATTCCTATTGTGGCTGAGGGCTAATCCTACCTTTGTTAGATCTTGGATCAGGGTATTTGCTTATGAATAGAGCTATCTATCTCTTTATCTCTTAAGTGCTGTGGGCTATTAAGAAAAGGTGGGTGCTGCTTTCTCCCTCCAAGAACATGTTTCTCCATTCCTCTCTTTAGGGAAATATAATATTCTGCCTTTTTAATATTTCCTAAAAATATTCATTTCATTCTTCTAGGAGAGGAGTGGGTGCTAACTTTCTACACTATCTTCCTCCAGCACCACTTTCTGGACAAGACCTGACAGGAAAAAGCACAAACACTGCGGTACAGTGTCCCCAGGGATGGATTTGTGATTTTTTTTTTACTAAGATGATTTTCTACAGTTGTCCCTTTAGACATGGAGCGTTGGAACAATTTCAGGATCCCAAGAGGAAATGTTGTTTCTCACTGCAATTTTCACCATTCTGGTCTCTGAGACCTCTTCTGCTACTTCTTGCCTTTGATGTAAACATCAGATCGAAAAAAACCATGAAAGAGATCTTGCATCAGAAAAGGAAAAATGCCTCAGGTCATATTCTGTGTGGCATAAATTAAGGGACAGGCAGGGGCTGTGCTTTTGAATGTCTATTTCTCTCCTTTCTAGGTGAAGCTCAGTTTGTCTCTGTCTGAATCAGGAAAGCCACTGGCATTTCCACCTCATGAGGATGCTTTGAATTCTAATTCTTCTTTTTCTTCTTCAGAAACGTGGAGGGTACTGATCCAGCCCCATGAATTATGGACCTCCTGTTCCTGATTCTGATGCTGCTGATGTCCCAGCCAAACTCTGGGAAGCTTGGAAGGAAGTGCCCCCTGAGTTTGGAATACCGGGATGAAAAAAGACCACGGAGCTTTTACAGGCCGGGAGATTATCTTATTGGCATAGTCACCACTGTAACAAGCATAGCACATACGACAACATTGCCTTTCAACAGGGCTCCTTTTATTCAGGCAAGCTTGTAAGTCATTCAGTTGGATGGAGTTGCATTCCCTCCGTTTGCACTTCTAACGCTCTCCTTCTTTTCTTCTTACTTCACTTATTCCTATGTTGCAGAACCTGTCTACTTTCCTGAGTCATTTTGATTTCCATGGCTTCTCTCTTTTTGTTATATTTTGTGGAAGAAGACTCAAATCTAAAGATAACTCCCGAGTTATCACTTGAATATTGACTTTAGGGTCGGGTGTAATTGCTTCTTCCAGCAATTACACCCCAAGTAATGGGGTGTAATTGCTTCTTCCAGCATATTTCCATATTTTTATAATTGCTTATTCATATTCAATACCTAATTCAATACCTAAAATAGGGATAGAGGGTGGATACACATATACACACATTCTTTTCTGGGTCACTTATGAAACAACCTCTTGCTATTATGGTAGTTCTTCTCTAATGATTAAATAATATTGAATCCTAGTTAGTGGGCATAGGAAAATTAGTACTGCTACAAATAATGGTGTATTTGTGATTCTTAAGCTTAATTTTCCCAACACTGATTAAAATGAAATAGTGATGGGTGACTATCATTTGCATTTGATTTTGGATCAGTATTGGCTTAAGACTCAGAAGGCTTATGGAGACAAAGAGGATTAAATTGAAATTTTTTTTGTTATTGCTGTTGATGATGATGATGATAACATAGACACTTTTTTTACACTAGTAAGACTACTGATGGACAAACATTTCTACGGTACATATTTAATATTCAAGTGGCCAACAAGAACCCTCAGCTTCTGGGAAATCTCACACTTGGCTATAACATCCATGACAACTGTTTGGACACACTTCTGGGTTCAGATGCCTTGATGGAGATACTCTCTACTGGAGAAGCCAATGTTCCCAACTACAACTGTGGAAGAAAGGACAACATTTTGGCTCTTGCTGATGCAACTGCTAATGACATCTCCATCCAGATGTCGATATTAGGAGACACCTACAAAGTCCCTCAGGTTTGTATGTGTGTTTTTCTATAGGCAAATTGAGTGGGATTGTGAGTATGTAAGTGATAGATCCAACTATATCTTCTCTTTGAAAATTAAGAGCTGCTTTTCACCATGGCCATTGTAGGTGTCATGATTAGGGTTTGGGATCCACAGTGTTTAGGAGGCTAGGATCAAAGCAGTGATATCCTCTCACACATCATTTCTGTTGCTTTCATGCTTGGAAAGGTTAGGAGAGGCTCTGGGTCTAATCAATTATATAAGTTGAAGGTACAATTGATAAGCTCATGTTTTGTATATAATCTTAACAAAAATAATGATATTTTCTATAGTAAACAAATCCCAGGTTCATATCTTACCTAGAGCTGATAAAACACATACATATGTCTTATGAATTCGCAGGGACCACAACATTAATTAACTGCTTTATCTTTTTAAAAAAATTTACAAACAACATGTCTCCTATTTTTTTAACTTCAAAAATGTTCATGATGAAATTCATTGTAAAAGGCTTGAAGAGCAATAGATCTCCTGGAGAGGAAATTTTACCTGCTGAAATATTTAGAAAATATTCCTGTTGGTGGGGCTTTCTGTTGGCAGGTTCATTTAGACATATAAGTAATTCCTACCATATCAAGTTGGGCTGAAGATAATAATAATAGTTTCTATTTATCAAAATAGCAATAAAAAGGACCCTCGCAATTACAGGCCTATTCAAAAAATCTGCCTCGGCCTCCCAGCATCCATTTGGTATTAGAATAGAATAGATTAGAATAACAGAGTTGGAAGGGACCTTGGAGGTCTTCAAGTCCAACCCCCTGCTTAGGCAGGAAACCCTACATCACTTCAGACAAATGGTTATCCAACATCTTCTTAAAAACATCCAGTGTTAGAGGATTCACAACTTCTGGAGGCAAGCTGTTCCACTGATTAATTGTTCTAACTATCAGGAAATTTCTCCTTAGTTCTAAGTTGCTTCTCTCCTTGATTAGTTTTTGCTTCTTGTTCTACCCTCAGGTGCTTTGGAGAACAGTTTGACTCCCTCTTCTTTGTGGCAGCCCCTGAGATATTGGAACACTGCTATCATGTCTCCCCTAGTCCTTCTTTTCATTAAACTAGACATACGCAGTTCCTGCAACCGTTCTTCATATGTTTTAGCCTCCAGTCCCCTAATCATCTTTGTTGTTCTTCTCTGCACTCTTTCTAGAGTCTCAACATCCTTTTTACATTGTGGCGACCAAAACTGAATGCAGTATTCCAAGTGTGGCCTTACCAAGGCATTATAAAGTGGTATTAACACTTCTCGTGATCTTGATTCTATCCCTCTGTTAATGCAGCCTAGAATTGTGTTGGCTTTTTTGGCTGTGTGCAGCAGCTGGCCCATTTGCCGTGGCCTGTTTGCCACCGCGGTCCATTTGCCACTGCCCGTTTGCTGCAATCCATTTGCCTCTGCCGCTGCAGTCCATTCCGCGTGGCCTGTTTGTCACTGCCATGGCCCATTTACCACAGCCCATTTGCCACTGTCCATTTGCCATTGCCCGTTTGCTGCCATCATGACCCGTTCGGCATGGCCCATTCGGTGCCACCCATTTGCCGATCGGCACTGCACCAACCCCCCCTCCACAACATTCGCTGTATAAGACGCACAGAAATTTTCACCCACTTTTAGGGGGGAGTGCCACTTATACTCCGAAAAATGCGGTAATTATTTGGATATGCTTGTGAGAATAAAAGTTCTAATTTAAAGCTAATAGTTTGGAATTGATCCGACCCTGAATATAATATAGTATTCTTTCTTGTTTTTTTCAGATGAATTTTGAATTATTTTCAGAGTCACTGCGTGATAAAAGTCATTTGTCATTTTACCACTCCCTGTTCCCCAAAAAAGGCTTCTTCTACCCAGAAATTGTGAAAGTGCTATTGCATTTTGGATGGACCTTTATTGGCCTCTTTGCTTCAGACACACAGAATGGAGAGAATTTCATGAGGACTTTGACCCCTTTGCTTGTCAGTAGTGGAATTTGTGTTGTTATATCACAACAAATCTCAACAACTCAACCTATAGCCCCCCTCAGGGAAGCCCTCTCTAAGTGGAGACAAGTCAATGTCTATGTTCACCACATAGAATATCAAGCTATTTGGGACAGACTTCTTACTTTCCAATTAATATTTGATGGTTTGTCGGGACCCATTGAAGGGAAAGTCTGGATCACAACAGTCATCGGACTATTTCCACTGAACATGAGTGTTCTCAAATATGTGAATACAATATGGACCATTGCTTTCGTGAGGAAAAAACGGCCAATGTCAGATGCCATTTCATTATTTTTCTTTGTGGAACATATGATTGGAGAGCAAATGTTTCATTGTTCCTTTTCAAAGCACATCTTTTCTGTCAAAGGCCGGAAAAGATGCACTCAGAAGACACCACTGGAGACCCAAAATAAAAGAAATTTGAATGCGGCCAGGAATTTCCACCATTATTACAATGTCATTAAGACACTGGCTTATGCCTTGAAAGCTGCGTATTCCTCCAGATCCAGGAGAAGAAGAAAGGGGGGCAAAGAGAATTTTGGGGCCTCAAGGCTGCAGCCATGGCAGGTATGAAGTCCCAACAAAGATCCATCCAACTTAATTCCTTTTGAGAAGGAATTCAATGGAGAATGAGGGGAATCATCTCAAGCTACAAGAGGCCAACAGGTTTGGCCAATCAGGTGATGATATTCCAAAGAGCAGGAACTATGTGTAAGGACTTGCCTCTCCTCTCCCTTCAAGAAAGCAGAACTCTTGAAACAGGCATTATTTCGAAAGGAAACTTTTATTGAGGGAAAGTGATAGCAAGGAAAGCAAGGTAGGGTCTGACGTTCCCATTCAAAACCCGTTAGATTAAATGTTGCAGAAAACCCCTCCCATATGTCCAGTTCGAGCTGAGGCAATCGACAGGTGATAAGTTGTTTTGAGAACTCGAGCCGAGAGAAGGTGATAAGAAGTTGTTCTCAGGTGTTGCTTCGGCCATTTCTTCGGAGCTGAGGCAAAACAGATGGCTCCAAGCAATTCCCTCCCCCTCCCTTTCCCAAGCAGGTATATCAAAGTGACAGGAAAGTCAGAAAAAAGAAAGGAGTTGTAAAATAATATCCAGGGGCCCCTCCCCACTGGAATGGCAGTGTCCCAATAGGGATCTATGGGACCTGACACTATGACAGAAATAGTTTAATATGAAACAAGGGTAAATTTTAAAAAGATGTATGCATTTTTAAATAAAATCCTGTACGTGTGGTTTTACAATTAGCATTATAGAACTGTACCTTCATAAATTTGAGGGAGCACCTTAGACTGCATAGCCCAATCCCTCCTCTCTGCAGGAACCCCAGTTTTAGTTTTAGATTTATTATTAGAGTTGGAAGGGACCTTGTAGTCCAACCCCCTGCTCAAGCAGGAGTTCCTACACCATTTGAGACAGGTGGCAGTCCAGTCTCCCCTTGAAGGTTGCAAGTGTTGGGGCTCTCACAATCTCTGCTGGCAACCTGTTCCACTGGTTGATTGCTCTCACTATCAGAAAGTTTCTCCTCACTTCCAGGTTGAATCTCTCCTTGGTCAGCTTCCATCTATTATTCCTTGTCTGGCTTTCTGGTGCCATAGAGAACAGCCTGACCCCCTCCTCTCTGTGGCATCCTCTCAAGTATTGGAACATTGCTATCATGTCACCCCTGGTCCTTCTCTTCGCTAGACTAGCCAAGCTCAGTTCCTGCAACCACACTTTGTATGTTTTATTTTCCAGACCCTTTATCATCCTGGTTGCTCTCTTCTGCACTTTCTCTAGGGTTTCAATGTCTTTTTTGTAGTGTGGTGACCAAAATGCAGTACTGGATGCAGTACTTTAGGTGTGGTCTGACCAAGGCTTTATAGAGCGGTACTAGTACCTCTCTGGTCCTTGATTGTATCCCTCTATCTATGCAGCTCAGGACTGCGTTGGCCTTTTTGGCTGCTGCTGCACACTGCTGGCTCATAACTTATCTGACTGATGAGTGCTCAGTCGTTGCATTAAGACTTTACGTATTTCAACACTGGAAGTTTTAAAGAAGAAATTGTTTTCTTTTCTATGTGAAAGACTTTGCATTTCTCTCTCTTTTAAATTCTATTTAGATGTTTTACACAGCCTATTTTGATAAGACATCAATATCTGTTTTGAATTTTACATCCTGTTTTAAGATGTACCTTTAGACATCCAGTTTGATGTCAGCTGCCAATTGGTAGTCATTCAGACAAGAATAGAATAGAATAACAGAGTTGGAAGGGACCTTGGAGGTCTTCTAGTCCAACCCCCTACTTAGGCAGGGGGTTGGACTATACCATTTCAGACAAATGGTTATCCAATCTCAATTCACTTTCATCTCCAAATCATTAATTGTTATTATGAAATTAATTATATTATTATCAAATAAAATCAAATAAAATCAAATTAAAATACTACTTGCAATTTATTATAATCAGTGAAGTATACATATAAAATAATATGAGAGAAGTACAATGAAATCTTAATGAATGGTCTGCACCAGAGGTGGGTTTCAGCAGGTTCTGACCAGTTCTGAAGAACCAGTACCGGGAATTTTGAGTAGTTCATAGAACCGGTAGTGGAAATTTTGAGTAGTTCGGAGAACCGGTAAATACCACCTCTGACTGGCTCCGCCCCATCTATTCTCTGCCTCCCGAGTCCCAGCTGATCGGGAGGAAATGGGGATTTTGCAGTAACCTTCCCCTAGAGTGCGATGTCAGGTTTCCAAATAGCATCCAAAACTAAATCAGAGTCCAAGTCAAAGCATTCCTCAAAGTTCCAATTTATTAGTAGAGCCATGTTGGCACATCTGTGAGAAACCCGAATCTAAAGCTACGAGGGTTTCTCCACCCAGTTTAAAGTTCATTCCCTTGTTCCCACACCCACAAGTTCATCACGTGGACCCGTGGTCTTCTGCCAGCGTGTCCGATACTCCCATCAGTTTCCGGCCAGGACAAAGGATGACCTTGAAAGCCTAAAAGGAATTTGTTATGGCTACATGTCTACGTTGCTCTTCCAACAGCCCCTCCCAAATTCCCACAGCAAGAATACATTCTAAGCATCCAGTGTGGCAGGCCAAAGTCTCTAATAAAATATAGCTTCGGCCTGACATGGGATGGGAATGAGACGTTGTACTCACCTGAGACGTCCATTCTCGTCCGGTGGAGCTAGCCGCCAAGATTGGGTATTGGCACAGCCTTCCAGCCAATAGAGACTGAGTCTGGAAAAGTATAAATAGTGGCTCTAGGCCCTGGTTCCCCCTCTTTTGACAAGGAACGACTGCCAGACTTGATGTGCCAAAACAACTGCAAGAACTTTATTGATCATATAGGGTAATATAACAAACCAACCCTGCAGAGCAGCAATCCTAACTACCTAAAACTAACTACCTAAGATTTAAGAATGCATTCTATGAACTAAGGACTAAATACCTAATGACTCATAGTAACCAAAAAAAAAAAAAAACCTTCGTCCAGCCAGAGATACAGGGAGGGACTTGGCGGCTAGCTCCACCGGACGAGAATGGACGTCTCAGGTGAGTACAACGTCTCATTCTCCATCCTGGGTGGAGCTAGCCGCCAAGATTGGGGCATACCAAAGTACTTCAGTCCCCAGGGAGGGCATCCTGATTCTGGCTGGGACCACCACCCTGCAAAGTTACCTGTTCCAGCACTCTTCGCCCAAAGTCAGCCTCCTGAGAGGCGAAAGCGTCCAATCTGTAGTGCCGGACAAATGGTGTTGGAGAAGCCCAAGTGGCTGCTCGGCAAATCTCCTCGATGGAGGCCCTGGTGTTCCAGGCCGCAGTGGTGGCTGCACTGCGTGTGGAATGGGCCGTAATTCTGGTGGGTCGTGGCAGTGAGAGTTGTTCATAGGCCACGGAAATGACATTGCGAATCCACCGACCCACCATGACAGAGGAAGCTTTCCTCCCCAAAGAAGTAGCGTGGAAAGAGACGAACAAGGCCTCGGTTTTGTGAATGGCAGAGGTCCTTTGAACGTAGATGTCCAGAGCCCGCCTCACGTCCAGGAGGTGCCACTGCTTTTCAATGTCAGAAGATGGAGTGGGGTAAAAGGAGGGTAATACAATCTCCTGGGCCCGGTGGAAATATGAGTTCACCTTCGGGAGAAAGGTGGGGTCCAAACGCAAGACCACCCTGTCCTGGTGGAAAACACAAAGGTCACCCCTAACAGAAAGGGCCGCCAGCTCAGAGATGCGGTGGGCAGAAGTGACCGCAACCAGGAAGACTACTTTGTATGACAGGTGGGCTAGGGAAATGGACTCCAAGGGTTCAAAGACACCCCCCGTGAGTGCTGATAACACCTTGGTCAAATCCCAGGTGGGGTACCTGTGTACCACTGGGGGGCATCGATTGACAGCCCCCTTCAGGAATCTGGAGATCAGGGGATGGGCTGAGAGAGTCCCCAGAGACGGACAGGATAGGACCGTTGACAGGGCAGCTACCTGACGTCTGAGAGTGCTAGGGGAAAGCCCCTTGGCCAGCCCCTGGCGGAGAAATTGCAGTACATTTATTATTGACAGATCTAATGGGGAATGTCCTTCCCTTGCACACCAGGAGCAGAAAGCCTTCCAGGAGGCAGTATAGATCCTTTGGGTGGACGGCCTGCGGGAGTCCAACAAGACCTCCAAGACGTCCTCTGGGATCTGGCGACTCCTCAGAGTGAGCCGCTCAAGTGCCAGGCGGTCAGTTGCAGCCACTGAGGTTCTGGATGCTGCACTGACCCCTGCAAAAGCGACCACTCTGTCGGAGGGATCCTCCAAGGGGGGGAGATCGACAGGGAGACTAGGTCGGAGTACCACGCTCTCCTTGGCCAGTTGGGTGCCAGAAGGACCATCTCGGCTCTCTCCTCCAGCAATTTCCGGATGACCTGCGGAATGATGGGGGTCGGGGGAAAAGCATAAAGCAACCCTCGGGGCCACCGACAGCGAAGGGCATCCGTCCCTTCCGCCCCCTGCATTCGGTATCTAGACATGAACCTGGGCAACTGAGCATTGCCGGGAGTGGCGAATAAATCTATCACCGGCTGACCAAATTGACCCACGAGCTGAGTAAATAGATCAGGGTGGAGGCTCCATTCTGAATTGTCAATTTGGTTTCGGCTAAGCCAGTCTGCCGTGTCATTATCTACCCCTGAAATATGCTCGGCCTCGAGTGACAACAGGTGACGTTCAGCCCAGAGGCCCAATTGCATGGCCTCAGTCATCAGCTGGCCGGACATGGTCCCCCCTTGCCTATTAATGTGAGCCTTGGTGGCCACATTATCCGTTAGGACCAGTACATGCGAGTTCTCTACAAGAGGGCAAAATTCTTGCAGTGCAAGTGTTACTGCCCTTAACTCTAAGATGTTGATACTGAGGGTCGCCTCAGACTGCGACCATGTGCCCTGAGCCACCAGAGAGTCTGCGTGGGCCCCCCACCCCGACAGGCTGGCGTCCGTGGTGACCACGATTTGCTGAGGGGGGAGGAAGCAGGTGCCCCTGTGAACCGCAGACATGGTCCACCATTTCAATGACTCCCTGACAGAGGCCTGGGGCCTTACCTTCGTAGGGGCGTTTGCTCGACCCTGGCGTTGGTAGGGGAGAAGGAGCCATTGAAGGTCCCTGGAGTGTAGGTGTGCCCATGGAACTATATGGATAGCTGAAATCATTTTGCCCAGGAGGGAAGACAGCAGGTTCAGGGGAACCAAGTGTTGGCTCAGAACTTGCTGGGTTAATTCCAATAGGCTGTCTCTCCGGTCCTGGGAAAGGTACACCTTACACTCCAGGGAATCAATGATCGCCCCCAAATGGACGATCCTGGTAGACGGGGTCAGCTGGCTCTTGGGTCGATTGACCAAGAAGCCAAGGTGGTCCAGAGTGTGAAGCACTACCTGAACATCTCTCTCAGCCTGAGAAGGAGAAGCTGAGGAGATGAGAATATCGTCCAGGTAGCACTGGATCCTGATGGGGATGGATCTGAGATGAGCAGTCAATGCCGCTAGGACCTTAGTGAAAACCCTTGGCGCTGAGGACAGGCCAAAGGGGAGCGCCCCATATTCATAATGCACCCCTGCATAGCAAAACCGCAAGTACTGGCGGTGAGATGGCCGAATTGGAATGTGGAGGTAAGCCTCCGAGAGATCTATGGATGACAGTAGATCTCCCTTCCTAATACTTGCCAGAATTGAATGCAGGGTGTGCATTTTGAATTTCTTGTGAACTATGTACCTGTTGAGGCGCTTAAGGTCCAATATTGCTCTCCACCCTCCCGAGGATTTGGGTACTACAAATAAAATGGAGTAGAAACCCTGCCCCTGTTGGTCCTCAGGCACCCATTGGATAGCTCGAATTTCCAACAGGTGCTGGATGGCCTGATTCATGAGGACCCGTTTTTGTGGATTGGAAGACAGAGGGCAACGAAGGAAGAACCTCGGGGGAGTGGAGAGAAACTCCAGAGAAAGACCTGATTTCAGGGTTCGACAAACCCATGCGTCATTGGTGATTTCCTCCCATCGGCTGGCATAGACTGCCAGACGACCCCCTATGGGAGGATCGGCCGGAGATCTATTTATTCCGGCAGAAGGAGCGACCGCCGGCCCCTCTAAAGGGCCGTTTGAATTGGTTGCCCCTGAAAGGCCGGTCAGAAGAGAATTTCTGACGTGCCCCATATTGGCCCTGGGACTGCCCTTGGAAGTTGGACTGGGAAGTGCTTTGGGCTCTATTCTGACCTTGGTAACCCCCTCGGTAGTTCCTTCTGGGGAAGGAGGTTGGACGGAAGGGGGCCTTTCGGCTACCTGAAGGAAGGACTTTCTTTTTGTCCTTCGTCTCTACCAGGATGCGATTGAGTGGCTCACCGAAGAGAGCCTGGCTCGCCACGGGCCCAGCGGCCAGCTTCCACTTATACTTTACGTCAGTTGACCAGGTGCGCAACCAAGCCATGCACCTGGCCACCACTGAGGATGCCATGGCTCTTGCTGCGAAGCGGGCCGATTGTAGAGTGGCATCCGATGTAAATTGGGCCGCAGCCAGGAGCTTGTTGATGTCCTGGTGGGCCCGGAGGTCAGATGGTGGCAGGTGGTCCTGGAGCGCGTAGAGCCACTTAACGGTCGTTCGACAGAAGAAAGAGGCGGTGGAGGAAGCCTTCAGTGCCCATGCGGCCGCCTGGTGCGTCCTCTGGAGCGTCGCCTCCGTTTTGCGATCCTCGGCCCGGAGAAGGTCTTCAGGTTCCCCCGGCATCTGGCCATTCGAGAATAAGGTGAGGACCGGGCTGTCTACTGGAGGCACTGTAAGGTGTTGAGCCAAAGCAGAGTCAACATTATAAAAACGTTTATCAGTTACATTGGATAGGGACCCGGAGGTTGGGTTTCGCCATTGCTTTAGGACCTCCTCTACAAAAAGTTTTGGAGCCGGGACAATGTCAGTTTGTGATGCCGTAGGCTCGAACATGGGGTCAGGTTCCGGGGTCGGCTCAGAGGCCCCGGTAGGCGTGACCAAGTTGGCCGTGGTTTTAGCCTTATGTAAAAGGGATCTAAAAAGGGCAGGTTGGAAGAGGTTAGAGGAAACTGCTGGTTCAGGCCCAAGGTCCTCGTCCTCTGACATGGCCAACTCGGGGAGGGCGATCCTTAGGTCCTCCTCCTGATCAGAGTCGTCGGAGGGGACGGTCAAGGACTCTTCGACTTCATCCTCATCATCCTCCTCACCCTCACGTTCGTGAGAGACAAAGTCAGTCAAGGGTTGTTCTTGTGGGGGGTTAACATAAGTTGACTGCTTGTGAGACACCCCAGTCATGGCCCTCATGCCTGCCTCAATGCCCTGTCTGATGGCCATGTCAATCCTGTCCTGTAGTTTTTTTGACTGAAAAGGATCCTTGGTTGATCCCTTAGTGGTGACTTGTCCCCTGCAGCCACCCTTGGGGCCCCATACGTCCGCCCTTGATTTTTGAAGATTGGCATTGTCAATGGACACATTATCGGGGGACTGAGGCTGCTGGTGTCTGGGTGTGTAGACCCTATCCTGTCTGCTGGCAGGTCTGTCCCCTGACTCCGGAATTTGTCTATCCCTGGGGGCCCTGTCCCTGGTGGAAGGGTCAGGTGATTGGGAGCGGATGGGGGACCGATCCCTTGCCGCTGATGGAGAGGCCGCCCTGAGTGAGTCAGATGGATCCGAGTGGGGCCTTGTGGTCTTGGCTTTGGCCTTGCCTGATCTATGGCTTCTGTCAGTCATACTGATAAGCAGGCTCTCACTATGCAAGGAAAAGTGCTGTACAAAATGGCCGCTTGCAGAGGACACACCCAAAATGGCTGCCCTGACTGAGGAAAACAGTGAGAGCTACACCAAGTGTCCTGGCCACACCCCACTCTCAAAATGGCCACCGATATAATTGGGCCAACCAAGATGGCCGCCGCTCACGAGGCAGTGAGGTTGCTGCAGGAGACAATGGCTGCAGGGTCTGAGGAGGCTTGCCTGTCAGGTGAGAAGGCGAGGCTGCGGTCAGGAGGCGATCCCTGCGAGGGAAATCCTGCGCTCGGTCTTTTTCGGCCTCCCTGAGGCAAACGCGGCACTTCAAAGGGTCTCTGGTGACGCCGGCTGTCAATCAGCCTGCCGACGGTCAGCTGGAGCCTCGGCGTCGACCGCTTGCGCGAGTCTAGCCTGGCAATCAATAGGGAGGATCGTTGGAGGCTCGGAGGGGCGCGGAAAGGCTTGCGACAATCCGGCCACGCTCCCAAAGCAACAAGTCCACCGAAAAGTTCAAGAGCCTCGTTCTCGGTTCCGGATGGCTTGCGCGAATCCGGGCGAGAAGCAGGCGAGGCTGACGGCTCTTCCGATCCTTTGAGTCTTATCTAAAAATCAGCTGTAGATCGGAAGGCTCGTGGGCGGTCCGGACGGCTTGCACGAGTCTGGCCGCAGTGTCAGAGACCGATAAGAAGAAAGCGGGGGCAAGAAAAATAAAAAAATATTCA
Source organism: Diadophis punctatus similis (assembly GCA_023053685.1). Taxonomy (NCBI): domain Eukaryota; kingdom Metazoa; phylum Chordata; class Lepidosauria; order Squamata; family Dipsadidae; genus Diadophis; species Diadophis punctatus. Next base: position 240,093,761 of record JALIGW010000002.1, on the reverse strand, counting down.
GCCTCAGCTCGTGTGCGTTGGATGTGTGGCACTTGCCAACGGCAGAGAGGCTGCTTGCTACCCCTGGTCTCAATATAAGGCACAAAGGTGCCAGGCCTCGCCTGACGCCCAGGCGAGCGGTGGGCCCACCGCCGGCCCCCTGATTATGGGGCCCTTTCCCACTCCCTCTGCAGCCGGTTTATTAGAAATAGGTAATCAAAAGAAGTAAAATTTAAGATAAAATTTATAATAAAAATTGGTTTGCACTGGGCCTTCAGCTGGAGGGGTGAGCAGCAGTTGGACTTGCGGCCAACTGCATTCACCCAGGGTCAGTGGACGCTAAGGACACCTGGGGGGCTCGGACAGGGAAAGAAAAGGTATCACAGAAGAAGGAAAAAAGAAAAAAACTTACAGTATTAATTGCAGTATAGATGGAACAATATGGCACTAGTCGTTTGGCTAAGACTGAGTCAAAAGAGGGGGAACCAGGGCCTAGAGCCACTATTTATACTTTTCCAGACTCAGTCTCTATTGGCTGGAAGGCTGTGCCAATACCCAATCTTGGCGGCTAGCTCCACCCAGGATGGAGAATGGAGATTTTACAGTATCCTTCCCCTGCCATGCCCACCAAGCCACGCCCACAGAACTGGCAGTAAAAAAATTTGAAACCCACCAGTGGTCTGCACTGTAGCTGCTATCTACAGCTTTGTTTTTATATGAGCTACCATAGTTTGTCAAGTCCTAGTTGCTAAAAATCAGAAAATGTTCTACCTGACTTTATTTATTCTCCATCAGGAAATCATAAATATTTTTCTAGAAGATTTGTATTTGTGGAACGAATACAATTTTAAAGACAGTTTTATCCACTTAATTATCATACCATCCAGCCCTCGTTTTACTAGGTTCCTAATCATCACAACAGGAATTAGTTCATTAATACTGGCTGAAATCAAGGTATATCACTAGCATTCCCACAATCTGTTAAAATGTGTAATCAGAGAAGGAGGAGAGGAGCCTACAACTGAATAATGGGCAGAGAAAGAAACTGAGAAACTTCTCTGGCTGTAAAAAGATTAAACAGATTAACAGAGTTGGAAGGGACCTTGTAGGTCATCTAGTCCAACCCCCTGCTCATGAGTTGGTGGGGCATTTGTATTTTCAAACGTGCAGTGTTGACTCCCACTATGAGATGAATGGAATATCAGTTGGATAAATAAATAAATGTTATCTTAATTTAGCCTTTAAAAATAACATTTAACCTTTTTATTGAGTTATAAAGTATTATAAAATACAAAATAAAAAGTCAATAGAAAAGCAGTGGGGTGGGGAAGGGGAAAGAGAAGTGAGGAAAGATAAGAAAGAAAAAGAAAAAGAAACATTGACTTCTGACTCTCTCTGTTACATAACATCAAATCACAACTTTTTGCTTTTTCATAATAATATGAAAACGCCATTTCTACAAAGATCTATCAGTCTAATCAGTAAAACCCAAAGTCAGAGTTTCATTCTTTTCCACATCGAGTATGAAGTTCAGGAGCGGTTTCCATATGGAAACAAAAGTACTTATGTTCTTTTCTTTAATCAAAGTAGTCAGTTTTGCCATTTCAGCCAACTCCAACAGCTTCTGCAACCATTCGTCCATGTTTCGAATTCAAGGGTCCTTCCATTTTTGTGCATACAATAGTCTTGCTGCTGTAAACATATATAGTAACAAAGTGCCAGATTTTTTTCTCCAGTTCTTTTTCCATTAAGCCCAAAAGGAAAAGTTCTGGTTTCATTTTTACCTCCATTTTCAAAATTTCAAAATTTAGCTTTTAAAAAATAGAATCAGCTTATTGGTTCTGTTTCCCATCTCGTCTATCTGCTAGAACAGTGATGGCAAACCTTTTTTTGCTCAGGTGCCAAAAGGGCATGTGTGCGTGCCCACACCCATAATGCAATGCCCTCACTCCCATGCATGTGTGCACAACACCCCCCCGTGTTGCCCCCCCCCCCCCCGCACATGCATGCAGGCCTCACTGAAGCCTCCAGACTTCCGGTATGCCGGACTGTTGGGCTGTTGGGCTGTTTTTTGCCATCCACAGGCTCCGGAGGCTTTCCTGAAGCCTGTGGGTGGCGAAAAATGGCCCCAATGGTCTACTGGAAGTTTGGAAACAAACTTCCAGTAGGCCCATTGGGTCGATTTTCCCTATCCACTTTCCTGAAGCCTGGGGAGGGTGAAAACGGCCTCCCCCTGCCCTCCAGAAGGCCAAAAATCAGCTGGCCACTGCACACATGCGCACTGGAGCTGACATAGGGCAACACCTCATGTGCCCTCAGATATGGCTCACATCCCATAGGTTCACCATCACGGTGCTAGATTATCCTGGAATCTTTCTTTGTGACAAATCTATGCTTTCTGGTAATCACCCTGTTTTTTTCCAAACAAGGTTATGAATATTCTCTTTGTTTGTCCAATGTATTTCTGACCTGCTTTAGAATGTTCTCTATATGACAAATTTTCTCAATTATATTTTTTCAATACATATATTTTCAATTAATAATTGATAACTTTTGTTGAACCTTTCTTTTTCACCTTTGAAGATTGCTGTTCTCGCAACCAAGAATATTTGCAAGTTAGATCCCTGCCCAAGAAAGGTTCAAATGAGAATAGACAAAAAGGAATAAGTAGCCAAATTTACTATTTTTAAGATTCCTGGATGTTTTCCATTCCAGTTCCATACCTTTCTGGAGAAGAATGAGTACGCCAATTTTTCGGAATTTGAACTGTACTGGGACCAAAATGGAGATTTAGCAGCTGATCTGCTGATCACGAGCTGGGTGTTTTTCACCAAGGAAGGTACCTTCATGGACACATTGTTGTTTTTTGAAAGACGGAGACTTATCATCGTCGAACGTTATCTATCACGGCTAATTTCAATCAACAGGGTAAGAGAAATTTTGGTGTCTTTTCTCTATTTTCCAAAGGGTTCTGACCCATTTCATTGGGCTAAGCCCAGTGGTGAAATCTACTTACCTTCCCTAGTGGTTCGGAAGAGCACGCTTCACACGTGCTTTTTCACCCTCGCACCACTCTTGCACGTGCTTTTTCACCCTCTGTGCATGCACAGAATGCTTTGCGCATATGCAGAGGATGGGGAAAAATGGCGACGTCTGGGCGGGTGGGCAGAGCCTTGTGCTGCCTCCGCTACTGGTTCTCCCAAACACCGGCGGCCACTGCTACCAGTACGCCCGGACAGGGCTGAACAGGTACTATTTCACCCTGGCTAAGCCTATGCAACATGGCTTAATGTTAAAATGGAGCAGCTGCATGAAAGTGGTAAGAAAGGCCCTCAAGTACTAAGTGATAGTCTCAGATTTGCTTCTTCCTTGTCCGCAAATTGCAAGGAAGGCAACAAATTTGCTGACTAGTGCCTGAGTTCAGTTTTGGACTGAATTCAATGAAATTGAATCAGCACAGGATGGAGACCCTACTGCCCAATGGAAAATTAGCTTTGGAATTAGGATTCACCTTGTCCTGGTTGGGTCCAGTGTCCCATAAAAGGACAGGGCAAGGAGCTTTTAAGAAACCCAGACTTGGTCAGAGTTATCCAGTCCAATCTTTTACCTCAGTGGGATAGTGCAAAAGGTCTTCTGCTTCTATGAAGGAGGTCCAAGAATTTCTATTCACATGGAATCATAGTGACTGGTCTGGTGAGAGATAATGCTCTGACCAGAGTTAGTATTCAGCCGGTTCGGACCGGTTCGCCCGAACCAGTAGCAGAACACGTGGGTGGGAAATCTCACGCACGCTCACATTTCCAAACCTGTAGGGAAGGTAAGTGAATACCTTCATGTCGGGCCCTGACCCAGAAAACTGAAGCATTGAAACATGGCTTTGACTCAGAGAAAAGCCCTTTTTGATATTTGAAGTAGTGAGGGACAATTTGAAAGGAAATACTGCTTAGATTCTAGTATTGTAAGAGGGCACCTCAATTTAAAACCCCTTGCATGCAAATTGTTCATCTTGACTGTTACCTGTCTCAAGTATTCTGAAATAAAAGGAGACTCCACATTTAACCAATAACAAATATAGGTTTGTTCTTCTAAGCTAGTTGTTGTTACCTAGTTGTAGTTCTTCAGCAGAAAGGAACATTTTTTTGGGATGCCTAGCTGGGCCTTAGAAATATCTCTTTCTGACACCAGGGTTTATACACATGCCCCACATGCTGCAGCAAAAGACGCCTTAATTGCACTTTTTGAGGGATGTTTTCATGACCTCACCCCATAGAATAGAATAGAATAGAATAGAATAGAATAGAATAGAATAGAATAGAATAGAATAGAATAGAATAGAATAGAATAGAATAGAATAGAATAGAATTCTTTATTGGCCAAGTGTGATTGGACACACAAGGAATTTGTATCTCCCTCCCCCTCCATCACGAACATTCTCAATCCAGCTACTTTCAGATTAACAGAGTCAGAAGGGACCTTGTAGATCATCTAGTAGGAGCAGGAAACCCTACACCAGTGATGGCGAACCTTTTTTTCCTCGGGTGCCAAAATAGTGCGTGTGCGCGCTATTGCACGCGCGTGCGTGCCCACACCCACAATTCAAAGCTCCTCATTTGCCCAACCCTCCTCACATGTGTGCGTGACCCCCCTCACTCCCCCATTTCCTGACTTCCAGTGGGCCCGGTGGGCCCATTTTTCGCCCCCCCAGGCTCTAGAGGCTTTCTTGGAGCTTGGGGAGGGCAAAAATGCTCCCACCGCCACCCTGGAGGCCCTCAGGAGGCTGAAATCGCCCTCCCAGAGCCTCCGCGTGAGCCAAAAATCAGCTGGCGGGCACGCACATGTGCACTGGAGCTGAGCTAGGGCAATGGCTCGCGTGCCGGCAGATATGGCTTCGCGTGCCACCTATGGCACCCGTGCCATAGGTTCGCCATCACTGCCCTACACCATTTCTGATAGATGGCTGTCCGGTCTCTTCTTGAAAGCTTCCAAAAGATTAAGCCCCCACAACTTCCGAATGCAACATCTGTTCCATGGGTTGGTTGTTCTCATTGTCAGAAAATTTATCCTTATTTCCAGTTTGAATCTCACCTTGATCAGTTTCCATCCATTATTCCTTGTCTGTCCTTCAGGTGCTTTGGAAAATAGCTTGACCCCCTCCTCTCTGTGGCAGCCCCTCAAATATTGGAACACTGCTATCATGTCTCCCCTGGTCCTTCTCTTCACTAGACTAGCCATGCCCAGTTGTTTAGTGCACTAGAGATGCTACCTAGTTTGGTAATGAAACATCAGCAATAAAATCACCAGAGTGCCAAGGACTCATAGTTCAATCCCGAGCAATACATATTTTCTTCTGTTGGGACCTTTAGAAGTTCTCCAACCTGCAATTTTCAAGGAAATTCCTGAATAGGAATAGAATAGAATAGAATAGAATAGAATAGAATAGAATAGAATAGAATAGAATAGAATAGAATAGAATAGAATAGAATAGAATTCTTTATTGGCCAAGTGTGATTGGACACACAAGGAATTTGTCTTGGTGCATATGCTCTCAGTGCACATAAAAGAAAAGATACATTTGTCAAAAATCATGAGGTACAACACTTAATGATTGTCATAGGGTACAAATAAGCAATCAAATCATATTAGGATATATCATTATCATTACATATCATTATAGTTCTAAACTGAGCACTCCCTTTTAATCTTATTTCAAGAACATATCAGGATGTCAGGATAGTTAATGCTAACATTTTTTCTTTGAAATTTTTTGCTTTCCTGCTTAGGCTCCTCCTCCATCTGAATGTGTGGAAAAATGTCATCCCGGATTTGTCAAGAGGAAGCGAGAAGGAGAGCCATTTTGCTGCTATGATTGTGTTCCTTGTCCAGAGGGGACCATCTCCACTCAGGAAAGTGTGTGACAGCAAAGAAAAGTTTAGATCTTTAGATTCATCCAGCGCAGGAGTGTCAAACTCGATTTAATTGAGGGCCACATCAGGGTTGTGTTTGACCTTGGGGGAACCAGGGTGGGCTTGGTCAGGGTGGGCATGGCCAGCTTGACATCACTCATGTTGGGGGTACCTGTGATGGTCCGAGTGCTCTGTCAGAGAACACGGGCTCCTGAACTCCATTTTCAGCTGCAACAGCCTCCTGCAACTGTCTGCCAGTGAAAATGGAGCTCGGGAGGACCCACCCCTTCCGAGCTCTGTTTTTGCTGTCAGAGGTACCATGAGCTAGTCCTTTGCTGTTTCCAGGGCAGCCCTGCGGGCCAGACCTAAGCACCCCGCAGGCCGGATCTGCCCCCTGCGCCTTGAATTTGACACCTCTGATCCAGAGCATTTACATGGAACCACAAGTTAAAAGACAGTTTGAAGCTTAGCTGCTTTCTTGTTAATTTGCAAACTGTACAATTTATGATCTAGAAGGGGGGAATAGTAAGAAAAACTTAAAGGAGAAGCGGGATAGGGACAGGAGGATGTGACATATAGAGGAAGCAGTGGTGGGTTCCTACCGGTTCGGACCGGTTCTATAGAACCGTTAGTAACTTGACGGCAGCAACCCAGGCCTGCCACGCCCCTGAGCTGGTTCTCTCGGTGGCGCCATGGGTGGCACCATCTTGTTTTTTGCTTCTGCGCATGCACAGAAGCTTTTTTTTACTACTGCGCATGTGCGCCTGCCTGCGCACAAAGCTCTCCCGCCCATGCGGTGCATCCCTGAGCGAACCGGCAATAGAAGAATCTGGAACCCACCCCTGCACTACAGCCAGAGAAAATATCTCTTCCACTTTTTATTTTGAATGTGATCTTCCACTTTAATATCTCTAGGAACATCTGAGTTCTTTGAAACTTCAATAATTGTTTTAGGTCCACCTCCTGGGAGAATTATTGCAATGCATTCTACATGGGCCTTTCTGTGATGTGGACAATTATGGGTGAATCTCGATACAAACAAAGTACCACTGCTACATTAGCCATTCCAAATTATTTGTAGGATTAGCTTCCTTATGTAGCCAACCAGATTTTACAAGAGAAACATACTCTGGATGCAGATATTAATAAGTGCCATCAGAAACTCAAGATGTTTCCCTGGAAAGATTAACTGATTCATTTTTTTTGTTTTACCCCTAATAATGTAGCTTCATAGGAACCTAGCAACTTAGAACTAAGGAGAATTTTCCTGACAGTTAGAACAATTAATCAATGGAACAACTTGCCTTCAGAAGTTGTGAATGCTCCAACATTGGAAGTTTTTAAGAAGATGTTGGATAACCATTTGTCTGAAGTGGTGTAGGGTTTCCTGCCTAAGCAGGGGGTGGACTAGAAGACCCCCAAGGTCCCTTCCAACTCTGTTATTCTATTCTATTCTATTCTATTCTATTCTATTCTATTCTATTCTATTCTATTCTATTCTATTCTATTCTATTCTATTCTATTCTATTCTATCCCATCCCATCCCATCCCATCCCATCCCATTCCATTCCATTCCATTCCATTCCATTCCATTCCATTCCATTCTATTCTATTCTATTCTATTCTATTCTATTCTATTCTATTCTATTCTATTCTAATCTAATCTAATCTAATCTAATCTCCATTAATATTGATAAAAATGAATGAGTTAATCTTTCTAGGGAAAAAGGTTAACTGATTCATTTTTAATCTCTAGTAATCTTGCTTCCTATGAATAAGAGGCATGGGGGCCTAGTGGTGAAAACGCTTGTCTCCTTGGAAGGCTGAGAGTTCAATCCTAGGTAGCAGCAGATGTTTCTCTTCCTAGATAGCAAAGAAAATATATCAACTGCAAACTCCATGTGGCGTCTGTCACCCTGACTTTACCCTGAATTAAGGGAATAAATGCTTGCAAGAAGGGAAGTTTTTTTTTTAAAAAAACTGTAATTTCCTACGAGGCTTCTGCATATTACAGAGGAAATAATTCATCTCCTAGGACTTCCTCCAATTTGATAGACCTTAGCAATGTGTATGTACACACACAGAGAGAGAGGCAATTGTATTCTTCTTTATCTTTTTAAAAAAATATTTGGTTCTACCATTAACAAATGCTTTTAGTGTCATCTTGAAAGATTAACAGATTCATTACTTACCTCTAATAATGTAGGTTTAATATGAAGGTTCTGCACATTATACTGGAACTCACTGTGATCCCAGGACTTCTCCCAATTTCAAAGACTATTAGAAATACACAGTAGCTTTAAAAAAATTGTATTCTTAACTTCTTTCTCTGGAGCTGATAAGAAATGCATCTTGAGAAACTTCCAGTTATTAATTGTTGTCACAAGAAGCTATTATTGAAATGTAAAAGGAGAGAATGTTAAAGAAATGCTGTTGCCTTTTTTTTCTCAGATACAGAAAAATGCACCAAGTGTCCAGATAATAAATATCCAAATGAGGACCGAGTCCAATGTATCTCCAAAGTTAAATCCTTCCTGTCTTATGAAGAACATTTGGGCATCATCCTGCTATCATTTGCACTACTCTTGTTCCTAACCACGAGCCTTCTCTTAGTCATATTCATTAAATACAGAGAAACTCCCATTGTCAAAGCCAACAATCGGGACCTCTCCTATATCCTCCTGGTCTCCCTCCTGCTTTGCTTCTTGACTTCTCTTCTCTTCATTGGTCAACCAAGGAAAGCCACCTGCCTTCTCCGACAAACAGTTTTCAGCATCATCTTCTCAGTTGCCATTTCTTCTCTCTTGGCCAAAACGATTACTGTGGTGCTGGCTTTCCTGGCCACAAAACCAGGCAACCGAGTGAAGAGATGGTTGAGGAAGAGCTTGGCCAACTCCATCATCATTTCCTGTTCTGCTGTCCAAATTATCATTTGCTCCATCTGGCTAGGAGTTTCTTCCCCATTCCCTGATTCTGACTTCCATTCCCAGCCTGGAATGATCATCCTGCAATGCAATGAAGGTTCTGTTGTCATGTTATACATCACTCTCAGCTACCTGGGCTTCCTGGCTGCCATCTGTTTCACGGTGGCTTTTCTGGCCAGGAATCTCCCTGGGGCCTTCAATGAAGCCAAGCTGATCACCTTCAGCATGCTGGTCTTCTGCAGTGTCTGGGTGACTTTTGTGCCCACCTACCTGAGCACCAAAGGGAAATACATGGTGGCTGTTCAGGTCTTCTCCATCTTGGCCTCCAGTGCTGGTCTGCTGTGCTGCATCTTCATCCCCAAGTGTTACATAATCATTCTGAGGCCAGACCTGAATACAAAGGAGCAGCTTACAACCAGAAGAAATGTAGAAATGTGAAAGAGGAGAATGTCAGCAATCAATATGCCCCAACAGGCCAAACCTAGAAAATGGCCAAGCTGTTCTCCATAGATGAATAGGCCAACATTTTTGCTTCAAATTGTTAAAGGGCAACTGTAAGATAGACTCTGAGGAAAGCAAGTTCTTGGAGTAGTGTGTGTCTAGCGGGGTATTAACAAGCTGGAAATATGGAAGGATTGCATGTGGCAACCATAACTTCCATACATGCAATCCTTCCATACATGCAATCCTTCAATACATTTTACCAAAACTGCCATGGCAATGCAACTGATATGTGTCAGGGTTCCAAGTAATAGACCCCTAGCAAGCAAAATTCCGAGGCAGGTAGATTCCTCAAAGAATAGCTTTATTGGATATATCATATTAGCACAGATCTGGTAAAAACAAACTCTGAAGGTTCCCATGGTTTTCACCCAATTAAAAGTAAAAGTTTGTCACTCTCTCAAAACAATCAGTCACATGGTCCAATCATGGCTCCGTCTGGTTGCCTGGTAACATCACTCCTCCTTCCTCCAACCAGGTGTGAGAATGTCCTTGGTTCCCAAGAGAAAATATTTTGCTTTGGCTACAAAATCCCACCTATCTCAAATCCCTCCTCTGTATCCCTCAGCTCCAGTGTGGCTGGAGTATATATATATATATATACATATATATATATGTATGTGTGTGTGTGTGTGTGTGTGTGTGTGTGTGTGTGTGTGTGTGTGTGTGTGTGTGTGTGTGAAATGCCACTCATACATCATCACAAAATCTCCAGAACCATAAGGGCTGCAAACTTTAAATGTGCCACGTATGTTTCCCTTGGCTTCTAGGTGCTCACTAAGAAAGGATTTTTCAAAATGACCATCAGAGCATTAGTATTTCCTATATTATTATTAACATGCTCTGATGCTAAGGAGTTCTACTCCCCCTCCCCACCTGAAAATCAATCTGTCCCAAATGCAAAACACAAGCAGAGGAGAGGAGTTTCAGTTTCAGTTTTACTTTCACAGTAGCAAGCAGCTTTACTACAGAATGTGAAGTTTCCGGCAGATGCCCTAATTAATTCATGAGCCATGAGCCAAAGTTCAAAAGAAATCCAGTCATTTATTAGGAGCAACATTCCGGCAATTATTCCGATGAAGTCAGATCTAACCTCAAGTACTTTATGGGTCCCCATGAGCCTGTCTCCCCTCTCCTCCCTGGGCATGTCATAAATCACATTCTCCAATGAACCACATTGGTGGGCTGTAAAACCCACACCCTTCCTGCTGACTCCAGTAACCTAGGATACAATCTGTAGAAAGGCATGTGTGGAATGTAGTTTCAGTTAGGGCAACCAAGCCGCTCTGTCAGTTCTCCCCTCCTCCTGCTTATGGCAACTTGAAAGCTTTGCAAGTTGACACAGAACAGTTGAGCTAAGCCAGCAAGGCTGAGGGAGAGAAGGGAAGAGGAGAGACTGATTGTAACTACTCATTAATTTTCAATCTGTAAGTGTCGATTTATCAAGCCTGATCACATAGTTTTGTAGCGGAGCAGGGTTATTCAGCTAGCTATAAATATTCATGCTTACATCATATATTAAATACACATACTGTATGTAGTATTATCATTTTGTCTTTCTTTTCTGAAATGTAGAAATATGAGTGCATCCTTTTGTCCAAAGGATTTCCTCCTGCTATTTTCCAAAGGGAAATTCCTCTGGTGTACATTGAATAAATAATCTGCAGTGATCCTTGATTATTGGTTTTTTGGGGTCCTGTATTTTTTTTATACAGAAACTGATGTCAACAGTGAGATTTACAGATTTCATGCTGCCACCAGGGACAACAGGTGGGGTGTCCTATAAAGTGGGTGCTTTGAAATTGATCCCATGTCTAATAATGGCACCATTTAGGAGACTATGTAAGACTACAATCTGTGTTTAAAAGTCAATTTTAAACCCTTTTTAAATTTAAAAAAAACCCTGCATTTCAGAGATCACTTTCTGCCAACTTCTAGGAAGGGAGAGTCTTAGAAACAGAGGTGGGTTCCTCCCGGTTCGGACCGGTTCACCCGAACCAGTAGCGACCCACTGGTGACGTCATCTTTTCTTTAAAAAAATTTGGATTTTTTTTTCCTGACTACTGATACGAGTAGTCTTTGATACTTCTCAACTGATGGACTCCTCTAGCATTACCTAGCCTGTCTGTCATTCCTTGTTTCAAGGGGGGGCAATATACAAGCCTGTGGTTGATATGTGAGCTCTGCTACTTAACAGGGGGGAGGAGGAGGAGGAAGAGGAGGAGGAAGATGACGACTTGATTCCCTGATGTCCTCTAGTGTTCAACATCCTACTATTACCAGTATGCAATTAGGAAAAGGTACCCTCAGGGTCAAACCTCTTCTGAAATCCTTCAGTTCTGAGGTCACCTATTTGTGGGGCAACTACTGGCCAATTAAACCTCCTTGCTGCTACTCCCTCCACTCAATACCAATAACTTCTTCTTCCCCACCAACCCTCTGGGGAACCAGAAGAATGTTGATGGGAGAATACTCACCCATCCAGCTCTGGCTTTGGGAGTCAGTAGCTCAGCCAACCTGAAGCTAGTGGAAGACAGCCCTAGAATAACTCCAGGATTTAAGTAAAAATCAACTTTATTAAGAGTGCCCCCAAAAAGATGAAGTTTCAGATACAGAACATAGTTAAAAATAGGACAAAAAAAACCATACTCCAAATCTAGGTACAAAGAACAAACGAGTTAGAAATGCGATTAAGTCATTTAAAATTGATTGTGAGGGATTATCCTCACAAATTGAAATATAACCGACTTTTTGGAGTTATTTCATGGAAAATACAAGTAGACTTGAAGTATAATAAACATTCTGAAGACGAAGAAGAGATAATAGAAGAAAACAGGAGTCAGAATTTTATTCATTTATGGGATTTAAAGATGGTTGGGAGAAAAAAAGGGGAAAAAAACCATTTGGGGCAAGTCTGGAGCCACAACTTTGAGTTCTCCCTTTTGGACACCTGCCTCTTAACTTGTTCAAGGTTCAGATGCTTCTCTTCCTTGCAATTATCCAAATTATAGTGATTTTGTTGTCTTTATGTTAGAACTCTAGAGATGTTTCAGCAAACCTTCAGAAAATTTTACACAAACAAGTCACAAGGTGGCTTGACTCAAAGGCAAAGTTGAGTGGAGTCTGTATACAAAAATGCTGGCTGCATAAATGGCTCTGGAGGCTTAAAGGGAATCTGGTTTCAGGACAGGCAGATTCTGTGTACATGGGCCTTGACTGATCTGAAGCTACTTTCCTAGAAGAGATTTTGGTTTCTTCCACCCCTTCATCTCATACATTGTTAGAAACCAAGTGCCACAGAGAAGGCTGAGTCAGGAATACAGAGCATGTTGCTGCTGCTGCTTCTACATGTTCTGCTTCTGTGTCCAAGGGGAGCCTGTGGGATACGCAAAGCCAAATGTCTCCTGACTCTGGAACAGGGTGAAGTGGACCCGGAGAATCATTACAAGCCAGGAGATTATTCCATTACTGGCATAGTCTCTACAATGAACACTATTTTTCAATCATTAAATTTTAATAGAAGTCCTTCGGTGAAGTTCATTCAGTAAGTTCTGTGTTGCATTAGAGCCACTCCATTTTCAATGCGATGTCTACAGTTCCAGTCCTCTGAGAACACATGGTGCTCTCCCTTGATTTGCTCCTTTTGCTAAGTTAGTTTCTGATTCTGCCTTCAGTTGCAGGCTGCAGGTGAAGCAGCTCCTTTTGAGCTGTAAAGTCTAAGACTCCAACCAAGGTATTTGTCCCATTCCGTTTCCTTTTTGTCCTACGAGCAGAGCTAGATTGTGCACACAGAGGCACCTAAGGATCTTTTCTTTCGACCTCACCCCTGAGCTCAGCTGTATGCTTCTGCTTCTGTGGCCAACAGGAACCTACACGAGTCAAATGCCTCCTGACTCTAGAGCAGGGTGAAGTGGACCAAGACAATCATTACAAGTCAATAGATGATTTCATTAGTGGCATAGTCTCTAATGAAGGCTATTTTTCAATAGCCTTTCATAGAAGTCCTTCAACAAATTCTCCTTGTAAGTCCATCTTCCTGCACTACATGACAGACACTCCTTCTCCTATGAATGTCTACACTTCCAACATTCTTAAAACACAAGGTGCTCTCCCCTTCTGTTTCTTTTGTTAACTTATTTTGTTTTACATTGTGGTCGTTATTGTACACTGCGGGCAATGAAGCTCATTTTAAACCCTCAAGTATCAGAACCCAATAATAACGGTTGTCCCTATTCACTTTCCTTTACAACCATGAGCAGAGCTGGAATGTGGTCACAGAGGAAGAGAAGGATTGAGCTGAGCTGATTCTGTGGGATGCCTGGTCCAAGCACAGAGGGATGCTGGATTCTGATTCTCTGCGTCAGAAATGAGATAATTATTATTTTTTCCACACCAAAATTTACTGCTAGGATGAAAGAGTCCCAGTTAGCTATTCACAGAGATTGCAGTTGATTCTCATTCAGAAGTTCATGGAAGGACCTAAGAATCTTTTTAAAATGAAAATATATCCATTATGTTGGTTGGTTGGTTGGTTGGTTGGTTGGTTGGTTGGTTGGTTGGCTGGTTGGTTGGTTGGTTTATTCACAGAATTCATAGGTTGTGTGACTCTGGGAGTCTTATAATTAGAAGAAATAGAATTGAGAAGAGGAAAAGAATCATAACCCCAGAAACAACAACAACAACAGCAACAAAAATCCTTCTAACAGGTGTTCAACCTTTGCTGTCTCAAAACACAGGAAAATAATTTAGACTTTAACAGCTTCTGAATGTCATCCCTGCAGGAGCCATTTCCTGTCACTCTAAACTTTTAATCCAACTCCAAAAATATTTATAATATATAGATATATGTTAATAATGAATATTTTTTACCTATCTGTGCATCTCACCCTCCCTCATTAAGAAAGAGGAAACAGTTCATCAAATATGGAGAAAATGCTTGAAGACCAAGGCATGAATTTAAAGTGGTGTTAGTGTAACCAACTGGGAGAATGGTTTTGAAATACTGTATGATCCATTTTTTTGCTCTTTTTATTCTTTTTATATTGCAATACTTTTGAATGTTGCAAATAATATTAATGTTTGAAATGAAACTTATGATTGAATGGATTAAAAGTATTATCGTGGAATAAATTTTAAATATTATTTTCACTGCTATGTTAATACCTGCAGAAGAACATCCAAATTTTATTGGAAATTTCTGCCTTTCCTTTTTGCAACCGAGGACATCAACCAGAATGGCCATCTCTTACCTAACTTCACTCTAGGTTACAATGTCTAT